>OX638093.1:14392577-15127577 GCA_951804965.1 Horisme vitalbata | reverse complement strand
ATTGACGAAAAAATAATAATAAAGAAAAAATACGTGTCCAATATTTTTTGATGATGTAAATGACGGACTATATAGAATTTTTTAGTCATCTAGCCTATTGGGCATAGCCCATTTTTTTAATTTACCGCTCACCTCGATCTTGCGCTAGTCTATCACTTCCCATCTATTTATAAAAAGTAAATTGCTTATGGTCATGAACAAACAAAAAATATTCACAAACTTTGTCAGGAAAATAATTTCAGCGCTCATTTATATCGGGTATTTCTATAATTATTGTTATAACGTAATTTATATACTGCGTCCTCGGCTTTACAATGAATAATTTCGTGTTCTTATACATCTGTGTACTCCTTCGTTGGCCGCGGTGGTTTCTCTCAGTTTCCCCCTAGGGAAATATTTTACGAGCAATAATTTATAGCGCACCATTATTATAATTCAGATAGATATTTTATTGGTGAATGACATAAATCGTTCTACACTACAATCCTTGTTTGGCATTTTTTTTAAAATCATGTACACGAATGTACTTCATTTCCATGTAAATAAAACTCCCGTTTGCTAGCTACGATCTGCTACTTTTAATAATCTACGAGTGAACTCTAAGAGTTTGTTCTTGTGACTTCACTATGTATGTATAGGGAACTAAGTAAATGTCCTTGTACCTTTTATTTTGACTTGCTGCTTTGATTTGATACCTGCTTTCATTTAGATTGACTTTATTGAAAAATGCGCCTGCAGCTATCAACAAAACATGTACCTAATAAAAAGAATGACGTTGGTAAGGTTTGGTGCAAACGGCCGTCAGACATTCAATTCTAAGAAAATATGATGGCTCCTTTCAAATAATATGTAAAACAATAAATATTTGCTCAAGTGTCATTGTGACACTGGTCACGTATTAAGCTGTGGTAGTTCCCCACTTCGTAGGATTTGATGTTGGTGCCAATAAATAAACAAGTAAACCTGAATACAAATTCTAAAGATTTATTTTGTGGTCATCTGGTAGGTACATATATACCTCCTTATTCATAACCCAATGTCATTTTATCGCTCATAATAGTAAGCTTGTCCCTGTCGTTTAAATGTAAATAAAAAGAGGTGGGTGACATGATATTTAAGTATTTTTAGCTATCTGAGGTTTATAGAACTGATATTGAATAGGGCGGTATAGTCACAGCTTGAGGTCCAAGTATAATAATACAATAGCGATTGAAAAGGTTATAAATAAGCCAATAATCAAAGTAATATGTAGAGAATGAAAGAATAAAAGATAGTTAAGAACAGAGACCGATAAGTCGTTGACATTTTGCATTCTTTATGCTAGCGGAAAGACAATTATTTGCGCTTGCTCATCTGCACTTAAGTTCATGACATCATATTGTCAAAAAATATTGTTTTGACATCATATTGTCAAAACAATATTTTTTAATAAGAAATCCTGCATCTAAATTTTTATTTTATTATTTGCTTTATTAATTCAGAACATGTGACCTGTGGAGTACTTAATTCCTTCAACTTGTAAACTTAGTGAACTCGGATAGTAAATAAACAATGAAAAAGAATCAAAAAATGGCTTGAGTACTGGAGCAATCAATTCAAAGCAAATATGCTGCCTGAGCATCCCAACGAACGGAAGTCAAACAAGAAATTCCATGAGGAAACAATTTTTCCTAAAATAAACTACACGTGATAAAATGTAACGCGATTTCTTGTATTTTTCTTTGGTTATGTATACAAACTCTTCCAAAGGGTAACATAATATTGTGTTCGTCCACGATTCATTGAATTGATTCAAAGAACCTAAAATTAAGGGAAATAAAACTAGTGTCTTGAATATGAAGGAACTTTATTTAACCAATAATAGACAATTTGTCTCATTAAAGATTGATAAATTTGTAGATATTTTCAAATACGAGTAGCATTCATTATAGGATAAAATAGTGCAGAACAATACTCGGCGTGATATGAAAATTTTGCTGCTTATCTGCTTAGTTTAATTTTAAAAAGATTTGAAATTCATAACATGTAAATATCCAGTAAAGATAATAATTACAATGCACGATTAATTTATTAGTTACTTGATAGATTGCTTAAGATAACATCAGAAAAGATTTTGTATAATAAATTCTCATAATAATAGAAAATATGAATACATTTCTTATGACTAGTTAAGGAATCACAAATTCAACACTCACTCATACCTATTAGTTAGTTTAGTTCATTGAATATAATACATATTTCATTTCGATTTAAATGCTTTTTATTTTGATATTATAAGCTTTTTCACAAGGTAGTCTATTAAAAATTGTATTAAGCATAACATAATTTTATTGAAAAATATAGTAGGTACTAACGACGTTTTTCTATACAAGTAGGTTAATAACAAACATAAAATACAATTAAATTACCGCTAAACTTTTTGGCAATATTTTTAATTAAAATAAGTAATCGTTGTTCAACCACTGAAATAAGAAAATTGATTTCATTATTTTAGCTATCTATTCTACAGTAAATGGAATATATCTTAATATAAATACATTTTATTTTTGGAATACACATAACTTATTAAATAATTTTAAGCATAACTTTGGACAATACCCTAATGAAAATCGTTTTATATTATTTTGTTAACAATATTATAATTATATTGAATGATTTGAAAATTACTTACAACACTAATGATAGATTGTACCTATATCTTCATTATATCATTGACATTTATATAATTTTACTAAGCTGCCAGAAATAAGGTTTCTTTTTGCGTTTGTGCGTTACTTATAATTAATTGTCACCCTGCATAGAACTTTCAAACAAAAAAAATTGAAGTCAGTTTTTATTTACTTAAATTTTGAGCATACCTATAATACTGAAGTAACAAGAGTAATTTTAGTATTTTTGTAGATCAAAGAATTAATAAAAAAGAACAATCGAAACATCCTTGAAAATAAGGACTCAGTTCAGATAACTGATTTATTACGTATGACAACTGGGTCAAATAATAATAATTGTAATTAGTCCATCAGTTAGATCATCAAAAAATACTGGACACATATTTTTTTATTTATCGAATCAATAGAAATTGACGGAGATAAAGAACGTGAAAGTTCGGGAGTGGGGGCTCGTGACGTCACGGCTAGGTAAAAAATGCACTATATAACGGACTAATTAGAATTTTTCAGTCGTCTAGCCTATTAAAAATGTAATGTTAATAAAGCCGCGTAAAACACAATTGCCTTGTTTTAAAAGCCTATCAATTCGTCAGTGTTATAATTATTTAATTCCAAGCCCTACAAATAATTTAGAGAATTTGTAAATGCAGTTTTATTTATATCATAAGGTTGATGAAATTTTTAAAAGAGTTGATTAGATATTTTTACTAATTGCTCTTTATTTATCTACTCATTTTCTTCTCTTTTATGGAAATGGTTAGGAACCTCTAAACATTATTAGAAGCAAAACCAAAATAAAATAGTAGGTATGTATACGTTTTGTACTTAAATTATAATTAATTAAAATACATTCATTTAACTTTCGATTAATGATTAAAAAATTCGTATTGAGAAATACATTCTTATTAAAGATAAAGTACGAATAATAGTTCATGTAGATTATCTAGGTAAATATAAATTACTTAGGTTCTATCTCAATATTAAACATAAAAATAACGGCTAATTACTATTAGTCAATATGAATACAGATATAATAGGTAATTCTTGTGGTAGAAACAACATAACTCGTAAAATATGTTAAAGATACTATGCAATATTAAGTGAATGACTATTAGTCAACACGAAGACAGATAATATTGATGCGTATGTTAGTAACAAGGTAAATAGTTTACAATAAAATTCTTAAAATAACATATAACTTTTGAAACTATCATGGTTGTGAACATAATTATGAATATCAATAGGATATTACGGGATTAATTCATAATTCTTAAAAGACGTTAAAGATACTATACAAAATCAAGTGAATGACTATAAGTCATCACGAATACAGATATATTGATGCGTGTGGTAGAAACAACGTGAATAGTTTACATTAAAATACGTTAAAGATACTATGCAAAATCAAGTGAATGCGAGACCAGTTTAGTAGAACTGGCAGATACGAGCACAGATACAATAGTTGGTCGAGATAGTCGATCAAGTGAGCTTGGTGGTTTGAAACCGCGAGGACCGGCGTCATGGCTGCGCGGCGACGCGGTTCCTTCGGGCGGACTCGCGGGACGCGCTGTGCACCTCGGCCGTGCGGAGTGTGATACCGAATATATCCTCGTGGTAACGGTTCTCCTCCTTCACGCAAAATATTATGAGAACGAGGAATCTTTATTTTACATCTAAGATTTTTATATATCCCAAAAATTACGACTCAGGTGGGATTTGAGCCCGCGACCTTCCCATCAATACCGGGCATCAATAGCGCATCCCCGCTAAAAAACAAACAAATCCCGCCTGAGTTGAAATTTTTGGGATATATAAAATCTTAGATTATCCCTGAAGTGTGGGCAAACACATAAAAAACAAAAAAACATTATTTTACATATCACTTTTGTGGATGACATTATATGGAAAAACTAGCTTCGCTTTCGCTTGCGTGGTACCGGGATAACAAGTAGCGGTTCAGGTTCATAAAATAGGTTCTATGTTTCATCCAAATCCTTTCAGCTGTTATAGAGTTGAGTGATAACAAATGTACACATACACACATACATACACATACAAACATTCGCATTTATAATACTAATATTAGTGTGATTAGATTAGATAAAGAATTGATGGAGTAGACGTAGAAGGGTGAGTGTGCTAATGAAAAGGTGGATGGTGTGTGAAAGATGACGGATAGTAAAGGAGTAATTATTGTTCAGGTGATGACTCAACACAATAAGGAGAAAACATGTTGTGCCGACTCTACGAGATGATGATGGTGTAACAAATGTAAGAAATGTGACTTCCACGAATCAAAGACAAGTTTTGTATAATTTAGCTATTTCACTTACTTTGAGCATAAACATGAAGTTCTGGACTTGTTCATCTGTCAAGTTGCCGTGTTTCTTGATTATGCCTTTCAATTTTTGGTGAACGTCTTCAGCCATCTTGCAGTCACCGCAGACGTAGAAATGTGCTCCTCGATTTATGAGAAGATCCTGAATTTGTGCTCCTTCTTGCTCTGCTAAATCTTGGACGTACATCTAAAAATAGTGATATTCAGAATGATTAAATCATTAAAACCAGCTGTCGTATATAAAACTTTCAAGATTTACTAATATCGTATTGATCATCTAACCTTTGGAATACCCTTCTCTCTAGATAATGCTAGATATGCCTTTGAAAGGACTCCATCCTTCAAAGCCTGCCTTTTCTCATCTCGGTACAAATCCATGGTATTCGTTCGACATCCAAAGAACAACCATACTGGGCCAGCATTCTGACGCGTGCGGGAATTCAGTTGCGCTCTGCGATGATGCCAGAAACCACGGAATGGGGCAATACCAGTACCAGGTCCAATCAAGATGAGAGGAACTGATAAATCTTGGGGCAGGTGGAAGTTGGGTGCGCTAAAAAGAAAAAAATATCAGGTTTGTTATTCAAATATAGTTTGACCTATAAGATTAATACAAAAGAGTAGGAAGAGTTACCTTCGAATGAATAGATGAACTTCATCACCAGGCTTACGGTCCATGAGATAGTTTGAGCAAACACCGTAATGTACAGGTCCCTCACCATCTGAACGGAAATAGCATCATAACATTAAAAACTGAACCTACGTAATTGCCCAACCTTCTCGGTGCCATTAATGTCTCTAATATTACCCAAACCTTTCATTGTTTAGAAGTACAAAAATAGATTGTAAAACCGATTACAGGGAAACACGTTTAATGTAAATTGTGGGAATCAAGAAATAAACTATGAGACATTAATGCATTACATTGTTTATAAATTGGGTAAAATTGTGTGGGTACATCTCATAATACTATGCGTGGAATGTGATTAATCATTTTCCATTACAGTAGGTGATCCATGATACAATTATGCGATGTCATAGTCAATTTTGTTCTGATTTATTTAATAAAACAATGTATAATATAACATTCAAAGGTCTATTTTTTTGTTCAACCTGCATCGTCCAACTGCTTGGCAAAGGTCTGCCCCAAATTTTGCCTACCATCTTTATACTTCGAGATATCCCACCATACTCTTTCGGGGGCCTATGATGATAATGAGGAAAAGGAAGGAAGAAAGGAAAGGAAGGAAGGAGGAGGTTTTTTTTTGTTATGCGAAAAATTAAATAAAGTACAACTAATGATTTCAAAGTAAGAGTTTTAAACAGCATTCAAAAATTCTTACCTTGTGTCCTGTATTTGACTACGGCAACTGTTAAGTGCAGTCTTTTTGGGTGAGCTAGTGGTGAAGATGAGATCGAGTAGAATCTCGGCTGCAGTGGAGACAGTAACGCAGCGAGTAGCGAGCCGCTCGGCTTCGTTGATGAGAACTGCTCTAGTACTTCTGGCAATGTTGGGAAGTGGAAGTGTCGCCAATCCTCGTACGCTGCAGGATCCTGTATAAAAACAATTTATTACTTTCCTATAATATGCCACTTAAATAAGCAAATAAAATGATTTTCGTATCACGATTAGAAAGTCCACTGTTTACATATATTAGATACTAGCTTCCGCCCGCAACTTCGCTCGCATGGTACCAGAATAAAAAGTAGCCTATGTGTTACTCCAGTTCATAAACAATGTATATTTTAAGTTTCATCCAAATCCGTTCAGTAGTTTTTGCGTGAAAGAGTAAAAAAACATTCATCCATACATCCATACATACTCACAAACTTTCGCATTTATAATATAGTGTAAAGTGTGATGTGATGTGAGTGTGATGTGATGTGATGTGATAGTGTCATATTAGATATTAGACTACCTTCCGCCCGCGCCTTCGCTCGCGTGGTACCCGGATGAAACGTAGCCTATGTGTTAACACAGGTCATAAACTATGTATATTCCAAGTTTCATCCAAATCCGTTCAGTAGTTTTCGCGTGAAAAAGTAACAAACATTCATCCATACATGGATACCTACAAACTTTCGCATTTATAATATTAGTGTGATATTAGATATTTATCAGGATGTAAGGGGTTCCAACCTCGATCTACGGAATCCAAGCCAATCTTACCTGCCCGTGGTGCACCCTGTTGTCTAGCAAACGAGGCTCTGGCAGCCGGCTGATAGCGGCCTAGCGCAGCCTAACAACGGCATAGCTAAATTCCCTGACCGCCGACGGGCAGCAGCTTCGGCAAAGCGAGAAGTTCTGCGATCCCCAACCCGCGTGCGCAACGTGAGGTTTATGGGCATATACCCCTTTGTTAGGGGAGGCCTATGTCCAGCAGTGGACTGTTTAAGGCTGGTGTGGTGTGGTGGATTCATTATTTATTAGTTTTATTTTGCCTCCGACACCAGAGTTGGTCACTAGCTCATACGAAGAAGAAAAAGCTTTATTTTTATTTTATTGACTATTGCTACATTTTATTGTATGCTTTTGACACAAAGTTACTTACAGTCGCCAGATTGTTGAGTTTTTCTTTTTCTTCATCATTATCCGAGGTTGTAGCCAGATATTGCAATAATATTGTTGTAGGTGGTGTGGTTATATCGAGGAATCTTGTAAAAAGCTCACGAACGCTTACTACTGGCAGTCTCTCATGGGGTTCCCACGATTTTACAGGACCTATGCAAACATTGTCATTTAATCTTTGCTCTATAATGGGCAAATAATTATATGCATTTTTTTTTCAATAGACAACATACCAGCAGATGTGTGAGTTTCCTTCATGAGTTGCAATTGGAGCGGTTCATCATAATCATTTATATCTTTCAATCGAGACAGGAGGCTATCAACTAGTTCTATGCGGTTGCATGCCATTATACCAACATGATCTCCTGGATCATATTTGATTTCTCCCTGTAAATCAAATTAACTACTTTAGTCAGGTTTACATATATCATATTTCCTTTTTGATTTCCCTTCAAAATATTTGTCTAGAATTATTACAGCTCATAAGATAACTTCATTATTTCTATATCAAATACCTTCGGTTCCATATCGATGAAAATAGTAGATCTTTCAGCAGATGCATCTCCCAAGTCTTTATTAGCTTTCACAATACAAGGTACAAACTGTTTATTCAAAGCAGATTGTAATGCTTTGACAAGAGACGGTGAACGAGTACCAGAAGTAGAGAATCGAACTGTCTCTTCACTTAGAGTGACAGAACCTAGAGCTCGTTTAGCCTCTTGGAGAGTTTCATCGTCGTCAAGGCAGAATGTTTCACAGGCCACCTAGGGAAATAAAAAATATTGTAGTCCTTTTATAACTATTATACTTATCCACTTTTAAAAATAGCATTGATTTACACTTGACAAAACTATGCCTAGAACATAACACAACATTATTTACAATCGCAAGATTTTAACAAATATTTTAAAATTATACCTACATATTTGACAAAATAAAACAAATAGCTTAACAAAAATTGTCTAAAATATAATTATTTTTGGTTGCGTTCTGGGATGATTCCAATGGTAGAAACTGATCAAAAAGACGGTGACTAGTCTAGCAAATAACCATGAGACTAGCATTTCTTACAACATGAACATGCAGACATGACAAATTACCGTAGCATCTTTGTCTATTGTTATACAATTCTGAGAAACGTTCGCGGAGGCCCACTTCCTGAAGGCATGGTTCTTGCTCTTATCTTATCGCTGTTTAAGGTCATAGATCCGTTTCAAACAACTCGCCAATGTAAAAAGTTGATTTGTATCTTGATAATGGTATATATCAAGCTTTGTTGTCACTTGTTCAACTCTACTCAGTTAGGTCACCTTGAGTTGACGTAATCATACAGTTAATAGACCTTACACTGCTTTAATCATCAATCTTTGGAATGTAAATTATAAGCTTAGTAAGTTTATTTTTAGCTTTTGACGAACTCTGTTGTTTTATTGATGCTTGTTATAAAACCAAATACAATTTAGTCGCGAGATTAAAAACTCAAAATGAGACTTCTGCTGTGGTAAAGGATAGATTTAATCTATTTCTATCCTTGCTTTTCATGATGGATCCAAATTTTTTATGTAACGGGAAGATTATGGTAGGATATAGGAGCTAAACTTTTGAGCACTTACATTAAAAACTCCAGAAGCCCATTTTCTGAACGCTTGGTCTTGTCCGCACATCTCATCGCCCATAGCTATCTCATGGATCCTCTCGCCTCCAAGGTCACAAAGTAGTTTATCCACATATTTGCCGAAGTTACAGAAGTTTGGATAAGCGCTGGAACCGAGCGCAAATACGGCAAAACGGACATTGCTGAGAGCACCAAAACAGTCTATGGATGTGGCGTCTGTTGTACTTCCTAAAAACAATCATTTGGCGGTTCAAAGATGTACTCATTTTGAATTTTATTATTTTGTTTTTTATGCCAAAATATACTATTGCGAGAATTCGGATAATGTTTTTTTATAAGACAAGATCGCTGGACATGGCAAGAAGTATATTACTGAAATATTATAAAACACTTAGAGAGTCCCGTTTAGGTTTTTCCTACTTCGTACCTATTATATGTCAAGGTCTTTGGAGAACAGTTCATAAATCAACAAAGGGCCTTGCATTTCAAAACGTGTCTCGCTTTATTGACCATAGTGAAGGTCAGAGGCACTCGATTTTGATGCTGTAATCTTAATCGGTTCGTTTTTTGTTACCTTACTCATAGTTAAATTCTAATGTTTTGATGACTGTATATTAGCATATTTAGACGTCCCAATATTAAGTATATTTACTTCAAATAGGTTGACCCGATTTTAGTATACAGATATAATAACTTGTTCTCAAAATAACATCTACCATTTTTTATCAGCTGCTGTATGCTCGGCGTCTGCACGCGAAACAATTCATCGGCAAACGCTAGTGATAATACTCATTAGATTAGATCATCAAAATTTACTAAGCTCTGCTTTACTGTGACGAATCTGCAAATTATGATAATTCTAATGACCATTTGTCAAACCTTTGGATTTGGAGAATACCTTTACAAAATTTATGACAAAATGAAAATTATTAGACCTGTCCCACATAAACTCTAGCATCTACTGGTATCTCTTTGATCCATACATTTACGTTGTTTTTTTGTGGTTGTCACACATACAATACAATATATGTGGTTCGTATGAAAATTGTAAAAAACTGTTAGTCATAACATAAAAAATGAATTTTATTCTAAGTGCTCCTACCTTTCAATGATTCTAGTCGATTCAGCTTCTTCTGGTTCTCTGCTACGTATCTCTGCAGTTCAATCTGGGTGGTTGCTTTTATTACTGACTTCGGTGTTAGTGTTTGGTTTCTGTAAATCCGATACAACTATTAACACTGCAACTTATAATTTTTATTCATCATCAGCCTGTAGCGGGCTACTGCTGGCCTCCTTCAATGAGCGCCATTGTGCCCTGTCCCCAGCTCGAATTATTTACACGAGATATTTAGTAGTGTTTTCTTACCCAGAGTTGTCTTCAATTTCGGAAGCATACAGCAGTTCACAAAGGTGTTCACCAAATGCCTGGAAAATGGACTTATTATTTAGTAAATTCAATATATTAGATAAATATATATATTATATAAACTATTTATGAGACTTCATTGAATTATGAAAATATGATAAGATAGATGGATAGAATATTTTTTATTTCACAAAATAAAATACAATTACACAGGCAAATTTAATGCTCAATTGGGTTTTCTTCCAGATAACCTTTGTGTAATGTAGAGATAGATAGGTAGTGCTACAAAGAAGAATGCCGTCTGATGTATGGCGCTCGGTACCAAGAGTAAAACGAGTGCGTCAAAAAAATCTCCAATAATTAACTCCAATTAGTCGATTCTACTGTCAAAATGATAAAAAAGAGGGTTATTGCCATAGTAACACTTTACATCAATGTTTGTTGCCATAGTAACGTATATATCATTGATTGTTGCAGTCTAATGGCGGCGTGCAACGGAAATCAAATCAACAAAATATTTTTTTACTTGATGATTATGAGTGTGTAAAACTAAAGAAAATGTTAATGTCATTTATAAAACATAATAAATTTTATGGGATACGTTCGGTTTTGACGCAATTGGTACGGGTTTTCGGCATTCTCCTTTAGTAAGAGTTAAGTAAAGCGGGGAATTCACTAGACGGATATGCCCGCCGGACCTCGCTACTATAGGTCTGTGTAATTGCATTCTCCGCTTACACTAAAAAAACATTGCATAGACCTATAGTAGCGAGGTCCGGCAGGCATGTCTGCAGACTTGCCCGCGGGCATGTGAATTCCCCGCCGCTGTCCGTCTAGTAAATTCCCTGGCTAATGCTAATGTAAAGCACCCTTGAGAAGGTTTGACTGTCTGACAGAAAGATAAAGAAGTTACTATAATCTAATCTAATAATAATCGAATATGTGAGCGGTATTATTGTGTCTCTAAAACAGATAAACAGTCTCAAAATAATAACGTTGCTTTATAACGTTACGTTTTAACTTCAATTCTGTAGATCTGTATTTAAGTCCCTTTGGTGTTTAATACGGCTGGTGAAAAAAGTTATCAGGGTACTTTGATAAAGTATAGAAAATTTAGAGTACTTACGACGCCATTTTCAGGTGGATCTCCGTTTCCAAATGTAGAAGTCACAACCAGTAAGAGAGCTTCGTGCTCTATGGAAGTTATATCATAATCTTCCATGCAATGGACCTAAAACATTGGTTTTAAGAAATTATTCACTAACTCTATTGAATTTTCCTTTGGTTTTAATTCTTTATTTCAAAGAATTTTATAATATCCCGATATTATCACACACGTGAAACTTGAACCATTGAAAGATCTTAATGGTCACGCTACCAATGCGCTACCAGGTCAACTACTCGCCCAGTTTAAGTTTTTGGGATGCCTCGGCTCGAAGTGCCGTTCGCTTCACCTACAGGTGAAACTTGGTTATTTACAAGCTTACACGATGACTAAAATTATTCACTGTTTTCATTTACATTACCAGCACCTCAAATGTTATTATTACAATTTTTATTTTTTTGTTGTATTGTAATGTAAGTACCTTCTCGCCATACCTAACCTACTAACAGAATATTAATGTATGAGTAAAAATTATTTCAATATCTGAAAAGTTTTTAATAAATTATTCTCTTAGATTGATATCAAAAGTTTACCTGAGCATTGAAAGCATGTCCAAATATAACCCCTAACTCCTTAGCATACTGTTCGGATTTTCCAGTCTCTGTCGCATAAAGTACGGTTGCTTTGATTCTCTTAGAAAGGGCTCTTCCGAAGAGTTTAGAGGTGAATTTGACAGCTCGTGCTATTTGCTTGAAGTGGAACTTTCGGTTGATAGGCCGTTTGCCGGTGATTGGCTTAGATTTCTGCCACTGATGAGTTTTCCATGCTGGCTCCTATAGCAAGAAACGCAAGTTTAATAATAAAAAGTTTATCAAATCGAAAGCTGTCCATGTGTTTGTATTTTTCGATAAAACTCCTCACAGTTTTTCCTCTCAAACCTCTTTTTATACATATGAGGCAGGAAAGACCTGATTGATGGTTAAAAAACGAAGTATTCTTTTAATATAATTTTTCCATTAAATCTTCTTAAATGGGACAGGAAAGACCATTAAGAACTTACTCACACTATTTGATACACGCAAATTACTCACCTGGTAATCGTATGAGGGTTTCAGATAATACAGAGCCATTTCTTGGTGAAAAACTGGAGTGATGGATCCAGACATGGGAGGGACAATCCATATCCAGTCTCCAGGACAGCCAGACCTAATAAAACAAACAAATAAACTTAAATAAACTAAATTATATTTCACATTGATCTGATTCATCATCATCAGCAGGCTATCTATTAGCAGTCCAATGCTGAACACAGGCCTCTCTTTATGAGCACTATGGTGCCCTATCTCAGCCCAATGATCTAGGTAATGATACTTATTAATGGATGAAAATATAAGTTGAAAATTTGGCGTTTGGCATTTTTTACAATTGTTTTCCTTATCAATTATTACGCGATACTATTTTCCTTCCTCTTAGATTATAGTTTAATAATTATTATTTTCAATGTTTTCATTAATTGTGCAGGTAGTAGAAATGCATAATTTGCATTTAAAATTATATGTTCTGTATGATAATTGTAAGATTTTCTCCAAATTGAATGCCCACCCAGCCCAGTGTGGGAATAATAGGCATATCCCTCTTCTTATTAGGGGCGCCTATGTCCAGCAGTGGACTGATATAGGCTGGTGTTGTTGTTGTTAAGATTTGACGACCTTGTTGATGTAAGGGGCCAATAGCTGAAATGCAATAGGGTTCAAATTTCCGATGCAGGACATGTGTCTCGCAATAGCTCCAAAACAATCGGTTTGAACAAATCGAAAAAAATTTTTGGTTTTGTTCAAACCAGAAAAGAAACCCACAGAACAGCAGAAAAAAAAAATTATTTTGTAAGGGAATTACCACTTTTGGGTATGAAGTTAAACCGAAACTACTAGTAATATAATAAAAGATAAAGTTCTAGAGCCATGGTGACAAGCGAGAGATTCATCAAATCAAATTCATACGTATCTAATGGTAACAAGATTCCCGAGAACTGAGCATCAATAAAATATTTTCTTTTCTGCTCATATTGCTATAGGAAACGTAAGAATTTACGTTACTAAGTTCAAAATACTCTGCCCTGCCTTCCGCTTCCGCTTAAGTTAATTTTTAGGGCTGAGAAGCTATTCACATAAGACGAGCAGTAACGAGTACGAAACAGAAGATTAAACCCAATATCAATAAAACAACAGCTGTTAATAAACCTTCAAATTAGAGAAGTGAATAGTTTCTGCTTGCCAAAAGTACTTGGGCATTTACAACTTTCTAAAGTGCCAACTACGCTGAGTTATAATTGGGAAGTAGCAAAACAATAAGGAACACTTGGGTAGTTACTGTAAAATTAACCATTGTTATCCAACACGCTATACATATGTATGTGTTTGTATATGTGTGTGTCAAATTTAAAATATGATGGCGTAGAGTACCTCTACCGAGTACCTTTTATAAAAGGTTATCTTTTCTAATAATAAGAAGAAAAACCAAAGAAATTACACGAAAGATGTTAAAATGATTAAGTAATGAAGCTATAAATTATCAACATCATCAGCCTATAGTAGTCCACAGCTGGATATAGGGCTCCGCCAATGAGCACCATTGCGCCGTGTCCAATTAGCTCAATGCATATATAGACATAGACATAGACATAGACATAGACATAGACATAGACATAGACATAGACATAGACATAGACATAGACATAGACATAGACATAGACATAGACATAGACATAGACATAGACATAGACATAGACATAGACATAGACATAGACATAGACATAGACATAGACATAGACATAGACATAGACATAGACATAGACATAGACATAGACATAGACATAGACATAGACATAGACATAGACATAGACATAGACATAGACATAGACATAGACATTTATTTATTTGCAACTGAACACACAACACAACAAAAATAAAAACGTAACAAACAAAATAGAGAAACAGTGAACATAAAACATGGTGGGATGTGTGCTACAGCAGCAAAATGGCTTCGACTCAGCATTATATCCGCTGTTTTAGCAGCGGAAGCTGGTATATATCAGCCTTAAATGAAAATAAATCAATACAAACTTGTACTCAATGTATAAATAACTGACGACAACCCAGCTGTACTAATGTGCCAACTAATTTGCTGAGAAAGAGCTGGTTTTATTGTACCTATGTTCTCAAGAATATGTTTTTATCATTTTGTTAAGAACCTACCAATTATATTCCTCTCCTGTTCCTGATAAATAAAATATTTTAATGAATACGTATCATTTCCCTTTGTATCTCTGCATGGAATTTAAACAAACGACTACAAATCTAATTAATATCGCTAATTTGGAAGCACGTAGATCATTTTCCGCTCATTACCCTTAAATTGCTCATTTTACGTAAAACGCGAGCTTCGTACTCGTACTGAAGAAAACTTAATCGATGTCTACCTATTGGGTTTAGACATCCTAGTTAGGAGATTAACTACCTTCGTTAAATTACCGAAAATTTTACAAAAAATAACGCTTCTACACTAACTATTTATTTATTTAATCAAGCAAGGATTTTATTAAATAAATATCTAGTTCTGGTTATAGGATAATTATAATCGAGCAGTGTTATTGCTCGTGATTTAGCTGCATTATTCACGTGCATAATGAAGTGCTTATACATAGACTTTGATATTTGATGTTAGTATTGATTTTGCTTTACATTGACCATTTAACACTTCAAATTTCAAAATTGCTTAGTCCAGTCAAGCAGTAGAATGATCATACTCCGGCAAGCTACCTACATAATAATAATTGAACCTCAGATATTTCAATTAAGAAACATAAGAAACTGGAAAGCATTCAGGGTGCAGGGGGGTTCTTTAATTTATCACAAAACCCTCGAAGTATCTCCATTCATCTATCTATCTATTTGGCCGGTAACACCCACTACTAGTTAAAGGCCTCTATCACGCCACTCCGGGCAATCTTGTACCAGCCAGATTCACTACTCTCTTACTGCCTTCACAATACCGATCATACGGCAGGTGGTCTGTCTCCTTTAGTTAGCTTATTTATCATGTTATTTGATCAACTGCGGCCATAGTGTATTTATTAGATAAGTAATAAGGCCTGGGATCTATATATTATAAGCCCAATGGCTAACATACGCGACCGGCGACATGACATAATAACAAGACGTTATTAATATACACAAACTGAATAATCTAAAATCTGAAGCTGCAAATCAAAACAGTCACACGGTAAATTACACTATCTACGCCAATGTATCCTTATGAGCACATGTTTGCAGTAGACGCATTCAGGTTGATGCGAAAAGGGTATAAAAATATAGTAGTGGGGAAGTTGTCATAGTTAAGATTAATTTTTCAATCGAAATTCAATGTCTATGTATGACTACACTGTTACAATAAATGCTAAACTGTTTTATGTATTTTACTGGAGAATAAATAAATAAAATATATTATTAATATTATATTTTATGAATACCAGTTATAATTGTTATAAATTATATTACAAAATTTTGTTCAAAAAAAGAATAAAAACAATTTTATGCAAACACCCCAAAACAGCATTTATTAAAATTTACCAGGATTTCACGATTGTGTTTGAGTTTGTTTAGCTATTATCATTCTAAATTCTCTTTTTAGTAACATTGCACACATTTAAGTATCATAGCTAAATATCACGGAGTGTTACAAGGATTGAGTATTGACGGACAGAATTGAGTTCATTTTAACCTGACGTAACGTAACATTTTGGCAAATGACAAAGCGTGTACGCATAAGTCTACGATACGAATACTTTTTGCTAGATTTCTTGATCGAACCCCTGCTTAGTGTTATCCTTTAAGCGGCCCCCGCACATCGTTGTATCATAATAGCAAAATATTGTGGACAGTGTTGCAAGGACCGAGCGTTGACAGGTTAATTACCAACTGCGGCTGCTAGTAATTAATTTTTGGGTTCTCACAGGGGTGTGTACAAATTTTCCATTGATCAATAATTTTGCTATTTATGACTTACGGAATGATGATGGAAAAGAAGTCGTTTCGTAAATCTTTCGAGTATTTCCATGAATGAAGAAGATAACAAAGTTACAATATCACATTTTTACGTACGTAAAATCAAAGTTTAGACCGTACTCATTATTCTAGTTTTTATTTCACATCGATCGGTGCAATATAACCGAAGTTATAAGCGTCGGAAGTTTACGTAGGTTTTTTAAATCTCGTCAGTGATAGCGAGTAGCGCGTGACGTCATCGCTCCTGTACGGTGCGGCGCGGCGGGCGTCCGTAGTACATTTCGCTGCTAATTTGTTTGCTCTCGTGCGCTCTGGTTATTTTTATTAATTTAAAATAATGCTGATTGATTGAGTGTATTGTGTAAATAATTATTTTATAACTAAAATGGAAGAAGGATTTCAAAAAGGCCAATGTACCTGTTACATACCGTTACCTGTCTGATGGTGGCAGAATGTTTTATAAAAAATAAAGAGATCATTAACCTTCGAATGGTTCAATAAACTGCGACTCGCGTACCCTACATACGACATACCTACTAATATACATGTATCGGGGAGCCCCCCTTAATTTATTTTAATTTAATTTAATTATTTATTTTTTAAGTACTTAAATATGTAAACAAAATATTCTGTGAATATTTCAAGGGTTGTTGCCGTTATTACCATCAAGCAAAAAAACGGCAAAAAATAGGCAACAGAAATAAATCATGAAAATTTCAACTGTCTAACTATCGCGGTTCTTGAGATACAGCCTGGTGACAGATAGACGGACATACGGACATACAGACGGACAGCGAAGTCTTAGTACCTAATAGGGTTTCCTTTTTTACCCTTTGGGTACGGAACCCTAAAAAGCATTTTACTAGCATTAAACAAGTACGTACCTAGTCTACCTACTAGGTACTTAGTTAGTATTTCACATGGCAAGGTTAAGTACCTACTACTTAGTTAGTATTTCACATGGTATTTGAATAATTACATCGACATGATCCTCACAACAATATACTGTCATTTTTGGCCCTAACGGGGGCTCTTCTCATCGCATTTATCAAATTTTTTTCTGATTTTTGGATCCTTAGGAACGTAAAAAAACAACTTTTCGGGTGTTTTTTGGCCATATTTTTACACTGAGGCACGACACAGTATTTATTAGATAGACTCAAGTTGTTTTTATTGTTTCTTATTAAAAATAAACATACTTAGTAAATCCGCGCGCGACGGGTAAATTCAGGTAAACGCTTTGAATCTCTGAGTCGCTCGCGCGGAGATAGGACGCGTGACGTCATCAACGATATCGCGCTCGGTCCGCGGCTTAGACCGAAAATGTTAACTTTGCACTTTTATATCTCGGTCAGATTTAGAGATAAAAAAATAATAGAAACACAGTTGTTCTCGTAATTTTTGTAGAATTTTTTGGCGTATATAAGAAAAAATGGTTTTCTTCTTCATTGTCTACGTAATATGAAGCAGCTATGGAGCTTCTAAGAGAGACGTACACAAGAAAATTTGAGAATGAAAGGAGTGGGTACAGATTTGACAGCTGACAGATGTGAGTGGAAAAAAGAAACATGTGCCGACGCCACCTAGCGTGGGACAAGGACAGGAGAATGATGACACATGAGTAGGGAAGTAGTTCATCATCATCAGCCTACAGCAGTCCGCTGCTGCACATAGACCTTCCCTAATGAGCGCCATGGCGCCCTGCCCTGAAATCGACGCAATCAGGAGCCTTTCGCAGATAAACGCTCCACCTGACTGGAGGGCGTCCTACACACCGTTTGTAATATTCTTTACCAAATAAATGATTATTGATTATTAATTTGTGAATTGAGTACTAAATGAATTTTTGGATGGAAAGTAGTGTGTGGTTGATTAATGATAATGAATAAAATAGTTAGTCCTGTGATTCCGAACTTGCATGCCCAGCATCACGCGGGGATTATGGGCTTATCTCCGTACTTATTAGGGAGCCCTATGTCCAGCAAAGGACATATAGGCAAGTAATTTGATGTTGTATAGCCCAAATAAGAATTCAATTCCTTACAAATTGCGATTAAAAAATATGGCACAATTAACCGCCCGCCATGTATTTCTTTCAGTTTACAGTACCTAATCGTCTAATTAGTCTAATTATATTTGGTAGAAAATATATTAAAAGCAACCAGTAATGATAAATAAAATCACAAAAGTCTTGAAAAAAGGCTATATTTTACGAAAAATTCCCATGAAAATATAATTTTGAAAAAAAGCTATCAAATTTTTGTAAATTTTAATTTTAACAATGGCTGTTGGTCTCGGGCCCTAATGTCTTCTTGGAGCCTACTTGACAATCCATGTGTGTATATCGACGGGTGAAAGACAAGAGGCTTCAACCGCCATTTTCAAAAGTGTTAAAGAGAGCAGTAGAGCGATTTAAAGTTTTTATTAGAAAAACACTACTCAAACCGTGCTTGAGGAATATAAAAAACTGCGAGTATGAAAAATAAAATATTTTAATAATCATCTCACAATATGAACTCATTTTGCAAAAAATATGCGAAATGAATTCATTTTTTTTGAAGCGACTTATTTATATTTAATCTCCTCTAAGTAGGAATGTTCTACATAAACGATAAATCAAATCAGATTCAAGAAGGATCAAGGATGTGGTGAGGCTGTGAGGCATTCATAATTTTGGCAATGACTTCAAATGTTTATCGTTTTATTTACAACGGTATTTCCATCAACAAGACGCTTTATTTTAATTAAATTAGCATACGTATTGTCTAATTAGCCGTTTAATTAACGATCTAAATTACCATTCTTTTAATTTTTGAATTCTGGATCCGGATGTTTACCTCATAAACCTGTTGAGTTCGTGCTCTATAAAACTTAATTGTCAAAACCGGAAATTATTATGACTTTCTTTTTGAGGCGTGGGAAATAATGAGCTTCTTACTTACGAATTAATTATTATTTTTATTTTTATTTTATATTTACGTATTTTTTCCTTCAGAATGCTTCTTTGTATGAGTTATTTGTCGGACAGCCAGTTCTGAGGCCTCATTTAGTAACTCAGTTGCCCGCCGAAATGGTCGGCACCGAACCTTTATTTGCAAACTTTGACATTTCATCCATCATACAACGTTTGACAAACTGTCAATATTTGTAAAAACAGGACCGGTGCTTATCATTTTAGTGTGCAACTGAGTTAGTAAATGAGGTGTCTGGTGTTCGAGCTTTTAAGCCGCCCGAAAGCGATCCAACATACCATCTTGACTGAAAAAGACGAGACCAACACAAGATGTTGGTCCTGTCTTTTTCCTGTGCCTTCTCAAGCACTTATCTAAATACCACAAAACGGTCATCCATTCAAGAAGTGAACGGGCGGAGTGCTGCTCTGCTCAGAACATCAAAGTAAGCCGCGCCACATGCGCATAATAAAATCAATAACAAAATATTCTCTGTAAAAAGGGTAAAACATGAAAAAAATCTGCACAACAACACCCAATAAAACAAGGAAAATATAAAAACAATAGGTAAATCAGGCCGGTTGTAAAGCTTGTCCCGAAATATTTGGGCGCGAAATGATAAGATCGTGATAAAACTTGTTTGAAGATGTCCCGAGCCCTTTGTAGCGACACGTAGCAGTTTGCAGGTCGTTTACGTGTTTATTTATTACAGCTTTCGTGACCCCTCTCAGATCTTGCTCGATCTAGTTTGCGAAGAATATGTTTTTGTCGGGGAGTCACATGTTATCACTTGATTTCTCACCAAGAAACCGATCTGTGCCTGAGCCCGCCACTAATTGGGGAGAGGGGTGGGTAGGGCGCTGGTTCAAAATAATCTAAATTGCACGGAGCAGCACAGTCGCGTTTGCATTTCATATGCATAATTAATTAATTTATTTATTTAATTGTATACAGGGTGTATCAAGGTTGGTCATCCGACCCTATCACCAATTGCTACTGATAATACATTATTGCATAGCTATTGTTACATAGGTTGTTTTAGCATGTCCACTTATTGGACAATGCCGTCTGATGTATGGTTCTCGGTACCTACCAATGCTAAACTGATTGCGTCAAGACAAAATCTAATTTTTTCGGAAGATATCAAACTGTTATTCATGGAACAGTAGATAATCATATAGTCATTATTATTATTTATTAAATATCAGTAGATAACATGTTCGGTAAGTAGGTTCTTATTACCTCCAAATGGGGCTTTTAGGTGACTAATTAGCGCTCTAGGGTAATAATGTAGCTAGAAAAGCCCTAGGGCGGTAAGTAATAAAAAAAAACACTTCTTTCTTTCAAAAAGTTCACATACATCTAACCATCATACTGGCAATAGACATCATGAATTCAGTCCAATAACCAAAGAGGTCACTTTGCTATTCAGCCTTGTCTTCGTGTGAGTATAATAGTCATCAATTTTAAATATCGAACGGCGAAGCTCAACTTCGTTCTTGAAAAAAAAATTAAAAATGTTTTATTCTTGTAATGCCGGTTTTTTTCTACTTACCTCACAATCGAGATGTAAAGCAGAATAGTTAGCTCGGGTGTAAGCACCAATTGCACCCTCGAACTATAGGCGCCCTCGCTGCGCTCGTGCGCCTAAATATCTTGGGCTGCAATTGATGCCTTACATACAGCCCTCGGCTACTAATATACTATTAAGATAAATTTCAACAATTTTTTTTTATTTGATATTAGTTTAATGTTCGATTCACACCTACCGGCGCGCGTCCCTGTTCTGAACTCGACGCGTCCTCCTTCTATCAGCAGCCTTTAGCGAATCGTCACTCCACCTGGCTGGAGGGCGTCCTACACTACCACGTTCGTTATTACGTTCATTTCATAGAGTTCTAACTATTCAACTTGACGATTCACGTGGCCATAACAGGTATTCTTAGATACATAGGTTAATTATAAATTAGGCAAGTGACGGTTTATTATTATTAATATTAATTGACCTGCGGGGCGCTCGGCTAACTCTGTTGCAAAGAAAAGTGATTGTCACCGATTCTGTTTTATTGACAAACTGTGACAGTTTGTCAATTGACGTTCATTGAATTTCGACGGATGAATTGTCAAAGTTTGTAAAAACAGAATCAAGCTCCTTTTATATTGCTTTGCCGGAACTAGGGGGGTATACCTACCCTATACTACCCTATACTTTTAAAATACCTTTGTAAGATCTTGTAACCATGTGATATTATAAAAGCATATCTAAAGTATCTTTTCTTAAACATGCTTAGCAATTTGAGCGTTATTTTTAGAATGTTCTTTGAATTAAATCAAAATTGTTGTACTGGCCAAATACATGCAAGCAGCGGCCGGCAAAAGATGTATGAAAATCCATATCTGTCGTGTTTTAGCGGCCAAATAAATTAATATGTATTTATATTCATTTGTTGTGTATTTTAAATATGGAATGATCTTTTACTCCAAAACTTGGCAACCAAAGAGGTAACTAATCTAAATATTTTTTATATTTAGCTAATTAAAAGCATAATTATTTATTTATGTTGTTATTATACATAACGTACACGTTATTACTCCTTTTACCGATGCCTTTCATGTACGATTCACACTTACCGGCGCGCGTCGGAGAGCATTTTATAACATACTAAAGGAATTAAAAACTTCCACAAAGCATTTAAGTTCCTTATTTGCATGCAATTTGCGCAGCTTTGACCTTTATCAAACACTGACATAGATAGATCCTTAAGTAGATATTGCATGTAGGTAAGGAACTTAACTGCTTTGTGGATGTTTCAATTTCCTCTAGCATGTTTTAAAATGCTCTTGGATGCTCTCCCACGCGCGCCGGTAGGTGTTAATCGTAAATTACTCTTTTCTTTTATATTTATTGTTAAGGCTCGTATGTCACATGTTACGCCACTCCCTACTTGGGTCTGTACTGAAAATCAGTGTTGGGGATATCACCCTCAACAATTATACTGAGCACAGATCTTTTTCTGACGAATTTTCACGCCAGCAGTTCACGCATTTTGAACGCATTCTATACTTAATTATTAATATCAACGGGATATTTACCATAATACCTTAATTATTAATATCAACGGGATATTAAGATATTAATAATTATGTTCTCAACCATGATAGTTTCAAAAGTTGCATTCTATACTTGTTTGATTTCCCTATAAATCTTTTTATTTCTTGTCTACTGTTTTAATATCATTGTCGTGTTATTTGTCAGAATAAAATACTTTTCTTTATTTTTTTTCTCTAATAAAAGGTTTTATTTAAATTTCGAACTGACTTGCAAATAGAAATCGGTTTATTGATAAAAAAAAAAAAACAAATAACTCCACGCATTATTTGAGAAAAGTACTATACAAGCCTTGGCCACACTAGAAATTGATGAACTTACGTAGGTATGTATGCCAAGGCAAAATGTTTGTCTATCAATGCCTCTTTGGCTCGCCGTTGTAGTAATGTACTATACCTCAATCGGTTCTCATTATCCAAATGCTTGATGAAACTCTCTGAAGCCGTGTGGTGGTCGACTATAGTTGCATTCTGTTGCTGGAAGCTGTGAAGTACTGCGACGTTAACTTCGACAAGGGCCCTGTCTTTCCAAAGATTTACCGGCGTTCGTGTGTCGAGACCCATGCCATGAGCAACTTTCTGTTGAAGAGAAAATTCATCATCATCATCATTATCCTCCTCCCACCTCCCCCATCGAGTTACAGGTTTTATCCTAGTTCAGGCACAGTGTAAAATGATTACCTGTAGGTGATATATGCAATTCGATGCAAAGTGGTAATTAGTACCTACCTAGAATTATCATTCTGCCAACTCTTTATGAGGGATCAATTTGAAATAAGAACAGAGTACCTATTCCCTTCTTCAAGTGTTCGAATAGCATACATTAAAACCAACTTGTTTTTTTGAATAATGTCATTTTCTAGGCTGACTACATTTTTTCAAAAATCCGGAAATGCAATTGTTACTAGAAATCATGATGTCTAAAATTAATAAAATGCATTGTTTTCATATCTTTTAGCAGGTGTTCCAAGTGACTACCATTTTTTTCAATACAACATTCAACTCGTTTAGATGCGTAAAATTGTCTCAATGGTTATTGTCTTTCCTGTTTGTTATTAAGCCATTCCGGAAGGTTTTTTTATCTGCAATAATATTTTATATCTATGATGATAATTGCTTACTTATCTATTAATCATACAGTTACAATAAATCTATTTTTCATAACGTCCGGGTTCAATTCCCGAGCTGAGTACAGGTTTTTTTTAATTGTATGAATGCAATTTTCCTTGTTACTAAAATATATGACATGGTTCCTAAGAACAAGATCTTCGTAGGTCTTATAGTTTCAGACTTTCCCATACTGAACGATCTAAATGTTATACCCTGTATATGATAACCTAATTGATATAATTTAATCCGTATTGTTGATCCTACCGTATGAAGAAATTGAACAAAAATGTATTTATTTATAATGAGCGCTATTTGCGCACTAGCCCACTCAGCCCACTATAAATCATTATTGGCTACTGGTTCCTCTTGAGAAAAGCCGAAGACTGAAAGCTAGTTGACTATAAGCACATCATATAAGCTGTTTACCTCAAGCATATTCAGTCGGTTGGTGTCGCAGAAGTTGCGGCATCCGATTTCAGTGCTCATGTACCATCCGTTGAAAGCGTTTGCTGTGAACTCTATACCTCCGCAGTCGAAGCGCATGTTGGACACAGCTGGCAAGGCATACCAGCGGAGGTTCAAGTCTTTGAACCAATCATACCTGTATGTTATAAAATATGTTTACTATCTGACCTAACAAACATTGTCAAAAATCTATATCATCATCACCATCATCTTCTTATAGCAGTCTACTGCTGGACGTAGGTATGTCCTACGCTACGCATAGCTAAACAAACAATAATGCTGGACACTATCACCACGGTATAAAGACCTACTTTCATACATTAGTCCGACGGCGTAGTTTGATAATTTTTTGGACAATTTTGATCATAAATTGAAAACCGTGCATCGTATAAAAAATAAAAAAACGAACTAATTTTAAACTGGGCTAACTGACCCATATGACATGCCACTCGACCTTTTGAAATTTTGACATTTCTTATTTTGGACCCCTTTGGAGATGAAAACAAAATATTATTTTTTTTCACTTGCAATCTTATTCAACTAATGCATTTTAAATCGATACCAAATTTCATGTCGATATACGATATATGACAGAATACAGAAAGTAGACCTAAATGGAAAATGTTCTCCGGGATCTGTAGTAAAGATGGGTGTTCCGCAAGGGTCAATACTTGGACCATTTTTATTTTTTATTTACATCAACGTCCTACCTCAACTTGTGAGAGACAACCACGAAATTGTATTGTTTGCGGATGACACGTCACTTTTATTTAAATTAAAACGACGGCAGACCAATTTTGACGACGTGAACAATGCAATAGCGAAAGTTGTTAACTGGTTCGATGTAAATAATTTATTACTGAACGAGACTAAAACAAAATGTATGAGATTTATATTACCAAATGTTAAACAAGTTAAACCTAACATTAAAATAAAAGATGAAGATCTAAATCTTGTGGACAGAACTGTATTTTTAGGCATAACTTTAGATAATAAGCTTCAATGGGGCGCTCACATAGATGGGTTGTCGAACAGACTCAGTTCTGCAGCATACGCAGTCAAAAGAATCCGTCAACTTACTGACGTAGAAACGGCTAGACTAGTTTATTTCAGCTACTTCCATAGCATTATGTCGTACGGAATTTTGTTGTGGGGGAATGCTGCAGATATCAACACCATATTTGTGTTGCAGAAGAGGGCTGTTCGTGCAATTTATAATATGGGCCCCAGAGAATCACTTAGAACTAAGTTTAAAGAAATAAATGTTATGACAGTGCCGTGCCAATATACATATGAAAACTTAATGTATGTCCGAAAACATATGAACATGTTCAAGAAAAATAGCGACTATCATAATGTTAACACTAGAAATAAAGATAAACTAGCTGTTCCCACTGTAAGGCTCCATAAAGTTAGTCAATCTTTTAAAGGGATGTCTGTACGATTTTTTAACAAAATCCCAAATGATGGGATTAATCTATCTGTAAATAAATTCAAAAATGTTGTTAAACGTAATCTATGTAATAAAGCTTATTATAAAATATCTGATTATTTAGATGACAAAAAAGCTTGGGATGAAACTGCCTCCAACTCCATCAAAAACAATGTAATAGATATTAAGTACAATGACGTTAAAAAAATATAAGCCAAGCAGAGTTTCTTGCCAATTCTTCTCTGTTTGGTCACGTTACGAATTGGTGGTAAATTAAAAAAAAATGACGAAATACTATACAGTTCCTACTGAATAAATGAATTTTGACTTTTGACTTTTGATATCTTTTGCAGTTCAGAATGTGAAATAATCAGGTGTGACAGACGGACGGACAAAGCGGCGCACCATAAGTACCTAATTAAAATACCATAAGTGAAATATGATTAGCAGTTCCCTATCCAGCTTTTGCGTTGCGCAAATCGTCACCCCCACCTGGCCGGAGGGCATCTCATACACCATGTTTACCGAGATATATTGTTGATGCTCCAATCACTCCAACATTATGTACCCCGGCGGATTTCATCTACCCAAAACAAAAATATATACCTACTTATTTTAAAATGCTAATTGGTACATCCCATACCTAGTCTGTAAACCTTCCTAGACACCGGATACACTACTTTGAAATTTTACCAACATTTCATGCTACAATATGCAAATTTCAAGTCCTTGTCTTGAAAATTGCTTGTACCTACATTTTATCATTATTTTTATTTAAGTACGTTTTTCTAAGAAGTACTACATGTTTCTGTTGGTATGTGTTGACGCATAATATCGTAACTTAATAAGATAAGTTTATATGAGTATGACTGGTAGCTAAAGCATCCATCATCATAAAATATGTTTTCCCTAACTTCCCGGAAAAGAAAATAATTTTATTGAGAGAGAATACGACGAACTCTAATCCTTTCAATAAATATATCGTGTTTTTTTTGTTTTGTAGTGTTATTGTAGAATTTAAAATTGCTCACACGTTTACTGTTTGATGCGACATAGATACCTACATGTGCCACATAAGCACCAACCCAACCAAATTACCTTATTTCATTTTAATTTTAAAAAACAACCTTGCTAAGCATGTAATATTAACCTACCAGATTACGTAGAAATTACGCATTTTCTCCAATCACCTATCATCTTCATCATCATCCTCATTTCAGCCATTGCTGAGTAGGTATGTAGTACTGCGTCGAACTGAGGACAGGGCGCAATAAACGCTCAGTGGGGACGGCCTATGCTATGTCCAACACTTGACTGCTGTAGGCTGATGATGATGATGGGAAAAGGCCTCTCTTAACTTATGCCATGGATGGCATGGCATGGCATGGATGGTGGTGGTGGACCACGATCCTGCAGTCTAACTCACGGCCCGCGACTTTGAAAATCTCGTATTTTGCGAACAATTCAATAAAACCAACCTACTCATTCATAAATTTTGTTACGATGAATCAGCAATCTTCCTGCCCTTAACATAACGTGGGATACGTTATGTGGGGTCGGCTCGTATGTTTTTCCTCCATTTCCTTCTGTCACTCAACATCATCATCTCAACACTCACACTTTTCTTACTCATATCACCTACCTTTTTTGGCCTACCTCTAGCAGCACATTTTGTCACAATGAATAAAATACATAAATAAACTCAATAACCAAATCACGGAATTCACACATCGCAAAGTTTGCTCTCACGCGAGACATCGGCGATTATCGCGCATTAACGCCTGTTAGCTTTATCAATGGCGACGACATTGAATCGCCGGGGTTATGGCCAATAAACACTGATTGGAGATCACTGGACCACACTTTTACGATAAGCAATCTACCATGAATGTACGTACGCCTGTTTGGGGTACCGGCATTTACCTCCCCCGGCATAATATGCATTCCCCGACCTTTTTATGTTGGCATAAATCCCTGATGGAAAAATATACGTGTTGCACGTATGGTTCGCAGTGTAAGCCAACCTACGCGAACGGTTTTCAGCGCGTTTGTTGCTGACGGTACATTACAAAGTTTGCGCGTCGTAAATTTCGAATCTGCTTTTGCTGTCGGACAATCTTTAAAATTTATTGGCGAGAATAGCTTCGAACTTCATTACCGGGTAAGATGCCTTTTAAGTTTGAGTAATACATAAATAGAAATTGACGTTTATTTGAATCTGGATTGTTTTTGAATCAAAGAGATCCTGCTGATAAATTATTGAATAGCTGAAACAAAAGCTTGGTACCTACTACTTTGCATAAAATATTATACCTGCTGTTTGCGTATTTCGATTTGAAATGAGTGGCATAATTTTTGAATACATTTCGTTCCTCTAATACCTACTAAACAACAAAAACTCGGTTGTTATGAATTTTTTCACAAAACCATATCAAATAGATTTCGATATTCACCAATTCAAAAACCAGCCGAAAATACCTATCTAGACAAAACATACTTTTGTGCTGGAATTCGGACAAATTCATTTCTACGATCCTGAACTAATCAAATGTTTATTTTCTTAAACATGAAGGCAAGTTCTAAAACTATTATGTAGAGAATATTTTGATTTTTTTGAAATGTTAATAGCTTACGTTGGATGAGTCATTTCTATCTCCATGATGAGATCTCTGGGGATCTCGAAGTAGTCTGGATCCTTGCCGTTGGCTGAAAGGACCAATGGTAAGATGTCCCAGGCGGTGTTAGGTGACTTCCAGCCAAGCTTCAGGCACAACTGAAACATGTTTATAATTTAAATATCCGAATCAGCAACGAAAAAATTGACTTAAAATAATAAATTTTAATTTGTATTTTAAAGTTTTTTTGACATCTCTAGTATCTACTGAAATAATTAAATTAAAAATGTTATACCTATATACATAATGTTAAAATGTATACTTATAAATATTGCATGAGTACTACGCTGAATATGGCTGCAATAACCTGTATCACATAAATAGAACTGTTACTTTGACAATGACTTCGACATAATTCTGTTTTTATCTCAGTTATACGTACTTTTCGACGTTTTTATTTATTTATTTAGCGAACATAAAATAAATAAATAATTATTGGTTGACACTATCATACAGCGTCATTATCAATTGAGCCCATTATGTGAACCACAAGACTGACATACTACTAACATTCTATATTTTTTGTAAATATGTAGGTACATACATATTACATACATAGAAAACACCCAGACCCGAGACAAATATTTGCAGAATATATAAATATTTTTCTTGCTGCGAGAATAGAGACTTTAAAGCGTGAGGTTGCTTTTTGCGGCAAATGCTACGGAAAACGCATTGCGGTTGAGGTGCTCTATAAAAGTACATATAAAGCTATTACCGTGGATTGATCTTTACGTTTGACGCAGCGGCAAACAAAATATGTTTTTCTATTAAAATAGTTCGCGTCAATCGCAATGCGTTTGCCGCAAAAAGCAACCGAGCGCTTAAAGGGTTTATAGATAGTGGAAGAGAGGATTTCCTAAAATTCTAACTCAAAACACAAAAATGGAGGGGAAATGAAGGGGTGCAACGGAAAAAAACGAGACGTACAACTAGTACCTATAGGCAATCTTTTATTTTGAAACTGAGCCGATTTTTGTAAAGAGTTTTAACAAAATAAGAACATTAATAGTGACTTATGGCCTAGGCATAGTTCATATCCCTTACCCACGTTCGAATATATCACGTATACAACGAAACAGGTGGAGAGTAGTCAAAAACGTCAGCCGAAGATTGATTTATTTTGTAGTGGAACCAACGAGTGAACTGTTTTTACAGCCACCATCAATTTCAGATGACAAAGTAAGCAAACGATGAAGCTTATTAATTTCGCTCATAAATAAAGCAGAATAAAGTTAGCAGAATTTCGAAGACACTGGATTTTCTCTGAAAGTTATTTTGTTTGTTAATGTGCGCGACGGTGAACACATGGGTGTGTTGTAGAATGTTGTAGAACAGATGTTAGGAGTTGTTCAGACTTCGAGTCGTTTGTTTTATACGACATATAATTTGGTAATATATTCAAGACCATAATGTTGTTATTTGATGACTCTATTTGTTTTGGTTTTGTTGTTTAAATGTGAAAGTCATGTTTATTTCACAAAAACTTTTGTATACAACTTTGCCAGACTACTAAATCAAAGTTGTTACGTATGTATTTAGGAATTGTTCATTTTGGAACGAAACACACGAAATTCACAATGGTTTGTTTAATTGCTAAGTTTACGTGTTTGACATTGTACAACAATGTAATTTGTACAACATATTAGCTCTTAATAATAATAGCGTCCTATACAACCAGTCCTTACAAAGTATTGCAAGACTAAGTGTACCACCACCATTATCATTATCATCGCCGAATTTTTATGCTAGCGACGCCAAGGGCGAGCGTCGTGTTCACTCAACCTAATAAAAACTCATAACGAGTCGAAACGCCGACGGTGCGTTAACCAATGCCACAGTTGAAAATCCCCGTTTTTATATGTGAATGATTTAATTCACGATAGTTAAATGAGTAATAAAGTTGTTATTAATTTATTTAATGGCATCTCGGAAGAAAAAAGGTTTAGTAAGTTAATAAAATCACCGTAACTTCAAATCATTACGTATGAAAATATAAGTAAGTAATTTATTTTTATTTTTACCTCAGTAAATTCCATATGCATCGGATCTCCCAGCACAGTGCCATCGGGCTGCCTGTATCCAGCGTAGCTGATCAGCTGGCTGTTCCATATCCTGTAGTCATGCATGCCGTCTGTTCGCTGCGGGAACACTGTCATTGCTGATCTGTAGAGAAAGTTATATTATTTTATTATCATTATCATCACCTTCATCATTAATATTGTTTCAGATAGAAGTGCCTAATATGTATGTAGTGTAGGCTCGTTTAGATGTTGGTCCCGGCTTTTACAGTCGTGAAACCATACTGGACTTTCAGTTGGCCTAAACATTCTGACTATTAGTTGGCCATTAGCCCTAACGAAAAATGGAAGGAATCATATCATACTACCAGACAGGTCGGTAGTACTACGGGTAAAATCATCATCATCAGTCGTATAGCAGTCCACTGCTGGACCTATGTTCAGCTGGACATAGGCCTCCTCTAATGAGCGATATCCTTCACTTCACTTCACTTCTTTATTAAATGGCTTCTGGGATAGTTTCCACAATTTCGCCAGTATCAAGTATAATTGTTCATAATAATATGAGGCAACGTAGTACGGTTTATAAGTCCAGTCGTCCAGTTTTCAGTCAGGTCCTTTTTTCTGCTATAGCAATGGCGACTATAACAAAAAAAGATCGGCGCACAATTTTCTTCATCAGAGAGTTTCCGTCCAAATCTTCTTTATTCTATTTCACTAATACTTGAGTCTTATATATATTATTATGTATTACTAACGTATAACGGTTAAAATACTATTAATAAAAATCGATATAATTATCTTAGAAAAACACTAGAAAATAAAATTTAATAAAAATGACAGCCGTCGTTCAAGATGAAAAAAATGGTGTCCGAGCGCTATCCTTCTACTGGTAGAACCACGGGTTAACGATTATACATTACTAGGTTGCACCCGCGGCTTAGCTCGCGTGGTACCCGGATAAAAGTAGCCTTAATGATAATCCAGGTTTAGAACTAGGTACATGTGTACAAAATTTCAGCTAAATCCGTTAAGTAGTTTTTTCATAAAAGAAAGGCAAACATTTCACATGGGATAAGACTCAGTCTTTATTGAATAATGACAACGCACAGCTTAAAACTGTTGAAGAATGTTCTAAGTCCACATTTAAATATAAATAGGTAGGTACACAACAGATCTGTGTCTCTCAGAAGTAAGGCTCAGCAAACGATTCAATTAATCCTAGCACAATCCGGCAAAAAATTGGGAACTACGTCACTACTTGCTTATATGGGAAACAAGTACGTTGTGACTATTGTACTTGTTTAATTTGTTTTTGTGTTTACTGAGTTTAAATTTGTATGTGTGTTTTTAATCAAATTGATTTAGTCTCGGGAAGGGAACTAAAGGATATAACACGTTTGTACAATGAAAAGTCATTTCGTCTGAACCAAGAGCCGAGCCGCTGAATTATACACAAAAGCCTAAACAAATTATAAAGTAATCCAACAGCAATGTCGCATTGTTGAAACCTTGAAACCTTGAAATCCACCAGAGGTTTACAGCTGAATTAAGAATACGCAGTATTAAATTAAATATTCTTGTTCTTTTGAAAATTAGGTACTAAGTAGTTAAGAATTTAAAGTGATATTTTCATAATTTGAAAATGAATTTTCAATTATCATTATGATCATTAGTCCACTGCTGAACATAGGCCTCCCCTAAAGAGAGCCATTGAGCCCTGTCCACAGCTCGATGCATCCAATTCTTAAAAGCAGCCTTTCGCACATCGCCACTCCAGTTTGCGGGGTTGCTTGAGTTCAATTCAATACTCATTTGAAACCGTAGGTTTTATAAGAGTTACAACACAAGTTGTCCAAAATTAGGTACTTATTTTCTGTGAAAATATCTATCCTACAAGAATTGGCTGCAATCCAATTAATTTTCTATCGATTAATAATTACTCGATAAAAAAATACGATAAGCAACACACCTGATATTTCCTTTATTTGTGCTGTACTTGATATGGTTGCATAGGGCTTCGAACATCCCGCTTGTTGTTGTCACTTGCCGACAATCAAACACCTGTAGGATAAGAAAAAATATTATTTCTTTGCGGTAAAGCAAATATTACAATAGTAAGCTGTAATAGGTAAACTCTTAGAACGAAATTTCAACGTCTACCGTTGAATTTTTGCATTATTCCGTGGCGTGAAAGTGTAAGTTCAAACAAAAAAAGAAACCACCTCACTTTCGCATTTAATGATAGTCCGGATTATGGAAAAATAGTCCGTGAATTATTTAGAACAATATCCCTGTAGCTTGGTAAAAGAACAGTTGAGCAAAAACATTGTTTTAGAATCAATAGAACGCTGTATTTTATCTCTCCGTAGTGGGATTGCTAATGGAACTCCGAGCGCCTCACTCTGCAAATCAATTTTTAATGAATTCGATCTCGACCACTCGCTAGTGCAAACTGTTGAGACGTTGCGTTGGCAAAGCTGTTTCCATTTAAAGGTTTCGCTTGTTAAAGCCGAATTGGGTTGTGAACACTATAGGGTTAGCGAATTTCACAATATGCTTGTAGGAATTCAATTAAATCTACCTTTATAACTGTAGAGTGTTCCTTTGCCATTGATTTTGCCTAAACTGTAGATCCTAGAGGTACTATAACAATAAAGAAAATGTATCTTTGTTGATATAATTGTGTATTTAGTACCAACATCATCATCATCGGTCTATAGCAGTCCACTGCTGGACATAGCATTACCCTGATGAGCGCCATTGCGCCCTGTCCTGAGCTCGATGCATTCAGCTTCTACCAGCAGCCTTTCGCAAATCGTCACTCCACCTGGCCGGAGGGCGTCCTACAATACGTTTGCCAAGATAAATAAACTAAGAAAACAATTTGAAAATTAAACATCTAAAGGGATGATACAGCGGGTGTTGAATGAAATTTAAAAACACAAACTCTACGTGGACAAAGACACTGGCATTCCACGAATCCTACCTTATATTTTAAGAGCGAATGTCAGTTTATTTGTTTATTTCACGCCTTAACTACTCAACGGATCATCATAAAATTTCACATGCACGTGTTAGCCATACAGAGAAGGACATATGGTACCTTTCATTGAATGGTACTGTTCCTGCTAGATACAAAAATAAAATTGACTTTTGGTCAAATTGATGACAAAATCTACAGTAATGCGAGCAAAACCTCGGGAAATAGCTAGTAAAATGAAGGGAAGTAAGTAAGTGACAAGTTAATAATCCGAAGCTCACGACTTATCCTAACAAAACTAATTAATTTGAATTCAAAGCCTCAATGAAAGTGCAACTATATGTAAGCTTGAATCGGCAGGCGCCCGTGCCGTACGTAATCGCCGTCGAGTGGCGTGATGGCGTCACATCACTCACTGGAATTATCTGACGAATTAGTTTGCTGGGAGGCTGCTAACAGTTCCCGTACACCTATTCAGGAGCTCAAAAATAATTTTAATAATATAATTTAAACCTTGTTACAGTATTGCATGGTAAGAAGGAAAGCAGCTATATTGCATACCGCTTTGCTACTAATTTTATTTAGGAAGTTATTGATAGGTATACAGTTTCTGTCAGCAGTATGGTTTAGTTGTGAACTATGAACGCCCCGCTTCAAGGGGCGACTTGAATAGAAGTGGCGATCACAATAGGTCTTCATGGCCGCAGTGATATGAAAGCCACGCAATCAATAATAATAATAGCCACGGAATCAATTGCACTCGCAATTCAAAAAAAACTCGCGCAACTTATACATTAGCGGTTTACTCTAAATGGTATCGTTTGCACAGTTCATCAGAATAGCTACCCAAACCGCGAGTTTATAATCAAATCGCGCCGATTAGCCCGCGCAATCTATTTAAGCCGCGTAATTACAAAGTGTGGTGAAGAACATCAGACAATTTAGCAGCCCGTCCGGTAATGTCGTTTTAAACCCTCGAGTCAATCGCCCTCGTACCGGGGGAAGTGAATGGAAATGAACGAAGAATTAGCGCTCGGTTGCGGAGAGTTTACTTGTGGAAATATTGAAACTTCTTGTTGTTTGCGAATATTATAAAATCGCAAGTAAAATTGATTTTTTAACTCAAACTTAGAGAGAGTTTTTACTTTAATATGTTGCAAGTAGATTTTGTGTCAACTGGTTAGATGATGTACATATTTAGACACAAATGATTTCTCAAACTAAGCTGATCCAAAGATAATTTTGACTACGGTTGAACTTAACTAACGTAACATAGCTGCTTACATTACGTAATTAAGTCGTTAAAGTAGTCTAGATATAAAAATTCAATTAAAACGTACGTTAAAACGTACCTAGTAAAGTAAGCGGTCTAAATGTATCCATCAAAAATCGCCTGTAAAAATATTTTAATTTGCTTGAATGTTTTAATTTCTTTATATTTCTCGCTAACATGGCAGCAATTTTTGGCAAAAATTTCCTCATCGAAAAATTCGCGGAACTCCCAAACTAGGAGTTAATTGCCTAGTTTGGTTTTTTCTCCATAGGAAATGAGAGTTTTCTCATTAGAAACAGCGAACTCATTTAGTTCTTCGCCAGTAAGACTAAGGCAAGAACGGGTATAATTGATTCTAGTCTTAAGTTGTTTGGCTTTTCATTCGAGAGGTATTTCCGTAGAACCGTGCCTCTACTTTGTTCTAGTGCTGGATTGTTTCTGAACAATGAACTGTTCTTTTCAAACACTTTAAGCTCCTAGACGGACTTTTCCATTAACATTGGTAGACCTGATATAAAATAATTAAACTATCCACGCTGCTTTAAATAAAAAACAAGACCGGTTAAGTACGAATTGACTCGCCCACCGCGGGTGACTTCAATGACGTGCGATACTAATTAGTAAGTTTTATTTGTAATGAAAAAACTGTACGTCCTATACAAAAATAGAAACCGGCTTTAGAATGGGCATTTGTCCATATTTAAGGGCCTTTCAGATAACACCAGATTTGACCGCGTAACTCGCTTTATCACAGCTATCCTCACATTTATTTAGGTTTCTACAAAACAATATTAGCTAGTGACAAGTGAAAAAATAAAAAACTATTTTAAACTGGGCTAATTGACCCCCCCCCCCTTCCCCTTTAACCTGATGGCAACAGTTTGAAATTTTGTTATTTTTTATTTTGCACCCTTTGTGGATGAAAACTAAAATATTTTAATATTTTTTCACATGCAATCTTTTCAATTAGTGCATTTCAAATCTATAGCAAATTTCAAGTTGGTAGCTTTTGTAGATCCTGAAATAATCAGGTGTGACAGACGGACGGACAAAGCGACACCATAAATAAGGGTTCGTTTGACCGGTTCGATTACGTCTCTCTAAAAATTAGCATCTGTTTTTTAAATTATCACAATCAAAAGTAAACTGATATTTTAACCAATATTGTAAAACTTTCATTTTAACAGTTGATGGTCTTTTAATTATATCGAGCTTGTTATTCACAATTTTTCATGTAAAATAATGAATGAGCTAATTCACATAAATTTTACGTCTGTTTTACATAACTTGACACGCATAAAGCCCGCGTGGGGTGAACTAAATTCACGCACCATTCAGTAGGTCAATGAAAAACTTGAAATATGTAGATAATACCTAAGTAAATAATTTACCTGTAATTTAGACCACTGTATCCGGCCAATACATCGGCTTGCGTTCCTCCAGGCTAACTTGGCTCCGAAAACGAGCTCGGTGGTTGTTAGCTGGTAGGTGCCTGTCTTTGCTACTTCCTCTTGCACTGCCTTCCACCGTGCCTCATGTGCTGGTGTATTCGCCCTGTGGGAAACAAAACAAGGTATAGAGTTTCATACTGACTAAGTACGAGTACTATAATGTCTTCAGATGTGTATTTTTAGACAAATTGCTTTAGGCAAATAACCGTTCTAGGATTCTTTTATGATACCTGAAGATGGAACTAGCATATGAACATGACTTATCAGATGTCAAGTGGTAACCATCACGTATATCAAAGTATTGCCTCGTAGGCAACTTGAGGCATGAAAGTGTTAAGCTCATGTGTCAGTTATTTCACCGGCACCCACACCCTTCAAACTAAATACAGCAATGCTGCTTCACACAGAAATAGCCATGGTGGTTGCATGGTGTTCTGAATTTTAGGTATTTTGATTCATAGACCATTCAAAAATTAATATTTTTGATCAGGACGCGTCATAACAATCTGAATACGTCTAATTTATACATTCTAAATGCGCCGTAGAACATATTAACATTTATTTTGATCTGAAATAGAGACAGACTAGAGAGCTTACGAATACTAGGCAAGTAAGTTTACAAAGGGTTTAGTAATTTTAAGGGTTAGGTACTCCATCACAACAAAATTACCTCTAATAAAAAGTTTTAATCAAACATAAACTTAATTTCTGCATCAAGTTCACTCGTGATTTTTGAACTATTTTATGGAGGTATTACAATATTTCATTATGCTTTTGGAAAAGTTTTTATGAAATAGTTTAACAGCTTGGGAAGAAATTTTACTTTGCCTTACACTTTTCAAATTTTCTTTAAACGAATGAACCTATGAAAAGTGGGTATTTTTTTATCTGCCAAGATGAAAATGTTTAAGCGAAACATAAAACTGGTATCCGAGGAAAAGTATTTGGCATAATATTCGTATGAAAGAAAACTTACTTTTTATGATTATTGTTTTGCATAAAATATTTTCAGGGGAGAAATCTTTATTTCCGGTTGTTGAATTACCATAAAGTCTGTAATAGTTTCTTAAAAATTGTACGTGACATTTTCACTCATGAATTATCAGAACTCCTTTTGTATAAAAATACCTAACAAATTTTATTCACACACGTTCTTACCCACGCACATTTTAACGTTTGAATAAAAGTAAAGAAACTATTCCTCTGTGTGTTTTTACCACTTTTTATGTAGTGTTTTTAAAAATTACACTATTCAAAAGCTCACGGTACAATCATAAAGTCTGTTTGTTATACTAATACTTATTAAATGTTTGTAGAGATTTTTTCTAATCCGTGGTACGCTCTAGTATTCTGTTGTTACGAACAATCACACTAATATTATAAATGCGAAAGTTTGTCTATGTGTGTCTATATTATAATATATATATTTGATCCAACTAATCCCCAAAAAACGACTAAACGGATTTAACTTACTAGATGAAACTATACAGTTCACTATATTAAAGTTTGTGACCTTGATTAACACATAGCTGAAGAGGAAGTTAGTAGAAATAAAATACGAGAACCTGAATGAAAACTCACCTGCGTATAGAAGCGAAGTACTGGCCAAGGAAGTCCTTTGCGTCACTGAGCACCTCAGCCGGCTCCCTTGGCACATCGCCCCGTCCAGGGATGCCCATTAAACTGCCCAGGCACATGTTCTCGTTGCATAGCGATGGCTGTAACAAGCAAATATATAAAAGTTAGCTTCAAAACAATACTTAGAAGACAGACTGAATACCGCATTGTGTAATATGCTTTTAAGGGTGAACATTATTCGTCCACTCTGTCACACTGATCGAAGGCAAGCCCCCTGGCGTGATAAGAGATTGCAGCCTGGTAAGGTGTTTTACCACATCAAAAGCCGTCAAAATGAATGGTAAACATTTGTGATTTGTCCACCAACCAAACATCGTGAAACGTACTAATTTCCTTTTGTTGACTTCGATGATCCTTTTTGTATTTATCCCGAAAATAATAAAATTACATGTGTAAGTAAGTATAACTATAACATCTTCTATATTTTTTAATTTTTGTTTCAGCATAAAACTATGTATGAAAGTTGAATGGTGTAAAACTTATATTTATTTAGATTTTATTTATCAAATACAGTCATGGTGATAATAAGAGTTTATTTATAACAAACAAGCTGGGGTTAGTGAGTAACAATAATACCTTTACAACAGTAATAAATCCAACCATAAAATTATGGTCTATCTACTATGGAACCAAACAGCAGTTTCTCTTCTAATTTCAGATTTCAGCAATTTTTTTTCTTAGCCCAATTTGGGCAGGCTAAAGTACATATTGCCAAGTCATCCGTTTTAGTTTGTTTGGTGTTTTTCTTCCTTTAATTCATTTCTTCCGTGTTTTAGTCAGGTCGTCAGTCTTTGGTCAAGTCATGTTCTGTTTTATCTATGGAAGAAAATTCCTTCATCTGAGAAGTTCAGTTTAACACTTTTATTTCATTTAACTAAGCTTGAGTCTTCTTACTTACGTAGGTTGATTACAGCACCATGAACTTTACGCAACATAAATCAGAAAAACAATAGAAAATAAAATAAAACAAAATAACACTGTTGTTCTAGATTTAAAAAAATCCCGCCTTAGAAAACAAATGACGTTTGAAATGGGGCTTTTTTTCATATGGCGACATTGCATGTCTATTCTGCCAGGGTTACCGTTATTATAAACTTCTTGGGTGTAGTACCCAAGAAGTTTTTAATTTAATCAGAATCTGTACGGAAACGTCAATCTATTACCACTTAAAAAGCTCAAATATTCGAACAGTGATTCAGCATTCGGGTGTTTATCTATTGAAAATTCGGAGATACTCACAAGACCAATCGTAGATTCTATGAAATGGGCAAATAAAAGACACCTTTATCTAGTTATCCTGTAACAAATACCTTTTCTTGCCGAGCAATTGATTCAATTGAACCCTGCAATGGAACGGGTCTCTAAATAATGGGGTAGATCATCACTTCTGGAGCTCTTTACTTCCGTTAACATTTCAACTATCTTCAGTTGAGTCAATGTTCAGAAGAGTATCATGATTCTCTATCATAGACTCGTGTAAGTATATATCTTTATGTACAGCAAGAAACTTTTTGAAAATACTAATCCAGTTTTTTTTCAGTTGGGGACGATCTGGTTTTTTGCTAGGCTATTTTATTTTAATAATACAGTACATACTTTGTAAAATATGAAGGTATAATTATAATATACTAGCTTCCGCCCGCGGCTTCGCTCGCGTGGTACAAGGATAAAAAGTAGCCTATGTGTTAATTCAGGTCACAAGCTATGTAATACACTCGAGAGCAATGAATCCGGGTCACTCAAAGTATCCAAAAAATCTCGGAAAGTAAGAATGCTAGGTTAATGCAATAAATTGTATTTAATAGACAATTTAATACTCCTTAAATGAAAGTTAAAAAAATATGAGTCACCATACATTTTATTTACACAAAATTACATAAAGAAAAAAAACTGCTGATCTCTCCTTAAAACAAAAATAGGAAACATGAAATTTTTGAACTTTATGACGATTTTCTTGAATTTCAATACTTCGTATTACCTCCTCGTGCTTCCATTACTGCGTTTACGCGGTTTGGCATGCTGTACACCAAGTTCCTTATACGATTTTGGGGAATATTCTCCCATTCCTCTGTGAGAGCAATTTTGAGCTCAGGAAGCGTGATTGGGGGAGGGTTTCGTTGTTTTACGCATCTCCCTAGCTCGTCCCAAGCATGCTCGATCGGGTTGATATCCGGGCTGCGCGCTGGCCACTCCATACAAGTAATGTTCATCTCTTGAAGGTAGTCATTCACAATCCTACCTGTATGAGGTCGGGCATTGTCATGCATAAATATAGCATCCTCACCCAAATTGACCATAAATGGACCAACGTGTTCGTTGAGGATTTCTTCCACATATCTTACGCTAGTTAAAGAGCCGTTTTCTATGATCACCAGCTCTGTGCGACTTTCAGAGGAAATTCCGGCCCACACAAGTACAGACCCACCACCGTAGGCTACTTTTTCTTCGATGCATGCTTGCTTGAATCTTTCCCCTGGTCTTCTATACACTCTGTGTCTTCCATCGTGCTTGTAGAGCATAAATTTTGTCTATTAAATACAATTTATTGCATTAACCTAGCATTCTTACTTTCCGAGATTTTTTGGATTCTTTGAGTGACCCGGATTCATTGCTCTCGAGGGTATTCCAAGTTTCATCCAAATCCGTTCAGTAGTTTTTGCGTGAAAGAGTAACAAACATTCATCCATACATCGATACATACTCACAAACTTTCGCATTTATAGTATCAGTAGGATTTAGTTAAGATCTTGTAATTGTGTATACGGTTTTGTACAATAACTAAATAAGTAATATTATGTTACTCAGGTTCTCCATAATAGTTTTATGCAAAAAGGTTTTATTCAACAATTTACGCTTCAGACCTGTGCTTCAGACTTCATATTTTTGAAGTTAGTTTAATGTAATAAGGTTTTATTCCCTACATTTCCAATTTCAAAAAATACTACTTACACGTTTTATCCAAAAAGTTTTAATGTAACAATCTACAATTTATTAGCAGACTTCCGATTTTGTCTAGTAAGTATTAAACACTTTCACATGGTGTTAAATTGCATGTTACAGGTTATAGGTATCCCATTAACCCTTTCTAAGGGTTAGCAATATGATAGACAGACCGATACTTCATAGGTAGTACAAATAGATAAAAAAGCTCGAAGTATCAGTACCTAGGGGCACCTAAGTAACAATAATTTATCACTGTGTTCATTAATATATATTATTATTTTTATATAGGTAAAAATTTTTACTATTACCAATTACTCCTAAGTGGAGCGAGGAAGGTAAAACTAGAATCCTGAGTGCAGCGAGGGAAGCAAGCTTTTCCAAGACGAAGATAGCTTTATTCCCGAGGTAAATAAGTTGGTAGGTAGTCTACTTTTCACACTTCCTGCGTAAAAATATGAAGCAAGGCTATCGTTTTTATATTTATATATTATATCCGTTATTCTCGTGGAATGGGAATGAGGCTAGTTCGAATTTCAAATTGGCATTATATTCTTTTTGGTGTGTTCTCCACTGTAAAACATATTCTGGCTTTTAGTTATTGTTTCTTAGCCCAATTTGGGTAGGCTAAAGTCTTTTGACCATACTGCCAAGTCTTTCGTTTTATTTTGTGTGTTTTTCTTCTTCTATTCCATTACTTCCGTCTTTTAGTCAAGTCGTCAGCCTTCGTTCAAATCGTGTTCTATTATAACTGAGGCGGCTATAACAAAACAATCAGCAAAAAAAAACTTTCATCTGAGAAGAATCCAATTTATAACTTTTATTTCATTTCACTACACTTGCCTCTTCTTACTAACGTAGGTTGGTTAGAGCGCACAATCTTTACGCAACATAAATCGAAGAAAATCAAATAAATAGATAATAAAATAAAACAAAAATAACATTGTTGTTCTAAATGAAAAAAAATGCTGCCCTAATTCTGCCTTCTGAAGCTCTGCTGTCTCCAAGAAGGCCAGTTCGAATTTTAAATCATTAAATTCTTTTTGGTGGTAGGTACTGGTTCCAAATTAAATTTCCCAATTAAAGCAAGTTAAAATCAAGTTTTCTGCTACTGCATTCTTGCAAATCGGCCCTGTTTACACCGTAACATGAATGATTTTAGGCTGTAATGATGTCTCTAATTTTTGATACATTCTGAAATCTCCACAAAATGTTTTTACGATGACAATGTCTATAAAGGCATGTCGTTCACGAATCCATCATTTTATAACATGTTTGTCAAAAACGTTTTTATGTTTACCTAACAGCCGTTACACACGCTTTTTGACCATAAAAAGGTGTCAGCCGTTAAATGTGATTGTGTTTTTATGTGACATAACGTTTCAATGATTCGAAGATAGACTCCAGGTTATGTTATCGTTGGTGTAAAACGTTCATGTATACGACACCAACTTACATTTTGAGTGGAAAAGAACGATTGTCAACTTTACCTTTTATTTTTACTGTTTTTTTACATGCATGTAAGTAGGTACCAATGAGACTACACATAGAAATGAACTAGCCGCTCAACTATTGATTGAAAAAAATACAACCGAATTGAGACCCTCCTTATTTTTTTTAAGTCTGTTAGAAAGATAGCATCCAAGGCCTAGCGGGAATAGTCGCACGCAAAGACTGAAAAACTACTGGACCAATCTCTTTACCAACCCACAACATGCAGAACAAAACCCAGAAACAATAAACAGATCGCTAAGAAACAGAATATAAAAAGAAAAACTAAATGAGTACCTACTTCTTATATTTTTGTGTCACTATTTCTCGTATTAGATTTAAGCATTTTATTGTTTTTTTGTGTGTGTGAATTTATTGTGTGAATCAAATAATTTTTTCTTTATCTTTTATCTTCATATTATTTTTATGCTGTGCAACAAAAGACTATCTATTTAAGACCACATTATATGATTTCAATCGAAGGCAGATTTGATGTGTCACAATTGAAAATAGTTTCTTAAGCTTTGCTACTAAGTACCCACTAAAGGGCCGTAGACCTTAGGCACGTACCCACTGACAGGTGGCTTTGCTTAGCGCCCGGAGCCTAGTGGCTTACATAAGGTTACGTGCTTGAATACACGGAGACCGCACTGTAGAGTTAGCGTATTGAATCCCTAGGTAACTACACGCCAGGTGACTTGCTAGGCTCTAGGCACTACGTAAGCCACCTGTCGGTGCGTATGTAGCCTTAGAGTTTGGTACCGAGTGATAAATAAGTAATCTTAAGCTGGGTACGGATAGCGCGTTCCTGTATACGCGTAGTCGGGGTACGCTGTCCACGCGTACATTGTATACGCGTACAGTTAATGTGGACCGCCGCAAACCTGAACGCGAGGTCAATCGATCCATTGCGCTACGCGAGCCGAAACCGACTGACCGCGGATCGCGCCGCGAGCCAGCTCGCGCGGCACCCGTTCCCCAAAGTGTACGCGTAACTGCAAGTATAGACAGGGCATTCCAAGATACGCGTAACGGACTACACGTACCAATGTACGCGCTATCCGTACCCAGCTTTATAAGAGTCTTAAGCCTTTATTTTAAACGACAAATACAATTTTCATCATTTTAGCGACGTACTTGAGTACTACCTGCCTAAGATAGATCATTTGATCGTCGATGTTACGATTTGATAGATACTAAATAGGTGTTGAGTCTATACTGGCAGAAGTATTCTGTATTTCAAAACAGTGCCGGTTTCTGTTTGATAAACATTATACATCTTACTACTATCTCACCATCAACATAATTAGATGTGACTAAGCCCTTGCTTTAAATAATTAAATATATTTACTAACTTACTACATTGTTGAAATCCTACGCAAGACTAAACAAAACCATAATTATAGAGATTAGGTAGTTAGGTACCTACTCCATTGTAGAGTAGAATGGGGGAGGACTTGGAGTCTTTAGGCCGCCCGAAGGCCTCCGACATGGCTAAACGACTGAAAATCCGGGACTTAACGTGCCTTCCGAAGCACGGAATCTCTCAGATCTAAATACCACTACACGGTCATCCATTTAAGTATTGACTGGGCGGAGTGTTGCTTAACAAGAAGATCTGCTAAGAACAGCTAATAGTACCTGAAGTAAGCCACGCCACGAGCGCATCAATGTGGAACAAATTTTGAAACAAAATATTATTTTTTACGTATTTATTATAGCATTGACTAGCGCAGGATCGTGGCGAGTCATATAATCAAAAGGTCTATACCCAGCAGTAGGTCGAAAACGGATAAAAATGATGATGTTGATTACTTTTTCAAGTAAAGAGACGAAATATGTCTGTTTTAAGGTACCTAGGTAAAATAACCAATGAAAATTAATGAGCATCAGAACGAATGAGATTATGTTCGTCTATTACAGTTATACAAAAAACTTGCAATTGATTTTTGATAGACTCGATCATCGCGTTAAAAGAGAATCGTTGCATACTTGTGATTTCTGTTCAAACGCCAAAAGCGTTCGCAATTCAAATTAAAACAAAAAAGGTTATGCTTTAAGCATCGAATTTTTTACAAAAAATTAAAAAGAACTATCTAATAGCTTTGTTCATGGCTTTCATAACACCAAATTATTCATATAATCTTTAAAGTTCCTATTTACTTTGCTTCTTAAACAAAACGGATGAAATTCATAATCTACAAAGTTATCTCGAGAACTCGCTACACCTCGCATCAAGTAGTCTACACCAAGTTCCGGTGGTAGTAACTTTGTTGCAGACCCCTAGGCGGTTTCAAAGTACACCGTTCCAAGGATATACGGAAACGAATAAATTTTGTACTGTTTTTTGTTTTAGGGTGGGTTCATTCACAGCTGAATCCAATATGATGCTAAAGATTCTGTGCATATTTGATGTTGGTGTCTTGCCCAAATTGTATTGGTAGCTCGTGAAATAGAGATCGGCATCGGGAACGGAAAATGCCACTCTCATTAGCTTCAAAACAAACAAAAACGCCGTAAAAATAACGAATTGCAGTAATATTTGTTTCTAGTGTTGACACAGAAGACTTTAATGGGCGAGACGCTCAAACTGCCAGCCAATAAAATCAGTCACTGCCTGGGAGGTGATAAGGGGGATTGCCTACGTAAGACACGTAGTTATTTTTATTGAATAGCTACTGGATAAGAAATGCGTTTTAAGCTACATTGTAATTAAGTGGAAATTCAAAAGCAAAACGCCATAATTTATAAAAATTATACTAATAAGTAGTCATGGTGTGGTGGTGGTTCTAAGATAAGAGTCCTAAGTTGAGGTAGCCCAAAGCATTGGCAAACCCTGACACCGCTAATTTAACAGCTGGTGAGCACCTAACTGATCAATAAAACTATAATACCTGTGCGGCAGTGGGCAGTTGTGCGAGTTCGATTCCTCCCGCGAGACTAAATATTTGATTCAGGTCTAGGTTGTTTTTAATCTTAATAAGTATGTTGGTACATATTTACAAAAAAAATTATATATCTAGGATATCAATCATTGGTTCCCACAGTAAAAGCTCTGCTTAGTTAGGGGATACCTACGTATCTACATCTACACTAATATTATAAAATCGAAAAAAATATATTTTTGTGTGTGTATGTTTGTAATGAATAAACTCAAAAACTATTGTGCCGATTTAAAAAAATCTTTCACCATTGGCATACTACATTCACCTTGAGTAACATATTATATGGCTATATTTATTGCTAGAAAAGATTAGAGATCCTTACTAAAGCTCAAGTAACGTAACCCAAGGTGTAAAAAGGACCATATATATAACAATGTTTAAAATATCTGAAAAAAAATCAATCATTTTGATTTTTAGTACCGACTTTAGGTGCTTCTCACAATTATAACACGAGACATGGTGGCAACATTATTCTCCTTAATTGTAGGTTAGCATAAGTGTCAATAAGTTACCGTAACAATGGAGTAAAAAAATTTAACAAACTTTCAAATGACTTAAGGGACCTGAGTTGTGGCTTATTTATGAAAAAAATGAGAGAAATATAGTAATAAGAAAAAGTTATTATACATTGCAAGAAGCTCTAGATGACAAAAACATCGCTTAAGGTACATTTCACAACATGACTTTTTTGATTCTATTAGAATATTTTTTTATTTCGCACTTGGCCATTATGTATTAGACTTATTTAATTATAAATATATTTTTATCTGACCATTGACATTGTCATTGACTGACTTAATCTTTTGTAATATGTGTTAACTAGTGTTTTAACCTTTTTTTAAAAAAAAATATTGACACTGACAATGCCCCTTTACAGCAGCTTCATTTATGACTATGATAGATTTATGTATACCTAAAAACTTAAAAAAAAATGGATGTCAACTATTGGCTTGTCTGTCTTACGGCCATGATATATGTAGTTATATTCTTTGGTGTATGTTCTTTGTTGTGTAACTAATTTTAAAAATTGACATAACCAAGTGTACTTTATGTTCCTATGGTGAAATAAATGAGTATGAGTACGAGTAAAAATAGTGCCCCGTCCCGTGCGAAGCCGGGACGGGCCGCTAGTATTATTTATGCTGTGTTTTTATAATTACTGTTTCAAATATGGTGATAGTTTATTTGTTCTGCAGGCCATCAAATTCAAATTCTGTTTGAATTTGATGGGCAGACTTTTCTGTAAGCTGGCCACGAGCTTATAGAAAAGTCTGCCCTATCCAGCATTAATCAGAATCCTATATTTGATCTGTGGGCGCGTGCTTGTCGTTCAGCAAATATATTCCCACGTAATCTACGCACTCATTTACATAAGTAAATGTTTGTTTTTGCACTAAATAGGTGTATGATAAATTATATTGTGATTTTAAATTCTGCTGGTGTAAATGATCTAATCTCCATTTGCTTATGGCTAAGGTTTTACATAATTTATGAGCTTTTAGTGAAATGACATTAACTGAGTGTTGTCAATCAAAGCTACCACAAGACATTTCCATTGCGATAGTTCATGAGAATGTTTTATCCTGTCTGCACTTAATACTGGATTACCTGGATTTATTAAGCCAATTATCCAATTTTATCATTGGTTTATTTTTATTCATCATTGACCAGGAGTCCAGGATTTTTGCGAAAGAAAATGGATGCGTCAAGTTGAAGATAACGTGCCATGGTGCATAGTCAATGTTGAACTGAAATTAGTTCTGTCGGATATTCTTAAGATGAAATCCATCGTGTTATGATTATCTTTCAGAGGGCATGATGATTTAATTTTAAACCTTTTTCATACTAGCTTCATAAATAAAATGATGCAACTATACACAAGTACTTTGACTGCGGTTTCGCCAACAGTTAGAGGCGAGGGGTATTGATAGTATTGCGAGGATGTCATGCGATGGACGAAATAAGTATACTTACATTTCTTGGACAAGGAGAATCATACAGCCTGTCATATAAATAGTCACGTGACTCGTGGTTTTTCAGCACTTTCGGCCTGATGACATTCCGCACCGTCTTTTCTTTCACAGCTTTTTCAATAAAATGTTCTACTGGACAAGCTTTTGGACCATCGTTTTTAACACTGTTTATTAGGTCTTTGTCTGATATGGCTTTTAGGGTACTATCTATTATAGTTTCGGAGTTCTGAACACCGGGAGCCATTGTTTGAAATTGGTTAGCCGGTGCAAGGATGGCTAATTAGTGAACGAGACACTCGCGGCGCGTGCGCACTAAGAGAGCGAAGGTGCGGTCACAGTATTTATAACACTTATCGCCAACAAACTTGAGTGCTAACGTTTTGCAAACAGTGTCACACATTTTGTTGATGACATATGGTTTTTACCTTAAACTTGTACCTGGCGTCATAGAAACTCCGCATATACCTACATCACTTTCTATACAAAAAGATTCCAGAAAAAAATTCAGGAACCACAACAATAACAACAACAACAGCAGCCTATTCAATCTACTGCTAGACACAGGGCTCTCCTATTTGAAAGGGATAAGCCCATAATCCCCACGCTGGGCATGAGGGCTTATGGCTGCTGCCCGTCGGCGGCCCGGGGAATTAGCTGTTCCGGTGTTGCCACAATCAGCCTGCTGCCAGACTCCCGTTTGTTATATAGGCTGCGCCACGGGCAGGTCCCATACTATTTGATAAATCTATTTAAACATCTATAGGAACCTAGCTGCACCTAGGGTCCTGAACAGGTAAAAAAAAAATTAATCGAAATAGGAATCAGAATCTAGCTTTGAATGCAAAAATAATTCACAAACTCAAAAAAATATCTATTCAAGCAATAAATGTTTGTGCCTAGCGAATAGAAAAGTAATACGATTTTCATGTCAAAGCATCGCAATCGGATCACTATGAAAGGCTCTGTTGGATTGTACCGTGCGATTGGCATTCAATGAAAATGAAAAGGTCTTTAAATGCCATGCACACTTTTTCCGAGGATTTACTTTTATATTTTCATCATAATCATCGTCATCCACTTTCTGACTTCATCCACTGCTGGCAAAAGAAGGTTAAAGCTGGATGCGTCGAGCTGTGGACCAGGCACACCTGTCAAACCGAAACACAGTAATGCTACTTCACGGCAGCATTATGTAATGGAGTAATATTTCCCCAAAAAGACAAAACCTCAACCTTCACGCTCCATGTTTAACCCAGGTCTGGATTTTTACGTTTTACTAGGTATAGTGCGTCGTCCAGAAAATGAAAATCAATTGTAAATAAAAATTTAAAAGCTGTTGTTTTCGAAAGCGTGTCACTTGGCAACAATGCTCCTAATTTTTTTATATTGGTTGCTATGGGAGAAGTTGGTAAGTATGGGTCTTATGTACTCTAGAATTTGGACTCTGTCACCTGTATCGTTTTCTTGGACAATGATGAATAAAAATATTTTAGGTAATGTCAGATTAACTGTAGTGCGATCACAAATATTTGAAACTAACGTATCGTAAAATCGTAAGTGTAACGAAAAATTTAGCCATTGACAAAGCGTTATTTTAACTCTAAGCTTTTTTACTGGCCAAAATGTTACGTCTACGATACGAATAGTTTTTCACTAGTCTTCGTGATTGAGCCTCTGGTTAACAATGGTTGGTCCTCTCCTATCTGCAAAATTGTAAAAGAGATTATTTTATACATTTTGAAGCTTTCATGATTAGCTGAAAGATTTTATTGCACAGATGAGGACTGGGAAAGAAAATAATAACTTTAATTAGTCCATCAGATAAATCAACAATAAATATTGAACACGTATTTTTTTATTTATCAAATAAATAATAATTGACGGAGCTCTATAGAGCGTCAAAGTTCGGAGTGGGAGCTCGTGACTTTTTGTCATTTTTTGTTTAATTGACAAAAGAAAAAGTACGTGTCCAATATTTTTTTATAATGTAAGTGACGGACTAATTAGAATTTTTCAGTCGCATCCCTAATTATAACTTCTCTCAAACCAATCAGTACCTACGATATAATAAGTTTGAGAACTTCAAACCGCAACCATCGGAACTGGAGCCAACCTGACCAGCGACCTAACAAATGGGAGTTCTCCCTGACCACTACCGGGCAGTAGTGTCGGCGGTATTAAAAACTGTGCCTTGCGATCCCTAATATGTATGCCCAATCCCCAGATTATGGGCATTGGGCATTTCCCCCTTCTTTCAATACTCGATGGTTGTATGCTCCTCACCGACCACAGAAAAGAGAGGACTCTTCTAACACAGGTTATTGTAACTTAAAAGAAGAGATCCCAACCCGAATTATATTCAACCATGCATCTGAATAAAACGCTCTTTGTTTTATTTTATGGTTCTAGGTTAACAGATTTAGCAGAGGAAATTGTGATACTCGTAGTATTACTACGTGCGGACTCCTTAGGTTAGGCCATAGCAATATTATGTAGAAAGCTTTTACTCATCATAATTTAGGTAGGTGAATTATTATAACTTTTATGAGTCGCCAGGTATTTTATAATTTTATCTCAATCTTAATTCTTATTCATCATCATCATCTTCAGCATATTAGCAGTCCACTGCTGGACATAGGCCTCTTCTAAAGAGCGCCATTGCGCCCTGTTCTTAATTCTCATTAGAGGAGACCTATGTTTTATTGGTATTGTTGTTGTGGTTGTCTATTTATTCGTCACAAACGCATGCCTCAGGTCAATGAACCTAAAGCTCTATCAGATAATCGAGCTATTGTTTAAAATGACATAACCAATATTGAACACAACTACATTATAATTTATAACTTATCTGTTTGCAAACAACCTCGAGTTCTAGTCATGTGCTGCCGTTAAACAATACCATGTTTGTACAGAGTCACATCTCCCGGTAATACTGAATTCGGAGCATAATGTTTGCTGCTGATTACGATTTATCTTAAGGTGAGTGTTACTAATATCAGAAAATTTTGTTTAATATATTTATATAAATATTATTTAACACTTTAATTTCCAAAGTCATAATTTCGACATTATAGAGCATGTTCGATTGTACCAGTAGTAATGAATGGACATTATGGGACATGTGTTATTTTATTACTCCTGAGAGAAATACTTTAGGAGCAATAGATGGGCTAAGCGGACATTACACATCACGCGCTTGCTGTGGAATAAGCACTTGTGGAAAAGATCATGTTTTTAAACAAATTACAACTAAACTCTCTCGCGAAGAAAAATAATAAGTCCAAAATACATGGATAAAAAACTGAAAATAATACTATGGGCTAATCAGCAGAGTAACTGGCTCACAACGCAGAATTTCAAGGTATTAATTTGTATAAATAAGTTTACGTAGAGTCCTTAGACACTAGACGAAAGAACTTTACATAAATCTTTAAAAAAAACATCATGACCTACTACTAAATAACTGTCATAAAAAACTTCTTTCTTTTATTGGCTTAGTATCTGCATATCATAAAAATATGGGTCTTCCTGCAAAATTGGAACGAAACCTAATAACACCTTCGAGATCATATTTTATCTGAGAAAGGTATGTATTTGTTCATATTATTATAATGACATAATCGAGAGTTTTTCAAAAGTGATTGAACCCCTTACGCGACCCCTTACACCCCCCTTACCCCCTTACGCAGACCTTACTCAAAAACTAAATTATAAATTTTAATGACACATCCGTAGGTAATACAACAGATTTACAAAAAAAATTATTCTATAAACTTAAATAAAGTTTATGAGCCGGTCGTGAATTAGATACACTCACCTCATTTCCTTGTTTAGTCGTCTTGCGGCGCTATATTGATAGTGCAGCCACAGAATAACGAATAGTTGATTTATGTGTAAACTAGAATAGATAGTAGCTTCCTACTTATTTGGTTTGAAACATTGTAGAAATGTTAAATCTCGCGGTCTATGGGCCACTTATGCCGGCAATTTTCATGACGATAACTTGACAGACTTCTTTGACTAAAAATACAACCACATTAAGAACCTTCTCATTTTTACCCGACTAAAGTTCTCTTCAGTGGGGTTATGTTTTTAGGGTCTATGTATGTTTGTAATATTATTTGTCGGTCGCTGTAGCCCAAGCGGCTAGACGGATTTTGACTAATGAGGTGTCGTTGAATTTGTCTTGATCACAAGGGTGACATAGGCTATATGAAATGTAAAAAAATGAACTAAAAGGAAAAAAAACTGGTTGATTTTTAATTTTATCACAGAGCTTCTTCTTGTTCTTCTTTCGAAGGCAGAATAAGTTCTACAATAAAGATCATACCAAACAGTATTTACTAATTCAAAATTTTAACTAACCTCTTCGGAGGCTGCTGATTTTAGCAAATCTCGTATAAAGCTGCAAAAAAGGTAAACAAAGGGGATACCAGTAAAAAGCTTATCTCCTTTGTAGTAGGTAACTACGACAAAACTAGGTACGTTTCATCATAAAAAAAATCTACGTATTTTTGGCCGAAATTTAACAAATTGTATATAAATTATGATTTGGGCATATTTTTAGTCTAGTTTTATACGTTTCCGATATTTAATGATAAACATGTTTTACAGCAAATTATTTTATAACACTGGTCACATTCTGGAGAATGCTGACCACCGAACCTTCTAGTGCGTTGGTACTACACATTCGGTGTTTTTGTAACTTTTCAAGTCAACTGCTGCCATCATCTGATACGATTAATATTTTATTAGTATTTGACAAATAAGTATTTGTGTGTATATTTCTAAAGACATGGATAAATATTAGTAATTATTATGTAAGTACAAATATATTTTTTTAACTATTAATGTAATACCTATAACCTATAAGCTCTCTTGTAAAAAACGCACATATTTTTTTGTTTTATTTAATCTCTGAGGGCAAAGCCTAACGCGCTGTAAGTCTAGCTAAATAATTAAGTCTTTCTATAAAAAAAACCTGCTGAAGCAACTACTAAAAAAGCAAGAACTATATAAATAATAAAATAATATAGAAAACAAGGTTTTAGTCCATTGTCATATCACCATGGAATTATTGCATGTCACTTTATCAGTGACATTTCTTTGTTTACATTTTTTTGCAGGATTTAAAAATGCAATGCTATAAAGATAGTAAGTAGGTATAACTTTTGAAACAATCATGAATGGTGAACAAGTAAGAAGGTACTTCAAAACATTCTCAAAGGAAAATGTTCAGAAAATACACAATTCCGCTGTCGTTTTACACTGGATTTATGTATCAGCAATTTATTTTTACTTCGTAGCGTAAAATTGATTTTTTTGTAAAATATACCGCGATTTAATTTTAAAATAATCCATAGAAATAATTGATTTGACAATTCTCAAGCTTTCCTGTCTCTGCAGTCGGGTTTTTTGTTTTTTAAATAAATACTTGTTTGACGTCGGCTTATGCTTGATTTTTTTTAAATTTACTGTTTTAACTTGAAAACACCCAGACCTGAGACGAATATTTGCAGAGCATGCAGACATTTGTCCCGCGGTAGGTCCAACCTGCCATCTTCTGCGTCTCAAGCGAGCCTCCGCCCACTGCGCCACAGAAATCGTAGTGATGAATGGAGCATTGCATTAGTGGGCTGTGTCAGGAAACTTGCGCTTTCCATTCCCACTTGGAGACAATAATTTTATATTTTTTTTGAAAATTTAATAAAAAAAATTACCACCATTTGGTCCATTAATATTTTTACAATCACTGTTTTGGTATTTAAATACAAATTTACGCTCAATGATCACTGCTTATAAATCGGGATTGTTTAATTTAAAACAATTTTTCTCAGTTGTTCATAATAAATGCAGCAATTTTAATCGTGCGTGTGAAAGCAATCCATTTATTCTACGCCACTTTATATATATGCGCAATTAATTTTATTTTTATAATTTTCCATTATTTTAGTAAATAAATAATGATGTTTAGGCACCATTCAAAAAAAAACTCTTAATTATGTATTAATAGTTTTTTTTTTTAATACATGTCTTAGCTCGCGTGGTATCCGTATAAAAGTAGCCAGATGTGTTAATCCAGTTCACAATAAACTATGTAAGTACCAAAGAGTTTTTTTTTTAATAGTAAATCTATGGTACTCGTAAGTAATGTAAGTTTCATCCAAATCAGCTCAGCCGTTATTGAGTTTAACGGGAACCAAATTACTAATATTAAGTCAATGATGACACACACACACAAGGTGATCTATACTGATGTACCTATACATTTTGGAGGTAGCGGCGACTGGTTGTGCCGCCATGGTGTCCCGGTGAAATATAGCCCTTATTGTTGCGATGTTATAGTGTGATTACTGTGATGTGATGTGATGATTATAGACAAGGTACAATCTACTGTAAATTGTACCTTTATACCTCTTCTCTAACAGTACCTATACATAAATTCCAAAAGCCTATGTACCTACCCTACCTATAATTATGTTACAGAGAGCCTACCATGCGGCACAATACGAAAACTTTCATAGTATACTATATCAAGCACAATTTTGAAATACCTTTTTTCGTTGATTACCTCACCGTTTTGAGTGAAATTTAATGTAATCTGCAAGAGGATTACATTACCTACGTTGTTCGATCAATTTTTACTTAAAGCCAGTTACGTAATTTTCAAAAAACGTACATTAAATTTGAGCTCGATATAGTATACTATAAAAGATTTCGTATTGTGCAACTCATGGTAGGCCCTCAGTTGTAGGTACTCAACGACTTCTATTATCCTGAACATTATTTGGAGTGCTATCAATACTTTGGAAAAGTTGAAAGGTAGATTGGTTATCAAAAGTTATTTCATGATTTATATTCTTTGAGTTTCGAACTTTAAACTCTTTTATCGATCATAAATCCCGTGTTTAAATTTACAGATTTTATAGATAAAATTTGATACCAAAGAATTATTTTATGTAAGTTATATTTTCTATAGCATAAAAATACATAGGTAACTGTTTTAGTTATCTACATAAAGTGTTACTCGACTGACTCTTTAGAAGCATGTAAACACACTTGTAACAGGTTTTCTATTGTTTTTATAATTGAGTAACGTTACTGTTACTTTTTGATTAAAGATAAATAATTTTTTTTTTTTTTTTTTGTTATATATTAGTTTACCACATAATTACGGTACCCTAATTTCATTACAATCTAGCCAAGTAGGCTAATGAGTAATTTGATTTTAACTTAATTTTATATAAACATTAATTCTAAGAATGTGTCCATTGGCACTTTTCTTACTGTCTCTAATTAAGGGGAGGACACTTTGTTCTTGTGTTCATTAAAGTAGCACTAACACTATACACTACATTTTGCTATTGTTTACACTAACTCAAAAGGCTTAGTCTTTTTGAGCCTTCTCACAATGTCTGTGTTGTCGAGGAGCTGGATTGCCTCGACGTTCACGTGGTGATGAAGTCTTTGTTCATGAGCTTCTGCATATATTTGAACTACTCTATCAACGAATTCGATCTGGAGATCCCGGTGTAGATCATCGTTTCTGGAGTACCAAGGGGCGTTTACAATGCCCCTGAGCACTTTATTTTGGAATCGCTGTATTATATCAATGTTGCTCTTACAAGTACAGCCCCAGAGCTGTATACCATAAGTCCATACTGGCATCAGGACTTGTTTATATAACATAATTTTGTTGTGCACTGACAAAGCGGATTGTCTTCCGAGAAGCCAGTACATCATCTTGTAGCGTAGCTCTAACTCTTGCTTTTTCTTCTTGACGTGTGCTTTCCAGCGCAGCTTAGCGTCAAGCGTCATACCAAGGTATTTAGCTGTGTTTTCATAGGGGATAATTTTATTATTAATGAATACTGCACAGTACTGATCTTTCTTATTTGTAAAGTTGATGTGGACTGACTTCGATTCATTTAGTTTTATTCGCCACTTTCTAGTCCAATCATAGATTTTATTTACTGCACCTTGGACTTTTTCTGCTGCTTCGGCATGCGTATTTCCAACAGCCATTATAGCAGTGTCATCAGCAAAAGTCGCGATGGTGTTATTTTCTAGCGAAGGGATGTCACTTGTATACAGAAGGTACAAGACCGGACCTAATACGCTTCCTTGTGGCACTCCAGCTTTTATTTCCTTAATTTCAGAGTAAGTGCCTTCATACCGTATTCTGAAAGCTCTATTAGATAAATAGGATTTTATTATATCTACAAATTCTAAAGGTAGAGTTTTCTTCAGTTTCATTAGTAGCCCTTCATGCCAAACCTTATCAAAATAAATAAATGGCCACTATAACACAGCATATCTAGCCCCCAAACTAAGCAGAGCTTCTATTATGGGAATCACGTGACGGTTATACCTTTTTTTTGTGCATAATATATATAGGTTGGAAAAAATCAATTGTCCCTGAAGGAAAACCACTTTAAATCGTTATGTTAGATTAATTTACTTAAAGGAAACATTCCTTTATTTTTAAAAAGAAACAGAACTGCATTCAAAGTTTTTCTAAAATTCGCTTGCCTCACCCTGGAATCAAACCACCTAAAGATAAAAAAATTAAACGATCGCTATTTTATTATAGAAACTTAGACACGAGACAAATATTTACAGATCATACAAACACTTGTCTTGCGGCGGGAATTGAACCTGCAACCTGTTGCGTCTGAGACGGGCCTTCCGCCCACTGCACCACAGAGTTCGTCAGGTCATTTATACAATATAATATATATACATCGTGACAGGAGAAGTTGGCCACTCCGTATAAAGTGCAGTTGGTTTCCACTTTCCATGTTTTGCTTTCATTGAAAGCTATGCTTGTTACCATGTCCTGGTGGTTGTAAATAGTACAGGTTTTATTACAAGCTTCGTGTCTGTAGCACCCCGCAGAGCGATGTGACCGCAAACGGCTGAACATGCCCATACATTAAACACTAATACTAGTGCATCTACCAACATTGTGATTTAGCTGCGGTCGCAGTGCACGCCTCAGACAGAAAATGGTCTCTTAGAATCTTTACATCTACATACAATACTTATAGTATAGATGATTGGAATCTTTTTATCCTACGTCAAAAGAAGAGGTACTAATAAAATCGCATGTCTTTTTCTTTTTAACAAGGATTTTGTTAGAGTACTTGCAGAACATGACGTAAAAGTCGGATGCTTTTATTTTCTTTTCTTTTAAAAGATAATTTAGAGGCTTGACTCTATGGTGCAGTGGGCAAAAACCTACCTGAGACGCAGATGTTTGCGGGTTCGATTTTCGTCCTGAAACAAATGTTTATATGTTTTGCTATTCTCTTTTCGGCGCTTGATGTTTTATCCGTGAGTATAAAATGTATATAGTATTTCCGAAAAAGAGTATTTAACATAAATAGCATTCATATGGTTCCTTTATTACTTACAAGCTCTGCTTAGTTTGGGGCTAGATACTTATAGATGCAGTGTAATAGTGACCAACATTATTTATTATTTATTTTATTACGTTTGTTAATCTAGAAAATCCCTAACGGCTTCAATTTACACAAATTCACGTCTGTAAACACACCGAACATCCGCATTAATTCTAAAATTCATAGAGTACCTGCTGCAAAACTTTTTGCTTTGTGGCTCCCAAACACAAACGTTATGGCACAGTTCGGACTCAGTTCTTGTTGTCTCGACGGGACTGGCAAAAAACATTGCGGGACAAATGAAGTCTGCTTCTTCTTTTATTTGTGGCCTCTGGTTTTACGATCCACATTTACTTCGCCCCAGTGCAAATGGAGCTTTGGGATGAAGCTGTGGGTCTGTATTTGCAAACTTGGCCTGGATTAGGTTAACAAATGGGTATTCAGATTTCAACGAGGTACATAAGCTTGTTAGCAGTTTTGATTATTTCTTTGTTTTGCTTGTGAGCGTTGGTATAAAAATAAACTTTTAAGAGGACCCTCCTCTTTATTAGCTGTCTCAGTTAGAGACATGATAACAGTGCTATATAACCAGTATACCTCGATATCATATTATGTGTAAGTTACCTACCGTAATACTTTTGTTTTTTCTTCTCTTACTAAGTATATTATACGTATTATTGTTGTTATATATACACATACATTTATATATTTATATGTATCGTTATTTCATGCGATATTACACTAACCTGCTATTTATATATTATTATATTCACTATATAGTTTTATATATTCATAAACTTTTTAGGCATTCTTGTTGATTCTTTGTGTATATTACCTAAGTTAATTCTAAATTTAATCGTGGCTCTAAATTTTTTTTCAATTTTTCATAATTAATTTGGTCTCCAAAGGCCTCAACGGAAGACCAGCACAGGCTAGCCTAGCCTGCATATTATGCTGAGTTGGGACCTTTTGCAACTATGTTAATTATAATTTGTTACCTACCTTGTGTGTTAAATGTTTTTATTGATTGCAAATAAACAATTTGATTTGATTTGATTTGATTTGAGTTACCAACTCAAATAATACGCACCGGACCTGTTTTTGCAAACTTTGATATTTAGAATAGACAACTCTTTATTGTACCTACTAACACTAACATAAACTTATAGCACCTTATAGTACAAAATTGACAATAAAAAACTGATAATGAAAGTACAATGGGCGGCCTTATCGCATATGAATTTAATCTGGAGAAATTCGAAAAACAGTCAATGTTTCTAAAAATGGTCTGGTGCTAATCAGTGGGTAACAGAGATTCTAAAATAGACTCTCTGTAAGTGCTAACTTGTGCCGCCTTTCCCACCCTGTAGGCCTGTACTACTACCAAAACCCATTTTGACTAGACAGTTAAGGTACCGTGAACTTCCCCATCACCTGTCGTTTTCCGCCACCTAGAGCTTAAATTATTATGTAAATATAATCAATTCCGCAACTTATTTACATCTTGAAACAATGTTTTAGACAAAGTTTGTCACGTAATTTGTTTGCGGATCAAATGAGAGTTTGGATTGACTGAATCGGATTTGCCATTTCACTTTGAGAGATAAACACTTGAGAGTCGATTAGACGAATTGATGGGCATCTGTTTTACATTTAATTGTTTCTTCTTGGATGTTGAATGGATTCTAAATTGCTTTTGCGGTCGGCGGAATGGTTGGTTAGCCTACTTCCTCGAATAATGTAGAAATAATTACTCTAAGGCAAGTTTGTATTTATTGTAGGGCATAGTTTTCTACGTTATGTCATTTAATTATTTTAAGTTCGTCGATATTGTGTGATTTTCTTGGCAGTGGTGATTTTTTATCCGACTACGACAAGCCAAAAGAAAGGGTAATGTTTTGTCAAAAAATTCTTCAAAAAGTAAAAAAGGCTTCTCATAAGTATGCGATAACAGCAGGCTGTATTTTGTCTGCCTCATAGAAACCCTTTTCTTGGAGTTGATTCAATAACTTGACTCAATTAATGGTTACTACGTCATATCGGTTTTCACACGATGTTTGTAGTATGTTTGTACCTTAAAATCTTTTCTGAATTATATCTACCATCAAAAATACATTTTGGGTTGAGACAATGTGCTGAGGTTGAAACACGAATATTTTAACACGTTGTATCGCAAGAGTATCTTGAAATGTTGGCCAATAAAAAAATTAAATAACGCTTTGTCTGATTCCAAAATATTCGTGCTTCGGCCTCCAAGGGTTTCATCATCTATCGCATCAAGTAGTGGACTGAATATGTCCATTAGTATACCACGCGTCATGTAAATAGCACGCTGGAAGAAGCGGAGGGGTGGTGTTTGTGCACGGGTAAAACCCGTTAAATCGTCTACTGCGCAGCTTCCCCTCAGCGTTCTTTTTACGTGACGCGAGGTATATAATTATAGTATCAGTTACAATTTAATAAAGTGTAAATATACAATCTTTTTAAAAGATTTTCTGCAACTTTTTTAATGCCATCAATATTATTTAGATTGTTTACAAGCGTTTTACAAGATTGAAAATTTATTGCGACAGATAAAACAAGCTGCCGGAACAATAAAATCTATGACCCGTTCAACAGGTGGTCGATTAGGCCACGACGTTTGACAAGGAGCAACAGGCAATCTTGATGATAACAAGAACCTTTACTACAAGTAATTTGTACCATTACTGCTATTTTTTTACCAAAAATACTAGTTTTGGAATCAGTTCAAACAAAAGTTATAAATTTATTATTTACTAATTAAATATGATTATTTATTGCTATTATTGAATATAAATTTATTATTTACTCATATGTATAACAATTGTTTTTTACTTTTTTTTAAATCGCCCGACTGCAGGGCAAAGATCTCCCCCATAGACTTCCAAACATCTCTGTCTGTGTTAGATATTTATCGCGGAAACTGTCAAAACTGTATGAAATTTGACAGTTCTCGCGATATATATCTAATAGAATCAAATATATCGAATCGTCAGAATCAAGCCCAGCTACCTCCCGCCACTTTCTTTTGAAGGCATCGAGCTCGTCCCGCCAACGCATCCTCGGCCGACTTGTTGACAATGTTTTTTACTATTGGAGAAAATTGATTGTTTGGAAATCAACTTTGATTCGGATGGAAAATTACTTATTTACGAGACTAACTCCAATCTAGATCTAGCACGTTAACTTAGCACCGGTCTCAGACATGGTGAATCAGCTATGATGCACGCTTGTCTTTCAGCACTCAAAGCATTATACACTAGACACTAGCCCGTTGGCTGCGGACCTCGGACATGCCACTGAACGGTCACCCTCTTAGTACTGATCGGGCGGAGTGTTGCTTAACCAAGGTGCAAGGTGATCTGCTAAGAACACCATAATAAGCCCCGCCATTAGCGCCTCCAAATCCAGCTCGAATATAGTTTTGAAGTTGGAAAGTGGATTACCTGAACGGCTTTGCGGTGATATCACGTCAAAGCCGAACCACGCTGGATGGGTATTAATAAAAAAGTTAATCGTCCGTGCAAAGCCGACACTGACCAACCAACTATAGGCTAACGAGGAATTATGCACGAAGCTTTCATGCTGAAGTGCTTTCAATATTATATTGCCTATAAAAAGAAAGGTCCTTAATTTTGGAGTTACTTACTTGGCGATTACTTATTCGCGATTAAAATTAAGTTTCTTTAGTATTATTCTTTTTTATTTGACCACGCTCGTATAAAAAAAATAGTCATTTGGTTTACATAAACACATTCAAGCTCTGCTTACGTTGGGGCTTTAATGATCTGTAAAAAATGGCCTTTATTAATCAGTTCACCAACACATAGGTTGTGTAGTGGTTTGATGATCACAGCATTGATTGTAAGTTCACAGATACTGCTGCACATTCCTTGGAGATATTGCTTAGTCCTTATTTACGTCATTCCTGGAAAGTAATGAAGGAGATGATTATTTGTCGGAACCGTTCATATGGGCTAGTGGCCAACTCTAGTGTCAAAGTTTTTAGACCGGCCGAAGTACCGACCTGTCATATATATGCTATAAAAGTTGGACCCAAAGAGCACTTCGTGCAGCAGGTATGGCGGTATGTTTGTTATTCAGCACTCAAAGCGTTACCTAAGATGAACTGGCTGAACACCAAAATAAGGCATGCAATGAGCGCTGATATTCACCGACCATGTTGATAATCATCAACAGTTTCTATTTTATTCCATTCTATTTCATCGTTTGCCTGCCCGTTTACCTACCAATCTAAGTTGGGTCGGCACAACATGTTTTCTTTTTTCATTCACTCATATCAGCCGTCAACTCTGTATTCACTCATTTCACACTCATATCCAATAGGATTATTAGGTGAAATATCACACAATCCATCTCTTCATCGGCCGCCCTCTACTCGTACATCCAGTGACGAGTGATGAGTTTGAATGTGAATTCAAACTCATCACTCGTTCATCCCTCCTCATTACATTACGTGCCCATACCATACTAGTCTAGAATCGATAATTTTGTTGGTGTATATCACCATCCTTATTGATAATAAACACCAACAAAAACATCAATTAATTGGTACGAAGCACGCGTGCATTCTAGCAGAACAAACCTCGTCATATTTATAAGATGTCGTAATTAATACCCAGCCTAGCGGAGTTTACTCACACATGAACATTCATCACCCTCCCGTGTCGTGTTATTAATTTACGGTGGTTGGGTGATGAATTGATTGTTCTTTGAACCTCTGTGGCACAGGAGGCGAAGGTTCGCCTGAGAGGTAGAAGGTTGTGGGTTCTATTCCCGCCGCGACACATATGTTTGTATGATTTGCAAATATTTGTCTCATGTCTGGATATTTCTATAAAAAAGTATGGTTTTATAAAAAAAATATTTATGTAATAATATCAGTCCCGTGGTTCCCATAACACAAGCTCTGCTTAGTTTGGGGGTAGATGATGTTGTGTGATAGTGTCCAGTATTATTTACTTATTTTATTATTCCAAGTTCAAATCCGTTTAGCCGCTACGAAAATGTGTGGGAACATACATACAAACACAAACGTAAAACATACTAATATTATTTATTTAATTCAGACTTACTCTAAAGTAAGACAGAAAGTGGTAACCATTTTTGAAATAGGTACATTTTGTTGGTCTACCTGCTGACTACTTTTACCTACCTCAATGAGTCACACAAGTGCTTTAAAATGTATGTGGTAAATCAAATATAAAAATGTTATGATCAATTTGTTTAGCACATCACGTGAAATCTCAAAGTAGGTAAAACTACGTCAGTGAATGTTTGCACAATAATATTTATCTAAATTAATAACATGTATATTTATACTGGTTCTCACTTTTTAACAGATATAAGTATATGACTTAAATGTTGGTGTATTTATCATGTATTAACTTTTATCAAATACTAGCTTCCGCTTTGGGCTTCGCTCGGATAAAGAGTAGCCTAAGTGTTAACCCAGGTCATAAACTACTTAAAAGAATTCAAAGTTTCATGGAAATCCTTTCAACCGTTACATCAGTTGAGTGTCTGTATGCTCTGTACACACAAACTTCCACATTTATAATATTAGTGTAATGTGATTTTTTAAAATTTATTGAATGCATTTATGTTTTTTCTATTTAATCATTTTTGTCGTCCATCTGCTGGGCAAAGGTCTCCTCCATATTCGAGTTAGGTACATCCAAACATCTCAAACCTAACCCCTTTCTCACCACTTTCTTTTAACGGCATTTCATCATCATCATCATTATCAGCCTATAGCAGTCTACTGCTGGACATAAGCCTCCCCTAATGAGCGCCATTGCGCCCTGTCCTGAGCTCGGAAGCATCCAGTTTCTATTTAACGGCATTTAAATAAAATTTATTATTTGTTATGAAATTCTAGTGCCCAATTTTGTAAATTACGTAGCCATAATGGGTGAAAATAACCACCAACACCATGATGGTTTGTTTTCATAAAAATAACGACATTTTCTATCATTGTGTGAAAATTTGCGAGAGCAAGTCTGTCTGTTTATGTTATGTATCACATAGAATGGTCGCTTGCACATATTCATCGACATCATCATCATCATATATGAAACACGTTGACTTCAGACCCAGCTGATCTAGCGAGTGCAGCTTACATAATTGCGCTGCACTCGCTAGATCAGCTGGGCTCAAAGCGGGCGTTGCTCCTCGGGTATCTATTCAGCACTCAAAGCGGGCTTTGCTCCTTGGGCATCTCCGAAGACCGAGGTAGAATGTAGTGTAGTGTATGTGTCCCTAGTATCTAGTGTTTCTGGTATTGATAGCGCAACTGATGCAACTCCCTTAATCTGCTTTTCTCCTAGGCAGCCTTTTTAACTTCCCTGTACGAAATCATGGCGCGTTTATCTTTAATATGGCTCATGTAATTTATTTTTAGTCTTCCCCTAACCTCTCTTTCCTTCTACTTTTCCCTGTATGATTAGATGTTATTAAACTTAAAACTTCAAATATGTAGTAAACTTTAATTTATAATAAATAGTAGATACTTAGTAGGTACCCATAGATATTTTGATATCTAAGTCAAAACGACCTCGCGGGAGCCTTGTTGGTACGATATGCGAAAAACCGGCTGACTAGTGGAGATTAATTGTTCCGGGCCTGGGTGCCAAGATGTACTCGTGGTTCCTGGTACCTATAATACAGGTGACCAGCTTTATTTATTTATTATGTTTTGCCAAGTCCAAATATCAAAACAAATACATTTCACAGACCATTTTTTATTATGATAGGTACCTGAAGATGGATCTAGCATATGCCCCACCTGATGTTAAGTCGTAACCATTACTTTTAACAAAAGTGTTGCTTTGTAGGTCACGCATGTTTGAAACGTGCCCTACGATGCCTCTATCCTGCGTCCGTCAACTAGAGGCATGTATGTGTTAGGCTTCATGTGCCTGGAAACTTTTATCACATGTTTGTTGGAGGTAGTAGAGTTCTTTGTGGAGGGCTCGTCCGGGGAGGTACTGCCACCATGCCTATTTCTGCTGTGAAGCAGCTGAGCTGTGTTTCGGTTTGAAGGGTATGGGAGCCGGTGAAATTACAGGCACAAGAGGCTTATCATCTTCATGACACAAGTTGATGGACGTAGGGCGTTGCATCGTAGAGCACGTTCCGGGAAAATTTGATCTACGATGCAATGCTTTGTGATAGGTAATGGTTACCACTTAACATCAGGTGGACCACGTGCTTGTTTCATCTTCAAATAGTACAAAAAAAAAAGTTTGGTTCCTCAAGTTAATCTTGCTGGTTTACTCAAGAGAAAATTACAGGTGGAATTGTGAACAAAAGCTTGTTAAAAGGACACGGAAAAAATGTCTGTAAAGGACACACCACATTTATATAATGAGCCACCGGATTTGAAGATTAGCCTCTTATATTTTTTTGTGAATACATTTGCAGAAAAGTACTTTTTAATACTTACATTTTCTTTTCATAACATTATGAATGAGATGAGTGAAAAGATTATTTAGAAAAGTTTTCTGCTGCTCATTATAAGTAATTAAGGTGTTTTGGCTGTTAATAAGTGAGCAGCATTTAGATCTCTTTTTTAGGGGTTTAAGATTGTTAGAATTAAAATAATTTTATTGATGATTATGACCTAGAGTCCTAGACTTTATGCATGTACATTTTGAGATCCATTACTACTCAGCCACTGAACATAGCAAGATGAAGAATCGAAGATGAAGACAAATAAGTACATTCTGTAGACAAATCTACTTGGTTAACATAAAATAACATACCTAACAGTCATAATATAACCTCTAAGTCTCAGATTCAAATTCAGATTTCCTCAAGTCTAAGAATAAAAGCAGTTACAATGGATATAACAATCCTATACCTACATTGGGTATCAGATCTGAATATTTGTTCCGCAAATCGAACCAATAACATCTTGCTCTTGTTTTGAAAGTTCCTACAGTTTAAACAGGTAAAACACGGAGTTCTGCTTCATAGGTATATCTTTTTGTATATAATGTATAACGAAAAAACGACTAAAATGACTAAGCCTTTTGAGCCAGTGCAGTGTAAATATTAATAAAAGTGTAGGCAAATATTGCACAAATTGCTTTAAAAAACAAAAACAAAAGGTCCCCATAACATGTTGACTGCGGGCATCGGGCATGGTGCTTAACATCACCGAGCTAGTCCTGCAGCAGGTGCTACTGTAAGAAAGTATTTATGGACGGACACGTTTTTAGAATTATTTCATTCTTTCAAACTTGGTCAATATTTACTTACGTTTACTTTCTCATCAGCCTACCTTATGTGGCTAGATTGTAACATTTTAGTTTTTCAGTATTAGTATTTTAGTATTGTGTATAAGGTGAAAATACTTATATGAACACATATGCTTTTAGAATTAAGGTGTGTTACTCATGATGCTAATGTGAATTAACTCATTCATATTGAAAACGGGAATTTTCTCGTACCGTTGCATCGGTAAGGTCATCGAGGGCGAGGAGCCCAGGTACTTAAATCTGTCCACACCCTCAATCATGCTGTTACCTATATTGAATGTTCTCAGGTAATATTTAGAGACGGGTATTTGCAAGATACTGTGTCTTTGAGGCGTTGACTTTTAATCCAAACTGAGCAGACGCAGACTCGTATGTGATTCCATGATTGATCATGCTGTTTCTGGATCGGCTTGTTATCAGGATTTCGTCCGCGTAAACTGCCAGCTGAGATGTGTTGTAGTCAATGAGACCCTTGAGGTTAAACTGTCGTTTTACAGCTTCTAGCACCAGGTTAAAGACCACTGTAGAGAGTGCATCCCCCTGTTTTACACCAGATTGTATTGGAAATGGTTCAGACAGCTATTTTTTGGTGATAATGGCTTTGGAGTTGCTCATTGTTAGATTCACGAGCCTTACCGGTTTACTGGGCACTCCCAACACCTGCATACTACATAGGATGTGTTTTCTGTTAACGCTATCGAAAGCCTGTTTATAGTCGACAAACAGGCGGTGTAGATTTATTTCGTATACATATGCTTTTTCCAGCGTTTGTCGCATAAGGTGGATTTGATATTCATTATACATAAAAATGGGAAAGTTAACATCTTGGAGAAGCAAGGCAGGAGAAAGATCGAAATGGAGAAAAATCGCTGAGGAGGCCAAGACCCACCCCACAATGGGTTGTAGCGCCGCAAAAAGTAAGTAAGTAAGAAATTTCGTGAAAGAGTAACAAACATTCATCCATGCATCCATACTCACAAACTTTCGCATTTATAATATTAGTAGCATATGGGAAAATCTCTATCATTAATCTATTAACTGGTGATAATTCGCAAACAGCACGCATTTCTTCGCTCTTTAAGTATCTTGATTTAGGCAACGCCCTATTAATAAGCAATTTCTCTGAACGCAGCGCCGATCCGAGATAGAGCACGCGATCTTTGTGACTTGTTTCGCAAGAGATCACCTCGTTACCATCATGATAGGCTAAGGAGGATCCTTCGTTCGAATGATAATTTTGAAGCTAAAGTGCTACCAAAAATAGCGAATCTTTTAATCTATACAATTATTAAAGAAAGTCGTGTTAGTTACACTATTTATTACTCAAAAACGGCTGAACCGATTTGGCTGAAAATTGGTGGGGAGATAGCTTAGAACCAGGAGACGGACATATGATACATTTTATCCCGTTAATATTTATTTTTGAATATTGTAATCTTTAGAGGTAGGTGTAGGGGTAGGTTAGGGTAGGGTAGTTGTTGTTGTTTTCGTTGTTTCATCCTCATTAATTGCTTTTTCCAGTTCGGTATTCTCTTTGATTTTCTTCAACTTCAGTTATTACCTTTAATAGCTTCTCCCACATCGATTTCCTCTTTAATTGCTTCTTTGACATCGATATCCTCTTTCATAGCATTTTCTACTTTGATATACTCATTGATTGCTTAATCATCCTCAATATCCTGATTGGTTTTTCAATTTCGATATATTTTGAATGTTTCTTTAACTTCGATACCCTCTTTGAGACAGGACAACGACTGTCGGGTGTACTAATTTTCTTTTAAATAACCTTCATGAATTTATTAAACGTTTACTTTCACGTAAAAAAATTATCTGTCCATAAAAAGTAGGAAATATCTTCATGCCACTAAAAATGTTACAAATAGTGTAGATACCCTCGTATATGACTTATCATACTTTTTTATCTAGAGGTAGTAGAGTTCTTGGTGAAGGGCTCATCCAAAATAATTAGAAAGGCACATGAGGCTTAACATTTGGTAGCTCTAGAACACTTGGCAATATCGATTGGCCAGCATTGCCTCATGTCGTTTTTGATGGGATAGCAGTTCCTTATAGCGAGACCGTCAAAAATTTAGGTATTATGTTTGATCGCACTCTGTCCTGAAATGCTCAGATGGACACTACCAGTCGTAAGTTGTTTGCATCTGCTGGCTCACTTAGAAGGCTACGGAATTTCCTTCCTACTGCTACCAAAATCACACTTGCACAATCTCTTTTACTTTCCGTGCTGGATTACGCTGATGCTTGTTATTTGGACCTCACTGAGGAGCAACTTAATAGGCTTGAGCGTCTTCAAAATGTCTGTATCAGATTTATCTTTGGCCTTCGAAAATATGACCACGTCACTCCCTTTCGTGCCAAACTAAAATGGCTTCCTATTCGCCAGCGCCGGCATTTGCACATTCTATCCCTTCTTTACTCAATTCTTTTCAATCCCTTTTTTCCTTCCTATCTTAAAGATAGATTTGAGTATCTCTGCTCCTCTCACAACTTTTCACTTAGGTCATCAGATCTTACTGAAAACTCCTCTGCAAAAAACATATTTTTATTGTAGCTCGTTTACAGCCCAAGCTGTTCGGTTGTGGAATGCTTTGCCACTCAATATCAGGAAAGCAACATCGCATCACACTTTTAAATTGAAAGTTTACCAACACTATTTATCACTTTCTTATAGTTAGTTAGCGTTTGAATTTCCGTCACCTCTTTTTTCTTTTATAAACTATGTATTAGTATATATATTTTTTTATTATTGTATGTATTAGGGTTATAATTTATATTATTATTTTTTATTAGAATTTTATGTATAGTTACTAAGTTCCTTCTTAGCATTGTATTTAATTGTAATATGCATAATCTTGTATTAGTGCACCGCCATCCTCTAAAGCTTTGCTCTTCCTATCCATACTATGGTTGCCTGGAAGAGATCGCTTTAAGCGATAAGGCCGCCAATTGTGTTACCTTCTAGTTCATAATGCTTAGATTAAGTTACTTTTACTTGTATGATTGTGGTGATCAATAAAGTGTTATCTATCTATCTATCTATCTAACACCTTCATGCCTCAAAGACACGTTTCAATCATGCGTAACCTACGAAGCAATAGTTTGTTATGAGTAATGAATACCACTTAACGTCAGGTGGGCCATATGCTTGTTCTTTCTGCTAAGGCCCGCGGAAAAAAGCAACGCAAAGCAGTTGATATTAATAAACCCGTAGGTTAAAAAGGGCTTAATCCATGCTATAAACGGAGTAAGCAGATCAAATATACATTTAGGCTCGTTACCCTATTTAGCAATGTTCAAACGCTATGTTTGCACTGTTGTACAAATTGTTACATTTACAGTTATTATTAAACATGAGTTTGCACAGTCGTTTACCTGTTATTGTTGATGCTCACACTATCATTTAAATATATGTAATCTAACATAACTGGTTAGTGCAAAAGGTGGGTATGTAATGCTTGGCCTTTTGCTTTTCACCCCCTACTTGGTTAAATCAGAAGGCGTTTAAAACAGAAAAGCATAGATCGGAGGAGATCCATTTTAAAAGTTCATATCATAACTCATTTATTTGAATGAAAAAAAGAAAATAAAAAGAGATTTTCATGAGTCAAGTTGTAGGAGTTGATAGAGCTTTGCATCGCAGGGCACGCCCAAAACATGTGCGACCTACGAGAAACAATACTTTGTTAAAGCAATGGTTACCACTTATCATCAGGTGGTCCATGTGAGAGTTTCAACTTCAGTTTATTAAAAGAAACCTAGGTTACAGTTCCTACTAAAAAAAAATTCGCACATAGAAACAAAAGTTGGGCAGGTATCTAAAATACTTAACAGACATTACAGAAAATAAATATTTGTTAATTTGTTTAATAGGCTACGAAAAACGTTTTAAATGGGTTTATGATAGAAATATACAGGGTGGGGCAAAATTTTAACAAATGAAATTTTCTAGGCTGACTAACTTTTTTAAAAATTACGAAAAAGCAATTGTTTTTTCTTTTAAATAAACCTATAGTTTCCTCAGAACAAAACCTTAGTACAAAAGAAAAGGAAGCTGCCCTCAATGTGGTAAAATTTTGCCCCACCCTGTATATGAGTAGTAAATTGGCAAACCATACTTGTCTCATATCCTAAAGGGTTCGGGCTCCAGCATTGAATGCTATTGATTAGTTTAACCCGACGACATGCATGGACATTAAATTATCCTTATCGTAATTAGATCTGTGAAACCCTACACCTTTGCCGTATTTTAAACCAGATTTAACAATAGTGGATGAGTCTGTTGATCTTTCTTTCTCTGTCTTACATGTGTGAAAAAAGAGAAAATTGTGCTTAGATTCTCGTAAGTACTTAGTCTTCAGCATTCTTACAAACCACCGAAATCAAAGAAGTCATAGGAATTCTCGTAAATGTTCTAGATTCCTACACCAAAGAAAAACCTTCACTCTTAGTGATTATAACACAAAAACAAAAAACGCAAAAACCATAAACAACAACAGCCTATTTTAGTCTACTGTTGGTAATAGGTAGGGAAAGAAGAGGATAGGAGGATAGGGTCATACCCATAATCCACCCTGTTATTCTCACGTTGGAGATTGCAGTGCACAGCTTCTCGTATTACTATATCTACTGTCCGTCGGTGGCAAGGAGATTAGCTGCGCCAATTGCACTAGGCTAGACTTCACTATACCGCAATCAGTCGGTCGCCAAAGCCCCATTATGTTAGTTAGCAGGGACCAAAAAGGAAGAGGAAGAAAAGGAACCCTTTACGCACAAAAACGATAAATAACAAGTTAAATGTATTCACATAAATTTTCCTATAAATAAAAGTCATAAACATGGAACACTTCTCGTACCCCAATGAGGCAGTTGACAAGACAATTCAGTCGTCAAATTAAACCAACATCATCCACTGTGCAAGCACAATTTAAAGGTGCTATTCCGAAGCACAACACGTTCCATTACCACAGTAAATATATACAGAGACCAAGCTATATAATTTACTTCTGCAACTTTTTCAAACATCCTGTGCAGTTTCACAAAGTTTAATAAAGAATTATAAAGAATTATATATGCCAAAAGAAATAAAATTTACATAGGACATCTATCTATAGGACATTTCGCTCACCTGATCCTAAATAAGGCAGAGCAAGTACTAATTATGGTTACTATAGGCATACAAAGATTATGTACTTTTCAATCACCCAAACATAGATCAAGCCCAAATTGTAGTTTAACTACCTATAATATAATCTATGTAAAGTTACAAAAAAGATTATGACACAATAGGCAAAGTCATGACGGGACGTCTTACCTATTGAAAAGCAGAAGTTGTAACTAATTTAGAAATAACTATTTATAAAAGTATTGTGTAACCCGCAAACAATGTTTGAGTTGAGTAATAACCCAGCAGTTTTTTGTTACTACTAAGTTAGCAAACAGGCATACGGTCCTCCTGATGGTAAATGGCTCCCGTAGCCTATGGAGGCCTGTAACATCATATTAGACGCGCGTTGCGCGTTTTTAAAACGCACTTTCTTGTCTCTGGGCAAAACCTCGTCAGGGAGATCAATCAAGCTGTGGAATGGTTCCACAGCTTGATTGACGGCGGGAGGAAATTTCTCTGGAACCTCACAGTGCGAGAAGATATAGGTGGCAATATATGTGGATGATACCTCTGCCGATGTCGAGCGGAGCGAAGATAGAAAGAAGCAGCAGGCACCGTCTCAAACAATTCCCCCATTATACAAGCGGGAGAACACACACAGGGAGGAGAAGTCTCTCCTGAGACTTAAAGGTTCAATACCACTTGTGAGTATGGTATCGTCGACAAGTACTCGTAGCTCTTCTTTGAATCCAGTCAAGCGGCTTAAGCTGGTACTCTGGTGCTCCTGCTCAAAGGTGACAACTGTACTCCATGTGGGGTCGGACTTGCGACTTATAACGAAGCAGTCTTTGCACCGGACTAAAATAGAGCTTTGCCCTGTTCAGCACATCGAGCTTTTTTGATGCCAACTTTGCCTTATTCTCTAGATGACTACAGAATTGGACGTCGCTAGAGATGTTCATACCTAGGATCCCAATAGTCTTGCTAATGGATAAAGGTGTATTGTTGAATTACAGAGCTACAGAGAAGCAGGTTTTAAAGCACAAACCTGTGTCATTGTGGGGTTGAACTGAACCAGGTTAAGAATTCCCCAGGCCGAAACTCGAACTTAATATTCCCTTTATTTCAGACACAAGTAAACTACGGCTTTTCTCTATGGCTGTACTGGGGATATAGGAACAGCCCGTGTAAAATGAGTTATCTGTGCTATCGTCTACATAACGATGAATACAGTCAATAGTGACACAGTGATCTGATGAGCCAGTAGGTTAAATCAGGCTGCGGATGATGATAATGATGATGTGTTTCAGAAACTTTATTCTCATAAATACACCTATATTCAGTGAATTCACCACAAAAATGTTTGTTCAACATGGGCGTTTATGACTCAAGCTTTCCACACAAAGCTTTGCTCTGTTCAAAGTAGCTCGGACTCTGCTAAGTTTGTTTTCTGTGAAAACGCTAAATCGCTTGGAGCGACACGAAAACGTCAGCGCATTCGCCGTAATGAACGCCAAATAATTACAACGCACGTTTCCCGTGCATTACTCAGCATTAGCGAAATGAACGGGGAACGAGATCGTTGGCCCAGAGTGGGGTCTCTATTTACTAAATAAATAAATGGGACTTTACTTACTAAATAAATAAATGGGACTTTATTTACTAAATAAATATATAATAACGCTGAACTTTTTCACACACGCCAATGTAAGCAGAGCTTGTGTGTGAGCAAGTGAAACACATGACTTATAATAGCGTGAACACAATATACTTTTTCTTGTAAACCTATCTCTGTTTTCGTGGCTATATATATCCCGCATCTTCGACGTCTGCATCGGAAACGCCATCTTTGTCCAAAAGGTGTCATGTCTCAGCGCAACACCTCAGTCCAAAAGGTGTTCTTGTTAATACCTACTTACATTTATCATATAGATATTTATAATTAACATACAATTCATCAATCATTATACGCTGTATTTATAAAAACATTTATTGTAAGCGTTTCATATTTTATCACAATGAAATATTGTGTCAATTTCTTTTATCTGTGATTTCTGTTCAAGAAATGCAAATACCGTTTTATTATTCAAGATGATATCCAAAACAAATTATATGGAAAAGTTGAAGGAAGTTTGAAATTTATAAACTGCTGCTCTTAGACGTGACTTAAATGCAGTAATTAAATCTGTTATTGTCCGAAGTACTGCTTTATTATTAAAACAGAACTTAATTACTATCTACTTATATCCATTCTACTCTGACAATCACACCACCCTCTATTTTCTAAGATCAATATTACTTTCCCGGGGTGAGTTTTGAGGATAGCGTATGAATTATGTTTTACTTTTAGGGTGACGTTACCGAACCGATTAAGGTGCCGCTTTTGTTTGTGGGCAAATTAAAAACATTTTAAAGTAATATTTTGTATTCCACAAACATAATTTTATATTTAATTTTTTTACAATTTATTAGGGCTTGCTTCTTTGGTTAGAATTTTATAAGTGAAAAAGACAGATTGAAATGACAGTCACTTCACTTCTCTATTAATTGGCTTCTGGGATAGTTTCCACAGTTTCGCCAGTATCATGTATAATGTTCATAATAATATGAGGCAACGTAGTACGGTTTAAGTCCAGTCGTCCAGTCTTCAGTCAGGTCCTGTTTTCTGCTATAGCCATGGCGAATATAACAAAAAACGATCGGCGCACAATTTTCTTCATCAGAGAATTCCCGTTCAATCTTCTTTTATTCCATTTCACTAATACTTGTGTCTTATAACTAACGTACAACGGTTATAAAACCATGAAAAATAAACGACATACATTAGAAAAACACTAGAAATTAAAATTTAATAAAATAGACAACCGTCGTTCAAGATGAAAAAAATGGTGTCCCGAAATGACAGTCATAGAGCAATTAACCACTAGACAGTGACAGTGGACATTTGATAAAGTTTTTTGGCTTCTGGCCTTTCGGGTACCACATACGCCTGTTATTTCTTAACAGCTTTGTCCGTCCGTCCGTCGCGTCTGTTAAGCCTGATTATTTCAAGAACTACAAAAGCTACCGACTTGAAATTTAGTACAGATTTAAAATGCATTTATTGAATATTTTTTATGTATATTATAGAAGTATATCTATATTTTACAGGATAATTATAACAAAGTCTTTAGCTATATTAGCTACTAGCTAATAGTTAGAGACTTCGCTATATTTTATATGTTTTGAAGAAACCTAAATAAATAATCGTCTGTATAATGGAGAGTGTTCTGAAGAGTTGTTCAATCTGGTACCCGCGGCTGCTTTCCACCATCGCACCACACGCCGCAAAACCAAATATCATCCGCACAACCTGGATGGTTGGTTCTCGAAAACTGTTCGTTTTACACGGTCCTTCCTGCCACGTACGTGTAAGTTGTGGAACGAACTCCCTGTGGCGGTTTTCCCACAGAGCTACAACATGGGGACCTTCAAAAGGCGGGTATTTCATCACCTCAAGAGCCGGCAGCGCATCAGTATTGCCTCTGGTAATGCAGGTGTCCATGGGCGGCGGTGACTACCTTCCATCAGGTAGCCCGCATGTTCGTCTGCTAGCTTTGGCATAAAAAAAAAAAAAATAATAATAATAATAAATGTGAGGACTGCTGTGGTCAACCTATAAAGCAAGTTACACGGTCAAATATGGTGTTATATGAAAGGTCTTAACTTGCTTATTCTAAAATTTATTTTTGTACAGGACCTACAGTTTTTTTTAATTTCGAAGAAAATTTACTAATTAGTATCGCACGCCATTGAAGTCACCCGCAGTGGGAGAGTTGACTCGCACTTAACCGTCCTTGTTTTAATTATTTGTTTTGTATTGTGTATTGCTTTTGATTGGTTCATTCGATTTCTCGTAGCAGATCCGTACCTACGAAATGTAGCTACGTCGGTTGACTTATTATTTGTCTACGACGGATGTCGTAGCTTATTGGTCTACACGATACGGCTACGCCTAGTATGGAGATTAAATTGTTATCAGTTTCCTTTGGGGAACCAAAAATTTTTCATTTTAATTTTTCAGTTATCCTTCAAGGGTATTTATTTTTCAAGCTTTTAAAATGTTTCCTAGTCGAATCCCTAAGTGATGGAATTATAATTATGTTGGGGTGTAATCGTTTCGTGACGCGTCATCGTGTTGTAGCTTTCTTCAGATTCTCCAACAGGAGCTATATAAATTCTAGAAATCCGTCGGCAACTCAAATCGAACAAAAACTGACGGATCAGACTCAAAAACTTTTATTTATTTATTTTAGTAAATAATCACGTCATAACGTTTAAAAGCGGTATTTTTTTGTAGGAATATTTTTGTTTCTTAATCAAACTTTCAAGGCGTTGAGAAAGATTTCAGCGTACGTGCAAGTCCTACACGATCCTGCGTGGGCCATAAAAAGTCGAGTAGATTTTTATATCACGAAATATCTAAGATGTAAAATAATATTAGAAGCAATTGATCTATCTTTCGTGGTCTGACTAAGAATATATGAACCTTGTAACTCTATTTGAAGCGAATAAATAAATTGATGGATTGATTGATTGTTTGAATAATATTTTTATATAAATGTAAATTAAATTATATTGATAAAGCTTATTATTGATGTTTAAAAAGTAGGCACATTTCTTTAGAAAAATATTAACAAAAGAACTATTTCGATATTAGTATTTATTTAATGAGTACATTAAGTACATTTAGTAAAATATTTTGAAAACAACTATTTAGATATTTAGTTCTATTTTTAAACTTCATCGGATTTATTTAGTATTGTTTAAAACTTTCACTCAAAAAATAAAAAATGTTATTCACAAGGTATGCTTAAACAATATTAATTGCGCATTTATCCTAATCCTACAAATAATAAGAATGCGAAAGTTTGTGAGTATGGATGTTTGTTACTCTTTCACGTAAAAACTACTGAACGAATTTAAATGAAACTTGGAATATACATAGTTTGTGACCTGGATAACTTTATTTTATCCAAGTACCACGTGAGCATAGCCACGGGTGGAAGCTAGTTTATATTATAACCAACAAAGGCCGCATACCCATAAATCTGATACGAATTACTTTACTTGAGCTTCATGTATTAAAAAAGTTTGAGGTAGGATTAGACCTGAAAATAAAGATAGGAAGTTTACACGCGACATTGAAAACGGAAGCGGAAACGAAAACAAACCCAATGGGTGGGAGTCAAACCGCGAGGCTCCCTCGTTTGACTGCCAGATTGCACTTACGTGGTAATGGAACGCAAATGGAATGTGCTGGTATGTTGGAGCCTTGTTAACATGTTGAGATTAACTTCAAATTTTATATACGAGATTTTTTCGGCACCTCAACCACATTCAGGTGTGCCTTTAATTATTTTTAACGTAAGTCAACATAGAGTACATATTCCACTAGTCAAATTAATGTTTTCTCGATTCAATGTGACTTATGTCTCTGCGATCCCCAACCCGCATGCCCAGCGTGGGGATTACGGGTCTCTCCCCCTTAGGTAATAGGGGAGGCCCTTAGGTATTATGTCCAGCAGTGGACCGATATAGGTTGTTGTGTGTGTGTGTGTGTGTGTCTTTTTTTATAAAACCAGCACTGCAGTGCGTCAACAAATCTGCAAGTATCGTTGAGCTATGCATATATTACTTACTGCATTATTCTACGGGGAAACTGTACAAGTATAGGTAGGTACTTTATATAAACTTCAAAAAATATTATCAGAATTTCGACCAATATAAAACAAACAGATACATAGCTGCAAACAAATAAAAATTGGAAGTACCAATGTAAGTAAGTAAATAATAATAATAAGTAAATACATACAGGCGCTGATACAGGATTTCGTTTAGGGGGGGGGGGGGCAATTTTTGTGTTTGGCAATGCCCTTAATTATTTTTCATCGGCGAGCGGAGCGAGCCGCGACTTTTTTTTTTTTTCTTCAGAAAATGTGTTATTTTGCCTAGGTATACTAATTATTATTATTATGATCACAAACAAAACACGAAAAGAAAACTGTGATTTTTTATATATTCATAAGTAATCGTTAATGCAAAAGATAGTAATGAAGTCGACGAACGAAGCGAGCCGCGAAATTTTTACACTAAAACCTCTGCATCTTGGTCATTTTTTATACTATGATAAAAACAAAAACATAATATATATTGATTTTTATAGTTACAAATCTGCATAATTAACAAATTAACAAAAAATGTGAATGATCCTCATGACGGAAACCGGATAACGTTCCAGCAATGGAACGTTATCCGATTTCCGTCATTTCATGTTTCTGTATGGACACAGTCAGTCCCGTAAATAGCATTTTACGCGCCCGGTGCGAGTTTCTATAATTGTTAAGCCAGACATAATAAGAAAATCTATCTCGCGTTCATATGAAGTTAAAGTTGACTTCTCAGTGCTTAGTTGCTTTATTTATTATAGAAATAAAATCGGCGAGCGCAGCGATCCCCAAAATGTTTGGTGCACAAAGAAAAAAAGACAAAGAAAACGGTGGTATTTTTGAAACACCTAGGCGTTACAACAGACGTAAAAAAGGAAGTCGGTGTGTGGAGTGAGCTGCATTTTTTTTTTAATCATTCTAACTAGCGCTGTTGTAATTCGTCCATGTTGCAAACTTTAAGATTGGATTTAAACATTTTTGTGCGTAGTTATGTACCATTCACTACCAAAAAGTGGTAACGAAATCGGCGAGCAGAGCGAGCCGCGAAATTTTTCTCTCAAAGGTGACCATACAAAATATGAAAAAGAAAACTACGATTTATAACTGGATATTAACGAAATAATTAATGAATACTACCATGCATGGTCTGCGCCCTGTGCCTGGGCACCGGTGGCACCGCCTTATTGGCACTGGACACAGTATAATTATTAATAGCTAATTAGTTAACACATGACAATGTATTGATGTATTTTGCCGGGGGGGGGGGGGGGGCAATAGGGGCAATTGCCCCCCCCGTATCCTCCCTGTATCCGCGCCTGAATACTAACGATGTAAATATGAGTAGGTACTTACATTTTACCTACGTTAGTTCTATTGAGATGTGGCTATCCTACTAATATTCAAATGAAAAAGTTTGTGACATGTGAAATGTTTGTCCATCTTTCAGGCCATAACGTTTTGGACCTGGAATAACATAAAGGCAGCTTTTTATTCGAGTACACTTGAATGAAGCTGCAAGCAAAAACTAGTATTTTTTGTAGGTATTGTTCAAGGCATCCAAAAAGTGCCAATTTGTTGATTTGAGGACTGAGATTGTTTCACCTAAATTACTTCATTAAGTAGTGTAATCATGTATTTTTCTAATATCTAGTAGTTTTGTATTTTCAGTTACTTTAATAGCGTTGATTAGTAAGTTTGGGAGATAAAGCTAATATGCTAATATAATGGCTAATATGCTACTAGCTGAATTCAAACCATTAGGTAGCCGTGTGAGATACCCGCCACCGGCAGTTATATTTTCTACTATCGCTCTTATCAGTCGGAGCTATTTTCCATCGAGTTTGAAAATTTTTGCTCTGTAGACCCAGGATTTAATTGTAAATACTTTGTTATCTCTCCCCGGCAGGTTTATCCTAATCCATATTTCTCCATTAGATGCCACCCAAAGTATTTGCTGTTGATTGCGTCTCATTTTCTTAAAAACTTCGGTGATCTCACAAATGGGCTCATTATCTCGCTTAATGCGAGATTTGTTTTGGAATTTTCACAACATTAGAGATTAAAAGGAGTTTTGAGTGCCTAAAATATTTAGTGAAAGTAATCTCATACTTTTGCTACTAATCCTAGAAATGTTTATAATTTCTGTTTATAAAATCGTTTATTTTTCTTTATTCTTGGCTGGATATAGCATTATTTCTGACATCTCCTGTTATGCCAATGGTGCTTGCTATGTATTCCCAAGGTTGTTTCACTAAGGACTATTAGGCTGTAATCATGTTTCATAGACTCAAAACTAATCAATAAGTATTTAACAATGCTCAATTTGTCTGCGTTTGAAAAGAAATCACACAGCTGGATGAACGAATGTTCCGTTTGCACCGCGTTCCCGTTAGCCTGCGCTTAGCGCCATGTCGTGAAGTACCAGGTAAACATAACAACGAAGAGATTAAAGAGCCTACCCTTCAACACTGTACAATTAAAATCGTTTTTTTTTAGTCTATTTCTTTCAATATCATCACGCCTTATATAAACGCACATTTTTAACACGAAATAGACGAACAAATTAAAAAATGCTATACTTAATTTTCAGACCAGATGGGACTTGCACTCGCATCTCCTAAAACCAGCAACGACTACATTGTGCCATCAGTTCCAGTGAAATCGACTTAATTTCAACGAAATAGACTTCCCAAACTGCTACTCAAAAATATTTATAATTAAATTATTTTTACCAAAGCCTTTTTTGCGGCATATAGGTATACGTTCTTTTGGCATTCTTTATTTTAGTATATATTATTGTGGCTATCAATAAATACGGTAGAGAAACAAAATAAGTCCTTTGGGAGATTGTCCTGCGGTTACGAGCCGCTCGGCCCGATCGCAGTGATTGTACCGGACTGTCCCGAATATCGAATACATCGGCATTACCTATAATGGTAGATGCTCTGCGGTGGAGATACCAACTTCATTGTGGTTGCAATGTGCGATAAGTATTGCTATGAGCCAAATAGCCGGCAATGATCGCGCCGTATTGTGCCATATTGCGCAATTGTATTTTCTAGCAGTCTTTTTTTGCCTTTACCAGATTCAGGGTGTTTTCTATGCATGATATGTATGTATTCACAAAAAAATTACCAAAAGATATTAAAGAGAATAATATCTTTAATATCTTTTATATAGGTATTTTTATGTGTTTTACGACTTATGTCGTTTATCGTAAAAAGGTTGCTATAATACAACCTCTACTTAGTTTGGGGCTGTATGGTGCTGTGTGAAAATGTTCAGCATAATTATTGCTATTCAAAGGTCTCCTGTTTTTTTTTTAAACTCGTAGGTACTTGTTTACCAATACTACAATTCATTTTACTAGACAGCCTTTCCCAAAGTGGGCGATAACACCCCCTTGTGGGCACTGCTGACCTAAAGGGGGCGGTAAGAGAACCAGAAAAAATCGAGACATTGTTTAGAGGCTTGGGGGGTGATTTTTAATTTCATCTACTAGGAAGACTCTTAGATACCGACTGAGCTCTCGAATCTTGACCACAACTTGTAAACATCAACTAATATTATTTAAGAGATTGGTCAAACTAACTCCGTTCGATATTTCTCTGTAGTCTGTGTAGTTCATGTACCTGTTGAATAAATAAGATAAAAATCATGTCGATCGGTCGCTCCGTTTCGAAATCAAAGTAGACACAATAAAACAATTAAAAAGGCAACAGACACACTTTCGCATTTTAATAGTTATTAGTATTCCTAGATAGGTAATTTTCGGAGATAATAGACCGCGGGCAATCATGTTTTAACAAGTTTTTGTTAAATAACCCGATTTTTACATACCTGTATAAATACCTAAATAAATAATTAATATAATAAAACCCTATTTATTGTGTACTATCTACTGCGCTCAGGTCTAAAATTAACTCTTGCAGGTTATAGTAAAAGTCTCGTTTAGAATGAATGTTTAATCTCCGCTAATATAGCTCACAATAATTAATTTAATTAGAAGTTATGGTGGTTTGTAAGTAGGTGAAAAAATGGGGGCGCTATTAAGTTACTTATTTTCAAAGTGGGCAGTAGACAAAATAAGTTTGGGAACCCCTGTACTAGAAGTCTACCGCCCATGACACAGAGGTTGGTCTATTTCGTCACTATGTAAAAATAAACTTGAGAATAAAAGAATATCAACAACTGAATTGAGAACCTCCTCCTTTTTTTGAAGTCGGTTAATAAATAGAAAGTACCGATGCGGCTTATTAACCGACTTCGAAAAAGGAGTAGGTTCTCCTGAGTCGTCCCTCATGCGGGCGGCACGTTTAGTTGGTCTGCCCATGGTGCTAGTTTGCTTAAGAATGCAACAGTATTATATATTTACTTAATTAGATATTTAATTCAAAGAAAAAAGTAGATACCTACTCATCTATAAGTCGGTGCTAAGCCATTTAGATCGGTAATAGGCTGCGTACTGCCGCATCCGCCACATCACATTACCCAACGCGTGCGTAAATGCGTGAGCGTGGAGGAGACGGGAAGATTCTACCTACGTTGGTACTGCACCAGTGTTTTTTAAGTCGGATATTTTTTTATTTAAATCATGTTTATTTGTTGCTATAATATAAATGATTTAGAAACAAGTTATTAGTTTATTAATAACAACATAAAATACACAACAGTATATACAATAACAAGTTCATAACAAATATTTCATAATTATACCTACATATTTGACAAAATATGTACCTAACCTACTTATTACTATAAAGTAATTTTTATTCAAAAAACTTACGTTCTCGTTTTTTAGAAGTCTGCTAAAAACTGAGATGAACGTCGTTTTCAATTTTAACCTATTGTAATGAGAAATAATACTAAAGTCTCTTTCGAAAATACTAAGCTACTGAAGTGTGAATCGAAAACACACAACAGAATAGTACCTACCAAGTATCGAAATATTTTTTGTATGATCGAATACTTCAAAGAAACTTAACAATAGTTCCTTCACTTTGTGTTTTGGACTGGAATATATTTCAATTTACAGGTAAACAATAAACTTTAAAATGTGAGAAATATCCAATCAATATCCCTACCCACTACAATTCTGTGCTACGACAACCTTCAAGTAGTAGTAGGAAGTTTACTTCCTACTATTATAGATGCCTTGCGTATTCGAGAAAAAACATTATTTTTATGTTTTCAATTACGCCTTGTGACTTCCATTTCTTATACTCAAATTAGTAAACTAATAAATCACCAGAAAGCGGAGATAGGTTAAAAAACACGGTTCATTCGAAAGGTTGGTTTAGAAATGGTTGCACGCCATTTCGTAGTGCGTTGCTTGCATACCAAAAAGTTTTGATGCCCCTGTAAATCTATCAACCTGGATTTTATGGCATCTTCCAATACATAGATCTAAAAGAGGTACAGTCAGCCACATAAATAGATGAATACGTCATTTTTGAAACTGTTTTTATTTTGAATCTCTCCGTGACCTTAGTAAAGACTAGAAAGTGCCCTAGAAGATTTTTAATAAATCTATGCGAAATAATTCATTTTTTATCATTAATAAAAAAAAACTTGTTACAAATGCTACTCGTACGTATGAATAAGAGTATACATACTCTTATTACCTGCTGTATGCTGTGTTATTAATCGAAAATATTTTTGAAGAATTTATTCGAAAATGTTCGTTCGTTGCTGAGCCTAAACCAATAAATACATGTATTGGTTTAGGCTCAGCAACGATTTTCAACCCTTCATCGCTTGATCACAAAGACTCACTTACTGGGAGAGGTTTTGAATTGATGTTATAATACCCAAAAAACTCGACAAGCTTTCAACTTTTCAAACTAACGCTTTTCTCCCAAAACCTAGCCAATTTGTCTTCCTCGTTAGCAAAAATATTAAAAGTAATTTCATTGCTATTATGAAACTACCAAACCTACCCTTGTATCGACACAATATTGCGGTACGACTCTTTGATGCCGTCTCAAGACCTTGGGCTTGGGCCAATTTACAAGACCCCCACGCATCTTCCTAAAGCTTTGGCAACGGGGTCTGGCGTGACTGGTCGTTTGTACGAAACAAATTAATGTGAGAGATGGTAATGACGTGAACACACATTCGATCGCTAAGAAGTGCGTGTGTAGCTGGAGTAATCACGCGTGAACCCTGTTTCCTTTGTTAGTTACAAGTTAATGTGTTTTTAATTAAATTGCTTTGTACAAAAAGTTTGAATTTATCAAACGCAAAATTACAAGTAGAAGCCAAATCAAAAGTTTTTAATCCTGAAGGAAGAAACGCTCAGCGGGGTGATCGGATAACTCTGTTGCAAACAGAAATGATCGACACTGGACACAGATCCTGTTTTAACAAACTATGACAGTTTGTCAATTGATGTTCATTGAATTTCGACGGATGAAATGTCAAAGTTTGTAAAACAAGATTGGTGTCAATCATTTCTGTTTGCAACAGAGTTAGCCGATCTCCCCGCAGATCTAAATGCCATCTGCCACCCATAAAAATAGTAACTGGGTGGAGAATTGCTTAACTAAGATAATCAATAATAATAATAATAGATATAAAAACAGCAAAGTAGGCAACGCCACGTCCATTTTCAATGAAGTTGTCAACAAACAGGGCTTCCAATTCCAACCTCCACGATTTTTACTACAATATTAAAAGCGTACAATATTTAACATGCTGCGGTCGTATCATTTCAATTTAGATTTTGACCCGAATCCTCGTGTTACTTTGTGGTTTTAAAAAGGGTAAATAAAGGTACCAGAATAAAATGAAAATAATTATGTTCACACTCGTATTTGAAAGCTTAGAACCGGTGTTCTAAACATTCATCAAAGCATTCGTATATAGCACGGTATCAATATACGATAACATCACGATGAATTTGAAAAAAATAAAGTCCTTTTAATATCGTTCGAATCCTTCTACCATATATAAACAAAGCTTACAATAAAAATCACTGAAAAAAAAAACAGCTGACGTACACAGAATGCAATCAGCTGCACGGAGCAAAGCACAGCTAAGGCTGTACCACTGAATTACCTACCACATACGTTTAAATTGTCTTACTTATGTTAATGTTGTCCATTTGAATGGACAACCGACCGCTAATTAGTTCGCTAATTAGGACGCTTCCGTGTTTCTGAAAGCATATTGAGAATTAGCCCTGACTTTTCAGTATAAAAAACTGCGACTAAGCAAAATAGGTTTTATTATTATAGAGTACTAGCTACCCATAAAGTATTCCAAGGGTAGGAACTACAGCACTTGACAAATAATTGTTGTTATTTTTTTTAAAGGTAAGTTATATGTGTCAAACATTTGCAACTAAAAACTAATGGGGGACGCCATTTTTTTCATATTGAACGACGGTTGTCATTTTTATAAAATTTTATTTTCTACTGCTTTTCTAATGGATGTCGTTTATTAGTCATGGTATTATAACCGTTATACGTTAGTTATAAGACACAATTTTTAGTGAAATGGAATAAAAGAAGATTGAACGGGAATTCTCTGATGAAGTAAATTGTGCGGCGATCGTTTTTTGTTATATTCGCCATGGCTATAGCAGAAAACAGGACCTGCCTGACTGAAGACTGGACGACTGGACTTATAAACCGTACTACGTTGCCTCATATTATTATGAACATTATACTTGATACTGGCGAAATTGTGGAAACTATCCCAGAAGCCAATTATTAAAGAAGTGAAGTGAAGTAAAACTATTGTAGCATGGCTGTTATAGTAACAATTTTAAATAAACCTTACCTACATACATACTTATTATAAATTTTGATGAATTTAAGGCGTAAACCTAGGTATAAATACTATTGAAGTCCATTTTATAGAATTTAATGGATGGAAATTAATTCGGGGCATGGCACAGTCACGTTTATAATTAAGAGTTGATCTCATAAGTAGGCGCTAATGTATTTTGTTTGCTCTGACAATCTCGTTAGGCTCACGATAATAAAATATTATTGAATGTCATTTTCATCACAGAAATGAATAACTTTTTAGGGAGCTGATGTAGTATTGCAATAGTGTTACGACTATGTCCAAATTAACATCCTACTTCCTACTATCCTACTAATATTATAAATGCAAAAGTTTTTGAGTATGGATGGATGGATGTATGGATGAATGGATGAATGTTTGTTACTCTTTCACGCAAAAACTAATAAAAGGATTTGGATGAAACTTGAAATATAAATAGTTTGTGACCTGGATTAACACAAAGGCTACTTTTTATCCCGGTACCACGCGAGCAAAGCAAAGTCGCAGGTGGAAGCTAGTAACCCATACTTTAATTTAAACTGTTGTACCTATCTTTATAGTATTATCTACTAACACCTATTTTAGCACAGTTTTTACAATAAATGAATCATAATCTTTTTCTGGCAAGGCGAGGTAAAGACAGATGGATTAAGGCGATAACTGAATGGCGTTCAAGACCCGGATCTTGAACAGAAATGTCGGTCGTCTAAACTGGATGAGATGAGCTTTGGACCGTGGAATTCGACACGCACAAAGAAAAGCCCATACCCAGCAGTGATGATGATGATGATGAATCTATCTAGGCTGCCAAACCCGCCCGGGTCATGCAAGCTGTGTGGATTTGCAAACTAGCCTGAATTTGTCAATTCCCGTTTTATTAACCAAACTTACCTACTTGTTAGTTATTTTAACCAATTGACTAACCAAGTAATGTAATTTGCACTTTTTGCACTTCTGCACTTTTTCTGCCTCTTTTTTGTATTCTTATTGGCACTATGTTGTGTATTTCCAAATCAATTATTTCTATATCTATTTCTAATTTGGAATCGTGTTGCTATGGCACTGGGTCCGTACAGAAGTACAATAAATTGTATTAGCATATCATTTACTTTTCAAGGGCCTGTTCCATTACCCTAAAACTAATAATCAAAGCCGTAACAACGTCAACGTCAAAGTAAGCTATTTGTGTGCCCATTGACTTGACAATTTATCCGGAAAATAAATTACTGTGACGTTCATCGTATCATAGTATCGTTCATCATCCACAACTCGACTTCATCTACTGCTGGCTATAGGTCTCCAGAAGTTTGTGCCATTCACCAAGGTCTTGTGCTAGTCGCATCCACGAACGCCCGGCGATGCGTATCTTGTCGTCGAATTCATCTCGCTAGTCTTCCGACGCTTCTGCCTATCTTCGGTCACTATTCAGTCAATGTACTGCTCCAACTGTCTTCAACATGGCTGGCAATGTCTCTTAGCTCTAAATCTCGACGTCAGGGACTGTAACGTTACTTGGAGATAATTAAACAGACCTTCACTTGCCAGGTGCATATTAGTTATTCTGGTCCGTCGCCTTCAAGTAGAAAGGCAGCGGACCAGGAATTCAAATCAAAAGGAATCAAAATGACCTTTTCCAAAAACCAAGATGGCAACACTGGTACTCAAAGTTACGTAGTAGACTTATGGCCAGTTCCTATATTATACCGTTACCGATTACGCCTCGGTTATCCCCTGAAAAACTGACAAATTTTCGACGCCTCGTTGTTAATTTTTGACAGTTTTTCAAGAGAAAACGAGGCGTAATCGGTAACGGTATAATATAGAAACCGGCCGTAAGTAATTATTCATTAAACTAACGGATGGCGCTAGGTTCCTTCCAATATTTGAAAAAAAAAATATTAACAAAAAATTAATTAACAAATTCGATAATCTTGTCTAGTCTCGAGTCTCGACACTAAAGTCCCGGGACTTGATACAACTAAAATTACGAAAAGTCCTGGGACTCAGGTCCACTAAAAGTACGAAAAGACCCGAGACTCAAGACAACTAAAAGTACGAAAAGTCCCGGTACTCAAGACAACTAAAAGTACAAAAAATCCCGGACTCGAGACACGAGACGTCCCGGGACACAAACACCCAATGTATTTACAAGAAAAAAATGTATTTAAGTAATTTATCAGTCATGTGGTTCCCATAATACATGTGTACATAATCTGTTTAGTTTGGGGCTACATGATGCTATGTGATTGCATTATTTATTTCCTAAATTACCAGTAAAGAAAATACCCATCCTCTTTTTTGTCAAGACCACGCAATACTGAGAACAAATGAGCCATCTATTATTATAACACCAGATTAAATCAACATGATAAGCTATTGAATAATCGAAACGCTAATCGAAAGCTTCGTTAGACTGTTTATTGCAATACAACTTTCCTGCTCGCTTTCTGTATACCAAGGGGCGAGTAGATTCTACTTATTAATTATTAATCAGCTAACGGCTGATCTTGGCTTTACCTAGCTTATACTAAAGCGCAAAAGATCAGGTCGCAGATTATAAAATAGCTTCTACGGTACTGGAGTCTGATTATAGCATACTAAGGCTTTTGACGTCCAAAGTTTCTGTTTATTTTGCACCCGTAAAAGCTACAAATTTTAGTGAAAATCTCGAATTTACCTTTAAGATGAAGCTACTTCTTGTATGGCAAAGGAACGAAGTAGTTTTTAAGCTTTCATTTCACGGCAAAGTTGTATATATACTATTTCTATTTGCAAAGTCCTAGTGCCAATTTATAGAAAGGAATAGATATGTAGGTAGGTATTTATTAGGTGCCTAATATTTTACAGAATTTTCACACCAACAAATACAATTCACTTTGTAGGTAGATAGGACAAATACTCTCATCTCCTTGTAAATATAACAAAAGTATTTAAATTCGACGGAACTCATTATACTCTGATAGGATCATTATATTTTTGGCTCGGAAGATAAGCCCCGAAACTTTTACAGCATATTTCCCATGATATGCGGACCAGTTAAAAATTGTTCTTATTCATTCAAAATGTTTTTTAACTTTTTTTGGTAATCGAGAACAAAGTTTTAGCTTGGCATCGTTTAGTACCGAGATTGGGCATACTCATGAATAATAAAGAGGGGCTAAGAGGGCTGCATTGAAAATCCGTGACTGATAGCCTTTCTTTGGTTTTGCTTATCTTCATTTTCCGCAACTTTGCTCACAAGAATCTGATCATCATCATCATTGAGGACTTCTATATGCATCAGCATATAGAAGCTGGACATAGGCTTCCTCTAATGAGCGCCATTGCGAGAACTTAGTAGGGGTCTGTCGAGGGTCTATCAGCTAGATTTTCATATAATTGGCAAAACTAAAAACAACCTTACTCATAAAGGAAATAAAATACAAAGGAAAAACTTATTAGCGTGGTAAATTATAGTTCCCAAAAGTATAAGAATTTCATTAATAGATTTGTTGATAAATTTTTATCAGTAAAAAATGTCAACTGCTACAGACCGCTAAAACTAAATAAAATAACATTATTTCAGTCAACATTAAAATAGTACATAGATATAATTTGACTTATTCTACGGGCCCTATATATTATATACCTTACAGACTAACATACATAAAAATATAAATTAAAACGAATAAGTAATTATTTGCCACGAAATATGCAACGTGGGTTGCGCGGTTTCCGTTATCCGTCCTCGGAATCGACGAAAAACGACCTTCGGCCAGTACTCCTCCATCATGTAGGTCGACAGATGTTCTGTCGGACCCCGCTATGGTTACCTTTTCAGTAAAATAAACAATAAAATAAATAGACCAGCTTTATTTTTCAAAATCTTTAAGAAGTATCACAACAAAGCATAAATCAATTTTATGGAAGTCACCGTTCCTTTGGTGAAACCAAACAACTGTAGTTTTTGGTAGACCTTTGAATACAACTATAAATACTTTGATTCTTTTACAAATACAAACGGTAATAATAGTACTGAATTAACATAAACACGACTTTAATTTTTGTCCTTAAAAAGTATCTTACCTTTTAAGTTTTGGGAAAATTTAACTCACTTAGACTAATATTCTAGACTAGCTTCCGCACGCGGCTTCCCTCGAGTTAATGTGGATTGTGTTAAAAAAATTAGTCCCCCTTTTCATCCCTTCGGGGGCAGAATTAACAAAAACGCTGGTATATGTATAAACAAATTTTCAGTCGTCAGACTAAATACAAAATTAAAAGGTCCTAATTTTGAAACTGACAGACTTTCAAACAAACTTTCATCCACTATTTTACCCCATTTAGGAGATAAATTTCTAAAAATCCACCGTTAATGAATGCCTATACTATATAAAGTATCTAGTATGTTCATAATTTCAAGTCAAGGTCCAGCTGTTTGAACTAAGGTTATATATTACCCAGCCAGACAGTTTACCATTTTATATATTGAAATATCTTTTTTCACAAGGTTTACATACACAGAAACGGTGTTTACACAAACACCGTTTAACACCGCACAATGTTTACAGCCAACCAGGTAATTGGCAGAAGAAACCAGCCGACCGTGCTGCTAACATGTTAATTGAAGGGCGTCCGTTATCGGTTTAGCTATAAATATACGGGCTGTCGCTTTCGAGGGTTGGGGTGGCACCTACAGATACTTCGATATTATAAATAGGTTGCACATTAAAATAAAAACAGAGTTTAGTTATACTAACTTTTAGCCCATGGCTATGCCTGCCGTGAAGCAGCATTGCTGTGTTTCGCTTTGAAGGGTGTGGGTACCGGTGAAATTACAGGCTCATGTTGCGAAAAATGCTGAAACAGTTGTCCGTTCATTTTTATTAGTCTTTTTGAAAAATTTCATGTCAATTGATGAAGATTTTTTTCGTCCCCCATACAAACTTTGCTCCCCCAAACTTAAATCCCCGTTAACCCCCTTAGGTTGAATTAAATTTCCAAAAATTTGGTTGAATTTCCAAAAATCTCTTCTTATTCGGTCGTTTGGTATAAAAGGAAGATACACTCCAAATTTTAAACTTGTAACTTCAGTGGTTTAGGCTGTGCATTGATTCCAGAAAAAGGCCTTCTCTCTTATACACCAAAGAATTTTAATGAACAAAAAAAATGGCGTTATCTGCTGCTGTTACTGAATAATTATAGCCAAAAAAAATTATATGTATAATTTTTTTTATATATATAATTTTTTATTTTTTATATATAATTTCTATGTCGGATAATTATCCCAAAAAAACAGCGATTTTTTTGTCAAACGTAAACATTGCCTTACGTAATTATTTGCCAAACGTAAACCTTCATACACCAAGTAAATCTAAGCAGAGCGTTGCGTCGTAGGGTACGTTCGAAATATGCGTGACCTATGAAGCAATACTTTGTTATAGTTATATGGTTTATAAGGTTAAATAATGCTTAAATTTGTAATTATTTTTATGTGTTGGTTTTCTTTTTTAAATAAGACTACGCATACTTTTCACTATGTTGTCCATTCATACACACAAATTTTAGGGGTATAGGATTAGTAGTTCCAGAAAAAAACACAAAAATGTATGTATGGAGGAATCAATTTTCTCGAAATTCTCCATACAAAACGCCAATTTCATAGGTAGGCACCTATTATATACTTAACATCAGGTAGGCCATGTGCTAGTCCCATCTTCAGGTATAATAAAAAAAAATGGTTATATTACGTATTACGTATCTGTTTTATTGCGCTTATATTTACAAAGGTCTTATTTAATGAGAGTTCCGCTGCCTGATAAGCTAACTCAGTTGCACACCGAAATGATAGCAACCGGTCATCGAGATAATTTTCAGCAACCGGTCCTGTTTTTACAAACTTTGACATTTCATCTGTCGAAATCAAAGAACGTCAATTGACAAACTGTTAAAGTTTGTGAAAACAGGACTGGTTGCTATCATTTCGTGTGGTGTGCAACTGAGTTAGCTGCGGGGTGGTCGGCTAACTCTGTTGCAAAAAGAAATTATTGACACCGATCCGAAGCTTGTAACTTTGTCATTTCATCCGTCAAAATTCAATGAACGTCAATTGACAAACTGTTCGTTACACAATTCGTTAAAACAGAATCAGTGTCAATAATTTCTGTTTGCAACAGAGTTAGCCGATCACCCAGCAGTAGCATGATCAAGTAGCAGTTCGAAGTTTTAAAATTACATATTGGAGTCCTAGATAAACATAATACCAAACCAGCCACATACATGATATAGCCTTGATTCCATATTAGAATTCACTCGTGTATCGTGGGTATCAGGAACTGTGAGTACACAATGGTAACACAAAACCCGGACTCGGCGCAAACATCTTCTTACATTTGACCCACAGCGGAACTCGATCCTGCAAACTCTTGCGTCACAGCTTCATTCATGGTTCTAACGGTATTTTCTGGGTAAAACTGGCACATTTGGCTTTGATCAGCTTTATTTTAAGGGACGGATAAGTATTTTTTAGAGAAAACTATTCCCAAGCTATTTGGCGAGATTACTTAGGGTACAAAACTAATTCCTTTATTCAATTTTTGATCGTACTCGAGACATGTAACCGAGTTCACTCTCAGAATTTCCCAGAGGCATACCTACCACCTGCAATAAGGTTTCGAGTAAAAAAATCATGAAAAGAAAAATAGCTTTCAGCAATGTCTTTAAAATCCTGCCTAAGATTCCAATAACATTATCGTTTCACTTATAATTATATGCTTTTTTGTCAGTAACAAAATTAAAATCCACAGCTTAAATAATTATTCATAAGTAAATGTATCAACTATATGCTCATTATTTAGATATTTATACTTAAACCATACTTAACTATGAATACTTTTCGTTTTAAACTATAAAATTATAGGCAAATTAAACATATTTTGTATATAAACCACATTTTGTTAGCTAAATAAGTACCTACCTAATTAAAAATAAAAGACAGTTCGCATCAAGTAAATGAAAGTGACATTTTTTCCGAACAAATCCCCCAGGGTTACAACATAATCTAAGTCCAATTGGAAAAAGGCCTACATAATTCAAGTGAAATAAGCAACCTAAATCCCAGCTCACGACTATCAGCAAACAGGTAAATCGTGGCACAATCGGCCAATAAATAACGGGTATGTCATTGATCTTTACGCCGCCACCTCGCTTTCAGATCCCGGCATTATTCACCGGATTCGAGACATTTAGCCCGAGTTGGTCTGACGGCGTCGATGCAATTGAGGACTCTCCAATTTACTAAAAAGTTCGATATGTTATCCAAACAAAATAGTTTGCTTCCTTTTGTATCATGAATGAGTTAGAGGCCAACTCAGATGTCGGAGTTCTTAGGCTGCCCGGACGGAGGTCTCCGCCATGGCTAAACGACTGAAAAGTCGGAAAGAACATACAGGAATATATGGGCAAATATGAGGGAAAGTAAGAGTAGTTTTTATATAATTATTGAAACAACAACATAGAACAATTGTTCAAATGGTAATACGCAGGTTTCTTTGCACTTATTTCTTGTTTTTTTGCCATAAACATACCAACTTCACTTTTAATATACTACTTAATACTACTTAATAGTCGCGAAAGTTATTTCAGAAAAGATTCAAGATTTTTTTTTCTACTAAAACTAAAATTAACGTCCCTTGATTTTAAGATTTAGTCCTTAAAACTTTTTGTGAAGTAATAAGTGTAATCAAGTTTTCGTACACTTTCGGAAATTACTGTTCCCACCTCGGAACTCTACAACCGTTTAAATCGTGTTTGCAAACAATAATTTCAAATATTTTAAAACTTGAATCACATCGAGCACTATTCGCCAACAAAGCGAGATATCCCACAAACTGAAATAAGTAAGTTTTTGCAAAAGGAATTGTCTAGTTAAAACTAGTCTAAAACTTCAATTGAGAATGTGGGGAACTCTTCGTTGTTTCTCTTGAAACTTTAAATAATCGTGTTTGAAAAACAGGGTAATATTTCGCTTTGAGAATTTTTCCAGGTATCTGTTTAATGCAATCCTAGGAAACAGAATTGCGGTTTGCCTTTAAAGTAAAAAGTAGTTTTACTAAAAAAATTGTTGTTATTTAAAAAAGTGGATATGCTTTGCAACTTCATTTTATCGCATTTAATTCTTTTTTTAAAACAATCGGAGCAATGGTTTCAGAACGCATAGAGGGGACAAAATTACAAACTTTGGTTTTTATTTATACAGATTGTTGGGCCAAGAACCCTCGCGGGCACCCCGAGAACACTCTATCAAAGTTTTATCACAATCTGATCGATGGTTTCGGATCGCATAGAGGACTAACATACAAACATTGTTTTTTTTATAGAAGATTGACAAGTTCTGTAAAGTCGTAAAAACAGTGGTTTTTAGTTTTTAGACAAAAATGGAAACTTGCTATTAAATTGCCATGAATTACTGACTTGTTATAACTGTTTTAAGTCAAAATATGATTTAATTGCAAAATAAAAGAATTTTGAATTTCTTAGAATCAAAAAAAAAATTCCTTACGGTACGGTAAACGGTTATTTATATGGGATAAAATTCCGGAAAGTTTTACTCATTGTGAATATAATATGCGTGATCAATTATTGAGAGAGCAGCTTTTAGAAAAAAATGTTTCTTTGTCATAAAAAGTACTAACAAAAGACAAGAAATGTTTTTGTATAAAATACTAAGCTAAGCCAGTGCTTTATTTGATCGAGGAATGCGACATGCCCGTAAAAATTCACTAAATCTACTCAGTCTTATCTTATTATTATTTTTTGTTAATACGTACTTATTATATCGTACTAATAATTTACTAATTTATTTTTATTTCTTTTGACATTCCTTACTTAAATTATTTATTTTATTATTTATTGCACTTTACAAAAAATTAACGGACAAATGTTGGACTTAATGCTAGAAAGCATTTCCTGCCGACCATGACATATAAAAATTTGTGAGTCCCACTGCCACCACTTCAAATGAGTTGGCACGGTTAGCCCAGGTGTGCAAAGGGACTTCAAGGGAGAGAGTATCCGAAGACTGAGATTGCGTTCGTGTGTATCGGATAGATAGAAAGTAAATTATTAGATTTTTACTTAACTGTTATCAGGATTATTTTACTGTAGGTACTCGCTCATTGTATTATAATGGCAAGCTGTCTGTTGCCTATAAACAAAATAACACTTGGCTAGTATTTTCTTTTTCTCGATGTTTAATTACTGAAATGGTGTTTATTATGTAGCAATAAACAAATAAATGTATAAGAATACAAATAATTGGACACAGACATTTTTTCTGGTGCACAATTAACAAACTTAAATAACAGTTAATGAAATTCGTATGCAATGAGCGGTGAGTATCAGGAACTATATTTAGGTAGGTACTATGATAACACAAAACCCATAATGAACAAAAATATCTGAAAATCATGCAAAAATGTGTACCGGAGCAAGAATTGAACCCGCTTCTCCTGCTTCTGTTGATCAACATTAATTAGACGTGCAATAACCATATTTTAGCAAGTTCAATTAGTTTAGTACCCTTTATCCAATTTTACCGTTCCTATGTCGTTTACCCTAGATTCAGCTCCATTGTATGGAGTACATACTAATGAGTAACGCAGTAGAGATTTACAAGTTAACCCTAAGTTCCTGGTGACCTTCTGTTTGATTGTAAATCCGCAGGTAAGTTCTTGGACCGTGTAATCTTATTGGGTAAATGTAAATAGGTAACGCTATAAGTACCCTATGTAAGAAGGAGCGGGCTAAATGAGAATGGATTTTTCGAGGCTTGTAGTGATTTATTAAGGTTATGGACACGTGATAAACTTTTGAGTCTAGACTATAGACCGTAAACTGAGTAAAAACATGTATTAATGTAATGATTGAATATGTATCCTATTCTACTAACAAATAATATTAATAATACTAATTACCGCTATGTGGAATGTCGACTAAACAATGATTGTTCCCATAGTCGTTTCAGTGAACGGTCTGATATAGGCAGCTGGATCAAGGGTGAGATACAGAAGGCGGCTCTCCTGGACTCGGCACGCATTGTGCGGAGTTCCTCACTCAGCAGCCCTAGCCACCGACCGTTTGAGCCCTACCCCGCGATGGGTGGTCTTCCGTTTTATACATTTTTTACTATAATGTTTTGATGTTATTTAAGTATATAGTAGATATTATTAGGTTTATTTAAAAAAAATGACGTGTTTTAAATGAAATAAAGTGTAATAATCCTATCAAAGGCGAAAGTTGTGAAATTTGAAATGTTAACATTGAAATATGAACATGTGAAATGTTTGTCTCTCGCTCACGCCAAAACTACTGAACAGATTGAGCTGACATTTCGCACATATAGTTTTAGACCTGGAATATCATACAAGTTACCTTTTGGCCAAGTATCGCGCGAGCGAAGCCGCAGAAGTAAGCTAGTATACAATGTTTACGACTTCTATCCGCAAAAACGTTAGTCTGCGTACAGAGAAAAAATTCTTAGATGTTGAGAAAAAGACATTTCTTTCTTTATCTCTGAATATTCTAGATTTGACTTTGATACCGTACGCAATAGGGCTTATGTCGAGCCGATTCCCACGATTTGTTTCGGGTGTGAAGAAGTAACAATATCGTTTTTTGCAGTCGATGTAACGTATTCTCAGATACTGTAAGCCGATATAAAATACCCCGGTGACATTTATAAGCATTCTAATAATTCCTTTTTCGGGTAATTTACTTTTACTTTATACGCATTTTATTCTTACACATTATTCTTCGTTGTTATTTTGTGTAAAGCGCTTTTATACCTTGTGTTTTTTTTTGCTTATACCTTTTAATAAAATCAATATTTATCATTGACATTCTTCGCAAGAACGAGGTAAACTCTCAAATATTTACTTGTGTTCCTATTACTTACTTGTGTTTTTAAAAGTGTTTTTTGGAGTGAATACATTTATTTCAACTAAGTTTAGGTTGGGGTCACAGATAAAGATTTATTTTAAAAGTAGCTGTCCAAACTAAGATCTGAGTTTTAACATTTTGCCTCCGATATAATTTAAGTTTTACTTTTTACTTAATATTTGAACATACCTATTTAGAAGTCATCTACCGCTATGATGAGTTAGGTGAGGTTAGGGACCTATTAAAGATAACTAGTATTTAATAGTAAAATATTAAATTAGCTTAAAAAAGGCGTTTTATTGCTAAAACTTTGTAGCTATTCAAAGAACCTCATTATTTTCCAATGAACTATTTGCTAATCACTGGCGAGTCTCGCGCTTACTTGCAAGTTATGTCGAAAGGCATTCCTAACTAACTTTAATTGGATATTTCCGAACTATGCACCTGTTTGCTACCAGGATGTTTATAGGCCAATATCCTAAGAGGCACGTCATTCGAGCATATTCAGAAACTTAGGAAATGCTTGCTTTAAAATCTTGGAAGTTTATTTATGGCTACGGTGTTTACCTAACATACAGTATCCTAGCAAAATGAATCTTAAAAGTTCACATAAAGTACAAAGAAAATATATTTATTAAAGTAATTCCGTGCTTCGTAAGGTACCTTAGGATGTTGATGCCAGCTTTTCCAACAGTACAGCCATGTCGGAGGCCTTCGGGCGCCCTAAAAACAACAACGGAAATATGTGTCTCAAAAGTTTTTGTATAGGCAATTAAGATGTTTGAATTGTGTGTTGTTAATTGGCTACTAGCTCATATGAAGAAGGAAAATTGAATGTGATTTTCAACTATTACGGAATTAGATCTAATATTTTGTTAGCCACTCGACTTCGGTGTTTTCGTCGATTTTATTGACGTACGTTACGTATATTACATTGATTATATTGATATATTGTATTCCACTACTGAACGAAGGTCTCTGCTACAAATAAGAGGATACGTTAATTTATGCAAGTTTTAAAAATTCTTGGAATTGTTTTATAAGAAAAAAATACCTAAATATTACCAAAAATCTTTGATTTACAGACACCCTTTTAGAAATGATGAACTGCGCATAATCAAAACTAAAAGTAATTTAAAACTTATCGTAACAAGACTACGGGCATCCGTTACCAACCATTCGAGCATATAAAGAACTTTATCACTTAAAGTTGGGAACTGAGGAACTTACTTTTACGGCGCGATCTACAATAACGTAATTTCCGGTGAGTATTATGGTTGCAACATCTCTTTAGAACTCGCGTTAAAATGCATTAGGGTATTTGATTAAAAATTTGCTTATGCAGAATTTCAGATTGCCTTCACTCGCGTGCTAAGCGGATAAAAGTGGTCTAATATGTTTCCAGGTCAATATGCATTTCAAGTTTCATGGAAATCCGTTCAGCCGTTATGAAGTAAAGCGGTTACATAATATACGCATAAACAGGTGTACATACAACTATTGGATGGATCATTAAATTAGATCTAAGCCGACGAGCATGTTATGAAGAATGTGTTGAGAGGTGAAGGAAGCAAAAGAGGTAGGTATAGATCGTAGCAAGTGGAGATCCGTGGTCTCTGTCTACGCCGATAATAAAGTATTCCTATCGTGTCCATCAACACTTTCTTACGGTCTCTAATTACTTAGGGGGATATTTTGTTCTTTACAAAGCATTATTGCACAATTTTTTACTAATATTTACACTACACTAGCTCAAAAGGTTTAGTTCTTGTCAGTCTTCTCACTTTGTCCGCTGCTATAGGATGATGATAATGGCGACGATTAAAAATAATAAAAAGTGTCCCAGTAAATCAAATTATGTATATATAATATGTATGTAAACTTTTTGTGCTTAAAGTAAAATGAGAATGAATCCTCTTTTCTACAGAATTTTGTTTTACTGGTAAATAGGTACCCCCTAGGTGTAACAATGAATGTTAGCTAGGGAATGCGGGCTCTGTACCGACGAGTTTTTCGAATGTTTTGAGCAACTTTGAACTGCATTCATTTTGCGAATGTTAAGCTCGCTTCTTTAATGTTTTCTATGTGCACAGCATAGATAATATTCGATCTACGTTGAAGAGTCATGTGGGCAAAGCAAATTAATGTTTTAGCTACGCAGGTAGGTAATTATTTCAATATATCGACGACCTCTGTGGCGCAGGGGGCTAATGCAGAAGATTGCGGATTCGATTCCCGTCGTAAGACAAATTTTTGTTTACGTTCTGCAAATATTTTATAATATTATAAAATATTTTCTATCTATAATATGTATGTATTTACAAAAAAATAAAATATATGTGTAGTAGGTATATCAATCATGTGGTTCACATAATACAAGCTCTGCTTAGTTTGGGGCTACATGATACTGTGTGATTACGTCCCGCATTATTATTATTTATTTGTCTCGAGTCTGGGTGTTTTCTATGTCCAACATTATATATTTATTCAAAAGGCGGCCCCCGGGGCCGTACCCAGCGGGTCTACTATAGGCGATTGGTACTCGTAAACAAACGAAAACCAAAATTTCATGAAGTTCCTAATGTTACAGAACCGTTGCGCAACTCTATTTTACAAAAAATACGATCGCAATATTGGAATGGACAGTTAAAATTCAACCAATTGCACGGAACAAAACACGAAACGTACTTCAGTGAATAGATGTTAGTAGACTTCAGTAAACCCCCATTTGTGGAACAAAAATGGCTGAAATGATGATGATAATGAAGTTTCTGTTTATATTTTTTTCTGTAAGTTGCACAAAACTTGAAATGGTATAAAGTTTATGATAAAGGATATTTCCGCATTTATAATAATAGATTCGTATTTTCTCCACTACAAACTGAGTATTCAAGTAAAATGGGAATTCCGAATTATTTAGTCTTAAATACGCACCCCGTTTTATTCGGGTATTATTTGATTAACGTATCTGAATAAGCCTAATTGAAATTCGTAAACGTTAGAAGCAAATTTACAACTCTTCAAAAGGAAAACCGTTTAATTCAATAAGCTTTCAAAAGCGTCTTATCCACTCGCCTCGTTTTGGCTAAACGTTTGTTGAGTAGGTACCTATAGGAGTATATTTTGATCAAAATTGAGGAAAAAACTACCTATTTATTTATATATAAATAATCATAAATCATAATATTATTAAAATATAATATTAATTCGTAAGTTTGTGTTTTATTATGTTGGTTTCCACTCAACTCCAACACGGCTGAATAGATTTGAATGAAGCTTGGAAAAATTTAGCTTATATATATATTGTATATTATGTACTTTAAAGTAATGCATTTTTATGATGTCTTTATGTGGAGTTTTATTTTTAATTTTTTGTCACTTTTGACAATAAACAACAACTTTTTGACGACCTCTGTGGCGCAGTGGGCGAAGGTCCGCCTGAGACGCAGAAGATTGCGGATTTGATTCCCGCCGCGGGACAAATGTTTGCATGTTCTGCAGATATTTGTCTCGGGTCTGGGTGTGTGTGTCCAGTATTATTTATTTTATTTATTTTAATGAGTTAACTAATATTTATTTACTATATGAAATTTATAGCCCTATAAGTCTATGTGCCTTCTAGATGGGTGATTTACGTGCAAGTTGAACGATTTTGGCGTGTATCCAATCAGGCTTGCTGAATGTCTCATGGAATGTGAAGTGCGTGCATATTGCACGTAACATTTAAGCGACAATATGGATGACGGGGTGTACAGGGTTCCAACCCCTATCTTCGGAACCAAAGCCAACCCCACCTGCACGTGGTGCACCCTGCTAAACAACGAACGGGGCTCTGGCGGCCGGCTGATTGCGGCATACACAGCCTACATCGGCACATCTAAATCCCCTGGCCACTGACGGGCAGCAGCGTCGGTGGTGCGAAAAGCTGTGCCCTGCGATCCCCAACCCGCATGCCCAGCGTGGGGATTATGGGTATATCCCCCTTTATTAGGGGAGGCCTATGTCCAGCAGTGGACTGATATAGGCTGATGTGGTGGTGGTGGTGGTGATGGATGACGACTGGGTAAAAAAAACTTATTAAACCGTCAGATATATCAACAAAACATATTGGAGACGTATTTTTTATCTGAGATATAGAGCGTCAAATTTCGGGAGTGGGGGCTTGTGACGTCACGGCTAGGTAAAAAGTGTACTAAGCCGTGACGTCACGCAGAATTTCAACGCACTATATCTTTGTAATTTTTTGTTTAAGTGACAAAAGAAAAAATACGTGTTCAATATTTTTTTCATAATGTAAATGATGGACTAATTACAATTTTTCACCGGAGTTTGTCACTAGCTTATACAAAAGAAGAAGAAGAAAAATCTGGAATAAAATGCTATTTAGCATTAAGTTCGCCTGTGTTTTATCTTTTGCAATAGAAAGAAGAAAAGATAATTTTCTATATCTAAATATCGAGTTCTAGTTCTCTACTTTTTATCCGGTACCAAGGGAGCGACGCTGCGCGCGGAAGCTAGTCTGTTGTTAATGATTTAGGTCTGTAATGATTGTATTTTTGAGGCCGAATATATTTCATTTTAATGGGCAAGGCCGCCATATTGCATCGGTGCGTAAGAAATATAGCATGGACGTGATAATTTGAGTAAACGTGGAGTAAACCTTTTAAGCTTTTAAGAAAAACTAAAAAACTAAGAAAAGGATCGCGGCTTCAAACTATGTATTGCCTATGTTTGAGGCCTGAGAGGATGAGAGACTGAAGTTAATATGTATAGAATGCTGAACGGACAGGCCTACTCCATCTACAACCATCTCCCGGCGTCCAGCCCCCTTAGCATGTCGTTTTTAAGTCTACTCTACGATAGAGAACACAACGTATTTTTCCTCATTGTGGATCTCCCTGCATACCAAACATGCCTATTTCTTTCCCAAACGCTTATTTTTATCTATTCTTTAGATGACCGTATTCAGAACATTTAAAATGATGCTACATCTACATCCAAAAATAAGTTTTCTCCATTCTTTCGTCGATAAAACCTTGTCTACGGTTGCTGTGCTAAGCCGTCTGTCGGTATCTGGGGACGTGGAGTGACCCCATGCCAAGGCAAGATGGGAAGCCTTAGTATACCTTTACCAGAACCAACTCGGGCATTTTTGATGAGCTTGAAAACTATTACAGCTACAGACACGAAATTTTGTGACTGAGGTTAAGTCCGTATGATGTCTTTGTGGCATAAGTTTCAGCATCGTGCTGTAAGCATAATGATAATAATGTGACGCACAAAAAATGTCGCATGGAGTCCATCGTGTTCGAATACAAGATGCGACAGTCTGCCACATGACGATTCTTGCCACAATATGTGACAGTTTTAATTATTATAGCATGCGGTTATGTGGAATATTGCAATGCCGCACAGTGTTTCCCCGGCGTAAAACGGCCTTATGAAATTCCAACAATTCGAACGAACCTCACTGGCCACGGCCAGGCTTGCACCTGCTAACTAACAAACAGAGCTCTGGCGGCCGGCTTATTGCAGTATTGCGTAACCTCTGGCTAAATTCCTTATACATTAAACACAGCGTCAGTGGTGCGAGAAGCTGTGCCCTGTGATTCCCAACCTGCATTCCCAGCGAGGGAATCATAGGCATATCCCCTTCTTATTGGGGAAGGCCCTAGTCCAGCAGTGAACTTATAACCTGTTGTTGTTGTTGCCTAGTATGGTCTAGGAATAGTGTCATAATTTTGTGAAGTTACCTTCAGTATTACAGGGTATTTTATTAAGTGCAATGTAAAACTTTTCCTTCCAAAGGGTAAAGCAATAACCTGCAAGAAAAAAGGTCCAAATTGTACAGGATTTAAGGCCAACTACTTTATACTCCATAATGATATTGAACCCATTGTATTAGTCAAATAAGGGATCGAATTGGAAGCTGGATCCTTATAAGCCCCGTGTTTATTGGCATTTAAATATAGGAAATCTATGTGTTTTCTCCGGCCCGGTGGAGTGACGATCTTTGAAAGGCTGCTGGTAGAAGTTGGATTCGTTGAGCTGAGGATAAGGTGCAATGTCGCTTGCTCACTAGGGAAGGCCTTGATCCAGCAGTGGACTGCTACAAGCTACTGATGATGATGATGTGCTTTCAAGTTAAAGTCGGCAGATGACTAAAAAGTCACCCTGTCTAACAAAGTGACGATAGGCACATTAGCATCGGCTGGTGTTTTGGTCAACAATAGATGCCATTCTGATGCTCTGCGTCAACTTGAGGTAGTTAAACAGTATATGCCTGTTATATCAATGACACACACTGCGTTTACTGCAGGCCTCGCTACATGCTGCGCACGAGTCGCTCCATATCGAGAGTTGTGTTTACAGCAATCAAAGCGCTAAGACACATGTCAGACATAAGACAAAAAATATTGGTAAAAAAATTTGACATTCAACTGTTTATAATAAAAGAATACTACCTACCTACATGTGCGAATACAGCAAGTTGCGTAGACTCGCAAATAACGCTGCACACCATGCCGGAGGTGTATCAGCCAAACCTCTTGACTTCGAGAGTTGTTTTCAGCACCCAAAGCGTTATACTGAAACTGTACATACAGCAATGCTGCTTGATGGGTTGTTATTCAACGATCGAGCTCTTCTGAAGAGCCTTACTACTAGTAAACAAGATGTTTCCGTTCAGTTTTTCACACCTATAAACTTGTAACTTAAAAACAAATAATTTAACAGATCTCAAATTAAAATCGAACGAAATTTTATGCCAAGTTACGATCATCTGCGATGTCGGTTCTGATATTCAAGTATAATCCAAACTCTTTGTGAAAATCTAATTCAACAAAGGAATTTTTATATGGTGATGCTCTTTTTTAACAAAAACCTTATATTCTCCCAAGAAGTGTGTCCTCCTTTTAGGTAATTTTTATTGAGAAAAATCAGGGTCAGATTTTTCTTCAAAGCGCGCAATGCCTTGTACGTTATCAGAAGGTACTAGTAGTCATTCTATGGATTAAACTATCGGGAAAAATTACAGTAATAGTATATTATGTCGATGGATTCAACCTCTACCTCATGATAACTTACCCTAACTGGGTTAATGATCTGTCAACTCTCAAAATGTTAGTTGTCACAGCGCACAGTTCCATTACCATAGCACCTTTAAAGTTTCAGCAAGCAAACACGACACAATTAACAAGATAACCAGCCTCGTAGGCATTTTGATTATAATTTAATGCGCGTCTTAGACAGAAGCCACACAATTACGTCTTGGTGCCGCTTTGATGTGATAAATCTTGCGGCAGTCAATTGTCGACATAACGTGCTATTTATTTTTCATGTTAATTGTAACGTATCAAACGTTTTATTAGCGGTTACCCTTGACAAGGTGATGGTGGTTCTCCCCTCAGCACCAATTATTTTATAAGTTCCTATCTATATAATATGTTTATCAATCTGGCTCTGCTTAGTTTGGAATCAGATACTATGTGTACAATGTGCTGTATATATTGTACTAGCTTCTACCCGTGGTTTCGTTGGCATTATACTCAGGTAAAAAGTAGCTAAGTATTAAACTATTTATATATTTACGGATATTCAATACATGTACTTGGAACTAGCACTATATACAAAAAGAAATATATATATTCTTTTTATTACGTTACGTTTTAACATCTAAATATTGACAGCTGTTTTTGTTCACATTCATGAATCGCTGTAAAATCTAATATAAAACTCACAAAGCATTCTTCATTGTCATTCTAAATCCAATATCATCTAAATTGTAATAAAATGGCGCACAGGCTCCGGTCCATCGCTTGCCAGCTTCTCAGAATAAACGTCATGCATTGCAAATGCAAAAACATGCAACTATAATGCATTTTAAAGAAAACGTCTACGCTCCTGAATAGCCCAGGGGAATTCAGAGGCACATATTTATGTAAGCTGCGCGCCAGTAGCAAGGGCTATTTCCATATTATTATTATATTACATAAAATTCTCAATGACTAGAGAAAGAACTAAGGAAATGTTAGACCGCTGATGAGTAAACATTTTGTTTTTACCTTATAAGGGTTCTAACTACCTTAGGAACTTAAGCCAACCTCACCTGCCCGTAGTGCATCCTGCTAATACATAGGACTGATATAATTGGCTGGTGCTGTTGTTGTGACACCGCCGATTGGATCAAATAGAAATAACCATGGGTGGAAGTGGATTAGTATGACAGTTTATCGTGTGTGGTGTATATGGACGAACTGCAGATTTGATCAAGCCTGCAGCGTCATGTTGATTGGACGATAGGAGTATGACCACCATAAGGTAGGTATATAATTTACTAAGAGTGGCGCTTAGCCGTGACTGCTCGAAAATTTCGGCAGAATGAGCTGACAAAGTTGGCAGTAGCGCAGTTGATACCACGTCCCGTTATTTATGGAAAAGTCGCGGGTACAAACCCGCCTTAGACAAAATTGTTAGGGTATTATTAAATCTTACTAAGATTAATAAGCATATTTGAAGGTTTTTCTTCGCATGCCCTTTTCTAATCAGTCTGAATAAAACTTAATCAGGTGCAAAAACAAACATGATCACGACTTTTATCTTAATATTATGGATATTTTCAGATATTGCTCAGTATCACTGCTCAAATTTTAGTTCTTGTGCATCTCATACACACTTTTAAAATAAAAACAGTTCTTTTATTTTAAATATTTTAACTATACTTCTATTTTAGAAGTAGAAAAGTTCTTTGTGAAGGGCTCGTCCGGGGAAGTACTACCACTATGCATATTTCTACCATGAAGCAGCATTGCTGTATTTTGGTTTGAAGGGTGTGGGTGCCAGTGAAAGAACAGGCACAAGAGGCTTATCATCTTCATTCCTCAAGTTGATGGACGCAGGATGTTGCATCGTAGAGCACGTTCCAAAAACACGTGATCTACGATGCAATGCTTTGTGATAGGTAATGGTTAACACTTAACATCAGGTGGGCCATGTGCCATGCCTTCGAGTACCATAAAAAAATAAAACTAGATTTGGGTGCGGACGGCTACGTCGTAGCATCTCGTAGCATGCCGTAGCAACATAGCTAATATTTTATTTAAAAAATAAATAAATAAATAATGCTGGACGTTATCACATAGCATAACATAGCCTCAAACTAAGCAGAGCTTGTATTAGTGGGAACCACTGATCTATAAAGTCAGGTAATTTCTGGTAAAATGCAGGTCATACATTATATTTTACAGAATGTTGAACATTAATAGCATTTTAATTACGTTTCTATCAGACTGTCTCAAAATATTTTTTGTTTTATGTTCATGAATTTCTTGATTTTTTCAGCTTTGACGACCTCTGTGTCGCTGTGGGCCAAGACGCCTAAGACGCTGGTTGCGGGTTCGATTCCCGCTGTGAGACAAAAGTTTGTATGATCTGCAAATATTTGTCTCGGGTTAAGTGTTTCTGTATGTATTCACAATAAATGTATAGAAACGGCATATCAGTTATATAGTTCTTATAATACGAGCTAGTGGCAAACTCTGGTATTTTAGTTATTAAGCCGCCCTGAGGCTGACATGCCTTCCCATCACAGCCTATATCAGTCCACTGCTGGACATAGGCCTCCCTTAATAAAGGGGGATATGCCCATAATCCCCACGCTGGGCATGCGGGGTGGGGATCGTAGGGCACACTCGCACCACCGACGCTGCTACCCATCGGTGGCCAGGGTATTTATCTGTACCGATGTAGGCTGTGCTATGCCGCAATCAGCCGGCCCCGTTCGTTGTTTAGCAGGGTGGGTGCACGGAGTACACCACAGGTGAGGTTGGTTTGGGTTCCGAAGATGAAGGTTGGAACCCCGTACACCCTCATCTTTGGCACATGCCTCATGCCTTACTGACTTAAAAAGCCGGGACCAACAACATCAACATCAATATTTGAAGAATGGAACCGTTTAAATCTGAATACCACTAAACAGTCACCCAAGTAGTGACCGTTAGTTGATGCTGTGATAAACCAGTTTTATATATTTTTTATTTATTTAACTGATAAACGTCTCCATTACTATCTAATAATGAGTTTAATTATACGTTTTTTAGTTCAAAGTTACAGCAAAGTTGTGTAGCTATTCTTTATATAAATACCTATACAACATCTGCTTACTCTTTTTTCGGGAGTAAAGAAGTATCAAAAACACGAATATATCTGGTTGTACATAAAATAGGAACCTATTAATAGACTTTCGTTTATGATGGTGTTTTTTTTTAATCGACCTACATCGTCCCACTGCTGGGCAAAGGTCTCTTACATAATTGTGTGAAATATTCAGCATTATTTACTTATCTACAGTCATTATTTTAATCATCTACAATCGCAATCCTTTTTGATGATTTTAGGAACACTCAAAGTACTTACATTTAAATTCATGTATTTTTTTATGGTTTCCACTTAAAACTGAAATTATAAAAATTATAATCGCTCACACACTCAGCCTGTCCTACGTAAATAAACTAAAGTTGATAGTTGAGGATCCTAGATTCATAGCCCTATTTATGAATGTGTGGGATACCCACCTGTTACGGGCAAATATTCCCCATTTTGCCCTTTTAGAATAGGCCACTATTGCAACAATTTTATAGATTCTGATTGAATTATTTTTTAGTTGAAAAAGTTTATAATGAAATAAAATTAGAACGATAATTAACTTTAGATATAATTTATACTTGTCCATAATTTAGAATGAAACTTTTATTTGATTCTTTAACATGTAAATTAATTTTTTAAAAATGTACATATTGTTTTTTCAAAAATGACAATCAAATGAACAATTTGGACAAAATCATAATTACTTAATACGAATATATTTTGATATTCTTCAAAATCCTGTCGATTTTAACAATCAAGTTTAAACTTACAAAAAACACACCAAGCAAAGGATATACATATAATCCTTTGCTTAGTTAATTACATTACCTATTGGTATTTTATATCATCATCATCATAATCAGCCTATAGCAGTCCTCTGCCGGACATTGGCCTCCTCTAATGAGCGCCATTGCGCCCTGACCTGAGCTCGACGCATCCAGCTTCTATCAGCCACGTTTTGCAGATAGTCACTCCACGTGGCTGGAGAGCACTACAATACATTTGCCGAACCTTTATTTATATAGTTAGACTTAAAAAAAACCGTTTAACACGTTGACCAGGAGATGGGCCAGCAGTCGGAGCACAGTACACTGTACCTGCAGTGTATTCAGCACTCATAGCGTGACACTAGACACTAGCATGTCGACAGCAGGCCTCAAACATGACGCTCCACACCATGTCCATGGACCAGCTGTCGGAACACATTGTGTTTTCAGCACTCAAAGCTATGATAAAGATTCTTTTTCTATCTAACCTAAGCTAACATATGAACTGTGAACACTCCACGTATAACAACACAACAGATGTAATCTCGGCGGCAGTTCAACTGCTGTAAAACTTTTGATATTCACACGACAAGAGGAATTAACCCCATGAAAGCCTCATTCCCGTCTCCTTAGTACGTAAAATACGGTTTAACAACGTATTTTGGATGTCCGGATTTTATTATTTGTTTTATGGGGCTCTATGCTAAATCCGGGAGTGTTAAAAGTTAGTGTTTTGAGTAGCAGTCGAAGTTTTATTTACAAGATTTTGGTACTTATTTTACTGAAAGCTCTGTTAGTAAAGAGGCAACCATGTTTTATGTAGAAAATAATTTTAATAAAATAAAGAAACAAACAGTGTACTGACCGTGGTAGATAGCACAAGCTTCGGGAGGAATATATCCAGCAGTGGTTAAAGTTGGGTTTTGGATGATGATGATGAAAGGAAAAAGGTGCATGAGGGGCAGATGCCATTGTCAAAGTCGCAGGCCTTACGTGGGTTAGACTAGCGTAGGATCGTGGTGGATGATTCAAGTTGAGGGAGCCAGCAGTGGGTGAAATCAGACTGTGGGTGATGATGATGATGATGATGATGAAAGTATAGTTCAGTCTTTTTTTATGGTACTTGCACATTATGATGGAACAAGCACATGACACACCTGATGTTAAGTGGTAACCATTACCTATCACAAAGTATTGCATCGTAGATAACTTTTTTTAGAACGTGCTCTATGATGCATCACCCAGGCATAATCGTTTGAATTGAATTTTAAAAATAAGCAGGTACATTTTTGTAAGCTAAGTAAAAAATTTTTTGCTTGAGATAATCGTTCCAATATTTTCGTATCTTAAAATATCCAACATTACGTGCTCTCCCATAAATCAGAGCATAAAGAGCGCACAATAAAAGGGCATTTCACAACAGGAAGGGACTAATGCCTGGAATTTTCTCTCACCTGCCGCTTGGCAAGCCTTCCCAATGCATATCTGAATATATACGAGAATTGTTACATTTATTCACTTTTTTAGGGTTGCGTACCTCAAAAAAAGAGGTGACAACCAACTCTCATCACTGGAAAAGTAAATGGGAAATGACCTAGAGGCCGAAGTTCGATGCGCTGGTCAAATCAGATCCATTCCACACTTGAGACTAAGTTTAACGACGAAGCCATTCATACAACCCATAACAGGTCAAGGTGGCGCAGTATCATCAAAGAAAAAGTGATTCTTATAGGGGTCACGACCGTCAGCACTGAGGTGAACGACGTGTGAGGGGGAGGACGTCAAAAGGAAAAATAATTAATATGAATAATATATAACTTAACTAGCAGTGGGTGTGGATGATGATGATAATGAATATATACGAGAGTTGTTACATTTATTAACTATTGTGTGGGTTCATTCGTCAAAAGTAAAAATGAATTCTTAAATTAGAACCCTTTGTTGCCCGTCTTTTTGTCTGTCCATCGGTCTGTCAAAACTCTTTTTTCAAGAACGCGTGGAGGTATTAAGTTGAAATTAATATCAAATACTCAGGTCTGCAATCCGTTAGAGTTTGAACTTCATAGTTAATGCAATCAAAAGATATGGCCGCTTATGCAGCATTTTTTGACACTCACAAGGGAATCAAAACCTATACGGTACTGCCGCTTAACTCAAAATCATGAAATTTGGCAAGAATCTTTCGTCAAACAAGTAAATTGAGAAATCCATTAACCGAAAATTTCATTATCAAGAAACATCTCAAAAGAACATAATTTAATACCTACAAGTTTGCACGGAACCCTCGGTGCGGGTGCCCAACTCACACTTGACCAGTTTTTTTAAATCCAAAATGAATTCCTATTGTTTTCAGTGTATTTTGAAAGGTAAACCTTTAAATTACCATGACAACTGCAATACCGTTTATTTACGCACAGCTTCTAACTGAAGCAAAATTAGGTTTACATTCAACAGAATTTTTCGGTCGTAAGCACCCCTTGTTTTCGCAAATAAAGCTATTTGTGTTCTTCCGCTCTCTTTACTCGCTTTTCTTATTAGTTTTGAGATGTCAAAGCGATTTTTCAGTTGACTTTTACTCACTTTTACCTCACAGGGTCCCGAACACAACGCACAGATATTTGTTAAATGCACGCTGCTAGAGACTAACCCCATTTTTCATAACCAAATGTAATTTTATAACGCTCATAAAGTAAGCTTGTCCCTATCATTTAAATATAAATAAAAAGGGGTTACATGATATTTAAACGCCATTTTAGCTATCTGAGGTTTAAATAACTGTTATAAATAGGGCGGGAGTTTGTTTCAAAAGATTATAACTAGCGTTACTATTTTATGCTGTCTAAAAAGGCACGTTTTGATGTTGACCACATAAAAATAAACCTACTACCGAGTAGAAGGGCAATGCGCGAGAATTTGTATCAAAACCGCTGTCGCTAGTTTGTTACTTCCTCGCCCATTTATGGCATACATTTCACAAACCAATCGCGCTGAGACTAAGTAAATATCACACACGCATGTCAAAAAAAATATGTGCGCATACTTGGTGGCGTCGCTCCGCGGCGACGCTTAAGGACCTTTTTAGTAATAAGGAGGTGGGCTTAATCCTCTGTGATGTTGACTAGTAATAATCATTATAATCAAATTATGGGTAGGTATATTTTGAAGCAGGAATGATTTTACCTCTTCCTACACTCACCATAATTATCTATACAGGGTGGGGCAACCTTTTACTTCGTTGAGGGCAGCCACCTTTTCTTTCGTAGGTAGAAGATTTAACTAATGAAGAAGAAAATGCCTAGAAAAGGGCATTTAAACAAGTTGTTCTGAATCGGCTCTATTTCCAAACAGAAAAACTTTTCCCAAAGTAACTTATTAAGTCAAATCGTAAAATGTGTTCTTAAAATTTACTAGTGTTTTTTTTATTAATGCTATATTAAGTTGGCAAGACTATAAACGCCTCTATAAGAAAGGCCAGAAAAATATTTGATATCTATGCCTTTGACAAAGAACGGTACTTGGCTCCAACAACATTGGTGATACAACACGCGTGGAGATCTTCCTTTTGTTAGCATTGTACGATGTGATTTTATCTTAAAGCTGAAACTAGCGTACAAACAGAACTGTAAGCTATTTGCTATTGAAGAAATGTATTTCTGGATGTTTTATTACAAATACATTTATAAACAATACATAAATATACAAATACATAAATAAATACATTTCTTCAATAGCAAATAGCTTACTATATATTATATATATGTAGTATATCAATCATGTGGTTCCCATAATACAAGCTCTGCTTAGTTTGGGCCTACATGATGCTGTGTGATTCCGTCCAGCATTATTTATTATTATTATTTATTTATTATATTTGCTTATATGTACTGCAATTTATATATATACAGCTTAGGGGAGTTCTGTAGTTTGATTGTGGCAAATAGGTACATGTACCCTTTAAGGCCACTGCAAATTGAGTTAGGTTGTAGGTATATAAAATTTAAAAAGGTCAAATAAAGACAAATTCAAATTCAAATATATAATCAATAGCTACGAAAATTAAAAAAAACATATAAATTAGTTAATATATATATCTAAAACACCTAAAAACATTTTTAGGTGATATATATGACATTTTATATATCAGATAAAATGTCATTTTAATCATGTTGTTCCTATAAGGAAAACTCTGATTACTTTGGAGCTATATGATGTAGTGTGAAGATTTCTGGCATTATTTATTTATTATTTATCCTAAGGCAATATAGGTACCTACCCTTTTAGGACCTTTGTCAATATAAAATTTTCCTACAAAATATATCCCACTGCAAAAGCATAAATATGCGCAGCAAATATATTTGACTTCACAAAAAAGGGTTCCGAAATCAAAGTGTAGTTATTTAACTATTGCTAATTTTTTCAAAGACTTGGTAGCTGAATTGATACGGGATAATCTCCATCTCCATCATAGGAACCTTTTTTTTTTACGTGGGGAAATCCTCATGGATCCCATTCCATTAGGGGGCTACAGAATAATTATGCCGGACTCCTACCGGCCAAAACCATCACGATGTTCCATCTATGCGCCATTATGCCAAAACCATGGTTGCACCGCGCACACCGCCTCAGGGACCATCTTAGGAACCCAAGCCAACCTCATGTACCTGACCTTGACAACTCAATGAAATTGATAAACTTAGATGCCAGGCATCAGGTTTCCCGATTTTTATATAAATTATCATTAAAAACCACACATTATTAAAGCAAATATGACGCAAAAGCCAGAAACAGTGTCAAAAGTTCACAACATATTTCCCGTAAATTTATTTAGCCGAAAACTTCAGAATCGCTAATCTCGTAAACACATATCAGGGTTGTTGTACATAATTCACTGATATTATTGTTACGTACTTCATTTGCACGGAGTTTGTGAATTTGCAAAGAAACATTACCAACTCATACCGCAAATGGTTACGTTTTAAATAAACGAGCAAGTTTTTAATGAATTTCGTTTTAGCTCTGAAATTTCACGCCTTTTTGTGTTGCTTTTAGTTTTTAACTTTTGCAGGAAATATGTATTTTGTTTGTTGTTTTAACGGGTTTCTGAATTGCGTAAATGTGCGTCACGTTTAGATATACAACTATGGCAGAGGGCTCTGACTACAAATAACTATTTCAATATTAGAAAATAAATGCTGAATCTCTGATGTCAGTGGTAGGCTATAGTGGCTACCTCTCATACAAAGAAAAAGAAGGAGTTGTGTTTACATTTTCATGATAACATATAATAAAAATAAATAGAGGACTATTTATTTTTTATTTTCATATTCAATTGTTTATTTTCATTTTCTCACTATATTTTTGTCGATAATAGCAAAAGCAATGTACGAGTATCATAAACCAGTGACCGGTTTACACAATTTTTTACTAGTTACGAATTCACCCTGCGGTTAATCTGACCCTTCTTCCTCCAAATGCTTCAGATGTATACACCACATACCACACCAGCCTATATCAGACATAGGCCTCCCCTAATATCCTATAGGGGGATATGCCCATCCCCACGCTGGGTTTGCCCGTCTGTGGCCAGGAGATCTATTTGTGCCGGTGTAAGGCTGTGCTATGCCGGGGGCAGAGCCCCGGTTATTAATTAGTAGGGTGCAGCGCGTGCAAGTGAGGTTGACATTAGTTCCGAAGATAGGGGTTGGAACCCCTTACATACATTAGGTACATACATCTGCATAGGGATATGCAGATGTATGTACCTTCCAAGTTTCATCAAAAGTTACAGAGTAGAGTGGAAACAAATATACCCATACACACATTCAAGTTTACTTGTGTTTACTACAATTTAATCAGTTTATGTAAAATAGGTTACAACTAAGTGATTTAAACCTAACATAGGCTTTAAGGCACTGTTAACCAAATTATGTAACCTACTTTTATTGAATAAATGATTCTACCCATTTAATGACATTTCGCATTTATATAATTTTTTTGTGTGATGTGATTTGATATTATGTAGGTATATACAAACAAAATGCATCACGACATTTTTACATAATAAAACTCTTTCTTTAGGTTCGTATTGATGTTGTGCGTCATCGAAGATTTTTGCAATGCGTCATTGCAACGCTGTGTTAGCCTCGCCCTAAAAGCTATCAAAACAAACCTTTACTTTTTGAGAAGTTAACTAACTGCCTGCCACTACCATCGACTGAAAAAGGCGAGTTTCCATTGAATATCCGATTGACGTGCAATGTAAATGCTTTTCCGACAGCTAACAGACCGACAGCCGAATCTCGCGCTGACGTCAATTAGATTACTGAGATTCAGAATGTTATAACACCTACCCAGTTGTGATATGGCACGTTGTGAAATAAATGGGATCGGTAAGAAATTAAATTGAACTCCTTATTCCGAAATGAATATGTTATAAAAATATAAAATGTTGTATTATGCTACTATCGCAGCCTAAAGTGACCTCTACCAGTTATTAAATATGAATTATACAATATCTCCCTCCGCCTCCCTGCCTCTTTTACTGTCCCTTTTACTGTCCCTTTGTGCGCGTCGGGCCACGTTATGTTGCCCACTTTAAAGACCAACAACAATACCAGTTATCAGTCCACTGCTGTATATAGGCCTCCCCTAATAGGATGGGATATATGCCTATAATTCCCTCGCTGGGCAAGCGGGTTTGGGTCACAGGACACCGCTATTGATAACGCCAACGCTGCTGCCCTTCGGCGGTCAGGGAATTTAGTTTCAAAGACCAACCAGACCCTCCTTTGGTAGACCGGGCATCAAAATGGGGCCCGACGCGCCGAGTGGATAGATTATATATGCCATGTTTATTGCCGCGAACTGTACTCAGATACGAAAAGCTTACGTCTAGTTTGCATGGCTCAACACTTTTCACGTGGATTCCGTTTTATTTTATCCTGAAGCGGTTAAACTTAAAGTAATGCAGAATACTGTCACATTGTCACATATACTCAGTTCTGTTTACTGGATTAGAAAGTAAGAGATACAGGTATTTATTTTGATTTGTTTTTTGTAAAGATAAATAGTTTAATAGTTAAGAGAGATAATAAGAAAGAGATTGTAAGTAAGACAATGACCGATCGTTTTGACTTAGAGGTCTTCAAGCGAAGAATAAATAGGTATCTTTCCTATGTTCACTTACCTAGCTACTTAACTAGCTTTATAGCTTGTGGTCAAGCTGCGAGATGTCCTCACATTTATTTAGGTTTCTACAAAACCATATTAGCTAGAGACTTCGCTATAATTTTCCTATAAAATATCTTCTTTAATATACAAGTAGATATTGCATGCAACTAAGAAACTTAACTGCTTTGTGGATATTTTAATTTCCTGTAGTAAATTTTAAAATGCGCTTCGATGCTCTCCGACGCGCGCCATTAGGTGTAAATCGTACATAAGGGTTCGTTTGACCGGTTCGATAACGTCATCATAAGAAGCAAGCAGAGTTTCTAGCCAATTCTTCTCAGTTTCATAGGGTTACAAATTGTAAATTATAAAAGAGTTCCTAAATATAGAAGCAAGCAGAGTTTCTAGCCAATTCTTCTCCGTTTGATAGCGTTACGAAATGTAAATTATAAAAGAGTTCCTAAATATAGAAGCAAGCAGAGTTTCTAGCCAATTCTTCTCAGTTTGATAGGGTTACAAATTGAAAATTATAAAAGAGTTCCTAAATATAGAAGCAAGCAGAGTTTCTAGCCAATTCTTCTCAGTTTGATAGCGTTACGAATTGTAAATTATAAAAGAGTTCCTAAATATAGAAGCAAGCAGAGTTTCTAGCCAATTCTTCTCAGTTTGATAGGGTTACAAATTGTAAATTATAAAAGAGTTCCTAAATATAGAAGCAAGCAGAGTTTCTAGCCAATTCTTCTCCGTTTGATAGCGTTACGAATTGTAAATTATAAAAGTTGATGATTCAGAGTTCCCAAGTAAAGGTTTTAATTGAATAAAAATAAAATTGACCGATTGAACACCCCAAGCCAGAGGTGCTCCGTCTACATGGCGGTCCAGAATAGGTGGAGAAAAGATGAAAAGCCTTTAACTTTAAATGGATGACAACCCAGGACGAAGCGTCTTGACGCCGAAGTACCAGCAGGCCAGACCGACCCCAGATAAATAAATAAATGATTCTTATTTCTTTTTCTTATTTTATTTTAATGATGCTGTGTGGTAGTCCATATCTACACATCATCATGTTGCCCCAAACTTAGAAGAGCTTAGTATGGGAACCATTTGACTGATATATTACTTATAATACTTTTCTCAAATACATACATTATTATACATAGAAAACACCCTGACCTGAGTCAAATATCTGCAAATAATGCAAACATTTGTCCCGCCACGGAAATCGAACCTGCAGCCTTCTGCTTCTCAGGCGGACCTTCAAGATGAAATGGGAAGAGGGTAGAAAGAAGAAGAAGGATAAGACGTACATTTTATCCTAATCCTAATAATACACTCGAGAGCAATGAATCCGGGTCACTCAAAGAATCCAAAAAATCTCGGAAAGTAAGAATGCTAGGTTAATGCAATAAATTGTATTTAATAGACAATTAAATACTCCTTAAATGAAAGTTAAAAAAATATGAGTCACCATACATTTTATTTACACAAAATTACATAAAGAAAAAAAACTGCTGATCTCTCCTTAAAACAAAAATAGGAAACATGAAATTTTTGATCTTTATGACGATTTTCTTGAATTTCAATACTTCGTATTACCTCCTCGTGCTTCCATTACTGCGTTTACGCGGTTTGGCATGCTGTACACCAAGTTCCTTATACGATTTTGGGGAATATTCTCCCATTCCTCTGTGAGAGCAATTTTGAGCTCAGGAAGCGTGATTGGGGGAGGGTTTCGTTGTTTTACGCATCTCCCTAGCTCGTCCCAAGCATGCTCGATCGGGTTGATATCCGGGCTGCGCGCTGGCCACTCCATACAAGTAATGTTCATCTCTTGAAGGTAGTCATTCACAATCCTACCTGTATGAGGTCGGGCATTGTCATGCATAAATATAGCATCCTCACCCAAATTGACCATAAATGGACCAACGTGTTCGTTGAGGATTTCTTCCACATATCTTACGCTAGTTAAAGAGCCGTTTTCTATGATCACCAGCTCTGTGCGACTTTCAGAGGAAATTCCGGCCCACACAAGTACAGACCCACCACCATAGGCTACTTTTTCTTCGATGCATGCTTGCTTGAATCTTTCCCCTGGTCTTCTATACACTCTGTGTCTTCCATCGTGCTTGTAGAGCATAAATTTTGATTCGTCGGAGAACATAACTTTCGACCAATCTTCAATACTCCAATTTACGTGGTTCTGGGCATATCTTAGTCTTGAAATACGATGGCCACGCTCCAGTTTAGGGCCGTTTGCAGGTCTAAGGGGTTTTAAGTTAGATTCAGCAAGCCGACGTCTTACTGTCCATGCACTTGGGTTACTTCCTCCGAGGCGTCGAAACTGATTTGTGAGTTCAGTTCCTGTGAGAAAGCGATTTCGAAGCATGGTGTTCACCAAGTATCGGTCTTCTCGTGCTGTGGTACACCTAGTTTTGCCCGTTCCTGGTCTGCGTAGGTTAGAACCAGTTTCTTCGTAACGTCGGAGAACTCTTTGTACTGTTGACAGCGACACACCGACAGTCCTGGCTGTATCGCGCTGACTCCGGCCGGTTTCCACCAATGTTAGTATTCTGGTGCATTCTTCAAGTGTAAGCGACATGATTTCAGCTTGAATAATGAATATTGAGCACTATCAACCTGGTTTATGTACCAACATAAATGACAGATTACAAACAAAAGCAAAAACAAATCCTGTAATTTCGTAGTTCCATCTTCGACAGTGTTCCCTTTTCAAATTTGATTTTTTTATGATATAACTTTACAATAACTAAGAAGTTTTAATACTTTCATTTAAGGAGTATTAAATTGTCTATTAAATACAATTTATTGCATTAACCTAGCATTCTTACTTTCCGAGATTTTTTGGATTCTTTGAGTGACCCGGATTCATTGCTCTCGAGGGTATTATAAATGCGAAAGTCTGTGTGAATGTTTGTTACCACGTATCTCCATAACCACTGAACAAATTTAAATGAAATTTGGTATGTAGAAAGTTTAAATGCCAGAATAACACATAAACTAATCAAGTTTTGAAAAATTTACCTCTAAGGTGGTAAACTGGGGTGGCAAAGTTTGTATCGGAAACAAAAAAAATCTTAACCAATCAACTAGAAATTTTGCAAAGAGACTTTACTGAAAATAAATGATCACATGTTTCGGGATTTTTCGCAATTCAACCCCTAAGACGGTTAACGGGAGTGGCAAAGTTTGTACGAGGAACAAAAGTCTGTATGAATGTTTGTGACCACGTATCTCCGTATCCCCTGAAAAAATTTAGATGAAATTTGGTACGTAGATAGTTTAGGTGCCAGAATTGTTATTCTGAAAAATAATTTTAAAAATGAATCTCTAAGGTGGTAAACTGGGGTGGCAAATTTTGTATGGGGAACAAATAAAATCTTTATAATAATTTTCAAAATTTGAGCCTATGTGTTCATAGGCTTAAATTTTGAAAAATGAATCTCTAAGGTGGTAAACTGGGGTGGCAAATTTTGTATGGGGAACAAATAAAATCTTTACTAATCGACTTGAAACTAAATGAACACGTGTTTCAGGATTTTTCGCAATTCAACCACGAAGATGGTTAACAAGAGTGGCAAAGTTTGTACGGCGAGTTTGTCTGTGAGAATGTTTATTACCACGTATCTCCGTAGCCATTGAACAAATAGATATGTATGTATGTAGATAGTTTATGTACCAGAATAACACATAGGTTAATAAAATTTTGAAAGTTTAACCTCTAAGGTGGTAAACAGAGGTGGCAAAGTTTGTATGGGAAACAAAAAAACTTTACAAATCGACTTGAAATTTTGCACAGAGACTCTCCACTGAAAATAAATGAATCGTGTGTCAGGACTTTTCGCAATTCAACCCCTAAGGCGGTCAAAAGTTATCAATTTTAATGAACTTTGCAGACGGGACCCTTAAAAGTACAACTAAAGTAAAATAAAACTTGGACAGGGATAGTTTATATGGGGAACCAATCATTTCTCAAGTTAGGTAGGTTTATTAAAATTCATCATACTTCACCGTCTGTTGAATTTGTATCCAACGCGAACAGAAGCGGGAACGGGAACGAAAAAGGGAGTGAGAGTGGGAACAGGAACAGGAACGGGAACGGGTACGGGTATGGCTAGATGATGCAGAATATGTTGGTACTTTTTATTCCACGCAAAACGACGTAAAAATAAACCTTTATGTAAATAATGAAACTTTTTGACACATAAATTTCCACGCGGGCGAAGCCGCGGGGCGCAGCTAGTATTCTAGTAGTACATAATCATTCTTCACCATCGTAACCACGCACAGTGTGAAAAATGACTCGAAAATCGGACATCACTTTTTTATGTTACATATCGAAACTTTTAGATATTTTTAATGCTAGAGTAGAACTCCCAGTAGTCAATTCAGTTGAGAACTGGAGTTATGAATTTTTTAATTTTTTTCTATGGTTTTCATAGGAAACCTAAAGAAATGCTGTTACTATCAATGTGAGCCAAGTTTTTAAGTTTCAATTATAGCATGTTATAAAATCAACTAACTGTTATTTTTGGAAACATGTAATTTATTTCTAGGTGAAAAATGAAGAATGCTATGTAAATTTTTTTAGAAATATAGTATTTAATTTTTTTTGCAGCTTTCTTGAGGTAGTAGCACTTTATTTTCACACACAGTGTTTATTAGTGTTATCTTAAACTGCCTGTAAAATATCAGGTGCGTAACTTGTAGGAATTCAGAGTTATTTAATTTTTAAATTTTGTTGTTAGGGTTGGCACTAATCAAAAGTTAACTTATCAGAATCAGATTCAGACTTTTTTGTTTTTTACTGATCTAGTATTGAATATTGGTGGTATTAAAAGTCGTTATAATAATAATAATAAATAGTGCTGGACGTTATCACACAGCATCCTGATAAGTATATATTATTATTAAAAGTATGTCAATGATAACTACAATAACACTAACTTTTTTACAATTTTAACCTAAATTCTAATATTAAAATATAAAATTTTTAGTACAAATTTTAAAATAATAACTTAAACTTAGTTTTTTCCCAGCCGACAAACGAATTGCTCATGAGACATGGATTAAGCCCCTTACATGCGTGGATACGAGTGTTCGAATTTTTGCTACATCTAGCCTATAAAAACCCAGTGAAAAAGTGGAGGGTGTCGCAGAAATCCCCAGAAGCTGCAATAGTAGAAGACACTTAGAAGAAAATACAGGCAGAAGTAAGAGCTAAATTAGGACTTCTGGTTTATGTGGTTCGGCCTAATTCTGGCACTACAAATGACGGCACCACAGCGAGATCAGCTCTGTCTAACCAAAACCGTCATAAATTTTCTGAAATATTAGGTCTTCCACAGTGGTTATTGGATGATCTGCACGTCATATTAGTGGTTTTATCATGTGGATTACCAGTAGACAGTAATAAATTTGGTATTTTCTCAAACTCAGTCGCGAGTAAATATGTCACAGAATATGAGTGGTATCCGATGACTGTGACCTTACACAAAATATTGGTTCATGGAAAAGTTTCTATTGAAAACTCAGCGTTACCTATAGGTTTTCTAACGGAACCACCCGTTGAATCGCGGAATAAATTTTGGAGATACGATCGTGAACATCACAGCAGAAAATTAGACCGCGTAAAGACCATGTTGGATTTATTCCACAGAGCATTAGAGTCTTCTGACCCATTAATATCTGACATAAGGCTTCAACATAGGATGAAAAAGCTAAAACGCCTACCTCTTCCCATCATAGTTTTAAATTTGTTGAAGCATGTCAACCAAAAGAAGTGAGCTGTAACGAGACCTCAGAAACATCAAGTCTCGTTGAGTTTTATCATAATGACACACAAACTCTTCAAATAGAAAATTATGATTTAGATTAAACCTTTTTTATTTCAAGTTGTTTTATTAACTAGTAGAGAGAGTCTAACTCGAAATCTTGAAGAATCCAACGAAACCTCATTGGTTAAAATCCATCCAGTCAAATTGGGTACAGCGATAGCTAAACATCACACATATGTATGTATGATGTTTAGCTGTCGCTGTACCCAATTAGAAATTACTATAGAAAGGGTTATGTTTTTCGTGTACACACGAAAAACATAACCCTCCGTCTTCGCAGTTGGGTAAAAATCCTATTAGTGTTGTATACAAAATTTCATGCTTGCTGACCCACCGGTTTACAATTTTCTCTAGTATAATTATTTTAGGATCTTACTGTGCCAACCCTAATCTCATAGAAATTACTGAAAACCATAGAAACCTTATATCTTCGATTTCCTGTTAGATTTTCTAGTGATTTTTTTACAAGTAACAATACAGATAATACGTAATGTTTTCAGATAGATATCTAGTGCTTCTCACTAATGGTATAAGACAAAAAAAATAAAACGTAAAAATCACAAAATTAAGCATATTAACTTATTTGTTATCGTTAAATCTATTTTGTTTAGCTTATAAAATGCCCTGTTTATAATGCTATTTTGAAATATAAATAAAAGTACTAAAATGTTTTGCAGTTCTTTTATTTTCACGTTTTTCAAAAAAATCGGAATTTTCGAAAAAAAAATTTTTTTTTCGAGTTCTAAACTGAATTGACTTCTGGGAGTTCTACTCTAGCATTAAAAATAGCTAAAAGTTTCGATATGTAACATAAAAAAGTGATGTCCGATTTTCGAGTCATTTTTCACACTGTGCCACGTAACAATATGGTTGTTTTGCGGTTTCCTTTGCAAATCGTTTCTCTTGACTGCTATTTAATTAAAAGTTTTTAACATTTTACTGTAGGTAAGTACTATATTAAATTTATTTTTTATAATTAAATATACCTACCATAAGTCATCTACATGTTATTCATTAAAAATGTATCACGAACAAATATACGTGCCTACCTACTAAAAATTTTAGGTCTGCATTTATTTATTTATTTCGCGTAAATCTGTGACAATTGCAAATTATCATTTAAGTTATTACTGCCTACAATTTCAATAATACCTTTGGTATAATTCGTAAGGTAGTCAGGTTTACGTGTCTACGTGTTTTGCTAACTTTATGTAACATATGAGAAATCTATAAAGTTTTACCAAAGTAATTGAACTATCGTTGACAGCTTACGAATCACAAACTTATCTAACTGAAGAATATCTGACCCTCCGTTACCTAATTCTCACTAATAACCGTGACAGCGCTTCTGCCAAACGAGTAATTTTGTAGAACGAAAAAATCCTCATAATTTAGTTTTGTTCCTCTTTCACACTCAAACTAAACGAATTGAGCTGAAATTTTGAATATATTTAGTTCTAGACCAGGAATAACTAGATTATTTACATTTTATTAGGCTACCACGCGAGCGAAGCCGCTGGTAAAAGCTGGTTGAATATATATTATCGCACTGCATAAAGAGACATAGGTAACATGGTTATTGTATAAATATAATCATTATGAAATAAAACCTATACACATTTTTTTTTACTTTTCTTTAAAATTCATTTTGTTAAAAAAATGCGTGAGGTTACCATGATTCCCATATTTTTCTCATAGTCCCCTTACACTTTTTAAAGCATGAATATATTATTGTCCTTCCGGTTTTTTCCATGAAAAAATCTAACCGAATAAGTTAATATGTATCAATTATTTTAAGTTGTAATACATTTGAAATAGAAAAACAAAACATGTTTCTATCGAATCTCCAATTTAGTGCCTACACGCAAAACTATGCTTTAAATTACGTATAATTCTTGAAAAGAAACTTATATGATGACAAATTATGATCCTAAAACTTTTAACCCACCTGAGCTAATTTTATAGCATTAAATAGACGAATCTAAAGTTGAGTTGAGCATCTGCCAATAAGCCCTCATCGGGGGGCTTACACAACAAACTAATAGATTGACCTGGCTAATCCAACCGAGCTACTAGCTCTTGATTACTAGCAGCCTTCACAAAATACGACACGATTTATATTGTTTTACTGGCTTTCACCCACGGTTGCGCTGAAGAAGTACCAGGATAAAAAGTACCCTGTGTTTGACACTAATAATAAAAGCAAAAGGTTTTACATATGTGTGTTAGTATGTTTGTTACACTCAACTCGGAAATAAATAGCCTCATCATTATCAGCCTATAGTACCTCACTGACCAGTCGATATGAGGACGAGGTGCAATGGCGCTCATTGGGGGAGGCTTATGTGGACACGCTGCTGAAGCAGTGGACTACTATAGATGATGATGATGATGATGATGAAATTTTGTAGTAAGGGGGAGTCCATTAATTACGGGAGGCATTTAGGGGGAGGGAGGGGGTCAAACCAAATCTCACCAAATTTCACGTGCGGGGAGGAGTTCCGGCAAAACTCACGTAATTTTTTTTTTCAAGTAAATTTAAGTAACTCCCCGTCAATTCCACACAGGCCAAGCCACGGGCAGTGCTAGCTTATAATATTAGTGTGATATTTATTTGCATTAATAGTGTAATTGTGTATTTGAAGTGTATTTAAAACAGCCATAATAACTCCAGTACATAAAGGGGGTAATGGAGACAGTGTCAGAAACTACAGACCAATATCTGTTTTAACGAGCATTTCGAAGATTTTTGAAAAAGTCATAAACAAGAGACTCATAACGTACCTAGAATCATACAATATTCTGTCACCTGCTCAGTTTGGATTCCGATCGGGGCGTTCTCCTGAAAGTGCAGTGACAGAACTCGTTGACTTCATAGCAAATAATATTGATAAAAAAAGAAAGGTTATTGGTATTTTTCTAGACTTGGCTAAAGCATTTGACACTGTTTCCATTCCCATTCTTATTAAAAAATTGGAACTTATTGGCATCCGGGACAAACCACTTGAGTTGCTATCCAGCTATCTGACAAACAGAAAACAGAAAACGAAAGTTGGCAACATGCTTAGCGAGGAACTACCGATCACCCATGGTGTTCCACAGGGTAGTGTGCTGGGCCCTGTTCTTTTTCTTATCTATGTTAACGACTTGTGCAATTTAAAATTGGATCATGGCCGTATTTTCTCATACACAGATGATACCGCACTTATATTTGAAGGTGATAGTTGGGAAGAGGCCAGGCTGCATGCGGCAGCCGGTCTAAAGATTACAAGACTTAGAACAAGTACAAAACATAAAATACTTAGGTATCGTAATTGATGAGAAACTGAACTGGAGAAACCACATCAATATACTTTCAGGTCGAGTGCGAAAATTAATATACATTTTCAAAAATTTAAGAAATGTTGCCGATAGGTGCCTACTTATTGATGTATATAACTCTCTATATAGATCAATCCTTACTTATTGTAACCCCGCTTAGGGAGGAGCCTGTGCAGCATATATGTTGCAACTGGAACGTGCACAAAGAGCGGTTTTAAAAGTTACAACGTTTAAACCCTTCAGGTTTCCTACAACTGACCTATATAATGACTGTGCGGTATTGTCAGTTCGCAAGCTATTTATTAGTGCTCTTATTCTATCAGAAAATAGGAAAGTTGATGTATCTGGAAACTTGTCAACTGGCAAACGTCGAAAAGATCGAGTGCTGACCAAACCTTCTGTTAGAACTATATTTGCTCAACGTCAACACACATTTTTAGATCCACTTTTGTATAACAGAGCAAATATGTCTATAAAAGGTCTGGTCAACATGAATCAGTTGCAGTGCAAGAAAACTGTGAGGGATTGGCTACTAAGCCTTTCTTATGATGATACTGAGCAACTGCTCAGAATTATTCAATAGAAATATAGTAAAATTTATTAATATCAATATAGGTACTAAAATGTAAAAGTAAATATTGGATTATATTTTATATTTATTTTGATGAAGTTGTTATTGGATTAAATTTAAATTAAATTAACTTGAAATGATTTGGATATAATTTATTATGTATTGAATAAGAATGAACTGTATTAAGTTATGTTACTATATTAATTTCATGTCTAAATTTTATAAAGCCCATTATTATACATACTCGTATTTATATATTACAAGTTATATTTGAAATGATGTATACAATACTTATCAGGTTTTACCTAATGTAATGTATTGAATATTGATTTTGTTTTGTCATTCTGGAATGTAATGGTAGGAAAATGTTTAGTTTAAATAAATTAAAATTATGAGAATTTGATGTGCATGAGTTGGTATTGAATTTCAAAATAATGTTGTATGTAATTTTATTGAAAATTTATACATGGCTATACGATGCCATTTATGGAAGGAATGCGGTGTCTACAACACAAGTCTCACACTTAGTGTAGATACTGCAAGCCAATTTATTCAACCACAAGCCATCACAATATTATAATTAATATTGTTCTCGTTTGAATTATTATTTTTAATGTGTATGTATGTAATTGCTTGATTAATAAAAATATATTATTATTATTATATTATTATTATTAATTTGATGTCATAATTTTTATTCAAAATCTCATGACATCTCACCAATTGGGGGGATAGAAGGGGATCGAAAAATCGGCAAAATCACCTCACGTAATTAATGGACGCCCCCTAAAGAATGAAGCTTGAGTGTTTGAGCCACTGGAGGGTCGGCCAAAACCGATGTCGTATCGGCAAATCGATTGAGCCACAAAACCGCCGGCTAAAATTAATATTTTGCGCCAAACTGTCTAACGTACTCAGAGGAAATAATTAAACTTACTAATCCGTTAAAGTAACACGATTTAATAATAAAGTTACTCTCGTTGACTGAATACTTACTTACTCTAGAATTGGCAACTTAAGTTTGAGTACTTTATTGGATGTTGATGACTGTTGTGAGCGCTTCAACAAATAAACTTAGGGTATTGTCAAAGTAAGTTAAAAGTTTAAGTAAGTACCTGTAGTTGATGTAAAGAGGCTGTATTTCTAATTATATTTTTATCGTTTTTATGAATTGTATAATTCTTGCCAAATATTTTTAAATTGTGTAAATAGTTTATGGTAAAGAAGAACCATCACATTGCTTTCTTCATAAGTCATTATTATAAGTAGTTCTTCATAAATATAAGATTAAAGCATAAAATATAATTATTATTAAAGAAAAAGATTTATGATTCACAGTTTGTCGTAAAATGTCCGAATTTAGTGTAAATTTAATAGAAAAAAAATAGACACGAATATCAAAATCTTTCTGAAATCTTACTTACTCCGACAATACAGTTGCACACCGAAATGTTAAACACCAATTTTGACAGTTTTTCACTTGACGTTCTTTGAATTTCGATAAATGAAATGTCAAAGTTTGCAAATAAAAGTCCGGTGCCGACCTGTTCAGTGTGCAACTGAGTTAGTAAATGAGGCACACTCAGCAGAGTGTGTAACTAAACTCACTACAAATTTTTCGTTAACTATTATGTTCGTATGTAAATGGAACAGCGTCTAGCGGGAGAGTGTAAAATTTTGACAACTCTTACAAAAATATAGCTCGCAAACTGACACACAGGCAACTGGACAACACTTCACATAACCAAGGTAGAAACAGTGGCGCGACAAGCGAACCAACCAGGTGAAATAGATAGCCACTTCCTCTGTACATCAGGCAATGAACCGTAAAGACCTCATACTGAGTAGAGAAACGATCGCCAGCACATAACCTACTGAAACTAGATAATGCATATTGCTTAACAAAAGTTTTTATTAGTAGTAGAGTTTTTTGAAACAACATTGCTATGTTTCAGTTTGAAGGGTGTGGGCGCCGTTGAAGTTACTGGTACTTTCGAAGTTGATGGACACAATGCACACCTACGAAGCAATACTGAGGTATATGTAACTTACAATCAGGAACTAAAACAAGTGCTAGTTCAATCTTCAAAAAATGACAAAAACAGTTTTGAAAATCTGTAACGTTTGATGAATTTGATTCCCCAAATGTGCCTGCATAGCCGTTAAATCCACATTGAAATCACTTGCTTTGCCTTTTTCAAAACTCCTATGGGTACTCCGACTCCAAGAAATATACTAATCCGTAGATATTAATCATTCAATATCCCAAGCAAACGAAAGTGGTTCGCATCAAGCATGCCTCTGTTTTTCAGGCTTAGTCCGTTATTAAATAGTAACAATATATATCAATGGTTATTAACATATCCAAAAAATATTGGACACGTATTTTTTCTTTTGTCAATTAAACAAAAAATAACAAAGATATAGTGCGTTATAGTTCCGCGTGACGTCACGATATATGTTTTTACCTAGCCGTGACGTCCGAGTCCCCACTCCCGAACTTTCAGGTTCTTTATATCCGTGTATTTCTATTGATTCATAAATAAAAAAATACGTGTCCTATCCTCCTATCATTAATGACTCTTTTAGCTCTGCTTAGTTTGGGGCTACATGATGCTGTGTGATTACGTTCTGCATTTTTTTTTTTTTCAAATGCGTGGCCAACTCTGGTGTCGGTCGGAAATTTAAAGCCGCTCAAAGGCATCGTCCGACATGGCTATAATATTTCCTAACCTAATACCAAACATTTTATTATAAAAAAATCGAAATCGATATGAAGACTGAAGGTATTTGTAAAAGCTTCCCACTAAAACTGCTGAACAGATTATTCTGAAATGTGTATTTCTTATTAGGATTCTAATTAAATATTGACTTTTTTGCCCGATTACCACGCTATCGAACCTGCGGTCTGAAGCTAGCAACCTTTCTGTGATTAGCGGGGTGATTGGCTTACTTGGTTGCAAACAGAAATTATTGACACTGATCCTATTTTTGCAAACTTTGACATTTCATCCATCGAAATTCAATGAACGTCAATTAACAAACTGTCACAGTTTGTTAAAACAGGATCTGTTTCAATCGTTCCTGTTTGCAACAGAGTTAGCCGATCACCCCACAGGACGACGGCGGAAGTTCGTTACAGACTGCAGCTTCCTATCAGCTTCCTATCAGCTTATTGCTTTTTACCTGAATTGATATAAAGTTTCTAAGAGTTTACGACACAGGATATCATTTTAAACCCGAGAGTTTATGTTTCTGACAGTAAATGGGAATTGTGTGGGTTTAGCTTCTGATCTACTAGGATTACAATGAGATTGCCGGTTTAATTTACAATTTTTGGTGAAGCCTCCATAATTTATTTACTTATTTACATACGCATAAATGCTATCACTGTCACTGGTGTTTTTTCTGTTGCATTAGTGCCATCTTTAGAGTAACCAGAGCTGTTTAGCTGCATTGTTGGTGTGCTCGCGGCCTTCACATCCATATGTAGTTTGGGTATAGAACGCTAGATGGCGTAAGCAGTGCTGATACCGTGGTCAAGCAGCTGTCTTGATGGGCCTGACGGCTTGACGGTTTTCACTGTGTGACAGTGACAGATAGCAACGGATGTTTACTTTTTGCTTCCGTTGGCGATTTCAATTTTTCTGGATCGTCTAACAATTATAAAATATATAATCCTTGAAATAACTGTGAAGTCCGCAACTTTTGGGAGGATTCATATCCTAGGGCTTATTTGCCATCATTTTCGTATCTCCCCGGGTTAAATATTCCAGTGATGTCATAGATAGATGGTGATACATAATAGCCGGCCGGCAAACATTGTGCCTGCAAGTGAGAAGATATCGTTGGAAACAGGAGATCCCAGGACTCGGTGAGCATTACTCTGCTATAAATCGCCTTTAGTGTTCCCCGGCAACTACTGGATGGGTGGTGAACTGGTTCATGAGTTCTCACATAGCGGTTCTTCAGATCTGGTTATTCTAGAAAGGATTTTATTCCGTGCTATGCACACCCATGGTGAGGTTATTTACACGCCTCACCAGATTTTGGTCCTCCGAGCCGGATATAGCCAGTGATTTTGGTAGGATTTATGCGTAAATTATTCGAAAAATTCATAACCAACCACTTTTAGGTTAGAAGTGTAATATAATATTCGCGTATTTTTTGGTGAATTATCGTTCATTTCGTTGCCTAGGTGTAATATCCATAATTAGATTTACATAAGTATAATTAGTGAATCTCTTTACTGTAGGTTAGCGTAAGTAAAGTTGGTTAACCTTACAACAATTAAAATTTATTCCCGTAGGCCTAGATGCTTTGATAGCCTTATGCTATCAAGGATGCCAAGGGAATAAATTGTCGTAGGACTTTGTATGCGCTAAGTATCAACTGATACTTAGCGATTCCAAGACAAGTTAGGGACTTAATTTAGTAGATAAAATCTTCACTTAATTTATTGGTGAACATCGGTTTGATAATTTGTGCCTAAGTTATTGGTAGTAAAACAACAATAAAGTTTTCTTTAACTTTAGCCTTTTACAGGTAATATAAAAATATAACTGTAGTTTGTTTAGATTTTTCTACATTACAAACATGGCTCAAGCAAGCCAGAAGGCTTCTTTAAACATGTTAGAACATAAAAAAGAATTACTGTTCAAGCGAATGAACAGCTTATATTCGGTAGCCAAAAATATTGGGTCATTTGAATCGCAGACGAGATCAAATGAAAGTTTTATGGCTGATTCAGAAACAATTGATGAGATGTATGCTAGGTTTGAATCCCTTATGGATTCAATGTAGATTGGGTTTGGATCCTGCTGCCAGTCCGGACTATGCTTGTTTGGAGTCCTTTGAGGATATATATATACGAGTGAAACGTGTACGGAATAAAATAAATTCTTGCAATAAGTCATTAGGTTTACAAGCAAATCCATCACAAAATGGCACTGCTAAATGCATAAAATTGCCACCAATAGAATTGCCTAGTTTTGATGGGAAAACAGAAAATTGGCCAATATTCTATGAATCTTTCAAAGCCAATATTCATACGAATCCACAGCTTTCAGACTCTCAAAGGGTTCAATATCTGGTAGGTAAGCTCACTAACAGTGCATTAAAAGTCACAGCTGGTATAGTTCCAACAGCTGATACGTACAGCATTATATGGGAAAGTTTAGTAAAGAAGTACCAAGACAAGCGTGCTTTGGGTACACATTACCTGAACAATATACTTGATCTAAAGGGATGTTCTCACAATGCTAACAGCCTAGATACATTTATAGAAAGATATTCTGCATCGATTGCTGCTTTAAAAAGGTTAGGTATAGATGACCTTACGGATTTCATATTGGTGCACTGTGCACTGAGGAAATTAGATACAGAGACAATTCAAGCCTTTGAAATGTCAGTGCGTAACACGGAAATTCCCACCGTGTCGGAATTAGTAGGATTTGTTCAGGATCAAGTTAAGATTCTGGAACGGTCTCGATCCGTGAATGTTATATCGAATTCGCGAGTTTCAAATAGCCCAAATAAGGTAAGTACCTCGTCACGTGGCTCGAGCCACACCTACAAGACTTTTATCTCAAGTGAGAAGGTATCTAAAACTGGACATAGTGCGACAGTGCCCGCCGCTGCGACCCTAGCCACACGCTGCCTGTACTGCAATGATAGTAGTCATGTACAACTTTACAAGTGCGCGCAATTCAGGAATACGGCGAATGCAGAAATGCGGTTTAAATTCATAAAATCCAATCGTGGTTGCTTAAATTGTTTAAGCTTCGCACACACTTTGTCAAGCTGTGACGCTACTTCTGTTTGCGAGTTATGCAAAAGGCGCCACCATACACTCTTGCATTTTGAGAAAAATAAGTCAAGTTCGAGTTCTCATATTCATACTTCGGCAATAAGCGGAAATGATACGCCGACATTTTTGTCACCCGCGGTTGTAGCACCCCCGACTTGTGTTAATGCACATAGCGATAATTGCACACGAGTTCCGTCCTCGAGCGACACCAATGATTTGTTGCCTTTAGCTCATAATTCCGCAGTGTCACTCTCAGCTGAAGCGGACTCTCAGTCAAGGTCTACGGTCTTGCTGTCGACCGCGCAGGTATATGCGCGAACTAAAAGTAATTCTGGTCATAAAAAGGTTATTAGATGCCTCATTGATAATGGTTCACAAAATAATTTGGTAACAATTGATTGTTGTAGGGATCTAGATTTGAAGATCATACCTTTGAGTAACTCTTTTGTCAAAGGTATTGGTTCGTCTTCACGCCCTATCATAGGTTACGTGTTTTTGGATATTGAATCCCGCGTGTACCCAGAGCACAAATACACGATTCATGCATTAGTAGTGGAATGTGTCACTGACCAATTGCCGACGCAATTTATTGAGTGGAATAGTAAGCTTGATCATTTTCAGGGTTTGCCACTTGCGGATTTAAGCTGGAATATACCGGGTGAAATAAATGTAGTGTTAGGAGCTCAAATCTTCCCATACATTTATTTAGGGAACAGGATTGAGTCTGGTGCACGTGCCCCACCAGCACTACTGACTACGTTTGGTTATGTGCTTATGGGTGACTATCCGCGCATCGATGATAAGCCTAGTAGTGTATCGTTTTCGGCGCTAGCGCTAAATGATCTTGTCCAAAAGTTTTGGGAATTAGAGGAGATTCCACAGTCACGTTTTTTGTCACCTGAGGAGACAGAGTGCGAGAATATTTTCGTATCCTCGGTGACCCGTGATGAAGTAGGTCGGTATACAGTATCGTTACCTTTCAGTAAAGATCCTACTGAGTTAGGTAACTCTCGCGCTACTGCTCAGCGTAGATTTATGGCGCTTGAGAGAAAGTTGCGTCAGGACAAGGAATTAAAGGGTAACTATAATAATGTCATTCAGGAGTACATAGATAACGGTTATCTGAGTGAAGTGAACGTAACAGATAGCTCCGACTTAGGCTATTATATACCACATCACGCCGTCGTTCGTCCGGACAAGCCAATGCCTCGGATAGTGCTTGATGCTAGTGCAAAAACTCATACCGGGCTGTCACTTAATGACGTATTGCATATTGGTCCTAACTTGCAGACCGATTTGTTCTTGCTACTACTAGACTTCCGGCTCTTCCCGGTCGCGATGAACGCTGACATTAAACAAATGTACTTAAGGATAGGCGTAATCGAAAGCCAGCGAAAATATCTAAGAATCCTGTTTCGGTTCAATGAAGGTGAAGTTATCCGAACTTTCAATTTCAATTCGGTTCCTTTCGGTCTTAAGTCAAGCCCTTATATAGCTATGCGTACTGTACGACAGCTAGCGGCTGACATGACTCCTCACTACCCTGATGCCGCTAAAATAGCAGAATCTAATTTGTATATGGATGATTTGGTTTATTCAGCTTGTAGCGAAGATACCGCTAAACAGCTATCGGCAGACCTTATTAAAGTGTTTAGATCTGGTGGTTTTGATCTGGTGAAATGGGCAAGTAATTCGCCAGCTCTTCTAGATAGTCTCCCAGATTCGCATCGCAAATCCCTCGAATTTGACGAAGGAAACTCTTCAAAGGTTTTAGGCCTATCATGGAATCCGTCTGATGACGATTTCTTCTTTACATCCTCGCAGATCGCAGAGAGATGCACGAAAAGGAACATACTTTCTGTAGTGGCTCGGTTGTTCGACGTACTTGGATTGGTCGCTCCCGTTATACTCTATGCCAAACTACTCATAAAGGAGTTATGGTTGTGCAACAGTGGTTGGGATGATCTTGCTCCCGCCAATATAATCACTCGTTTCTCTGCTCTCGTGCAAGAATTTACCTTGCTGGACACTCTGCGGATTCCACGCCATGTTGGCGTATGCATTGACTGCGTTGTTCGTCTTGTCGCTTTCTGTGATGCTAGTATGAATGGATATGGGTGTGTGATTTATGTTCACTGTACCTCCCCAGCTGGCATCCAAGTAAGATTGCTGTGTGCGAAGTCAAAGGTCACTCCGACTAAGGTCACGACCCTTGCTCGACTTGAACTCTGCGCGGCCGTGCTAATGTCTAAGCTGGTAAAAACAGTGCTTGACACATATACTAAACGCGTACCTATTGACGGTATATACGCATTCTCTGATTCTACGATCGCATTATCATGGATTCACTCCTCTCCACATCGTTGGTCGATTTTTGTAAGTAATCGAGTGGCTCAATGCCAGGAAAACTTACCCTCAGAACACTTCTACCATATCGCTGGTGTGGAAAATCCAAGTGATTGCCTATCGCGTGGTATATTACCGTCACAGCTAGTTTCTCATGATTTATGGTGGAACGGCCCATTGTGGCTCCGCTGCGCTCCCGAAGAGTGGCCTATTAAACAATTTTCAGCCTCTAACTGTGGAGAACTTCCTGAACATAAATCAACGGTTATGACTGTGACCACACAAGTAGATCAGCCAGTTTTGTGTGAGTTGGCTCTTCGTATTTCGTCTTGGGACAGATTACTGCGTATTATCGCATATGTTCTCAAATTCGTCCGACCCAAGGATATAATTCTTAATCCACGGTCTGTGCAATCTCTAATTGCAGCGGAACGAGCTATGATTCGCGCTGTACAATCTGAACATTTCAGCTATGCCTTAAAGTTAATAAGGTCTGGAAAAATTATGCCTAAGAAGCTTCAGAGTCTCGCAGTTTTCTTGGATGATGAAGGCATATTGAGGGTTGGTGGGCGGCTTTCGAAATCCGAACTTCCATTTGATGCCAAATACCCAGTCCTTCTTCCCAAGCATGACCACATTGTTGATCTGATCATACAACATTATCATGTGATGAATTGTCACACTGGACCTAGTCTGCTTATGTCTATCTTACGACAGCGGTATTGGATATTGGATGCCAGAACTGTCGTCAGATCTAAAGTGCGTAAATGCAATGTGTGTTTTCGCGTGAACCCGACTCATCCCAACCCAAAGATGGCGGATCTTCCTGCATATCGCGTGTCGGAAGCGAAAGCGTTCGTCCATACTGGAGTGGATTATGCGGGTCCAATACGCATAACATTAGCTAGACGCAGAGGCCAACATGCACAAAAGGCTTATATATGCCTTTTTGTGTGCTTGGTTACAAAGGCGATTCATGTCGAGCTGGTCTCTGACTTGACGTCTGATGCTTTTTTGGCTGCCTTCAAACGATTTATATCCCGACGCGGGCCAGTGTGCTGTCTTTATTCGGATAATGGGACCAACTTCGTTGGGGCTAAGGCCAAATTGGACGAATTATATAATTTCTTATTGAAAGAAAGCAATACGTCACAATTGAAAAACGAGCTTAATGCTCGCCATATAGACTGGAAAATGATCCCTCCACGATCACCTCATTTTGGTTCCATGTGGGAGTCTAATATTAAAAGTTTAAAAACACATCTATATAGAGTGATAGGAGATCAACTGCTCACTTATGAGGAGCTGCAAACTGTTCTTGTGCAAATCGAATGCATTATGAACTCTCGTCCCCTTTGTGTGGTATCATCGGATCCACATCCAGAAGTTATCACTCCGGCACATTTTCTAATGTCGTCGCCTTTACAATATCTGCCAGCTGAGAATTTAGCTGGTCAGAGTGTTAATCTAATACAACGGAAAAGACTTCTAGATAGCATGGTGCAATCCTTCTGGAAAAGGTGGCGCTTAGAGTATTTGAACACATTGCAGATCAGGCAGAAATGGGCTACTCCGGATAAACCTGTTGAAATCGGGACTGTCGTACTAGTTGGACAAGACGATACAGGGCCGTTATGCTGGCCTTTAGGAGTTATTACTGAAGTTTATCCGGGTACTGATAATATAGTTCGGGTGGCCTCTGTTAGAACTAGGTTCGGCACATACAAGCGAGCAGTGCAGAAGTTGTATCCAATTCCAAATCAATAGAATTTATTACTTTAACCACATAAGTTAAGTGTATAGGTTAGGTAGGATATTACTGAATGAACGATGATACACATAAGAAATATGTAGGATGTTTAATATTTAATAATCTTTTTTTTTTGAAGACTCTACCGAGCTTCCAAGGCGGGGAGCATGGTGAAGCCTCCATAATTTATTTACTTATTTACATACGCATAAATGCTATCACTGTCACTGGTGTTTTTTCTGTTGCATTAGTGCCATCTTTAGAGTAACCAGAGCTGTTTAGCTGCATTGTTGGTGTGCTCGCGGCCTTCACATCCATATGTAGTTTGGGTATAGAACGCTAGATGGCGTAAGCAGTGCTGATACCGTGGTCAAGCAGCTGTCTTGATGGGCCTGACGGCTTGACGGTTTTCACTGTGTGACAGTGACAGATAGCAACGGATGTTTACTTTTTGCTTCCGTTGGCGATTTCAATTTTTCTGGATCGTCTAACAATTATAAAATATATAATCCTTGAAATAACTGTGAAGTCCGCAACTTTTGGGAGGATTCATATCCTAGGGCTTATTTGCCATCATTTTCGTATCTCCCCGGGTTAAATATTCCAGTGATGTCATAGATAGATGGTGATACATAATAGCCGGCCGGCAAACATTGTGCCTGCAAGTGAGAAGATATCGTTGGAAACAGGAGATCCCAGGACTCGGTGAGCATTACTCTGCTATAAATCGCCTTTAGTGTTCCCCGGCAACTACTGGATGGGTGGTGAACTGGTTCATGAGTTCTCACATAGCGGTTCTTCAGATCTGGTTATTCTAGAAAGGATTTTATTCCGTGCTATGCACACCCATGGTGAGGTTATTTACACGCCTCACCAATTTTCATGTAACAATTTCATCGGTTTTATAATATTGTTCTTACTAAATGTAATGTGATTGAAGTTATAGAAATAATATAACATTTAAGATTTAAGATTTATTTATGAAAAAATATATGTCAGGATCGAAGCAAGCAGAGATCCGTGGTTCCTAAAAGCTGTCTTCTTCTTCGTATGAGCTAGTGGCCAACTCTGGTGTCGGAATTTTCAGGCTGCCTGAAGGCCCCCGACATGGCTTGACTGGCTGCAGCCGCTGGGATCAACTCTAAATCCTACTAGCTCATAGCGATCAGATCTAAATTCCACTAAGCGGTCCAAGTAGTGACCGCGCGGAGGGTTGCTAAACTCAGATGATAGGCAAAGAACACCTAAGTTATCTACGAGTGCTTGCAGCCCGAGGTGTGATTATGCGTAACACCTAACACTCACATGCCCATAACAGGCCTATTAACGCTTTGAGAACTGAAAACACAACTCTAGACATAAACCTATGCGTCTCACTGTACTCGGCATGGCGCACAATGACATGTTCAAAATCCGCAGGCAACGTGTTTCAAATGTAGAACGGCTCAAATCTTTACCGAGAATGGATGGATATTAAAGTCTCTATGATTGTGTTGATATTAATTTTTATTTCAGGTACTTGTTTTTTAAACGCTGAAAAGCATACCACTTTAGATTAAGTTTTCTCTATAAGTGAATTTATTTAATTAATTAACAGAAAGAATATTTTCAACAGTTATGTTCCGTATTAGAATTCTAAACTACTGGTTTTTTTTTTTCTTTTCAGTTTTTATTTATAATAAAGTTCACTTTTCATGCAGTTCTGCGGGGTGATTGGCTAACTCTGTTGCAAACAGAAATGATTGATACATAAATTTATAAATAATATTGTCCCATCTCTATCTTGCAGATGAGAAGCGAACTGTACTGTCAATCAATGCGTAAAATTGCAGGGAGTCGACCGATCCGATCCGATTGGCGGTCTCAATTTAGTAGAAAATTTCCATTTTATAGTCGCTTGACTCCGACCCACTCTGTCAGGTTGTGGCTGCTTTATTTCCATTCGGCTGCGGGTGAAAATTGTTATCAATTGAACGGTTTTACAAGCTTGAGAAATCACAGGGTTCTGAATAAGTTCAAGCATGTGACATAAAAAGGTGAGTTTTATCGGTATGAATTTTAGCGCTACATTATACTTATAGGTTTGGTGGAGTGTGGGTTATTGTGGGAATGTATAATTAACTGACTTAAAGGAAGAGGTATTTTTGTATCGTCTTCTTTTTATGACACATTCATTCAGGCCAACTCTCATGTCGTAATGTCAAGGCCAGTGTTCTGGCAGAGGTCGGCCGAAGAGAAGATGGATGTGTGAAAGATGATATGAGTTAGAAAGGAATTAGTGTTGAAATGGCCGCTGATAGAAGAAAATGGAAGAGAAAAGCATATTGTGCCGACCCCACTTAGTGGGTTATGACAGATATATGTTGATGGTACTCTATAGTACAGCAGAGCTAAATAATATTCAACTTGACTAGGAATTCAAAGCAAGTAGCAGGCCAACCAATACATAATTTAGTCACTCCCTTTTTGTGGTCATGATACAATTCCATTTTTAATTTGAAAACAGATTTATCTGGAACTGAATCAAATAAAATATATGGGACAGCTTACACTCAATCAACTTAAACCAAACTAGGCAAAGCCTATGCATATACTATGGGTACCAGAGACTGATAAGCATACATTCGTTTGTTAAGTCTTATCATACGATTTTCGTCTCAAATTTTCACTTCAAATTTTACAGTATTTTTAAGCGACACTTATTTCAGAAGCACTTCACTTGACTGCTTCAAAATGCACCAACCCTCAAGTAGCAATGTCTCGTGCCAACGACTTATTTCGTTATTTCACAGGTATTACTTTGCAGAGTGCTAGGTAGAGTAGCAGTACTTTTAACTCCGACAATAATTCGGTAAGTAAAATAATGAACCAAGTATACCTAGTACATAGCAAAATAATATGAATAACCCAAGTAGTCGTAGGTAAGATAAGTAGTAACGTGAATAATAATAGTAATAAAAAAGCTGAATATTATGGGCGTGCATGTAATAAATAAATAAATAAATAATGCGGGACGTAATCACACAGCATCATGTGGCCCCAAACTAAGCAGAGCTTGTATTATGGGAACCACATGATAAAAGTCTATTTATTTTCGTTTTACCTACTTTACAATTATTAACTTTTAGATTGTTTTGATTCATACAATTTTTATTTTTATTCGTTTTCAGTAACATTTTATTGTATTTAAATATCAAAGAAAAATGTACAGGTAGTAACATGAATAAATAACTGAATTGGCTTATACAGCAATTAAAAGTATTCAAAAATAACACCAGTATAGAAATAAAATATTGAAATACATTGAACTACGAGTGCATCTCTATTTTCTAGAAAGGCACAGTGCATAATGCAAAGGCACCGACTCTGCACTCTAGCGGGGACGACAAATAACTAACCTCATTCGTGAAGAACTGAAGTAAAACTGTTTGAGAAGGTATTAAATGCGGCTGTGCAATGAACGACTTATTGAAAACGCCTTCATAGACTATTGCGCACGTAGGCTATGTGGAGTTTTAACGCCATATAAGCTTATTTCACTCTATTATTCAATTACTTAGCTTTAGACGAAATCAATTATTTTGTTCTATAACCAATAGTTTTCGCAGCGCACGCGATGTAAGGAATTTTTAGGTATTTTTTTACATCTCAGGTTACTTTATTGAAATTTTAGAAAGAATTCCTAATTTATTTGAAAATATAAATAGCCTATGTCACCTGGGGATAGTGTAGCTACCTAACGGTGAAAGAATTTTGACAAAATGATCAAATGATCAAACAAACAATCAAAGCTTCCCTCTTTATAATATTTATTATTATGACACTTTATTCATTTTAAAACTCATCAAAAGTACATTTTTTACTATAAAATTTTAAACATTATTTATAAAATTAATATATATAAAATAGGTATATATAAAATAAATAAATAAATAAATAATGCGGGACGTAATCACACAGCATCATGTAGCCCCAAACTAAGCAGAGCTTGTATTATGGGAACCACATGATTGATATACTACACATATTTTTTTTTTGTAAATACATACATATCATACATAGAAAACACCCAGACCCGAGACAAATATCTGCAGAACATGCAAACATTTGTCCCGCAGCGGGAATCGAACCCGCAACCTTCTGCATCTAATATAATATATGATAATATATATTATATATATTATCATATATTATACATAATATATATTATATATATTATCATATATTATACTACAGTACATAATACTGTAATAATGTACAGGTAGTATAATATATGATAATATATATTTGTACAGATCCAAACGTAATTTGTGAGAGGTTTGAATTAATAAAACAAACCAACTCGGTAGAAGCAAGCATTATTTATTGTACTGAACGGAGGTCGACATGAACGTGAAACGCATCGATAGCGCGTTCTAGAATACGGCAAAATTTAGCAGTGCCATCTAGTAATAATAAATGGAACTAATGCAACAACATAAAATCAATTATCTTCTATATTTTAAATCTAATATTATTTACAACATTAAACATGCCGCCCACCAAGAACGTTATTTAGCGTTCTTAACAATACCGCCCACCATGAGGTATGGCATCAAAATTTAACTAGCTTAAAAATAACAGTAACAATAAATCTATAACAAAAATATGAAAAACTTAACTTTATACAAAATCAGTCTGTGACCGGTAAAATACAAACTTTTGAGGTAGGTCTCTTTATGACAGACTGGCCACACCTCAAAGTCACTACACGAACAATTTGGTCTAATCCAGGATGCGTAGCTACTACTCTACCTAGCATCCAGCGAGCGGGAGGAAGATTGTCCTCCTTGATTAGAGCCACATCTCCAATTTTAGGTTCTGGAGTTAATTTTGACCACTTATATCTCTGTAAACAGTGTACTAAATACTCGTTGGACCACCTTCGCCAAAAATCCTGCACCATCCGCTGTGTCAATTGCCAACGCCTCAAAGAACTAACGTTGCTCTGCTCATAGTTATGATCAGGTACGATAACTAAGGGTTCGCCAATCAAAAAGTGACCTGGAGTCAGCGGTGTAGGGTCACTGTGATCATCATTACTGGGCAACATTGACAATGGCCGAGAATTTAAACATGCCTCTATTTGGGTAAGAACGGTGGTCAACTCTTCAAAAGTTAATGTAGAGTCACCTATAACTCGCTTCAGGTGAAACTTTGTAGCCTTCACGCCCGCTTCCCAAAGCCCACCAAAGTTGGGCGCGTGAGCAGGTATGAAATGCCACGTTACACTGTTGGTACTCAACCATTCTTTTATTTGAAGAGCGACTGATGACTGTTCGGCGGTGACGAGCTTTTGGAGCTCTTTGGACGCTCCGACAAAGTTCGTCCCGTTGTCGCTCCACATATCACTTACGTGGCCTCTTCGAGCCACAAATCTTTTGAAGCCTGCTATGAAACCTTCAGCAGTGAGGTCGCTGATGACTTCTAAATGTATGGCCTTGGTCGACATACATATGAAAAGGCTAATGTAGCCTTTGTAAGATTTGTTGCCACGTCCCTTTGACATACGAATATTTATGGGGCCAGCAAAATCAACACCGCTGTGAAGAAACGGCCTAGCTGGTGTGACTCTACTAGAAGGTAACTGACCCATAAATGGAGATTTGGTCACTGCAGCATGCCTGACACAAACAACACATTTACGTACATGCATCTTAACAAGGCTTTTAGCTGATATTATCCAGTACCTTGTACGCAAATGGTTCAGCATCAGTGATGGACCTCCATGTAATGTCTTTCTATGTGCTTCGTCAACAACTAAATCTGTAAAATGACTTTTGTGGGGAAGAATTATGGGATGCTTAGTATCCTCGGGAAGGTTGGAGTGTTCGATCCTACCACCCACTCTCATAATCTTCTTACCGTCGAGAAAAGGGCTCAACGGTTTCAACTTATGTTGACTCTCTCCCAATTCTCTTTGGCACTGCCTGATGCAGGTTTCTAAAGACTCATGAAGTTCATTTGCTGTCAAATATGATTCGAACTTGCCGGTTTTTTTATACTTGAGAAACCTTCTACAGTAAGCTACAACTCGAACCAGTTTTTGTAAGGTAGAGGTAAGGTACTTTGTCCACAATTTAAAATCTTCTGATGATGTATTACCAGTTACCAGGTGAGCCTTAATTTTTCTCTGTTCCAAATCTGTAGATGATTTTGGCCTCTGATAGGTGATTGTCGATTCTCTTAACCACGACGGTCCATGAAGCCACATGCTGTCTAGGGCAAGCTCTGATGGAGTACATCCCCTAGATGCAATATCCGCAGGATTTTGTGATGATTGGACATGAGACCACTGCGTATTGTCCAACTTAGATAAGATTTCTGAGGTCCTGTTGCCGATAAATGTTGACCAGCGACTAGGATGGCTACTGAGCCACGCCAACACAACGGTAGAGTCGGTCCAACCATGAATCTTACTACGCTCCATACCTAACAGATGAGCTACCTCAGTAATTAGTCTGGCCAAAAGAACTGCTCCCATCAACTCAAGACGAGGAATTGAAATCTGCATGGTAGGAGCCACCTTTGTCTTCGCTGCAACTAGATTAACGTGCACAATACCTTTGACATCAATGACTCGTAAATATACCACTGCAGCGTATGCGGTGATAGACGCATCGCAAAACCCTTGAAGCTCCATACAAGAATCATCTACTCTAGCTTCTAGCCACCTGGGAATACTTATTTTAGAAATGTCGGAAAGGTCGGACTGGTAACTAAGCCATTCTTCACGTAGTTTCTCTGGGAGCTCGTCGTCCCAATCGATTCCGGCTAACCATAACTTCTGTATCATCACCTTCGCTGTGATGACACAAGGTGCAACCCAACCAAGTGGATCGAACAGACGTGAGATACTTGATATTACCTTTCTTTTGGTGATAGGATCCTGTAGAGCTTGAAGTTTCAATGTGTACTGAAACGAGTCAGATCCCTTGTCCCATGAGAGTCCAAGAACTTTTACCACCTCGTCCATTCTTATATCCACCTTCCCTTCTTCAGATCCTTGGTTTTCCATCACGACTTCAGCTAAATCTCTGTTGTTCGTTATCCATTTCTGTAATTCAAATCCACCTTTACTTAACATTTCCTTCATTTCTTCATAGATCCCTTTTCCTTCTTCTACTGTCTGGCATCCAGTCAGTAGGTCGTCTACATAAAAATCATTCTTCACCCTTTCTGTTACTTCAGTGGAGTATTTCTTACCTTCATCTAAAGCAATTTGCTGAAGAGTTCTCACTGCTAAAAATGGAGCGGGTGCTGTACCGAAAGTAACTCGCACTAATTTAAATTCCTCTACTTCAGCTTCAGGATCTTCTCTCCACACTAATCTCTGGTAGTCTGTGTCTTCTTCAGCAACGGAAACTTGGCGATACATTTTAACTATATCCGCGCTGAGACAGATGGGATGCATGCGCCACCGTATGATGATGTGCCTTAAATCCTGTTGCAGTGTGGGACCAATCATCAGTGTATCGTTGAGAGAAACGCCATTGGCTCCCTTGCATGAGGCATCGAACACTACTCTGATCTTGGTTGTGGTTTTATCCTCGCGTATTACGGCATGATGCGGTAAATATACCGCGTCTGGTTTGTTACGATCCTTGCCAGTAATACGCACCATGTGTCCAAGATCCAAGTATTCGTGCATTACTTCGGAATACCTTGATTGGATTTCTGGCTTCTTCTTAAAACGATTTTCAAGAAGATGAAATCTTTTGAGAGCGATTTCTCTAGAGTTCCCGTATTTGCATTGAGGATTATCCTCGCGGAAAGGCAGACGCACGATGTATCTACCTGAAGAATCTCGGAGAGTCGTTTTGCTATAAAACTCTTCGCAGTGCTGTTCTTCTTCAGTGAGGATTTTTCCACTGAAGGTGTCAGATTCAATTTGCCAGAACTTCTTAAGCAAATCGTCAATGCATAAGTGCATACTGACGATATTGTGGTGACACTGTTGATCAACATCAGCTCGAACTCGTGCCTGATGTGTGGGACCTGATAAGATCCATCCCAACGCAGTACACTGAGCCGTCGGTGTGCCGTTGGGACCCTTGATCAACCCGTTTCTTATAATCTGACCATAAACATCTGCGCCAAGCAAAATGTCAATTTTACTTGGCGAATGGAATTGTGGATCAGCCAGAGCGATATTACCTAATTCTGGCCACTCCACATACTCTACCTCCTCCGTTGGGAGTAGACTCGTGATTGTGCTTAACACGTGTGCACGTACCTGCAGTTCAAAGCTTGGATCGTGGCGCGACTGAATATTCATCATGACGATGTACCTAGACGCTAACTCGCTCTTGTCGCCGCCCAATCCTGATATGCTACTCCTACTCGAAATCTTCCGGAGTCCTAGCATTTGTACCGCTGATTCTGTTACAAATGACGCTTGAGAGCCCTGATCTACAAGTGCCCTTAGCAGACTAACACGCCCGTGGTCTGCTTGAGCTCTCACAATCGCCGTCGCTAACAGAACCTGATTCATGGTTCCCACATTTTGGGAAAAGTGTGCTTTAATATTAGAAGTTGATTCATCCAAAAACGCCTTGACATTTGACACAGCTGACTTTACTTCTACCGCCAAATCTGGTTTGGATAAATTTGTTGATTTTGAAGATGACTTTTGGTTCGGGTGGAGCAACGAGTGATGCTTATGCTTACAAATGTGACATCTGGACCCCGCTCGACAAGTGAAGGCAGCGTGGTTTCTACCTAAACAATTAAAACATAGATTGTTCGTTTGAACGAATCCATGGCGTTGATCATAATCTAATCTTGAAAATTCTTTACAATTTGCCATTTTGTGATCATTGTTCCTGCAGTATGGACACCAAGGCTTAACAACGTCAGAACCGCTTGCCATAGCGTGCATGACTCTAGGTCTATGGTTCGAAAAATTTGGTTTCGTCTTCTGTTTGGGCTCTAAAAATTCTAGAGATCGGAATCGCGATTCCAAGAACTCTCGCAGTTGGTTCAAAGTCGGCAGTTCATCTGAATTACTAATTTTATATTCCCATTCCTTACGTGAGTCCGAATCCAGCTTTGAACAAACTGTGTAGATAACGATTGTATCCCATGAACTAACATCGATTCCCAAATTTTTCAAACCATTCAACGTGTCATTTGTTACATCCAACAGATCCTTTATTGCACTACAGCATTCGTTTCCAATGTTGGGTTGGTTCATAAAACGCTTTAACAAACAGTTCGCCAAATACTTTTTATTGTTGTACCTATTGTTAAGTTTCAACCAAGATTCTTGATAATTGGCAGCTGTTATAGGTACATGCCTTAATAACTGTTCAGCTTCTCCAGAAAGATGACCCTTCAAATAGTGCATTTTTTGCACTTCATCGATTGATGCGTTATTATGGACCAATGATACATATAAATCTTTAAAAGTAGTCCATTCTGCGTAAGAACCCGAAAATGTAGGTATGGAGATTTTTGGTAACTTCACATTATTTGACTCTACCTTTGATGTCGTGCGAGAATCTACACTAAAATTACTTGTTACTTTAATCTGACTTAAGACTTCGCGCAATTCTGACTTGTATTCAATGTAAATCTCCTCTACAGTTTCGTATACATTGTCTTTAAAATACTTAGATTCACTAACGTCTTCATCAGTAGCTAAGATTTTATCATGTGTATCTGAAAATACTCTCCATTTTTCTTCTAAAGAATCTAATCGAGTCTGTATGTACGACTCCTTATACAAACGATCTTTAGGAGACTTTTTGAAATTATAATATGCCTTTTCTATAAGAGACTTGTAGCCCGTTTGAGTTTTGAACGACATTTTGAGCAAGTTAACCTACCTACCAAACACTACTAAAGAAATTACTAACTTTTAAATTCAAAATAATTTTTAAAAATTTTACAAGTGTTTAAAAACTTGAACAGTTCGGACCGAAATCGGGCATAGGTTCCCCGTCGGTTACCTTTTAGCAAAATTATTCTAAGTCTTAACTAGCATGCACAATAAATTTTCTAAGTCCAAATAATTTCGAATTTTTCTAAGTCCAAAACTTCAAATTTTTCTAAGTCTTGAAATGATGATAAGTTGAATTGAACTTTAACCACGTAAAATAGATCACAAAATGTACTCACAATTTACACTGGCAAACCACTTGTCACTGTAAGCTCTCTTCGGTGTCGCTACGACTTGTGCTACGACACACTTCTATCCAGCAAGATTGATGTAAAGTTTGCGCGCTGATGTCTCCACCTCGGTAAGACCACCGCTACGTGTCCTCCACACGTCTCGGTTGGTGGTGACGTCCGAACTATGACGTCACGTCGCGCAAGGATGCTACTCTGCCTCCCCTACTGTACCTCGGCTGCTGCGGTCGGCGTATATACACACGCACGCACCACACTCAACCACCCAAACGATTCCCTCCCTTGCAGGATCGTTCGGTGCGCACGTTCAGTGGAATCGCCACTGCTTACTAGTGCGTTGTAATGAAAAAATGTCATCCGACTCGTAAGGACCATGTACAGATCCAAACGTAATTTGTGAGAGGTTTGAATTAATAAAACAAACCAACTCGGTAGAAGCAAGCATTATTTATTGTACTGAACGGAGGTCGACATGAACGTGAAACGCATCGATAGCGCGTTCTAGAATACGGCAAAATTTAGCAGTGCCATCTAGTAATAATAAATGGAACTAATGCAACAACATAAAATCAATTATCTTCTATATTTTAAATCTAATATTATTTACAACATTAAACAATATTATATATATATATAAAATATATTATATATATTATCATATATTATATTATATATATATAGAAATCCCTATCCCCTACGAGTATTACTTATTAGCTTCCGCCCGTGGCTTCGCTAGCATGGCGCCCTATAGATAATTTATTTATTACCCTTGTGTGAAATCTAAGGCTTATCATTGTAAGCTTATTGAAGTAGGTTTTTACTTTGAATAATTCAAGTGCCTGGATAAGATGAATGGGACACCTAAATGATTTGGGCATTAGTTTATAGATACGTATCAATTCTAAAACGAAGATCCTAATCGATTCACACCTAAGCCTACCATAGAAGTTCAAATTCAAATTCAAATGAAATGAGAATTTAAACTAGATTCTTGAATAATCTAGTTTTGGATAAGGCTTTAAAATAAATCACATTTCTAAAAGTTTGTCCAATGGCTTTAAATATCCATATAGGGTACCTATCTTCAAGTATCAAATTGCATAACCTATTTACCACGGTAAAAATGGCGGTTAATTATGTAAAAGTGAATATTTTTGTTTTGTGGTGGTCAAATTACAAACTTGAAGTCAATAAAAATAAAAGAAAAAATAAGTTAAATTTGCTTAATATTATCATCATCTTCTTCTTCAGTCTGTATCAGACCACTACAGCTGGACTCAAAAATGTTTGATATTGACAGATAGAACCCATGATTTTTCTTTCAAAAACAATACTTTAATTAAAAATACCTACTCTTAAAAGTCATAAGCAATACTAAAAAAGACACTATTGTGTCTTTTTATACCGACTTCAAAAAGGAGGAGGTTCTCAATTCGTCGGCACCTTTTTTTTATGTATGTTCACCAATAACTCCGTCAATTGTAGATCGATTTTAAAAATTCTTTTTTAGTTTAATAGAGTACAGATTTTCCCATATAAATTTTATTCCTGAGGGATTGGTACTTTTCCCGGAAAACTCAAAAAACCTCATCCTCAACTGTAATTTTCGCCCTATGATCACCAATATCTCCGTCAATCGTGAACCGATTTTCAAAATTTATTTGCAAAAAAGTATGGTTAATTATACAGCAAGATCTTATAGGATACATATCGCATACTCATACTTCGTTACGGAAGCTTTATTCAAAGATGTCTATATTTGGGTATCTACATGATAGCAATATTGTACCTAATCTGGTAATAGTACGTCACACAAATAGCAACCTCGAACGTTCCTGTATTTCAAAGCTTATTGTGTTATCTAGCAATGGTGCAAAGGCTTTATTATCCGCGCAAACAACTAATCCGGTTGAAGACAATCGTATCGAGAAATACGCTGGCAAAGAGATGTTGTAAGCTTAAATAAAATGAAAAATGTTGCCCTGCTACAAAGATATAAAACTACTTGGTTGTAAACTACTTGGCTTAATGTTCGACGTTTGAATGTTTTCTTTTAAATTTTCACCAGAGATATAATCTTAGGAGAAAATTTTCTCTTCCTTTTGTCATTTTCTCTAACACGTCCATGAAGACATTTGTTTTGTTCAAGGACTTTATTTATAAAGCATGTTATCGGCTAACATTGTCCACAACATTCTACTCTATAAGTTTTTCGGGTCCAAACTACAGGGTTCAAACCCGCGGGGCAAATGTCCCCAATTTAGTACTCTGTCACGATCTTGCAATACGTGAGCAAGCATCAGTTTAGCCTCAAACCTTCAAACCCTTTTTTGAGCTCTAGGTACCTACTTATAGCAAACAAGAAACCACAGCGGACTCCGTTTGAGAGGGCATTCCGATTTTTGTAATAAAATTACTGTACTGAGTGGGTACACAGTTATTTATGTTGTTTTTGACCGCCATTTCATCTGTTAGTAAGTGATGACGCTTGTCGACGATGTAGCACGCTTGCCTAGAATGTAATTTACTCTTCGCTAAGTCGTATTACGTAGACCAGCCAGATATGTGTGTAAGTAAGTAATTAAGATAGGTAAGTGAATCTTTATTATACACCACATTCTCAATGATACACCAATAAAATTACGAAATACTTAAATGTATCTACAATAGATTTATGATTGTCACTTTGGTTCTTTTAGATAGGTACTTTTTTCAACGCTGCCGAAATGTTTACCTAATCCTAATATTATCACCTCCCTAGCCCTACCCTAATCTCACGTTATTGGGGTCGGCACAACATGTTTTTTTCGTCTAGTTCTCTACCTTTTCCCTAGCTCTTGTCGGTTGTGATGCAATTCTCTCCATTTTGCTATTTCCAGTGTGGTCTCTTTCACTTTTTAAAACGACAAAATTACATAAAATTATAGTTACACTGCTCCAAGTATTTAAATATACTCCATGCCTATTTCTGCCGTGAAGCAGCATTGCTGAGTTTCGCTTTGAAAGGTGTGGGTGCCGGTGATATTGCAGGCAGACGAGGCTTATCATCTTCATGCCTCAAGTTGATGGACGCAGGGCATTGCATCGTAAAGCACGTTAAAAAAACGTGATCTACGATGCCATGCTTTGTGATAGGTAATGGGGTAACCATTACCTATCACAAAGCATGGCTCAAAGCTTAACATCAGGTGGGCCATACGCTTTTTCGATCTTCAAGGACCATAAAAAAAAGTATCTATTGTAATTTCGTTACTTTGAAACATTACCTTTTTGAACATCTTGTTTTAGTTTCGTCATAATTTGATTAGTTTTTTTTAATGAGCGGACTATTCTTTTTAATGCGTCCGCTACATATGTCTATTGCATTACGTGTTCATGTTTTCTTCCAGTATTTTATGAGGAAAAGGCAAGATTTATTGGGCCATAAAAATATTGGTTTTTTATTCCTTTTGAGGGTAACGAAGTGATTAGTGATTGTCCGTTTCGGTTTCTCTTGGTTAGGTAGGTACTTATAAAACGTGGAATGTAAGGAGTTCCAACCTCGGAACCCAAGCTAACCTTACTTGCCCGTCACCGGGCTTTGGCGGCCAGCTGATTTCGGCATAGCACAGCTTAACACCGGCACAGCTAAATTCCCTGACCACCTGGCGTTGGTGGTGCGAGGAGCTGTGCCCTGCGATCCCCAACCTGAATGCCCAGCGTGGGGATTGGGGTCATATCCCCCTTATTAATATTAGGAGAGGCCTATGTGACAGTGACAATTTAATAAACATGGTTTTGTTGACTTAGTGTAAACGGGCAGTAAAAATAACTTGGCTAAGAAGGCATTTTGTACTTTTTAAATACACAATAGTGTCGATTCTGTTGCTCACTTTTCTAAACTTAATTAAATTTGGCAGCTTTAAAGTTACAGCTATCCTTGTACACCTAAAAGAAAGGGATAGTATCACTTGTAGGGATGCCAAATTAAGTTTAGTTTAGGAAAATGCACAACAGAATCGACATCAATCTACTACTAGAATAAAATATGGTTTCTACCACAGAGTTCTTACTCTCATCTCTTACTCATCTGTGGTTTCCACTTTTACTACAACATCGTTATCGCACTCGTAAGTGGGTTAAATCACAATCGATGTAGGAAATATTAAATGGACGATAAACTGATTACACCTCCGCTAAACAAACGAGGGAAAACACGCAATTAGATGTACACCGCCAAACGTACTTTACATACGATTTGGAACCTTATTTTGAGGAGGTAAACCTGAAATTACTATAGCAATAGTGTCGCTAGTTCGTAGTAATTACTCGCACTTTTGTAATTTAGGAAGATAAATGGTGTGATACCTCTCAGAAATATCATGAAGTCATCGTCGACGTCAAATCATACATTATCATGATTAACTACGATAGTTGCAGGGAAAATAGTCAGAAAAAACTAAAAATATGTTTGCATCATAGTTCAGGGTGGAAAAAATCATGTGTCAATGATTGTAAAATTTGTTTTAAAAATTGTTATAGTCAAAGGACATGTTAATAACCGATACACAATACAACGATGCCTCATTGTAGTATATTGAGCAATACAACAACGTGTTATTGGCGAAATTAAATTCCGGAGAGTGGGCAAGACCATTACAATGACCAAGTTCACCAGCGCTTAACTGAGGGCATACCACAGGTTTTTATAGTTTACGAAAACTTTATAAGTTTCGGTATCTTTCCATACATTTTCGTAGTTCATGCACGTTTCCCTAGAGGCGCTGTACTGAAAATGTATGGAAAGATACCGAAACTTATAAAGTTTTCGTAAACTATAAAAACCTGTGGTAAGCCCTCTGTAGCCTAGTGGGTATTTTTGACAGAAGTTTGTTTCTAGTATGTACATTATCATACTAAATTTGATAATACAGGGTGTCGCTGTAATGGTGACATTAAATGAACACACGGGTAGTGCTGCCTATCAGTAATCATAAAAAATTAAATCATAAAACTACAGAACCATTTTTCAATATTGTATTTTTCAAATACCTTTTACCTTATTTGTGATTTTAGTTGATTTGAAAAAATAAAATTTTGAAAAATGGACTTTAGTTTTAGGATTTAATTTTTCACTACCCGTGTGTTCATTTAATGTCGCCATTACAGCGACACCCTGTATATATTGTATTGTTAGAATTTGTAGATGGAGGTTATTTTTGGCTATAGGGATTTTTTCTGAACAAGACTTGGCTCAGATATTGTGACGATTTGACTTACACTTATTTAATTTCCATTAAAAACATAAACTAAACGTGTCATTGGATCCTAGAAAACATTTTACACAATTATACGCTTATCTATATGCACCGACATAAATCGGACTGCTAACACTAACCATCGTGCAAAATTACAGACAATTGATGGAATTTTCTGTCAAAAAGAATAACCGCCCATTAGTTTGTCGGTGCACATGACCTTCAGCCCTAAAACTAGCACTTACCAAGCTGTTCTTGGTGTACAGCGTGTCATAAGACTCTGCCTTCGAAGATACGTTTCGCAGCTTGCAGGGTTTCTTCAGCGGCGGCGGCGGCTGCTTGTGCGACGGTGATGCTTTCTCGTTCACACCCACGTGGTTCGCCTTATTCTCCTTCTCTTTCACTTGCTTCGAGTTTGACAGGTTATTCTTGGTGAAGTTGCCGATTTGCTCGAACATGCTCGTTAGGTGTTGCGACATCATTTTGTTTTGGTTGTTCACTTGTTATAATTAGCCGAATCCGAACATTCGGTTCATTGTTTGACTGTTTTTGGACAGGGCTGTGGTGAAAATTCGTCTCTATTCCTGAAGTAAAATTATTTACTTTTTTATGAAATGTGTAAAGGCAGGAAAGTACTAAAAAAATATAAGGTTAATTGTTTTCGTTTTATCACGGTAGAACTATACTACATTGATTAAAATGGCTTCTTTACTAAAACGAATAAGCACTTATCTAGTTACACACACGCACAACATGCCGTACATTAGCCGTTGTTTCAATCCTACTAATATTATAAAGTTGAAAGTTTGTGGAATGTGAACATGTTAACATGTGAAATAAATAACATATATAAATAATAAATAAATAATGCTGGACGTTATCACACAGACAGCATCATGTAGCCTAAAAACAAGCAGAGCTTGTATTATGGGAAACCACATGGTTGATATACTACATATATATATTTTTTTTGTAAATACATACATATCATACATAGAATACACCCAAACCCGAGACAAATACCTGCAGAACATGCCAACATTTGTCCCGCAGCGGGAATCGAACCTGCAATCTTCTGCATCTCAGGCGGGCCTTCGCCCACTGCGCCAAAGAGGCCGTCAAAGCCGAAATATTTGCCTCTCCTTCACGCAAACATTACAGAACGGATTGAGCTGGAGTTTGTAAACTTAGGTTTATAGTTCTAGACCAGGAATGTCATGGCTTTTTATCCGGGTACGACGCGAGCGAAGCTAAGGACGAAAACTAGTCAAATTTAGATTCATCAAACTTCATCGGTGGTTTTCACTAAAATCACATCACATCAAAATACACGTGTAGAGATTTCACTAAGCCAGTGGCATGGGGATAATCAGCCGCTATGTGATTAACACCAGAGCTGAAAGCTTAAGCCTTACTAGCTGAATTTACGCTCCGAATAACGCACTGCATTTTCGCTGTCTACATCGAGATAGTATACTCTAGACTAGAGCCACAAACGTGGAAAAAAATATCGACACCAAAACTTGGCACACGCTGCTTATTGCGCCGACATTTAACACTTTTCAAGCGACATCCAAGGTTCTAAATTAGCTTAAATGTGTGCATTTTGATGTATATCAACGACGCTTGGTTTGGTTTTTGACAGTTCTTTTAATTGGTTCTGTTGTTCGTGAATCTGTTTTGTTCTCTTACCACATGAATAGGTGCCGGATTAAAAAAAGTATGAGTTTGAATGTAAAAAGTATTATTAAACCGGCAAGTAAAGCTTTCGCCTTATTTAATACTAAGTATATGAAAACTGTCGCGTACAGAAAATCTAATTAATGTGTCTTGCTCTGTGAATTACTCACACCAAAGCGACTTGCGGATTCGCTGAAAACGCAATGCGTGCAAATAAGGCGAGGGTGCATTAGAATGTAGCTTTATGGTCAAATTGCACAATTTTACGCTTTGAGTGCTGAAAACACGCTAGCTTACGGGCACATGCTGTTCCTCGTTCCGTGCGGCCTCGCACATGACTGACGCTTCGCGCCATGCCCGCAGTCAACGTGTTAACTTGATACCTTTGATGTAAGTTACATTGCTCTATTTGTTTGTAGTTTGAGCCATCGATATTTTTGAACAATGGGAAAGAGCATTCTCGAATTTATTAAATAATGTAACAAAGACGTTAAAAAAATAAGCCAAGCAGAGTTTCTTGCCAATGGAGAAAATAACAAGGTTACAATATCACATTTTTACGTACGTATAATCAAAGTCTGGACCGTACACATTATTCTAGTTTTTATTTCACATCGATCGGTGCAATATTACCGAAGTTATAAGTGTCGGAAGTTTACGTGGGTTTTTTAAATCTCGTCAGTGATCGCGAGTAGCGCGTGACGTCATCGCTCGGCGCGGCGGGCGTCCGTAGTACATTTCGCTGCTAAGTTGTTTGCTCTCGTGCGCTCTGGTTATTTTTATTAATTTAAAATAATGCTGATTGATTGAGTATTGTGATAAATGATACACATTTATCTTGGGATAAGACTTTATTTTTGCTTTTGGATCCATTTTAGATACTTTCTAGACATTATTGTACAGAGGTTACTTGGAGATCATATTGTTCAAAAACTAACTAGGCTTGTGGCTCAATCTCAATTCTCAAGACGACTTGTCGCTACCGCTTCACTTTTCGGAATGCCCAAGCCTCGTCATTTTTCGTTAGGTACTCTCAGACAATACCTCCCTGCAAAATCCAACCATCGACAAAACCATAGACTTGCTCTCTGGTTTTCGTCAGTCAGGTTCCGAGTTGCCATAATATGCATGATTAATACTTTTTACATCCGGTAATTATTATTTGCTTATAAAATAGATTATTAAATAATAATGATTGTTAAAATAAACTTATAATATTAAAGAAATCATGACATTCGGCCGTCCGTCTTCATGCGATCTCCTGACGCATGATTGAAACAAATCAAGCCATTAGTAAGTATAACGATACAGTAATAATTACAGCATTGTCCAACTGTACCTACAGACACGAGTACAACAACGATACAACTAATAGTTATTACAGTAGGTCTACTTAGTTTAGAATTTAATTGAATTGATTGTTTAAAACTTTCTACAGCGTATATGAATTTCTCAACACAACAATTAAACCATAATCTGACAATTTCAAAATTATTAATTTTAATCCTATGTTTTATTTATTGATTTATTGAAGTGACATGTTTGTATTAATTAGAATTATGTAATTTAAATTCCTTGACAATTAAATATTTAAATTTTGCATGCCAATTGTATTTGGTGAAATATGAGAATCCTGTACCATAGCACTTAAGAACTTTGTAACCATATTTCAAGCAAATAAACCATTTCATTTCATTTCATTTAACCTTAATTTTGTAATGAATAACACCAAAACTAAGATACCTACAACTTACAATTGCTCTTTACTGAATTGACAATTTTGATAATACTTCCATAGAAACTGTAGAAATATTTCATTTATTAGAAAGATACTCATTAGAATTGGAAAAGTCAATTTCGAAATATTCAAACAAAAAAAAACAGCTAAATCTAGGAATGTAATTTAACACATAAAACAACGTACAAACACAGAACTAATGGCACTATCAGCTTATTACGTAGGCATATGCTTAGGTATAATGTAAAAAAAATCTACCTACTTATTACATAACAATGTATATACATTAATGTACCTAACCTGCCTTTACAATACTACGAATATTTGCTTTTCGTAACCACTGGTACATAACACAGAACGTTGTATACGACAACACCATAAAGAAAACAAATGATTTATGTTACAATACAATACGATGTTTACAAATAAATTAATTATCCGATTTCTGCTTTCATTCACAAAGTAGGTAGGTACAGTTTCAAGCTAATTGCAAAATCATTTCCTCGCAGGTTATCATTGCTTGTTATAGATGGGTACTAAAAGAAGTAACATCTTCATGGTACCTACTAAATGTACAAATGGAAATATACATACAAAAATGAGACTTAATGATATACCCACTTACTAAATTAAGTCTACAAGTAATTACATAGAAATCATGACATTCGGTTATTGCTCGATTTTCGATTTGATTTAGGTACCTACTTAGATGTTGAGCTACTGCTGTTATTATTAGATTTGCTTCTAGGTACATTAAGTAATTTATGTATGCATATGATATCTTAGCTTTTGCATGTAAGTTTATTTTACCTTTACTTGCCTAATTATTGTTTTATGTTTTTTTTTTTTATTTGTTAGGTTTTATAGTAAAGTTATATTCTCTGCTATTTCATTTATCAAATTTGTAGCACTATCAATCCATTTCCCCACAATATAAAAGTTATCTGGAAGAAAATGCTATTTAGCATTAAGTTCGCCTATATACATAATCTATCTTGTGCAATAAATAATTTTCTATTTAATTTTATCATTAGTATATTGTTTTCTTTTTTTTTTCTTTTTGTGATTAGGCACTCTTGCTTACAACATGTGGACTCAAATTGGTTTAGCGTACAAAATATGTTTAATTGTGCCTATAATTTAAGTACCTAACTTCCTAAAGCCTGGAATTATGGCAACTTTATATTCAGTCATTAGGTACCTAATATAATTATAATTCATAATGATATGTAAAACATTCATATGTAAATATTGATTTGCCAATAAATTGATTGTTCCTGATTATTTCTGATTATTCCTAAAGGGCCTATGAATGTTACATAAGTTTCGTACTTTTACTTTTTGTTGATAAAATGAGTTAAGTGTTATTTTATTCATAACCTACAGTATATTTACCTACATAGGAGAAAAAGACTTTACCAGTAACGTAATTAGCCTTTTGCTTAGCTTGGCTAGTTACAGCTACAATTGGAACTTCTCTTCCTTATATTTTCAAGCTATTCGGGAGCAGCTCGAGTGACAATATCCAACTTTAAACTATTTCTCAATCTGATACCAAATAAAACATAAGTGGAAATATTTTGAGTGAAATAATTAACAGCATTAACATAACCCTTTTAAATTTTACAATATCACAATATCAATATCAATTTTACAATATGACGATAATCTCTGTATTCTCCAAGTCGTTATTGTTCCTCAAAAGATAAAATAAAGTTGTATAGGTAATACTGGTAATACCTAAACGTCCTACATCGTCATGGCTAGACCAACATATTTATCAAGAGCATCACGCCGGCGGAACAACTGTGCAAAGATTCTCATCAACCTTTTTATAGATAACCGGGCTATCATCCATCAGGTCTATCTTTATCCCTATAGAATTACGAGTTGTACAGCCTTAATACCCACTAAATTTAATTCACAACAGTCAGGGTAGGATATCAAAGAGTTCATAAAGTTCATCCAATGTTTTTATTTTCACGTCAACCTAGAGTCGTAAATAAAATTTAAAAACGATATTAATAATATGACTAAAGTAATCTGCCGATAATACCTACCTATTACCTAAATATTGACCAAGTAAAAGTATATTCACTTCAACTTATCTCTTTCAATTTAATACTAAAAAGCTGTTAACACCTGTATGTTTTCATTATGGAACGCAATAAATGATTGAGTAATGAGTATTGAGTCCAACCTTAACATCAGTCTCGGTCAAAAAATTCTAAAGTGTATAAATCTTTGGTTATTATATTAGCATATAAAATATCTTTTACCGATAAAAGATATAGCTCTGGCAATGAAAGTGTTTGCCGTTAAACTTATGGTGAGACCTGTCAAATTTGTCAAACAAGACTAGGTACACCTTCCGTCACCTACACTTAAGTTCCTTGATTGAAAAGATTATTTAATCGTAGTTCTATTTTACTGACTGTGATACAATGATACATAATTAATTTATTAATTTGGAATCTTAAGGAACACTTTTAATCGTATCATTCATCCGTTCAGCCATTCCTGAATTTAGTGAGACCAAACATACTAACACACACAAAATCTTGCATCTATGTATATTGGCTGATGCTGTCCTTCATAAGTGTCACTTATCTGCCTAGCAACATTAAATTCTAATTATGTTAAAAAGTGAAAATCTCTTAATTCTTCATCAAAGCTCGCGGCAATACGGTAATAAGTAGATACGCTTTGTACTACTGCCTACTGATACTGCTAGCCTGCTGTTTCCCTAACACAGGGACCTAGTTGGGAGTTTGAGCGCAGCCGTGGTCAATGTAGGTAACTAACTAACTAATTATATGTATGTACAAATCCAGATACAAAACAGATGAAGTTTTTTTTCATTTTTCTTCAATAACCTACTGATTATAATAACTATGCATGGCTGTGTGAGCTAAGTTTTGGAGATTGACTGTATGTAACCTGTGAATACCTTTTCCCAAACTTACATTTTTCTGTTAGCTTATATTCTCACCTGTTATTGTGCAATGTAGTAAGTAGGTACATGAAATTGTTTGTGTAAGATTTTGTGAACACTAAATTAAAGTTATATTTTTATTATTTATTTGTTATTTTAAATTTACACCAATTCGTAACGCGACCAAACAGAGAAGAATTGGCAAGAAACTCTGCAAGGGTTGTATTTGTTTTAATCGTCTTTCTTACAATTGTTATTAATATTAAGGGGTTTGACAGTTTCATCCCAAACTTTATATATATATATATATATTTTGCTATCTTAATAAATAATTTTTAATTAGCTTTAGTGGACCTACCAGACGAGAAACCACTGGTTAAAGCTTACAGTTGTCGTTATCGAGGCCCACCCTTAGACATTTTTAGCACTTAAATACAGGCTTAGATACATGAATTGGGAGAATCAAAATAAAAAAAAGCACTAAGTATATTTCTAAACAATAGGTCATAATAATTTAGGTTTATCTTTATATACTTTTTATCTTTATATTTTTATATTATTTATCTTTATAAGTATCATCGTTCATTTATTCTTGTTATATATATGTATTTTGCTATTATAGTTGTGAGTACTTTGCATTTGTTTTATATCTATTTATGTTTATTATAATTTGTGGTAATTAGTCCGTTGTTTCTATTGTCTACATAAATTCTTTCCGGTTGTACACTTTTCTACCTGTTTTGTGCTGTTCCATATCCTACTCAAAGGTTTTATTGGAAGAAAACTGTTAAGCTCGCCAGTGTAAAATTTCACAAATTTATCATTTATGCCATGAACATTTAAACAATACAGTGTACTAGAATCTAACAATACTATCTGCCCTCTTATCACTAAATTCACACATTAAAAAAAATGTTAGCATATCGTCAAAATAGTCCCGGAAGTTTTCATTATTTCGTGACATACAAGATAAGCTTTCAAAAGCCGATCATAATTTTGTTCTTTTGGAAACACCCTCTAAAGTTTTGCCTACCACTCTGTCCAGCTAAACACTATGCTTGGAAGGGCTTCGAACCACTCCTTTGTCAGGCCTATTAGTTTCTATAAAGCAAAATGTATGATCTGCTTTTGATCCCATTCGTAAATAGCGGCACACTTAACATAACTTTTCTAAGACAGCTGTCAATACTTTTAGATTTACTCAACGGATCAAATCTGGCACAATATTATTAAACAGGTACATTCTTGGTGGGCTAACCTTACAGTTCTCTTATGCTTTATACGACGTTTCTATGTACCTGGGCAGTCAGAAGATGAAGTAGAGCTTGGAGAGGTCGATGTGGACCTTCATTTCCTTGAACGCATCTTTTTCCTTCCATATCGAAGACTTCTTGCTTGCTTTTATAATGCTTGTGTGTTTTACTGAAGGTTCTCTCTTGGGAGTCAGCATGTCATCAGATTCCATAGAAATAAATAAAATAATCATTTTAGTTTGCTCATTAGTACAAAATAAAATTCTAGAATATATAGCACACTTTGGCTCCTACTACGCAGTCCATGTAACGTTGTGACGTATATAGCCACCTAACCTACTGGTCCTACGTGTAGTGCTTACTTTATTCTGATGTATACATAGCATTCGATCATACAGCTAAAAAGTCCGCGTAATGTTGTGACGTACATAGCCATGTTCAGGTCCTAAGAGTAGTCCATACTTAAATTAGATGCATACATAGCATTGGATCATACTGCTATTCAGTCCGTGTAATTTTGTGACGTACTCAGCCACTTTAACTCACATGGTTCATATCATACCTTTCCCTCTAATGGCATACTTAGCCTAGCCTTGTGACGTAAATAGCCACTTGAACGCACATGGTTCTAACTTTTCCCTACAATGACATACATAGCCTTGTGATTGTGACGTACATAACCACTAAAGTAAAAATCATTAACCGCCAACCCAACATATAAGTTGCAAAATAACTGTTTGAAATAAAAGTATTAACACACATGGCACATAATTCCTCAAAAATTAAATTGTCGATTCAATTCAAGTACACCCTGTATGCAGAACAGTAAGAATCAAACACCGCTATCAGGGAGTAGCCCTGACCAAACAGTGTTCAATTCAAACTTTGTATTACGAATTAGATATGCAGAATGGTAAAAATCAAATACCGCTATCAGGGAGTAGCCCTGACCAAACAGTGTTCAATTCAAACTTTGTACTACCAACTAGGCTAGCACAGTCAGATAATCTCGGCTAAAACCGACTGATCTATACCAGCAAAATTGGGCATCTACATATTTAGATCTAAACTCACATTTTTAAAATTCGCAAACCAAATACTGCTATCAGAGAGTGGCCCTGATCGAACAGTATTCAATCCAAGCTTTGTATTACCAATTAGGCTAGCACAGACAGATATTCTCGGTTCAATACCGACTGATCCATGCTAGAAAAACTGGTAATTTCCCTACTTATTTAAATTAGATATTCAAAATGCGGGTAGGTATCGGAACTATTCGGAATTATGTACCAAGTTCTAAAAATAGAAAGGTGCTAACATGGCCAGGTAATCTCGGTGCATTACCGACCGGCACATAAAACACGATTCAATTCTTATAGAACAAGATGGCGATGAAATATACATTTACTTTAATGTTAAATAATAAAATCAACACTTTCGTACCTTGGTTCATCTCCACTTCTGATGTGTGATAAATGATACACATTTATCTTGGGATAAGACTTTATTTTTGCTTTTGGATCCATTTTAGATACTTTCTAGACATTATTGTACAGAGGTTACTTGGAGATCATATTGTTCAAAAACTAACTAGGCTTGTGGCTCAATCTCAATTCTCAAGACGACTTGTCGCTACCGCTTCACTTTTCGGAATGCCCAAGCCTCGTCATTTTTCGTTAGGTACTCTCAGACAATACCTCCCTGCAAAATCCAACCATCGACAAAACCATAGACTTGCTCTCTGGTTTTCGTCAGTCAGGTTCCGAGTTGCCATAATATGCATGATTAATACTTTTTACATCCGGTAATTATTATTTGCTTATAAAATAGATTATTAAATAATAATGATTGTTAAAATAAACTTATAATATTAAAGAAATCATGACAGTATATTGTGTAAATTATTGGTTATTATTATAAATTATACTAAAATGGAAAAAGGATTTCAAAAAGACCAATGTAACAACCTTCCCATAGTTCACGGTCTGATGGTGGCAGAATGTTTTATAAAAATAAAGAGATCATTAACCTTGGAATTGTTCAATAAACTGCGAGTCGCGTACCCTACATACGACATACCTACTACATGTATCGGGGAGCCCCCCTTAATTAATTTTAATTTAATTTAATTATTTATTTTTTAAGTACCTAAATATATAAACAAAATATTCTGTGAATATTTCAAGGGTCTACCTGTTGCCGTTATTACCATCGAGCAAAAAAACGGCAAAAAAAGTGGCAACAGAAATACATCATCGGTGAAAATTTCAACTGTCTAACTATCGCGGTTCTTGAGATACAGCCTGGTGACAGATAGACGGACATACAGACGGACAGCGAAATCTTAGTACCTAATAGGGTTTCCTTTTTTACCCTTTGGGTACGGAACCCTAAAAAGCATTTTACTAGCATTAACAAAGTACCTACCTAGTCTACCTACTAGGTCCTTAGTTAGTGTTTTGCATTGCAAGGTTAAGTACCTACTACTTAGTATTTCACATGGTGTTTGAATAATTACATCGACATGATCCTCAAAACAATATACTGCCGTTTTTGGCCCTAACGGGGGCTCTTCACATCGCATTTATCAATTTTATTCTGATTTTTGGATCCTTAGGAACGTAAAAAAACAAATTTTCGGGTTTTTTTGTGGCCGTATTTTTACACTGAGGCACGACACAGTATTTATTAGATGGACTCAAGTTGTTTTTATTGTTTCTGATTTAAAATAAAGAAAGTAGTTCCGCACGCGACGGGCACATTCGGGTAAACGCTTTGAATCCCCGAGTCGCTCGCGTGGAGATAGGACACGTGACGTCATCAACGATATCGCGCTCCGTCCGCGGCTTAGACTAAAAATGTTAACTTTGCACTTTTATATCTCGGTCAGTTTTAGAGATAAAAAAATAATAAAAACACAGTTGTTCTCGTAATTTTTTGTAGAATTTTTTGACATATGTAACAAAAAATGGTTTTCTTCTTCATTCTTCTCTGTTGGTCGCGTTACGAATTGGTGTAAAAAAGTTGATGATTCAAACTGTTCCTTGTGGCTCTAACTGGATGAAAAATTATTATATGATGTTTTAATGAACAATCTACTATGACAATGAGTAAAATGGTATCCTTGTCGATCAACCAATCTTCTTCTTCATTATGAGCTATTTGGTTGTATCAATCAAAGTGGAATGTATTATAATCGTGAAAGATAAAAAATTTAAACATCGAAAAAAAAAATGATTGCATCAATAACAAGAGTAAGTTTGTACAATGGTTTTAACCTAAGCATTACAATGAGTATTATTTTTTGTAAAATTATAAAATCTTTCAAATATAACTTTCGGCACACGCCGACCTTTTTCAAAATACTGTAGGGTATTTATGTGACCTGAAAAAACCTGTGAATTAATCCCTATTCCAAGGCCTCCTCGAGTAATCTTCTACCACCTGATGATGATCATGATGATTAACCGCCTCTTACAAATTGGTCCCAACACATTTTGTGCAACACCTAACCTTTTTCAACCTTTTTGTGCACGGCAGAGCTTTCGTTTGCAAATTGCTAACTTTTCTAACAGTTCACGTTTGCAACTCTGTTGTGTCGCGTTCATTTCAAGTTTTAATGCAGTTTTGAAAATTGAGTAATGTGTTTTGTACACATTTTATGTGTTACATTTATTTTGGTTTTATTCCAATGGCTGGTTCATAATGAGCGAATACCTACAAGTTTATTTAAAAAATAGTGAAATACCTGAGAATAATAAAAGAAAACATAAAATCGACGCGTTCTCAAAATGCAAGCCTGTCGAAAGTAATTTAAGATATTTGAAATTGGGTTAATCTATTTTTAGTTCCATTGTTCATTTACTTCTTTATTAATTGGCTTCTGGGATAGTTTTCACAATTTCGCCAGTATCAAGTATAATGTTCATAATAATATGAGGCAACGTAGTACGGTTTATAAGTCCTGTGGTCCAGTCTTCAGTCAGGTTCTGTTTTCTGCTATAGCCATGGCGAATATAACAAAAAACGATCGGCGCACAATTTTCTTCATCATAGAATTCCCGTTCAATCTTCTTTTATTCCATTTCACTTATACTTGTGTCTTATAACTAACGTATAACGGTTATAATACCATGACTAATAAACGACATACATTAGAAAAACACTAGAAAATAAAATTTAATAAAAATGACAACCGTCGTTCAAGATGAAAAAAATGATGTCCCCAATGTTCATTGGTCAAACCATTATTTATTTTAAAAAAAATGGAAAACTGAACGCGTACGTATCAAACCCATTTTGAATTTAATAATTAGATTAGCTATATAACTGACAAATTTAAAAAAAATGTCCTATGTTCTTTATTCAAATAATTCATTTAAATATTGCCAGCGCTCCTACATTGCCTAAACCCGCCTTTAAATATTTATCCGTAGCGAAGTTTTGCAAATAACTGCTTACAAACAGGGTCGACGCGTGAACAATGACGTCACGATACTGTCACGGAACCCGGAGCGAGTTTGCCTTCGGGGTCTTGTCTGTGTACACTTGCGAGCTTATTCTTGATTATTCTAAAATAAACTGTATAATTTAACCTTTCTGTTAATTTAGCTTTGTTAATTAATTAACAAAAAAAATCAACCTGAAACATGTGAAGATGTGGTCTAAGATGGATTACACTTGCCTAGAAAGAACCGATTCATTCTGGATTTGAAGACTCCAAGATTGTACTGGTCCGGAAAAACAGACGCCGAAAGCATGCCAGAAGCAAGTTCCACTCCTAATTATATACCTAAGTAGGTACATACAAGCGATTCAATTTAAAGAGGTTTTAAAAAATACTTATATTTTATCAAATGAAGAACTGTGTCTAGTGAGTAGTTTTTCATGATGCAAAAATTTTGATATGATTATATTTAAGTCTCTAAAGTTGTTGTGTCCTTAAATATTTCTTAAAATTAAAAGGTAGTGTTACATCATCACAAAAAATAAATAATTACCTTTCTGTCAAAACTCAGGTGGCAAGTACCTATACGTTTTGGTTGTGTTGCACGCACAGCGAATAATATACGTCTCACCAATCCATATATATTAAAATGTTTATAAAAGAAGGCTCAATGCGAATTACTGTGACATCACTTTACAGGCTTTCAGTCAAAGTGGAACCAGGGAATACTTTGATACTATTTCGGAATTAGAAACACTTATTTAAAATTATTCTGATTATATGTACTAGAGGTACCAGTTTAACTGTTTTTGAAGCAGTAAACCATTTACATAAAAAGCCAAACTATTTAGTATCATTTTTTTATTAATAAATGATTTATGGTTTTAAGCATAGTTGTTCATTATTATTAAAAGTAGGAACACCTACTTTTTTTACTTGATTATCTAGCTACTATGGCATTTTAGTTTTGTACCGAAGTAAATACCGAGACAATTCAAATGATGGAGCATCGAGAACAATCGATACCAAATGACCGGTGTAAGCGTCTGGGACTGGACAGATAATGATTGTTGTTTCAACACCCATTATTGAGATCCGAACCAATATTAACTTGGTTAATCGATTTCATCTCAAGTTTGGTTGTCTGGCTGGACTTCAGGTTCAACTGTTCAGTATTCCTTTGTTCCTTTTGAATTTGCTCGTCTTCCTTCTCCATACACAATTACATTAAGTATTTCTGTGGCAAATCAATGTTTATGACTTGATAAGAATAATTACAAGCTACTGTTGAACAAGCTCTTGTATTTCAATTTCAAACACCCTTATAATTAACATTTAATTTATTTTAACAATACATTATCTAAGTAATGGAAATTCGGTACGATAGTTTTGCTTAACAGCATAGGCCTCAATTATTTTCTCAAGATTTTTCCAAAGTTCAACGTGTTGAGCTCTCCTTCTCCAAAGTCCGCTCGCTGTGTCAATGTCATCTTCATACTTAAGAAACGGTTTATCTCTCTTGTTTATACCTATATACACTTATGTATTTTCGAATAGGATATTCATTCATGTATGGACGCTAAATCATGTCCCAAAGTGTACAAACTCAACTCATTAGACTAAGTTTCAAGAAACATAGCGCCACAGACTGTTATAACATAGTGTTACGATACTTTATTGTAATAATGTTGAGTACCGTAAAAGTTGGCAGCTTTGCCTAGTTTCAAGCCTGGTAAGGTATTCGCGTTAGCTCAACTTCATATATTTTCATAGAAGGTTGTGTTTTCTTCGAACTAGCAACACAATGTTGGGTTATTTAATAGAAATGTCATATTAAAAATATGATTTCTGGCAAATTTTGGTTTATATTTCACAAAAAGGTGTACTGGGCAAAGTCACCTATACAATATGGCAGCTTTGCCTATTTCAAAATCTGAGCACACACACGACATTAAACATGAGCCTTAAAGGAAAATAGTTTAAACTAAGTACACACAATACGGTCATATTGTTCATATTTCAACAAATCTGTCGGAACACTCACACTAATGTTCTAGGCAATGTCGACACCACTTTTCTGCCCAATTCCATACAAAAGCGTTCTAAGTAGCTAGGGTTGTCAATTTTTCGGGCTGGTTGTTATAAATCCCCCTTTTTTCATAAACAAATTCAATGACACACACCCAAGACGAAACAAGTAACCTTTTGTTCTGCTCTATCATATAATACACAACTACCCTCAATAGTCCAGTGCTGCACAGAATAATTTTAATTATTGCGCACTATCGTGATAAACAAATGAAAAAGTTACTAGCTGACGCATCAATTAATACCTACACAAAATAATAAACGTATACTGTAACTTAAAATTTCGCCATAATCGCCAACCGCTACGATAACTCAGTTGGTTAGAGCGTCTAATTCATAAACTAGTGTGAATAAATTGCTGGTTCGATCCCCCAGCCAAGTATAAATATTTTTGTATAAGATTTTGGCCATTTGAATATGGCAGCCTCTACGGCAGCAGTTTAAATTTATACTTGAAGGGGGTATACCAGATCGTGACGCTTTGTGTAAGTATGGGTATGTTAAACATCTTTTGAGCTGCATAGGAAGACATTTCCCCAGAACGTACATGTTCTGCAGCGAGTTGTAGCATTTCGTCACTGTAGTCAGCATATTGTCGACAACCTACTGATCTTCTTTTACGCGTCGACTTGGGTTTAGTCATTGCCTAAAACAAGACACCTAATTAAAAAACACGACTGCAAACATCACGTCTTCGGGCTGATGATGGTGAATTTATTTATTTATCAGCCTAGTGCCAACCCTAGCCATTGGCTGTTGTAGGCAAAGTCACCACATTTTCAAAATTTTCAGAGAGTTGACTTTGCCTAGCTGTTTTTAGTTACAAAATACAAATGATTCATAAGAAATTCAGTGTATAACCAATCATTTTCGGCATTACCTATAAACTAAGTGCAATGGTCTTATCAGAACAGCTATTAGTAGCAGTCAAATTCAAATTTTATTGCGGCACCGTTTGTCGCGCGCTATCTCGTTCACACAAAATCTAACCAAATGACAGGTTTTTAACATAGTATGGTGACAAATGACATAACTATGTTGTCATCTATAAAACAGTGTTTCCTCCAAATATTTTTTTATGCCAAATAGTAGATCGTTAGGTAGGCATTGGAGGTATTTATTTAAATTATGTTAAGTAGGCAAATTCACCTGCACTAGGCAAAGCTGCCAGCTTTTACGGTACGTAGTTAGTTTGCGAACTGTGAATCAACAAGTCATAATGCAACTCCAAGCCGAAATACGCTGGCGTTGCATTTCAAACTTAGTTATTTACCGGCGTCAATGAACAGTTTGTTCTCTGTTGCTTTTTGAGTAACGTAGGTAGCAACTTCAGAGAAATATCGAAATTAGATGAAAAAGTCTCAATAGCCCAATTCCATCAAAACGTCCAATTCTAACACGATCGAGCGCGCAATAAATGAAAGATCCGTCTCGAATCACGTGAACTCATCCGTAAAACAATTTCACGTTGAAATTTAAAAGACAAACAAATCATCTGTAAAAATAAGGAAAACAAATAGGTAAACACCGCGGAAAAATTGTCACCAATGAAACAAAAATGACGGTTTTCCGCAACTATTCCAAAATGTTACAAAAGGAAATTGTGAGAAAAATGTTTTGGGCAATATTATTTCGAAAGGAAGTGCTGGACGAAACAAAGGCATCTTAATAATAGGCCTTCAGAAAGTTGCCTCAAAGAGCAGATCGCGGGCGAAAGTCCCTCTTATCTCGCCCGACTTCGCCAAAACGACACTTATCTACGTTTTACTTTATTGATTGATTGGAAATCTGGTTTGGACAACAACAGATGGGCAATAAAAGCTTATTTTATGAGTGACGTGGGGTAAGATGGAGGTAAATCAGTGGTCGTTGAAGGGGCTGTACTAAAGACAAGCTAATTTATTATTTTGTTCGATAAATCTTTTATATAAAATAGTAAACTGACTGACTGCCCAAACAGCTAGACCTAGAGAAATTTTGCAAATGGATACTAGGGGGTAAAATAGGAGATGAGAGTTTGTATGATGTATGTCCGTCAGTTTTGAAGTTAGGATCTTAAAATTGTGTATCCATTATGGCTGACGATTAAAAATAAATTTATATGTGTCTAAGTGTTTTTGATAATTGTACCATTAACAATAACACGGGTGAAGCTACGGGTGGCTAGTATTTTATAAATCTAGTTTTGATCTTCTTTGTATTTTGTTTTTTGTAAGGACTTGCTAAAAAATATTATCACAGGCTGTTGTTGTTTTATGCAAAAGATAAAATATCTTTCTATATTTCAGATCCTAAGTAGTTGGACATACGTGCATGAATTACGGAATCACAAGATTTATAAAATGCAAGACGCATACCGGTCTACTTTATGAATATTGTAGCATAAGCTAAAGTTCATGTTTCGCCTCGCAAAAAACTAGTCTCTCGTAAAATAGTAGCGAGGATTTGTAAATATGAAAATTTTTGTTTGAGTGTAACATAATATTTATAAATATATAAAACAAACTAACGGAAAAAAAAATTACGGATATGATAATAACCCTAACTAAGGATTAGTTCCTACTTTCAACTAATATTATAAATGTGAAATTTTGTGAGAATGGATGGATGGATGGATTTTGTTAGGTACTCTTATTATTGGTACCTACGAACGGATTTGGATGAAACTTGGAATAAACATAGTTTGTGATATGAATTAATACATAGGGTACTTTTTATTCAGGTACCAGACAAGCGAAGCCGCAGGCGGAAGCTAGTATTATAAATGTGAAAGTAAGTTTGTTTTTTTCATTTGTTTTTTTGTTCGTTTGCTACGCTTTCACGCCTTAACTACTTAACCGATCATCATGTAATTTCGCATACACGTTGCCAGGGGTACAGGAAAGGAGGGTTACCTTACATACAGAACAAAGTTCCGGAGGAAAAGATAAATAACTTTAACGCTAGCGAAGCCGCTGGCGGAAGCTAATTTATTATAAAGGCAAAGTATTTAAATAAACATAGGCAAAGGAGGAAGATTTAAGGAAAGTAATACCTTGTCAGTGTAAAAAGTTTTGCCCTAACCAGGCCTCTTTCACTCCGCAGAATAGGTATAAAAATATACCTACGCATCGCCGGCCCTCCTAGCATGGTTCGTTACGTCGGTTGCCGAGTTCTGCCCGGAACGAAAGTGTCTTTGAGCAGCCGCGGCATTTTACTTTGTTTTTGTTAATGTACCTATATTTTACGCCAAATGAAGGCAAAAAAATACTGCATAGCATTTGGTTGCCTGAATAATAATAAGAAAATGTAAATAATACCAATAGTAGGTACAGAACTGAAAGTTTTTCTACCAAATAATGCGTTGTTTAGATATCAAAGTCTCCCGTATTTACTTAAGTAGATAGGTACTTAGGTACAAGTTCTATTTGAATGCGTTACCTACCTACATAAATAAACGTAATATTATAATGTAGGTATTTTTTCATAGACAATTTTTGTGCCATTGGTAGGTATCTACCTACATAGTGCTGTAGTAAGTAGGTATTATGATTTTGATTATGTAGACTGAGAGCAAGATTAGAAACCCAACCTAGGTACATTTTTATTTGATTTAACTTTAAGTAGGCAGTGTAGGTTACCTACTTAAAAACAGTCGGGTAGGTAGGTGTAGGTAGACAAATCGATGTGGTAAGTTACCTAAAGGTAGGCGTACTAACAACTAAAACTAGATAACTAGGTTACCTACAAACCAAATGTTGTTTTTTTCTCTTGCAAATATCTAGGTAGGTACCTACCTACTAAAATTTTGGCCACGCTGGGCATGCGGGTTGGGGATCGCAGGGTACAGCTTCTCGCACCGCCGACGCTGCTGCCCGTTGGCGGCCAGGTTCTTATTATTCGTCACAGAATAATTCTCAAGACAACCCTAACGTTACACGTGCCACGTCAGTAGAGATAGAGCTATACGATAGAAAGGGATGCAAGGTGTAGGTTAATATAAATGTTAGGCACTGAGTTCGGTACGAGCTTAATAGCACTTTATTGCGTAGCAGCTAAAGTCGCTATTTATTTAAATGATTGCGCGGAGTGAAGCTTCTGTCCCTTCTGTATTCTGTGCCCTAACATTAAAAAAACAGTTTTAATTTTTCCTTCATCCTTCAAAATATTCCTGATCCATGATATCCCACCCAGGAGAAATACATTTTTAAACTGATGTTCTTTGTGGAATTAACCTTTTAAAAAATATCAGTGGCGTTATAAAATTGATCTATTTTTGACTAGCTTCCGCCCGCGGTTTCGCTAGCGTTATACCGGTATAAAAAGGAGCATGTGTATTACAAGTTTTATCCATTTTTTTTTTTGTACCTACGCAAACTTTTGCATTTATTAAATTTTAGTGTGATGTGATGTGTTATACATACCACAGACCCCACATGGCCGGCCCACCGGAACCAACATCTTAACGTGCCTCCGGAAGCGCTTAGATCTAAACGGTCTACCTACCAAATATAAGGTCACCCATCCAAGTAGTGAACGGGCGGAGTGTTGCCTAACCAAGATGATCTGCTACAGTTTGCTCAAAACCAACGAAAAGTCATTTTGGTCGTCGTCATCACTACGTGTAGGTATGTCAATGTCAATGTCCCGCGTATCAACCTATTCAAGTATTCATATTTATATAGTTTATTTCCACTAAACGGCACATAAGTATACTTCAACACAAAGTAATAAGCTTGTTGCGCCCACGCGGTCACCCCAGGCTCCATGGCTTGCGTCAATCTATACTTTTATATTTAACAAACTGTAAGAACGCCGAAGTAAGCGACGCCACAAGCGCTCAATAAGCTAATATAATGAATTGCTAAAACTATTCGCAGAAATGAGCAATTTGTTTGGAGACGTCTTATCGCATTTTGGATGTTTGTGAAGTTATGACAAAAGACTTCATTATGAAACCGTTAGTGAAACAAAATTGACGTGAAATAAACAATGGCGGCAGAATAGCTCGAGCTTTACAGTTGTAATTCGGTTTGGAATCTAATTTTTCAATGTAATGGGTATCTAATATTACAAAGACCTTCTGAAAATGTTTGCCTATCTTTTATTTTATGGTCATTGTGTCGGGAGAGTGAGATGACTATAAACTCTTGTCTCGCTACGTTGATTTAAATGGGTACCTGAACAATATCAAAATATATCGCGAGCCACGGCAGCGGCAGTCGAAGCGCAAAAAATGTAGTAGGTAGGTGCGTACTTAAAGAATACAATATTGTAGGTACCCCAACCATTATAAATAATATATTTCAATCATTATAAATTAACTTATTGACCATTATACATTTTAACCAATATGCATTTCAAACTTTCTCTGTCTTATTCCAAAACGAAAACTAAAGATAGTCTAGGTTTAAATCTGACATTTTACAACAAACTACCAGTACAAAATACCAGTTTTAAACCTAGACTATCTTTAGTCTTCGTTTTGCAATAAGACGGTTTATGTTTTTGAGCATTACAGTTTTTAATTTTAGACTTTTTATACGTAGATATATCAGTCGGACTTTTATTTATTTTAAGTATTATATATTTTGAAATTATCTGTTTTAAGTTTCGATATTTCAAGATTTGTTGAATATTGATCTTATATTGTGATATGTACCCATTTAAATACCCAAATACATAAAGCAAATAAAAAACCTTAAGTACCAAAAAAGTTATATCATATTTAAAAAAAATATAAACTGAATCGCTATCAATCTATCTTCTTACGCATATTACGTTTATCGTACTTTAGGGGAATTCCTTCTCTTTAAAGAAGGTGTGTGTTCTTTGTATGTAAATTGCTTACAATGAGAGTTCTGTTCCTATTACATTATTACAAATATGACTTTTATGCATTCTCATTCTTGCATCTGTGAACGTGTACCTGTAATAGTTATTGTAATGACCAGTTACAGAATTATCAAAAATACTTTAAAACCGCACTTTAAATAATTATTCGGACAACTACAAATCTACTAACAATTAAAAACGGAACAAAAATACCCTTCCCAACGAAAAAAATAAACCAAATCTGTTCATAAATGACGCAATTGTGAAGTATTGATCCTTATTTTGAAGTCGGTTAGAAAAAATCAACTTTAAAGAAATCAATTCTTAGGGGTCAGGTGATATAGTTTCTTCAAATTTAACGGTAAATATACTTACCCAAACGAAAAGAATTTTCCAAATCGGTTAATAATAATATATGACAGGGGAGTAAATAAACATAAAAAACCGGCTAAGTGCGAGTCGGGCTCGCGCACGAAGGGTTCCGCACCATGGGAGCCCCCCTTGATTTGTTTTATTTTAATTTAATTATTTATTTCTGAAGTGAATATACAACTGAAAGTTCTGTGAATATTTCAGGCGTCTAGCTGTTGCCGTTATTAATATCAAGCAAAAAACGGCAAACAAATCATGTTTGTCGAATGGGAAAGGAATGAACCCCCCTTTATTATTTATTTCGTTTTGTTTTTAGTATTTATTGTTATAGCGGCAACAGAAATACATCATCTGTGAAAATTTCAACTATCTAGCTATCAGACTGTATCTCATGAGATACAGTCAGACAGACAAACAGACCAGACAAACAGACAGACAGATAGATGGACAGCGAAGTCTTAGTAATAGTTTCCTGTTTTTACCCTTTGGGTACGGAACCCTAAAAAATACAACCAAATTAAGAGCCTACTCCTTTTTTGAAGTCAATTTAAAATAAGACTACGTACTTATAACTTTTAAGACCCTATTTAATTCAGGGTCCTAAAATGTCGCAACATAAGTTTGCTGTACCCGCCAAGATCAGTCCAGACTCCATCAAGAGTTAGCCTTCGGGCGACTAATAAACTCCAAAGGGTTGGCTACTAGCTCATGCAAACTTACTTACTTAGCATCATTATCAGCTCTGCAGCATCAGACAAATTACGGCTAAGTTGTGAATGCCCAGGGCTACAACCAGGTCGGGCTGCAGCGATAACGAAGTTATATGACCGTCAATGCCTTAGAACGCTAAGAAAATCCTAGAGAGTCAAACCATAAATACGAGCACATTATTTTCCGTATTAGAAATCATCATGTCCATAAAAGAGTATCAAACTCTTTATCATCATCATCATCATCAACACCTTTGATTATGCCACTCGTCTCGATCCTGCGCTAGAATGAGCCAGTAGCAAACTTTCCACAAAAAAAATATCAATGTAACGCACGTAGAGAGATGTCAAAAATCCTCAAAACTAACCAAATAATATGAATCCCTCGACAAAAATCTATAATAATAAATTCAAGCACAAAAACATATACTTACCTAAAAAACAGCCATGACTCACATATTCTATACAAATTCGAAAAAGCAAATACATCAAACTATGTACCTTTTCTAAAAAAATATATTTAAATAAGATCATATGTGATGGTGACAATATGTTAGGATAGGATTGCTTTACCTGTCGTACTAGTTTTGAACTGTATCTCGACGGTTAGGTCTTGTCCTCCAAGTAATAATACCTACACGGCCACATCATTTCACCCTAACCAAAAATAACCATCAAGAAATTACCAGCAGAACTACCGTAGGCGGACACACCTCTAATGATTAGAAATGAAAATATCTACGGATCCACAAATCATTCTTTATATCTAACTCTACTCTAAAAATATTTTATTAAGATGATGAAGATTTATATTCGTGTTTGCGGTAGAGCCTTTTAAAAGAGTCGTCCACCATTTATCAAAATCTTATTAATTAGGTGTGTCACAGTAAAATATACAAACGTTCTTTTTCTAAATTCAAGATGTTTGTAAAACCACTAATATTATAAAGAGGGAAGATTTAATTTTTTGTATGTTTGTTTGTTTGTAATGGATAAACTTACAAACTACTTAACTGTTTTTTTTTGCTTTCAGCTATAGAAAGCTACGTTATCAAGTTAAACATAGGCTGTTTTTTTATTACTTGAGATCCCTATTATAATTGCAATAATGTAACGCAGGTAGGTATCAAAAAAATTGCCTATGGAAGTAATTGTTTAGCGTGGATGAAATTGTTAACAGTGGGTATCTGTCAGATAAATAGAACACGTAATCTTGCATAAAGAAGATCGGTCAGTTTCATACAACCTGTGACCTGAGACCTAACTATAAAATGTCGTGACTAGAAATGACCTATGTCCTAATTAATAGTTCTTATTGCAGGATATCATGTTCAATTAATCTTGTTTTCTTTATTAAAGCCGGAAGAATTGTTCTGGGTATTTCTTATACTTTTAGGTTACGATCGATTGGGACACTGGCGCCATTATACAAAAACTAACCAAACGCGTGCTTTGTTAGTGGCAGTTTTGTTTTAGACAGTTAACATTGGGACGAGAGATGCACAATGTGGATGTGAGCGATTTCAATAACCATGATACGTTATAGGGCGTATTGCGATCAATATTTATTATTAAATTACTAAGTATTCTGGCTTTAATAAGTAAAGTTATTAGTTATAATTTCGATACTCCATTATTAAGAATATTTTAACATAATTCGTATTTTTATTCGCTTCGATTTATAATCAGGTCTGAAATTACTGGCCTTCTTTATTGGTAGTACTTTAATTTACGTAGGTATTAGCAGAGACCAGTATATTATTAATAAGCAAAGTACACGCAAACGCAGTCGCAGGTGGGTCAGCTCGTCTTACTAACTACATACTGAAAGATTAAGCAGCGGAGCAGATCAACAGACTCAAAATGACATCTCTAATAATTATTCGTATGTTTCGTCAATTTTACACACATATCCGCTGTGGTGGAAACCAGCCTAAAGGGTTGATGCTTTAAGCATTTTGTCAGAAAACTAATGGAAGAAGTAGGCCGAATAAATTTATAGACTTTCCGCTTCGGTTTACGCCCGCCTTACTTAGTATCTTCACTATACACATCAATGTTTTAAGGTTTATTCATTTCATTCTACATGATTTATGATAGTTCTATGATTCAAAATGCTCGTGACTGTTTTTTCTTTTTTTTAATAAATTCAGTAATCTACTTAATATTTGACGAAATCAAGTGTAACATTGTGCATCTACGGAGGAAATAAAATAACTATGAACTAACATACACCTGCATACTGAGTACTCTGAGTATGTAGGTAGGTACGTTTTCTATAATGTTAAAAAATAACATAAAAGTATAGAATAGTAATAATTATGAAAAAAGGTGTATTTCTCTAATCATAGGAGTGTACCTTCAAGCTGCACCCATGTATGTTCTCCGTTTTCAGTAGTCAAGCGACTGTACTATAAACATGGAAGTCCTGGAAATTCAATTGAAAGCTAAACAAAAGGCATGTAAGCGGGAATGAGTCCATGGAAGTCTAGGAACAACTCAAAGCTGGCATAATAAAATTAACCAATGACGTCAAAAGAAAACCTGTCGTCACCTAATTAAGGGGTAGTTTAGCCAATGTTGTAACCGCAAATGTGACATTATTAGGGTTCCGCCGAGTTCCGTGCAAAATATAATTTCAAAGGGAAAACTTACTAAGCTATTTTTAGGGTTAATGAGTTTTGAATAACAAGGTTTAGAATAAGGGTTGTTTTTAATGTCATTAACGGTGCCTATGATTAGATATTCAGATGTTTCACGGTTAGCAAAGTTATAAATTTGTGAACTCAGGGGCAATATATTTTGGGCAGATTAATAAAACGGGCTTAGAAGTTTATAAATAAATAGATATGTTTTGGGCAGATTAGAGAGCCAGAGTCTATCTATAAATAAATAGAAATACACTCGAGAGCAATGAATCCGGGTCACTCAAAGAATCCACAAAATCTCGGAAAGTAAGAATGCTAGGTTAATGCAATAAATTGTATTTAATAGACAATTTAATACTCCTTAAATGAAAGTTAAAAAAATATGAGTGACCATACATTTTATTTACACAAAATTACATAAAGAAAAAAAACTGCTGATCTCTCCTTAAAACAAAAATAGGAAACATGAAATTTTTGAACTTTATGACAATTTTCTTGAATTTCAATACTTCGTATTACCTCCTCGTGCTTCCATTACTGCGTTTACGCAGTTTGGCATGCTGTACACCAAGTTCCTTATACGATTTTGGGGAATATTCTCCCATTCCTCTGTGAGAGCAATTTTGAGCTCAGGAAGCGTGATTCGGGGAGGGTTTCGTTGTTTTACGCATCTCCCTAGCTCGTCCCAAGCATGCTCGATCGGGTTGATATCCGGGCTGCGCGCTGGCCACTCCATACAAGTAATGTTCATCTCTTGAAGGTAGTCATTCACAATCCTACCTGTATGAGGTCGGGCATTGTCATGCATAAATATAGCATCCTCACCCAAATTGACCATAAATGGACCAACGTGTTCGTTGAGGATTTCTTCCACATATCTTACGCTAGTTAAAGAGCCGTTTTCTATGATCACCAGCTCTGTGCGACTTTCAGAGGAAATTCCGGCCCACACAAGTACAGACCCACCACCGTAGGCTACTTTTTCTTCGATGCATGCTTGCTTGAATCTTTCCCCTGGTCTTCTATACACTCTGTGTCTTCCATCGTGCTTGTAGAGCATAAATTTTGTCTATTAAATACAATTTATTGCATTAACCTAGCATTCTTACTTTCCGAGATTTTTTGGATTCTTTGAGTGACCCGGATTCATTGCTCTCGAGGGTATTTAAAGCGTGTAAGATTAATGAAATGGCCAGTATTTTTTATTTGTAATTGAAACTCCACAATGTTATGATTAATTTGTAGTACCTAGAAACCTTTACGTTATTATAAAACAAATCTTTAATCGATATAATAAATGAAAAGTGATTAAATGTTTATAAGGCTGAGGCTAAGGAATAAGGCTGTTGATTAAATCGGTTTGAATAAAGTCGAATTATCTCAATTAAATAAGATAGCATAATTAGCTATTTACATGTTAATTAATAAATTGTAATTAAATACTCAGGTATTTATTTATCCTACTAATATAATAATTTTAAATAAATAAATAAATAGGTAGGTACATACTAAATTCTTATTTAATTATTTAATTATTTTTCTTAAGTATTTGATTTATTTTGTTTTAAAAGTTTCAATAAATTGAATAACTTTAATTATATATTGAATAATAACATAATAATAATAAACTAAATAATTTTAGTAGTTCCCCACGTCATCAATTTGTATTAAACTTGGACAGTCTGTGGACTAACTCTGGACAGTCTGGACAGCAGAATATTCATATTAAATATTTCCCACGTCCACGTTGATTAAGATCAACGTGGGCTCATGCAAAGAGAAATTGGCCACACTGAACCAAATTTTAAATACTTGTGATTCCTTATGGTTCCAATTATAATTTGTAGATTTTTTTGAATGATAAAGAATTTGTAATAACTTTTATTTGTAAATATTGGTTATAAAACGCGTAAATAAGAGACTATAGAGCTAATTCAAAAAAATAAACTTAACATCAACTTAGTTTGAGACGCAACTCAAGTTGTTAAGCAACAATAAGTGTTTACTTTCATTAACATAATAATACACATACCTTTCTGGTTATAAATAAACTTATTTAACTATTAGTTTTAATGAAAATAGAGACGAATTTTCATCTCCAAAACTTTTGAAAATTTTTACCAACCCAAAAAGTTGTGAAACTTTTTTTGTAATGTCTTTATGTTATATCTGTATGGGAATTGTTGCTATTAGAATACTTTCACTACGTTTTCTAGGCTAGGGGCATCCGGTGTGCGTCCGCATAGCACAGTGTCACCGCGGCGACTGCTGTGCTTGCGGAGTTGCCTCGGCCATCGGCAGCCGTCGACGACGCCTGTGAAGCAAGTCTTCAGCGGCTGAAGCACGCATGCGCGGCTAAGCCCCGCCTCTTCAAACTTTTCAGCGGTCCCGCGCTTTTCTTTACAACTTTTCTATGCTTATTCTTTGCTTAATTTTCTAAAACAGATGGAAAGATGGCTTACTATAAAGAATGGTTGATGTTTCTGAAGATTTTATTGGTGATAGACCTCTACGGGAGTCTGAGTGTGCTACATTAGATGCCATAAATGCTATTAATGATTGGTTTTGGAAAAAGTTTACGTTCTCAATCAGATAACTTATTATACTCGTAGTTTCTTTGTTTGAAAACTTTATTGTACATAAAATTATTAAAAGTAGGTTAAAAAAGGCACATTCATTGATTCCTAATTTAGGATGTACACGAGATTCTATTTTTCGAGCAGGTTGAGTTCAGTTCAGGTGGTCGTGATTGGACCGTTACGTGACTTGTTTCGTGTAATTTGATTGAAATCTCGAACTCGATACGTGACAGTGTGGTAAACCAATGCTGCAGCACAGAATTTTTCAATCAGAACTTTGGTACCTATAAAGTTTATTAAAATTTCAAAATTAGCCATTGTAGTTGTGGAGGGATTTTATATAATATTTGTTTATAGTTTAAAAATAAGTTCAAAGGCTAGTATGAAGACTAGCGAAAAAGTATTCGTATCGTAAACGTACAATTTTGGCCAATGAGAAAGCGTAGATTAAAAATAACGCTTTGTCATTGGGAAAAATTTTTCGTTACGCTTAAGGATACTAACTAACTACTACTTTATTTATTAAGAATTTTGCTTAGTTTGGGGCTACATGATGCTGTGTGATAGTCCAGCATTATTTGTTTATTTAAATTTTTTTTGTTCTTCTTATTTTGTTGGGCAAAGCTGAATGGCGTTTTTTTGTAATTTCATAGTGTGAAAAGTTAATAAACTAAAGTTGTGAAGTGATCAAAGCTCGTCTCAATTATCCGCCATCCATACATATATACATACATACCTAGTACCTAAAACACAGACCACTCAACATACCTACATGAAAAGTATTGATCATCCGGTTGTGAAGGTTAGGTAGACGTTGCAAGCAACCAGCTATGAGTTTTGATGTCCTTCTAAACCAGTTATTTATTTTTAATGTTAAAATTTTATTCTTTCCAAAATATAAATAAAGTCCTCCAAAATAGAACGGAACGGCGCCGTACTCGTAACTTTACTGGCAACGCAATTGCGTAATGTAAAGTATCGCCAGTTGAAAACAGTTTACAGATAGGCGTAAAAGCTCAGAACGACCCGGGGCTGAGCTACAGTTGGAAATATTTACAATTTTACCGCGCTAAGGGTGACCAGACGCTTCTCTCTTTATAGGACAAAACTTAGGTTTAGTTTAAGTGCTATGTAAAAATTTTAATAATGAACATCCAGACAGAAGCACTCGTGGTATGGCTTATTTCGATGTGTTTAGTCGATCATCTGAGTTACTTCGCCCGGTCCTTACTTGGATGGGTGATCGTTGAATGGCATTTTAATCCGAGCACTTCCGTGCTTCGGAAGACATGTTTAGATGTTGGTCCCGGCTTTTTCAGTCGTTAAGCTATGTCGGAGGTCTTCGGGCGGCCTGAAACCTCCGACACCAGAGTTGGCCACTAACTCATACGAAGAAACAGAATAAAAAACGTAAATGATAGAACAGTCCCACCTGTTTGATAACATAATTTCATGATTCAAGACTTTTATTTTCATAACTAAATCTTGGAATGGACTGCTAAACATAATATTTATACACTGAGAATAACACTAGGTTATTCTCAGTGTATAAATATAATGTGTACCTAATCGTGTAAGTAATCAATGTATAAAACTCAGTTAGATTTTACAAGCATCACATAAAAATATTCCGAAGAAGTGAAAACCTCCTTCTTTTTTGAAGTTGTTTCATTATTAAAATAGTTTTCATTCTAGAAAATTTTATATATTTAGGCTGCTGCTGTTGCTGTTAGGGCTGTCACGTACTTGGTTTCGTAACAAAACTTACGTTTCGTAGCATTGCATAGACGCCGTCTGTCATTCTTCCGTAAACATGCATAGACACGCAAAAGCGAGGTGCTATTGAACTTTCCCCATTTACTTACTTATGTTAAAGGTCATTTTTTTTTTATAAACTTGTGTGGTGTTAACCTGTTTTGGGTATCCGCACAGAATAACAGACAAAAGTTAAAAAATCTCAGGTAACTCGTAATTACAAGGGATCACATCATGCGCACAAGACAACAGGACATTAGATCTATATTTAGGTTAGCTAGAAAACATAGAATAACAACTAATTAATAGACAATCTATTATCTTAAACTAGCAGTCCTATTCATAACAGTTCTATAGACCTAAGATAGCTAAAATGGCGTCAAAATATCAGGCCATCTCTTTTTATTTACATTTAAATGACAGGGACAAGCTTGCTTTATCGAGCGATAAAAAATTACATTGGTAAAAAGTTTATGTTGGTGTGAGTAGAGTTTTCTATTTATATATCTTGCCTGATGTCAAGATATCCCAAAATCTGTGTTAAATCTTGGTCACAGTTTTATATCTGGAGGGTAGATGCTACAAAAGTAACGGGTGGCATTATAACGAGTCGCGTTTAACGACTCAACGCGACTACGACAACTGCAGACCTATCGCAGGTTTTTTATAGTATCCCGACTTATGAACGGTTCATTATCTGCTCAAAGCGCCCTGCACACGTAAAGTTCGGACCGCGGGAAACAGCACGCGCCATTCCAACCCGCACTCCGAAACGTACGTGTAGATGCGCGGGGCTGACAGTCCGATCTGACATGTCAACGCGAAGGCGCGAAGGCAAATCGCACACACGTTAGTGATCAGTACCGATGCGCGGTCCGATCTTTACGTGTGCAGGGCACTTATCCGTGAACCCCGGGAAAATAATAATCGGATAAGTCACTATTGAAATGAAAAATTGTATTAAAAACCACGTCCAATAGGAGTTTGTTTTTTGGAGTGTTTTCCGTTGGATCTTATTTATTTTATTGCTTTGAAAAAAAAACTTAGAGCTAGGTACACAAAAAACTAAAAATGATTCATACATATGGATAAAAACATGTATGCTAGGCCAGTTACAGTTATTAGTCGATAGTTAATACTGACGGCATCGTGGTGACGGCAGCGGACAAAGGCCCATGTTGCGGGTTCGATTCCTGCCGTTTGTTGTTGAAATAGAAAAGTACAAATACTAAAAGTATTATTGATCAAATTAACAGGAGAATAAGTTTTTTTACACTAATTACACAACATCTTGTTTTCCCAAGCTAAGATATTATGGGAACCACACATAACTGATAAACTACTTTTACACGAAGAATCAGAATAAAAATATAGAAACAAACACACATAATATTCTACACAAAATTGCAATACCTACATAATAAATTCATATGGCTGTGTAATACATACCTATATGAATTAATTATACATCCATCCATCCATCCACATCAGCCTATATCAGTCCACTGCTGGACATAGGCCTCCCTTAACAAAGGGGGATATACCCATAATCCCCACGCTGGGCATGCGGGTTGGGGATCGCAGGGCACAGCTTCTCCCACCACCGACGCTGCTGCCCGTCAGTGGCCAGGGGATTTAGCTGTGCCGATGTAGGCCGCCAGAGCCCCGTATATATTAATAATATATAATTATGATTATCCCCGTAATTATACATACAATATACATACAATATAGTATACATACTATGTAAACTTGTGTTGTCAGACTTTGTACATGAATAATTTAGATTATTACTGTACAGGTATTTGGACTTCGCAATCATATTACATTGTTGAATCCAAAGCTCGTGTAATATTTTATGTTCTAAATAATACCCGCAATATGTCCAGCTTGAAGCCATCAGATAAAGGGTGCTTCTCGTTACGCTTTTGTGCCACGACTACAAAATATTGACCATAATATTTAATGTTACACTGTTTGCCAAACAGTTACCTCTGCGAGTGCTTGAAGAATTACTTTGCTACGTGACTTTTCGAGAACAAACAAATCTCTATCAAAAATATTGTCCGTTTGGCACTCGGCGAAGCAACACGTCCGCCGAATTCTGTGTCATTTTTCAAATCTCAATCAAGTTTTTATATTAACCGTTTTAACCCGGGAGAACTCGCGCCCTTAAAAGTTACATGAGCACTCGCGCATAGAGCATTTTGCTCACATTTTGGAAGTAGTATAATTGTACTTAGGATATAAATATTTATATATTTTTTGACTATTTTATAATAAAACAATCATGTATAATCATATCATATTTTTATTTATCGTAAAAATCTATTATTATACTATAAAATTTTGCCAATAATCTTAGGAACTAATTTGATATGAATAATTGACATTCTTAGAATTAAATTAAAAAAAGCTAAAAACCATTTTTTTTCTAAAGTAATATATTATTAAACTTTGGCATATATACCAGCTTTGCATCTACCACACAGTGTACTAGCATGTTCTGTACACATGTTTTTTTTGCAGTGAAAACATGTCTTTTTCGTTCTGCGATTTTTACGCATTGACATTATTGTGCATACTTCCATCTGGTTTCACGGTTTCTGTAACCCCATTTTCTTTTGTAAAACGTTTAAATATTTGATTTAAAAGATGTGCAAGGTTTTACATAATTGATCTTAGATGTATTTATATGGTTTTTTCAAAAGGAGGGCTAAATGTTTCAAGAATTGTCTTCGGCCTATAATATTTTGCGTGATTTCTTTATAAATAATTTGATTGATTTTACCAACAATATTCAAGATGGAAAAAATAGTCTAAGTAGCCATCTGCATGCTAATCAAGCCACAGAATACTCTATTTTTAGTCTATCTACCACAGCCACCCCTACTTTAGTTTTGGTTTTATTTGTAAAATTTGCTGATTTCGGGTATAGCACTTTCACCAGTCGCAAGATCAATTTGCTCATTATGTAATGTGGCCGTCATTAAAATATTCTTTTTGTTCTTTTTGATTGGTACAAAGGATACAAAAACCTCTTCTTCTTGTTCTGCAATATCCTTAGAGTCATCTTCCTGAAGCCACCAAAATCCATTATTTTTGTCTCTCCATCTATAAAAATATGAAATAATACATATACATTGCCTACTGTATTCATTGTTGACCAAAATTGTGCATACTCATTACAATAAAGCTGATAAAAATCATTGAAACGTTAATTTAAAATAACGGACGAACTTGAAAAAAATACTTACGTTGAAACTCGCGCGATGAGCAAAATGCCGCGCAGCAATATCTGACTGAACAAACTTCCTGCTCTGAGCGACTGGGCCACGCTGACACGGGAACAAAGTTTTGAGCCGAGCGAGGGGTATATAAAACTTAGCTACTACCTAGAACCAGCCACGTCCGAATATTTTTGAGAGCACAGTGCGAGTTTTAGTTTCACCGTGAGGGAAATGCTCATAGCGCGAGTGCTCGCGGAAAGAACACAATTAAATTCAACCAGACTTGAGCTTGTCCTGTGATCATGGCACATGCAACTGCGTAGAAATATCGTGAAACCAGTGAAACCAAGAACTCACAAATCATGGTAAATATCTAGTTGATATTATTATAATTACAATTCATTCGTTTTTTTATTTTGTCAAACTTTAAAAATTAACTGTTTCAACTAAACCTGTATATACCTAAGCACAAAGTCTATCTTCTGATTATGGATTATTCCTTATCTGATAGTGAATATCATTTTACTTATTTAAGTCGATTGTCCGTAATGTTCTTGATTTTACTTATCATCATCATCATCATTATTATCATCAGTCTATAGCAGCTCACTGCTGATCCTGACCTCTTCTCATCCTGAGCTTGAAGCATCCATAAAAATGAGTTGTAAAGTCTAAGTAACTCCTCCACTGAACAAAATGTCAAATAAGTGATACCAAGAGTACTCCAATTTATGATTAAGGCAGTTTGTAGATTTAAACAAACATCCCACTCATATTAAGAATTTTATTATAAAGTGTGTTTGGATATTTATTAGGTACCTCTTTACCAAAACTACTGAACGGTTTGAGCTGAAATTTTGTATAACTTAAGTATTCATAGAAGAGGAATACTTAACATAGGGATACAACACGAGTGGATTTGCTGTTTTCGAGCTTGAGAATTTGAATTAATGTTAGAGAAGCTAGTCTTAGAAGAAGTCTGTAGGGATCTGAAGTACAAAGTGCGCCATAAAATTATTCTTACAGCTGCTCTGAGTATTCTCAGCGGTTATTCTGTTGCGGTGAAGCTAGCTCGCAGTTTGTGGCAGTGACTTTAGTGTATATAATAATTATATAGGTCAGTAAAAATGTATGATATCTTTTTTTATTATTTTAGTCGATTTTACTTTTAGTCGATTGTGCGTTTTTTACTTTACTCCTAATGCGAGTTGCGCAATACCTACGGAACCGTTCAGTAGTTTTCGTTGTCGAGCTTCAGAATTTTAATTAATGATATATATGTAAATTACTGAACTGTATTCTAATATAAACTGATCAAACGATATAAGTAAAGTAGGTAATATTCTTGCAGGTTGCAACGTTTCCACATAAAACAGTTGGGTGCCTAATTGAAATTAAAATTGCAACTTGTTAGTGATCTAATACATCAGTAACATGCTCAGTTTTTAACTGATCTAATAGATCAGTAAAAAAGCTGAGCTGAAATTTTGCTTGTTTTTTAGACTAAAATAACATTAGCCAGATATTAAGTGAGCTGCCGGATATTGATTGAAAACAACAATAACAAAGCCACCAAAAACCTTTTTTTGGAGACAGTAAAAAATATGTCATTATTTGGAACTGCCACTTCAATCACTGTGCCTGCACAATCTGCTTTACAGATCTGCCAGATTAGCATATAGACTACTTTTCATTTCGACCGGCCGCGACTCATTCGTCCCCCGGATGAACCTGGATTCATCATAGCTGCTAGGTAGGTAGCCTGTAAACTAAGTATTATTTATTAACATATGAGCTATATCAAAACATGTCATGAGAAAGAACGCAAGCGATTTACAGAGAAGAATGTTATTTGTAGAGAGATGTGCTGTAATGTAAAAGATGGATTGGTTGTGTACGATCACTCCGGGCACGGGTAGCCCGCTTGTGATGTCATGTGCGAAACCCGCAGTCAACTTGTTAGATGGGTAAATGAGCACAGCGATATATGGTAAGATGTACCTATATCTTAGGTACTTAAATAGAAGAGTGTAATTCATCTTAAAATACCCCTGGTAATTTTATAGATGAATTAGACTTGTTTGTCTGTCGATTTCTGTGTAAAAATATGTAATTTTGCATTTTTTAAGATCAGCAAAGAAAGTGATAGTACCCTTATTTTGTACCTTTCTTAATTGTTAACTAACTCAGCCAATACGTCATCATTTACTACGTACTTACAATCAAGATTACTGTTATTTACTAGAAACTTCCAAATAAGGTACATGCAATGTTCAAATTATATTCGGCACGATATCATGTTCTTTCAGACAGTGTAAGATCACGCAATGAACTTATCCTAAGTTTCTCTTTCCTTAAATTATGTTTATAACCTTAAACACAGATTATCCGTCAGTAACTCCACACGCAAAACGTAAGAACACGCCTTAAATAATATTCATTGGAAATACAATTTAGTGTAAAATAATATCTATACTTATAATATTTAAATATTGTGATAAATTATGTGATCGGGTTACTGAAAATTCATTGGATCGCTATTACTAGTTTGACATATTTACTAACGTGGAAATCAATAAGCGAGAAGAGGCAAACTGCCACTAAAACTTTCATAATGGATTTAATCAGAGTGAGTTTTATGATAACAAGTTCATTACTCTAAGTTTATTCACAGCAACCATTCGGTATAGTGACTTGGTCTGGATAGACCCAGTAGGTATTCCATTAATAATAAACAATGCATCAGTTTGTTTTGTTATCTACTCCTTCACAACAAAACTACTTAACGGACCTATAATCTCTTTTTATTAGGTTTACACGCGAGTGGACTCGCTGGCAGAAGCTAGTCTCATAATAAATCAAATGAGTTGTGCTATAACAGTTTTTATCTTCAATATTTCAGGATTCTGCGCTATTCACAACTCTTCTTCACTGCATATTGGCATTTTCTCTGCCACGTAATGACTATTTAGTCAAAAAACCAGACTCGCATGACACCGTGTCTCCTATTCCTGTAACTGGAATACTTCAGACACCTTCGTATTATGATGAAGCTCCAAAATCCATATCGGTAACGCCAACCTATCTCATAAATCATACATGGCATGACAGAGTATCTGATAACCCTGACCTGGTCAGCAAGGATCAAGGAAGGAACACAAGACTACATAAACCAGATTATCCTTTGTCTATTCCACGTGTTAAACTTAATTTTGTTGGTCAAAGCGGTATGCTGCCTGTTAAGATTATTGAAAACAAACCTGAAACCAAATATAAAGCAAGTAAAGTTATACAGACCAGCAAAGACGTTTCTTCCAAGGATTTAAATGAAAGATTAGCTGACAGAGTAGAATTATATAAAAACACCAAAACACCATCCAAGCCTAAAACCGAGCAGGAAGATAAATTGGTTTCTGGTAGACTCGATGATCCTCCAACTTCTCCTGCTTTATTCAATGCTTTCCAATACCCAGAAACACCCAAACTAGATCTACCTGGTGTCCTTAATCCAGCTAACTTGGGCTACCTTCTTACTAAACCAGAAATTCAATATACTTCGACTTATAAACCTGATCTCATTGGTGCAGTGGGTCTGATACCAACCAATATGTACCCTTCGATCTCAGATGCTGCTGGCGAAAATATTGACAAAAAAACATTTGATTATACACGTTCGCCTTACGTGCCTGTGATAGCAAACCCTAAACTCATAGACCTTAGCAAGGCTAAGAAAGACAAAGATCTCTCTGTTGGTGTTCAGCATACGCAGGCATATGCTGATTTGCCGAAAGGAGTCTTGAAGCCGATGATCTTGGACTTTCCTACTCAGCCTATAGATAAGAAGAACGTGAATGTAGTTTTGCCACCAGTCCCGACAACCATGTCTTTGTTACGACGAGTGCAGCTAGCTCTGATGAATACAGTCGCTGGTCTTCCTGGAGGGAACACGCAGGCCTTAGATTCTATTCGAGCTGGATAGCAAAAGGTAAAGACATCATTATCATTATCGTACACTGGTTTTGCAAATAGATTTTTGTACTTGTTCCATTAGAAATATTTTCATAAAATTTTTATATGAAGTTTACTCATATGATTACATACCACAATAAAACTATAAAACTAGCTATAAAAATGTATACCTTCTAGGTATTTAATGAATCTTAATTTATGAACACATACTTTTGTACGTTTATGGATAAATGCAAAGATATCAATTCTACAACTACGACTATTATTTGTATTTAATATAACCGTATACTTACTAGTTTGTATTGGTAGTTAGAGTAATTTTTATTATAATTAATCTGTTTCATACAAATACGGATAAGTGTTTTAAAGAACTTACATTTTTCGTACAAAAGGTAATGGTTATATTTTATAGTAGTGTCCGTCCTCGGCTTTGTAGCCGTTATTCCTGGTCTAAGACTATATTATTATTTACATTATCAAAATTTCAGCTTAATCCGTTCATCTGTTTTGGCCTCAAGGAGGAAACATTTAATCAACCCTACTTAATAAACTACTTAGAATACTGCAAAACCCTTAGATAATTCATCATTCATTCATTTATACATTTAATCATTCATTCATTTAATCATACCTTCATTCATTCAATTCTCTAGTTTGTAGCTTCTAGTTACTAAGAAGCTAGAGTCTATCTTCTAGCTTTTTGTATCAACATTGTACCTACAACACATTTTACTTCGACTCACAATTGCACAGAATCAGCTCAATCAGGCTACAGTAGTTTATCGACCATTACTTTCTACTGCTCATCCCTCAATGGTTGATTGTACAGTGTACACTCAGCAGCAAAATAATTCTTATACGTTGTAAGTTTGTTACTTCTTATACGTGTGCAACTATCAATTTTCCAATATAAGTTATAACAATATAAACTAAACTTGGAGCCCTGACGGATTCGTGTTTAATTTACGGGATGTTCAGTTTTTATTATAATAATTTTATAAACAACTTTTGTCCCTGTCATTGTGCGTAGGTGCGTAGGTACCTAGATCCTTGTCCGTGCTGAACCATCGAGACCACAACACGTGGTTCTCCTAAAGAATAAATGTACCGAGTACTCTAGGACTAACTAAACCTGGAACGGGGTAATTTTATATACACTCTCAATATTAGGTACTAGTTCTTTTATTATTTAGGAGGCTGTACAATGGCGTTCATGGATTTCATGTTGTGGGGAATCAATTATATAAAATATGTATTTTTCATTTTTGAAAATAAAAACTTGATTTGGTAACTTACTTTACTTATATGGTGTTCTTAATGGGAAATAGAGTCGATTGAAACCAACTTGTTTTTTCATGTCAAATGTCATGTTCTAAGAAAAAAAATACAGTCCGTCGTATTTTTTTTCTTAAAACTGAAATACTTTTGTTTTTTCTTTAAAGAAAACTTAGTTTCCTAAGAACAAAAACTACTTACGAAAATTAAAGGATTTTGAAGTTAAATTTTGCTGTATATGCCCAATAGAATTTATATTACCAAAAATAAGTATCATTTGCATCAAAAACACTAACAAAACGTTCACTTAAAATAATTCCGCTTCCACATTTCCGCTTTGCAGACCCCGTTTTCACAGAAAATTGCCTTTCAAGTGTCCTCGGACTTAACAAGTTTTGTAGATTTTAGGCAAACCAGTCGTCGCTGGAAATAGCTATTAACTGCACAGTAGTCGGCACTCGTTTACAAGATTTCCTCGTTACCAAGCTTACTGTCTTAAATCGATAGAATTTTAGTTTCTAGTTCTGAACTGAGCTCGACTCTTTTCATCCACTGTCTGCCAGTTACATTACGCAGATCATCACTCCATCAAACGGCCAGGAGGTGTCCTACACTTCGCTTACCTAAACGCGCTCTTCACACTAGTAACACGTTTACTCCAACGGTTGTTGGTTCTCGGGTATTGCTAACTTGTAAATATTCCGCTAGCTGCACATAATATGAAGCTTCTCAGAATCCACAAACTATGCATTCTTCACCGCGTGCACTTGATCGCCTGCGCCTATTTTCCACTACATGCCTCAACCACGGCCCGATGCGTAGCGTTGCTCGGAATAGATTGCAACCAACTTGAAAACATGACATTTTACACTTATTTATAAGGTGGATATAATTCAATAAAACCGATTATAGAATCAGCTTGATGCGTCTGAAAATACTGCTGCAGAAAAGAACTAAATGACTGATTTTGCTGTTTTTTTTAAACGGGAACTTGAATGTTAAAGGGAGCGCGTGTGAAAATGGTTAACTTGGTTAAATCTTATGCACTGGTGGGACTGAAACTGAATTTAATTTCAGCTAATAAATTACAAGTAAGGGGTTCCAACCTCCACCTACCGAACTCAAGCCAACCTCACCTGCCCGTGGTGCACCCCGCTAACTAACAAACGAGGCGGCCGGCTGATTGCGGCATAGCGCAACCTAATACTGGCACAGCTAAATTCCCTGACTGCCGACGGGCAGTAGCGTCGGTGGTGCGAGAAGCTGTGCTCTGCGATCCCCAACCCGCATGCCCAGCGTGGGGATTAAAGGGCATATCCCCCTTCTTATTAGGGGAGGCCTATGTCCAGCAGTGGACTGATGTAGGCTGTTGCTGTTGTTGTTGTAATAAATTAAAAAAACATTTATTGATACATACTCAGAATTAATGATTATTATTGATTATATTACATTATTTCATTTAAAACTCGTCAAAAATACATTTTTTACTATAAACATTATATTATCTACCTTATACATAAATAACATCAAAAACAATATAGTAAAAAATGTATAAAAACAGGAGACCACCGACGACGGGGCAAGGCTCAAACGGTCAGTGGCTGGGGTTGCGGAGAGAGGAACCTACGCACAATGCGTGCCGAGTTCAGGAGAGCCGCCTTCCCTTGATCCAGCTGCCTAGCGAGAGCCTCTTAAGATATTGGTCAAGTCAATTGGTTATTATTATGACACTTTATTTAATTGTAAACTCGTCTAAAATAATTTTTTTACTATTATACTTACTACTACTTATGTACATAAATAAATATCAAAAACATTATAGTAAAAAATGTATCAAAACGGGAGACCATCGACCGCGGGGCAGGGCTCAAACGGTCGGTGGCTAGGGTTCCAGAGAGAGGAACCTCCGCACAATGCGTGCCGACTCCAGGAGAGCCGCCTTCTGTATCTGACCCTTGATCCAGCTGCCTAGCGAGAGCCTCTTAAGATATTGGTCAAGGCTCTTCGCTATCAGACCGTTCACTGAAACGACTATCGGAACGATAATTGTTGAGTCGACATCCCACATAGCGGTAATCTCGTGGGCTAAGTCAAGGTACTTGCTAAGCTTTACCTTCTCGGCCTTCACGAGATTAGCGTCGTGTGGGATGATGTCAACAAGTATCGCCCGGCATTCCGACCGGTCTACGAAGACGATATCAGGTTTATTCGCTAGAATAGTCCTGTCCGTGATGATAGAGCGGTCCCAGTAGAGCGTAGCACGACCATTTTCGAGAACTGGCACCGGTGCGTACTTATAGTACGGAACCTCTGGGCCGACAAGGTCGTATTGGAGAGCAAGCTGCTGATGTATGATCTTGGCTACTTGATTGTGTCTGTGCAAGTATTCATTTATTATTATTATTATTATTATTATTATCGGCCTTTTACGTCCCACTGCCGGGCAAAGGCCTAAGAATAATTATATTGATTCTGAGACGGTACAAAGTTCGTCTGGTCAGCTAGTAATTCACAATACTCAATACTGAGTTTTACCTACAATCTTTACAAAAATTCAGTGTGCCCTTTTTCGTAAAATGTTTATCCAGATTTTCTGCCCGCCGCAAAAGTGAAATATATTCCGCTGTTTAGCAACTTATCTGTGGGTTGTATCCATTTATTCGCGTCACATTGTGGAGTTATGAAGCTCTGGTTGCCAAACGGATGGACGCACCCTAGAGGTAGGTCAGCGATGTAGGATCGTAAAAATGTCGCCGGGAAAGGACGATAAGGATACAGGTAAGAACAGTTTTCAGACTGATGATTTCATCGTCGTCTGATGTATAGGGCTTAAGTTATACGAAATCTAAACCACTTTTAAATGCCAAATGGTTTAGATTGATCAGAACAGATTTAAAGAGCCCTTCTAGGTAATGATTTAGAAGGTTGTCCACAACTAAGCTATACTTAGGTAATAGGTACCTAAAATGTAGTACTTCTGACTATCTGGAGACTGAAATATTATTATGTATGGACCCCGGGACGGATCTAAAGGCCAAAACAGTGGGGATAGTGCACAGAACAAAAAGACCAAACAGACCCTACAAAACCGTAGATATTAGTTATATGCCGTCAAGTATTTTAATCCGTGCCTATATACATTTTTATTTGTAGGCGAGTTTAAAACAACTCGACACGTCGATTTGTTTCGTTTCTAATGTGCACAGCACACCTGACACACTTCCTGCATCCAGAACGTGAGTGTAATGTAGCGAATTGAATGTCGTGCATGTGTAGATTTAACGCTGTTTTTTTCGTGCTGGCAAAATGCTTCAGTTTTGTCAGGTAAACGACGGAGAGTGTTGTTTCAGTATAAACTCTTTAAGGAAAGTTCTACAAACATGCCTATTTCTATTGCCACGCAGCATTGCTTTGTTTCGGTGTGTAGGGTTTGGGATACCGAAATCACAGACAGGTACAGTCAGCATCAAAAGTAGATGACGAGTTTCAGAATGTCAATACAGCTGATAGAAATTTGCGTCAGAATTAGATAGCAATAAAGTGTTCCATAAATAGGTGATTGAAAAATATACCAACAATAAGCTGATGACACTAACCACCACATGTACCTGATGACTTTAAGGTTCAAAAGTATCTGATGTAAAATAGTTTTATAAATATACTACATGCACCCCGCGGCTTCGCCCGCGTGGAAATGTATGTGTCAAAATGTGTTTCATTATTTACATAAAGGTTTATTTTTACCACGTTTTGCGCGGAATAAAAAGTACTAACATATTATTAATGCATAACCGTACACGTTCCGTTCTCGTTCCCACTCTCACTCCCTTTTTCGTTCCCGTTCCCGCTCCTGTTCACGTTGATCACCAATTCAACAGCCGGTTAAGTATGATACGTTTTAAACCTAACTTGAGAAATGATTGGTTCCCCATACAAACTTTCATCCCCTATCATACCCTGTTCAAGTTTTATTTTCTTAATGTACACACAGCGTCACGATCTGGTATACCCCTTTCAAGTATAAATTTAAACTGCTGCCGTGGAGGCTACCATATTCAAATGGCCAAAATCTTATACAAAAATATTTATACTTGGCTGGGGGATCGAACCAGTAACTCATTCACACCAGTTTAAGAATCAGACGCTCTAATCAACTGAGCTATCGTAGCGGTTGGCGATAATGGCGAAATTATAAGTTACGGTATACGTTTATTATTTTGTCTAGGTATTCATGGATGCGTCAGCTAGTAACTTCTTCATTTGTTTAACACGGTAGTGCGCAACTACTTATAATTATTTTGTGCAGCACTGGACTATTGAGGGTAGTTGTGTATTAAATGACAGTTCAGAACAAAAGGTTACTTGTTTCGTCTTGGGTGTGTGTCGTGTGTCATTGAATTTGTATATGAAAAATGTTGCATATAAAAAAGCTAGTCCGAAAAATTGAGTTAAAGAGTGCGTTTTGCAAAATAAAACTTTTGGAACGCTACAACCCATCAAATAATCAATGTCAATGTTAATCAATGTATGGAATTGGAAATGGCAGAATAACATTAGGTAAGTGGTATGAGAATTATTAGTAGGATTATCATAAACAATGTTCTTAGTAGACCTATTCCATTTTATATTATATAAACACATCTTATGCTTATAATATTATGTTTTTATTTTCAGGTTATTGGCGATGGATGTCATCAATGAGCAAAGTTTTGCAAGAAATAATGCAGTCAACAGTGCAAGTTGCTTATCCAGAAGGAACGGTGTATTTAGTTTATGATAACTGCGCGGTTCATCGTTCGCGAATTCTGACCAATTGGCTCGCTTCTCAGACGGGCATTATCACCATATCATGGTCATCTAAAAGTCACGATTTAAATATGTGGAGAATGTGTGAGCATAATGTGGGGTCAAATTGTCCTAACTGGGACACGAGTGAAGTGTTGTGCACCTGTAACAGGAGGTCATGAGAACCTAGGAACTGATGCGTCGTAGTGGTTTTGGTTGGACTTTGATTACCCAAGTGAAAAGAAGGCTTCAACAAATAATTTAAAGTTTTGGACATCCATCCCATTTGGTATTAAAAAATATTTAAATACTATAAAATGTTTTCAATTATAGATAAAATACCAGACTAAGTATTTGCGAGTGATCTAAATTGTTTATTGGATTTTTATACGGCAAGTATAACCTGTTCCAATGTTAACATGTTTGTTCACTCGTTAATCTTATATGGGTAAATAAGTATTAATCTATCATTTAAAACATTATTGAAAATTCAAAAAAATAAGTTACTATCTATATTCTATTATGTTAAATGTGGTGTTTTAATAAATTTGTTATAACTTTTGAACATTTTTTTTATTTTTTAAGCTTAATTTAAATAATTAGGTAACTTACTTACTACACTTACCGCGTAACGTAATCCATTGTTAGTAACAAAAAAAAAAAGAAAAAACATTACCAATATGTTTTTTTTTTTAATTTTTGAGGGATTTGAACCAAGTACTCTTGTAACGTTTCGATAGATGTCGAGTGTTGTAACCGCCACTCCATTGTGTCGTATAGTAGTATGATTGAAATTAAATATTCGTAGGCAAGGAGGAGAAGTTTTATAAAACACATTTGTGCAAAAAGTTGAGATCCACGAATGACGCCGCGACGGTTTGAACCTACTAACATTAACTAGGGGGGTTACCAGACTCTGACGCTGTCTGTACTTTATAGGAATCAATTTTAATCAAAGTTCTTTAATAAAATTTGATTACCTTTAACCGCCTTATGGGTTGAAGTGCGAAAAATCTTGAAACAGGTCATTTATTTCTAGAGGATAGATTCTGTGCAATATTTCAAGTCGATTGGTATTTTTTTGTTCCCCATACAAAGTTTGCCACCCCGTTTACAACTTTAAAGATTTTTTTTTCAAAATTAGATAAGCCTTTGTATTATTCACTAAGCTAAAGTAAAAAACATTCACACAAACTTTTGTTCCCCGTACAAACTTTGCCACTCCCGTTAATCGTCTTAGGGATTAAATTTCGAAAAATCCTGAAACGCGTATTCAGTTTATTTTTAGTAGACAGTCTCTTTGCAAAATTTCAAGTTGATTGGTAAAGATTTTTTTTGTTCCCCATACAAACTTTGCCATCCCCGTTTACCACTTTTGAGGCTGTTTTTTTTTCAAAATTTGATTATCCTATATGTTATTCTGGCACCGAAACTATCTACGCACAAAATTTCATCTAAATGTGTTTAGTGGTTACGGAGATACGTAGTAACAAACATTAAAAATAAAAATAAAAATAGAAATAGAAATAGAAATAGAAATAGAAATAGAAATAGAAATAGAAATAGAAATAGAAATAGAAATAGAAATAGAAATAGAAATAGAAATAGAAATAGAAATAGAAATAGAAATAGAAATAGAAATAGAAATAGAAATAGAAATAGAAATAGAAATAGAAATAGAAATAGAAATAGAAATAGAAATAGAAATAGAAATAGAAATAGAAATAGAAATAGAAATAGAAATAGAAATAGAAATAGAAATAGAAATAGAAATAGAAATAGAAATAGAAATAGAAATAGAAATAGAAATAGAAATAGAAATAGAAATAGAAATAGAAATAGAAATAGAAATAGAAATAGAAATAGAAATAGAAATAGAAATAGAAATAGAAATAGAAATAGAAATAGAAATAGAAATAGAAATAGAAATAGAAATAGAAATAGAAATAGAAATAGAAATAGAAATAGAAATAGAAATAGAAATAGAAATAGAAATAGAAATAGAAATAGAAATAGAAATAGAAATAGAAATAGAAATAGAAATAGAAATAGAAATAGAAATAGAAATAGAAATAGAAATAGAAATAGAAATAGAAATAGAAATAGAAATAGAAATAGAAATAGAAATAGAAATAGAAATAGAAATAGAAATAGAAATAGAAATAGAAATAGAAATAGAAATAGAAATAGAAATAGAAATAGAAATAGAAATAGAAATAGAAATAGAAATAGAAATAGAAATAGAAATAGAAATAGAAATAGAAATAGAAATAGAAATAGAAATAGAAATAGAAATAGAAATAGAAATAGAAATAGAAATAGAAATAGAAATAGAAATAGAAATAGAAATAGAAATAGAAATAGAAATAGAAATAGAAATAGAAATAGAAATAGAAATAGAAATAGAAATAGAAATAGAAATAGAAATAGAAATAGAAATAGAAATAGAAATAGAAATAGAAATAGAAATAGAAATAGAAATAGAAATAGAAATAGAAATAGAAATAGAAATAGAAATAGAAATAGAAATAGAAATAGAAATAGAAATAGAAATAGAAATAGAAATAGAAATAGAAATAGAAATAGAAATAGAAATAGAAATAGAAATAGAAATAGAAATAGAAATAGAAATAGAAATAGAAATAGAAATAGAAATAGAAATAGAAATAGAAATAGAAATAGAAATAGAAATAGAAATAGAAATAGAAATAGAAATAGAAATAGAAATAGAAATAGAAATAGAAATAGAAATAGAAATAGAAATAGAAATAGAAATAGAAATAGAAATAGAAATAGAAATAGAAATAGAAATAGAAATAGAAATAGAAATAGAAATAGAAATAGAAATAGAAATAGAAATAGAAATAGAAATAGAAATAGAAATAGAAATAGAAATAGAAATAGAAATAGAAATAGAAATAGAAATAGAAATAGAAATAGAAATAAAAATAAAAATTACTATCAACATTAAGAATTACTATCAACAGAGCTAAAAGGCCACTTAAAATAGATAGTCAGTTATTTTTGCTATGATAGATAGTCAGTTATTTTTGAACCTCTTACTTTATTGCCAAAATATTCCAAAGTAACATAATTCATATATTTATAAAACTATTTTACATCAGATACTTTTGAACCATAAAGTCATCAGGTACATGTGGTGGTTAGTGTCATCAGCTTATTGTTGGCATATTTTTCAATCACCTATTTATGGAACACTTTAGTGCTATCTAATTCTGACGCAAATTTCTATCAGCTGTTTTGAAATTCTGAAACTCATCATCTACTTTTGATGCTGACTGTACAAGATGCTTTAATGAATATATCCCAATATGCCACGTCCTCGCAACGTTGCGCACTTTTACCTACCTTTTTACCCTATACTTCAAGTGAGTAGGTATATGCCATCGCCTCTGGTGTTGTATGTGTCATGACTCATGAGTGGCAGTAGTCCTTTATAACATGTGGCCCGTCTGCTCATCTGCCACCTATAAAAAAAATCACCACCACCATTTTTGATAGACACAAAACATACCTACCAAACCAGGTCTTTTACATTTAAGAAAATGATATAGGTACCAAGTTCTTAAATATATAAAAGCCCTGGTTTAGATAAAAGCCCTGGTTTAGTAGGCATGTCTTGGGTTTATCACATGGTCGTGAAGTTTTTATGGATTTGGACTTTTCATGGACATTATAAGAGCGTTACAATAAAACGGTGGTATTTGTAAGGCTCTTAGCAATCCGCAGGTGAAAAATAATTCCTCAAAAAACGTTCAATCTAAGTAAATTGCCTGTTTACGTACTATATGTGTCTACAGCGCAATATTTCACGGGTCATAGCAGAGCAAGCTGCTTCTTTAGTATATCCCTCGGGTGAAATAAAACGAATAGACTGACATTAATTTCGAATTTTATTTTTCTTTCGGTACCTAGTTTATATTTTTACCACAGATATTCACGCACGTAGCTCTTGTCTATTCTCAGTCAAAATTTTCCTGCAGGAAAAATATTCCAGCATATAGGTAAAATTTCCAAGTAGAATCCGTCAGTTTTAGACATAGACAATAGACAAACGTTTATTTACACATACAGCATTATTATTCAATTTAACAGTTTATGTTTAACCTAAGTACCTACCTACATAATTATTATTAACAAGAGATTCGAAAAGTTAAAAAAGAAAATGAAAACAGTACCTATATTATGTTAGTACAAATAATATATATGTAGTGTTGTTGTTCTGTGTGCTATAGCATATTAATTAAGAAGTAAAACGGTCCCGACTCTGCCGAGACCTACTTCATTTTCTTCTATTTGATTTGGGTTCCGATGGATTTCTAGGATATTCCTAAATAAAAATATAAAATAGATATCGAAAGAAGAAGTAGATTTGAAATTATTGTCAGTCTATTCGTTTTATTTCACCCGAGCGGGTTAGTGACGTTTCAACCGAAAAAGTTTCGACCGATTTGGCCCAAACGACTCGACGCTTTCAATTTTAAATTATTTTTAGTGACGTTTCGACCAACAATGATATACCTATGCTGTTTTGTACAGTCAGCGAAAGACAAATCTCTTAAACTTATAATACAAATCTTGACCCGTTTGGTTACTACACATTTTTTGATACCATAACTTACACGTAAAGAGCATTTGGTACAATATTCTACTAATAAATCAAACACTTAAAAAAACTTGTAAAAAAAACAGTAATTGTGGTAAAAATTCAGTAAGGTTTTCATCGAACTCAGTTGTGTTTTTTTTTTGTTTTATCTGAATCATTGAGGTAAAGAGCTTGCTGATGGTTGTCCTCCTTTTGTAACAATGTTAAAAAATGGGTATTTTCTGTTTATTATAGAATGCCAATTTTCCAAAAATTTTGTTGTACGATGCTATTTTAGACGCACTCCTTATCGAATAAAAATGAATTTTCGTCCAAATGTCTACAAAATAACCATTAAATACTAATGTTTCATTGTTGGATGTTTTGAGCTCAGGACAGGGCGCAATGGCGCTCATTAGGGGAGCAGTTGTCTGCTGTTGATCTGATGATCATGATGATATTTCATTTTTGGGACATTGTGACATGATAACATACAGGTATGGATTGGTGATCACTTCTCTTGGCAAAAAATAGTAGTAAGTAGTAGAGTAATATCGTTACGGTTAAACTTGCCATTATCTCAAATCTTTCGCACACATTGTTAGGACCCGGTTTGCGCATTTCAGTAATTCAGGCAAAGTGAACTTTTTTTACAATGACAATGATTGATGCAAAAATCATTGCATCAATCATTGTCATTGGTAGGTTTACGTGTTAGTTATGACATCAAAAAATATATGTGTATAGTGTAGATACCAAACGGTTCATGATTTGTATTATAAGTTTAAAAGATTTGTTTTGGCAGTTTAAGTTTATTTACTGACTGTACAAAACAACGTTTATCATTGTTGGTCGAAACGTTAGTAAAAAATAAATTTATAAAATTGAATTTGTCGTTTGAGCCAAATCGGACGAAACGTCACTAACCCCTCGAGGGATATACTAAAGAAGCAGCTTGCTCTCGTTCTTTAGAATTTCTCTAGATTCTATAAAAAGCTACAAAACGATGTCGGGTCACAACACACCGATACAAATAATATAATTCCGGCTCATTCACCATTGACGGATTCGACTTCGACAGAGGTACGTTTCGAACGTTTGAAAATACCCCTGTATAAGTACTCAGTTTTGTATTACACACCAACTCATAATTGCGCTCGGCTCTCCAGTTTGGGGCTCCTCTCCTCTTGTACCAAAAGAAGCCCCAATCTCCACTCAATCTAAATTCACCTCTGCAGTGAAATGTGTTTTAAAACTCTCTTTCTTGACTCATTACTATTCGGAATCCCGCTGTCCACACGTTTCTTGAATTCATAATTAATTCTGCGGTTAACTGTATTTAACATCCATCAACTTCAGTAAACCGAAGGCCTTTGTAACAGTCAGTAAATAACAACCGTCCATGTTCCGGGGATCGGTATAAAATGTATTTTTATTCCATCAGTCAGGTCCTGGGGCTATGCAAATGCCTATTTTCAATTAACACCATTCGGCCGTTCGGCCACACTGAATGTTACATTTTTTTTTTTTTATTCTTATATTTGACAAAGGACTTTGAGTCGCATGGCAACTATGTCAGCCCTGTTACATCATTCAGTGTAATACTTTTATCAACTACACTTGATGATTAAACGAACTTACCAAGTGAAGTTCTATCATAATTATACGTAGCACTCCGTCCGAAAAGATAAGTATCCTGTAATAAAATATTATTTACACATTGTAGTACCGCATAGGTGCCACCGTTCATGCACTACAGTTGGAAGTTTAAAAATGAAAGTAGAATTTAATATACTGTCACTAGCAACATTCCCTAGTTCGCCATCTTGGTAGACCCGTCTGTCATTTAGTCTAGAGTTTTAGTTTTAATAACGTGATATTTCACATAATCTCGGGTTGTCCGGCTCTGCTGTGGGGATGGGTGGGTGATTGATACTTATCTTTTCGGACGGAGTGCTACGTATAATTATGATAGAACTTCACTTGGTAAGTTCGTTTAATCATCAATTATACTTCGCACTCCGTCCTCAAGATAAGTATCCTGTAATTAAATATTATTCACACATTGTAGACGTTGAGAGTTAATTTTGGAAATATCATAGTTACATACCTAATAAGAAAAAATAAATGTATATACATATTATAATCATTTATTTTCTATATTAAGAAAAATTTGGTAATGGTTTTCTCTCATAAATTATAATAAATTAAATATAATTAGTAGGAAATCACATTTCTCACAATTCACGTCATGTAAAAGACAATTAGGAATGATCAGATCAGAAATGATTAAAATCTCTTAAAGAATCATTTACTATGGCTCTGGCCAAGGAGGTATGATCATCATCACCGTCAACTACTTTAAATCTGATATAAAATCGCTCGAATGTTTTTGATGCTCCGCTCCAGCCAACGGTCTTTCTTAATAAATCAATGTTGATGCCTAGTTGGTGAGTCTTAGAAGGAGCGGCATGGCGGGTGCTATGTGCCGTGAATATGTCAATATACCAGATAATACCAGAGTATTTTAGTGTTGCCTTAATCCATCGACTAACGGTTTGTGTAGTCACCATGTTGTGAGATTTTTTAAAAGAGATAAATAGATTATCTGTTTTGCGAAGAGATTCGGTCTGGTTAATATATGACAGCATAGTGGTGGCTGGACATATATCTGGTCTATCAGTACAGAAAGGTATATAAAAAACGGGCTGATTTATACCTACTTTTGAGGTTTTAATTAACTCAGTTATTTTAATAATTAATTTTGAAGTTTTTGGTACTATAATACTACTTTTTGAAGGGTTTGTACCCGGTGCGCTGTTGAAAGCGCCAATAAAGTAATGGATTTCTCTGTTATTACTCTAGAGCGAGTGATTCGTTAGGAAACCAGGTGTTTAAGAAATCCAGTACCTTGGAAGTGTCCATGTATTTTTTTCTGTTTTTATTTAGGGACTTGGAGTCACAGTGTGGCTATTTTAGTCCCATAGGGATCTCTATATTAGTAGATATTCTAAATATCAATCGCCCTGAATGCCAACTTATAGAGCACAATAGTGGCAGCCGAGATTTGTGCCGACAATATGCCTTTAAAAAATCGCCTTTAAATTCGCCTTTAAAAAAACTTTTTATTCGGTCATCTGATGATATATGTGAGCCGATTATAGGGAATAAGGCTCCTCTATAGCTATTTAGTGTTCCATATTGGATAACTGAATGGAATATTTGGGTAAGGAAATATATAATCCTTGGAACAGAAGTTTCAAAAACATTGCAATCATTGTTGGTGCAAAAGATGTACCATCGTTTTAAAAATACATTATATTGTTTAATGGAGCTATCACATAACGATGCCAGCATGAAATCAATGGACGAAATCTATAATAGGATTGTCTTATCCTTAGTAATACGTAAGCAATGGTTATAAAATAGGGATACACGTAACGCATAATTTACCTCTTCTATGATCGGCGATAGTTGTTTGACTTCTGCGGATGTGTTGACGTCTTGTATGATCTGCCGTGCTGTTCTGGTGAGTGCCCATCTGACGTGTCTTTTATGTTGCTACCGGCGGCTTCCGCAATGGACCCGCCAGGAGTTTCCAAGTTTAAATTGCCGATTTTAGATGACAATGGCTGCGGTTACGTATTGTTAATGTATGTGCTTACTTGCTGTTCTGAGCGTGTCCGACAGATTTTCACCAAACAGAAATTTGTCAATTTTAGAGTTTAGTATCTGGGTTTTTACATCTTTTTTCAGTACTGTTGTACTAAACATTCTTCTGGTGACGGAGTCAGAATGATGGACGTCGCATAGTATTCTATTTGCGTCCATAAGTTTTTTAAGGAGCTCAGGATTCTTATCCTAGACACGTAGTAGCCGAGATGTGGCTGATGCTAAACAAGAAATCTCCGACCGTTTTTGTTTAGTTTCTATGGCTTTGACTTGGTTCGACAGAGACTCCGGTAAGGTAGCCTTTAATTCAGGGTTTATTGTAGGTGCGCCCAGCAGAAACCCCGTTCGACGGTAGTAGGTATCTTTGTTGAAGTTCTTTTATAGCTTCTTTAGTGAAGCCAGACGTGGCAATATGTTGTAAGTTGTTAGCATGTTCCATTGATATATATTGTTACTGCATTTTCACAAGAACTCGACGAATCGTCATGTTTTCGAGCACGTTTCATTTTCTTTTTTAGCTTTGTTATTTATCACTTAGGTAATCAATATCGTTTTGTACTTAATGCTTGCGTTTAGGCATGATTTTAGCGCTAGAAGTTATTTTTTGGTGCGAATTTGCAAAATAAATCTTAGAACGGTTGAGCACTAAAACGCGAATGACAGACGGGTCTACCAAGATGGCAAACTAGGGAATGTTGCTAGTGACAGTATATTAAATTCTACTTTCATTTTTAAACTTCCAACTGTAGTGCATGAACGGTGGCACCTATGCGGTACTACAATGTGTGAATAATATTTTATTACAGGATACTTATCTTGAGGACGGAGTGCGAAGTATAATTAACAATATTATACACCATAGAGTAAAGTGACCTAGCTGCCTCAGACAACGGATCAGCTAGGATACTTAGAAATATACCTACGTCTAACATATTAATATTGTATTATATTGCTTTGCATGTGTGATCTTAAAGACTGAATGTTACAATTGGTTCCAACTGTAGAAAACGTAGTAAAGATGAACAAAATTGCTTTGATAAAAAATAACAATATTAATTTCTCACAGTCATGTGGTTCCCATAACACAAGCTCTGCTTAGTTTGGGGCTACATGATGCTGCGTGATTACGTCCCGTATTATTTATTTATTATTTATTAATTTCTTGGAGTGTTTTGAGGAATCGCATTGCACGGTGCGTCATACCTGGTAAGTAAGTTAAAGTAAGTAAGTAAGTAATCAGAATTACAGACGTTAAAATCCTTTAGGGGAAAATTAAACTTACATTGAAGAGTTGTAGAACTTTGAGCTTGACCCTCATTACGACGTCACGGACGACATCGTCATCAACGTGGAATGCTACGGTGTCGCGCCGGCCGGGGCACGCACTGCACGTTGACGTGGCATACTAATTAATTAACACGTTACATTTACTACTGAAACCTTAGTTCAACAGCTACTAAAATCAGATTCACTTTTGCTTATTTTTTAGCGAAGTTTGTATCGTATTTTGTTTTACAAGTTTATTTTTTAATATACTAGCGGCTCGTCCTGGCTTCGCACGGGTTAGGGCACGTTTTTACATCTTTGGTTACGTTACTTAAGTTTTAGTAAGGATCCCTAATCTTTACTAGCAATAAAGTTACTTAAGGTGAATGAAGCTCCCCAATGGTGAAATTTTTTTTTAAATCGGCACTGTAGTTTTTGAGTTTATTCATTACAAACATATACACACACACAACAATACAATTTTTTCCTCTTTATAATATTAGTGTATATTTTCAACAAGTGTTTCAGTTTTGGCACTTGCTGGTAACAAAGTCGCTAAACATGATTCGATACCATTTCAAATCTTCGTCCTCCTTGTTTTATTGAAACTGTGCTTGCTGGCTAGGTCCGCTGCGCTGAGCTTTTTCGCTGAAAATTGCTCTTTAGCGGAGACGCGCTTTGTGAATGAAAAACAGGCGAGAAACATACATAGTTGTTTAACTAAAATCTTTAATAAATTAGTTAAGAACTGATTATCTTTACAAAAATGAAGCTATAGCATGCGTCAAGGGAAAAGAAACATGACTTGATTAGTTAGTTCCTCTGTTTTACTCAATGCTGTAGGTATTGTATTAGTTATGAACTAATTTTGTTTACAAAAGTAAGGTATGGCATGCGCCAAAAGAAAAAAAAATTACTTGATTGGTAGAGTTAATCAGTTCTCCAGCTTCTCCAAAGGCCTCCATGCCTTTAACGAGTTATATTGAGAAGCCAGTAGGAGAGCAGCAATCCGGTTAGCACAAGATCGCCAGGAGTGGCGTGATAGAGAAGAGGCCTTTATTCAGCAGTGGGTGTTACCAGCTGAATAGATAGATATGGAGAAGCAAATTGTTCTCTTATTATTACTAAAAGGATTAAAACTAATTTTGTCGTCTAATCTATCGACAATTTCCAAAATGATAGTGGCGTAAATTACAAAACGAGATTCACAAATTAGATTTGCAACTGAACACCAATAATATTGGTTATTTCATAGGAGAATCGTACTGGGTCATTGCGTGCACTGATTGCTTTTTGAGAGGAAACTGCCAATTTGTTTTCTATTACACTCAATTCTGATTGCTGTTCAATGTCCATAGTTGCTCTATGGTGCATAATGGTGGTCATCTATTTAGAAGGTGTTTTAAAGTACTGTCTTAAATGTGAATCAATCCAAGAGTAACAAAAATAAAAATGTTCCTTTATTACCTTTTTTTTTATAAAAAGACGTGTGGCACTCGGGGACTGCCGCGGTAAAGCTATTGCATAGCATTTTGTATCAACTTATGCAATTATAATTATTTATTTATTTTATTTATGCAGTATTTCTTTTTCTTTGATATTAATTCAAGTTATACTTTTTGAGCGTGGTGACCGATAAGAAAACATTTTTTTTTCTTTTATTAAATAAAAATACGTCTAGTTGCATGCACACAAACACCGTGTCGAAGACTGCCGAAAAGAAACGACGTTAGACAATGCACGGCCTTCAAGCCACACCTCCGTGCCCGTCGGAGTGGGGAGCGTGAGGTTTTTTGTCGTTACGTAATTTCTGGATTCGGTCCCCGCGCTCAAGGCCCTCGATAGAAGCTATGCAATAGCTTAATAAAACTTTAATATGTAACTAGCACATGGCCCACCTGATGTTACGTGGTAACCATTGCTTATAACAAAGTATTGCTTCGTAAGATACGCGTGCATGCAACGCCCTGCGTCCATCATCGTGAGCCATGAAGGTCTTGTGTCAGTCATATCACCGGCACCCACACCCTTTAAACAAAAGAAATCCAATCTCTTTGGATTAATGCTCCAGAAATATGCATATTGATAGTACTTCCCCGGATGAGCCCTTCACAAAGAACTGCATTTTTAAAATAAATTATTGTGGAAGAGCGTCATACTTACAAGATCGAATCAAACGGCAGGAGATTTATTCCAGTCAATATATTCGCGGTGAAAGCTAGGTATGTTGCTAAGCCATGAACAAACTATGCCTTTTCTTGCACAAGCTTGATCCCGTGATCCCACGCTGTCCGATTTATTACCTATTCAACTTTATGGTGAGCCACCAGACATCCGAGATTCTGCTTAAGGTTAAGCCACACTGCATGACGGCTAAGATAGCCTGAACCCCTATAGAATTTTACTATGACATAGAGTCTAACAAAGCACTTACTCATACCTAGTGTAATAATCAAATAATCTAGAATACAATGAGCCACCTCCTGAGCAGATAGGAAGAGCAACACCATCCAGGAGGATAACCTAAAATTAGATCAGGGTTGAATTTGAACATTAAATAGATTATACGTTACGTTGTGTGAGAAACGACTCAATTATTTTAAGGGAAGAAAATTAAAAATTTTGCCCATAAAATGTTGTCGCTTTTCTCCACCTAAAAATAAAAAGAAAGAAATATCTATTTTCACACGATTTCCTACTTATATAGTATACTTATATTATAAAAAAGATAGTTAGACCAATTAAAACCTAAAAAATCTAACCTAAATAAGTAAGACTGGCTGCCAGGGTTTTTTTAAAGTATATATATAAGTATATATATTTACGTGATCTTTACCGTAGCATAACCACTTGTCAGAACTAAGTTGATCTGAATTGAAATTATGAAAATAACAAAATAGGCTGCTTAGTGCTTACCAATATTGTTACTACCGGCGCTTCATACGAATCTGAACTCCAAAAAATTACATTTCATTTATATAACATATTTTATCAGGTTACATTTATGCCTACATTATTTTATCTTTTTTTTTCTCTACCGCCTGCCGTTTCAAGCGGATCCCTCGTGTTATTCAAATAGTCGCGTATTTGTGGCAGGCACTGTTGCCAATACTGTCGAACCAGCTTTATTTTATTACTAGCTTCCGCCCGCGGCTTCGCTCGCGTGGTACCCGGATAAAAAGTAGCCTATGTGTTAATCCAGGTCATAAACTATGTATATTCCAATTTTCATTCAAAAACCGTACAGTAGTTTTCGCGTGAAAGAGTAACAAACATTCATCCAATACATCCATAAATACTCACAAACTTTCGCATTTATAATATTATAGTGTGATGTGATTTTTGGGGGTGTAAGGAGTTCCAAACGCAGCCTTCGGAATTCAAGCCAATCTCGACGGTTCGTGATGCACACTGTTAACTAACAAACAGGTCTATGACGGACGGCTGATTGCAGCACAGCGAAGTCTAACACCGCCACACCTAAATTCCCTGACCGCCAGCGGGCAGCAGTGTCGTGGCGGTGCTAGAAGCTGTGTCCTGCGATCCCCAACCCGCATGCCCAGCGTGGGGATTACGGGCATATCCTCTATCTTCTGAGGGGAGGCCTATGTCCAGCATTGGACTGACATAGGCTTGCGTTGTTGTTGTTGGTACTATTTTCGTAAATAAGGTTTGTGTACTGACATCTTAGCTCAGTGGGTTATAGCGGCTTTCATTATAGATCACGGGTTCGAATACCGCCCACAAACGTTTATGTAAAAATGTTTGTTCTGTGTCTAGGTGTTTTATGTAGATACTAGCGGCCCGTCCCGGCTTCGCACGGGTTAGGGAACTTTTTTAACGCCTTGGGTTACGTTACTTAAGTTTTAATAAGAATACCTAATCTTTTCTAGCAATAAATAGCCCATGTTACTCAGGGTGAACTTAACTTTCCAATGGTGAAAGAATTTTTGAAATCGGTAAACGTTTTTGAGTTTATTCATTGTTTGTAATGAATAAACTATTATATACACACACACAAACAAAAATACGATTTTTTCCTCTTTATAGTATTATTATAAGTGTAAATATGTATTAACATAATGTAATGTTTATAAGTCTCTGTTGCTCAGAGATCACAGACGATGTCAGGCTAAGCAAAAAAGAGTTAAAATAAGTTAAAAATACTGCAATTCAGTTGAAAAGGCTTTTTATACTTTTTTTCTATGTTTTTTGTATAAAATCAAGCTTATCAAAACCTTCCGATAATGTCTTCTTTAAGTCCATTCAGGTCTTAAACATTGCTTAATACTTATCGCGACTTATGGCAGCAAAATCGCAGCGATTAGTTCTTTATTACTATTGCACGTCAAAATATATTTTATAGCAACGTAAAACTGGCATTTATCTCAATTCAAGCATTAATTATGATGCTTGGCTACATTCCGTGTCGGGTTGAAGTTCTACCACATACCTGTGCCTGGTTTCGTCATTGTATTTCCCATAGCCTGATTGTGGCCTGACGCTGTGGGACCACTCTAGTACTGTTGTGTTTTAAAGTTCTTTATTTATCATATCATCAGTATTCATAACTTAGCCCATTAAACCTTACTGTTGGGCATAGGCCTCATATTTATCAAACACATATATATCAAAATATATACCTACATAAACACAGTTACAGTCACACAGTCAGAACCTACAGGCAGTATTATAAGAATTAAAGGATAAAATATTTAGTACTAATTCCGCTAACCTTTTCTATAAGTTTCACAAAAACCCATAGAAATTCGACTATGTTTCGCCTTGCCCATAAGACATCATCAGGAAATGATCTACTCGCTGTCCGCCTTCGGCACTCTGTATAACTCCGTGAGCGTGTTGCTTCGCCGAGCGCCAAACAGAAATTACGCAAGCGTGTTGTGGTACCCGGAAAAAGTAGCCAAAATCTCATTCCTTCTCTAGAACTACTTAAACCTTTGCCTTTATAATATGAGTGAGGTGAGATATCTTATTTTCTGGATATACCAGCTATATAAATTCAGCTATATTTTTATATAGCTTAGATCCATCCTGGATTTGGGAATCGCTCACTTTCTCATCTCGGTATACAGTGTCGGTAATATTACTTTTAGTAGTTCCTACTATGGATATTATTGTTCATTTTCTTTTGTTTTCACTGTTACATTACAAAATTTCGTATAAAAGAAAGAAGAAGAAGCAGAATAAGAAAAAGCGTTTATAGAAAATGCACGAACTGCATTATAAATAACGAAATATGCCATAATATTCGTTTAATACCTGCCACTCAAAAGGATTCGCCGATTTCGCCTTAATACAGCCAAAGGGTATTTGTTAATACTAAACTAGAATTACACTCATGTTTACTAGCAATACTGATATGAATAGGTATAATCCAGAGATGACGTCACCCTTGTCGTTTATCTGAGTGAGGTCGGGGGTCGACGTCAAGAGCCAGATATCTGTACCGTCCAGCTGATTGATAGAGTTAGTAGGTACCCTTCAAGGGCGAGATTATGCAACTTTGCCTAAACTGTTCATAAAGTGGCTGCGAGGTTTGATTGTGTAAATTGTTCAATCCAATGTACAAAATCACATATAAGATAATATTTGGGGTAATGAGTTCGCCGCATTACTGAGGTTTGATTGATTACAATGAACAAAGCGCTCATGGCGTGGCTTGAATCTGTACTTACTCCTAGCAGATCATCATGGTTACACAACACTCCTGTCAGTATCTACTTGGATGGGTGGCCGTTTAGTGGCATTGAGATCTGAGCGCTTCTGCCGAAGGCACGTTAAAAGCTTGGTCTCGGCTTTAGTCGTTAAGTCATGTAGGAGTTCTTTGGGCAGCTTAAAAGCTCCGACACCAGAGATGATTACTAGTTCATACGAAGAAGGAACGAAATTACCTCAAAATTATATGTGCAAATATATATGCAAATGTTTTTAATTAGTTCTTAGACAAATAACAAGTTTAATAATGCTTTGAATTCTTATGGCAGGCTAACCCATCGCAAATCAAAGTTTAATTTTACCACATTTAAAAGATCGCAATTAGCCGCTGTATGGCCAAATTATTTTTTTGTAGAAAAAAAAAATACTATTATAACATTAAATATTGGGCATATAAGAATGTACCGAATGTGATGACTGGGCTTGCTTTTGACTAAGTAGGTACCCCCCCTTTTTACAAAATAAACCAATGTTAATGTTTTAAGTACGTCAGCCAGATGCCTTCCAAAAGGTGCGCGTCAATAACCACAGCCTGAACACCTGAGGGGCAAGTGACGAGCTGGATAAGCTTGATGCCTTCAAAAGAGGGAAGTGGAAAATGCCTCAGGAATTTAAAAGTCCCCTAGACCTTTACCCACTAGTGGGCTGAAAATGGTTAAAAAAACATTGTATATTTCAGTGGTTGGAGCTCCTTGCGCAGTTATTTTTGCGCTATACCATTTTTATGTCCTAGGTACGCTACTAAGTATTATAATAAAGTAGGTAAGTACGACAAAATACAACCGGCTCGTGCGAAGTACAGTATATTTTTAAGATTGCTACTTTATATTCAACACACGAGTTCCTAAAACACCCATTGTATCAGATTATGTCGGATTACAGGGGCTTTTTGATATAATAAAGTTAGATACTGTTATTACATCACAAGCATTAGGATGTGTGAATTAGAATTAGCTTCCTGGTAGGTATACAAATATAATAGTTTATTTACTAAAAAACCTCCTTAGGCTTTTGTCTTCAGAAAGAGTAAAATGGTCTGATAATGAGTCTAGTTACTAGGAATCTGAATAATTTTATGCTTGTCCGCACCTATTTGCATGTATTTTATGTTTGACCAAAATTGGCTTAGCCGTTTTGTCGTTATTAAACTGACTAAATTAAAAAGTTTAATGTGTGATTTGGCTTTTGCCTCTATGACTTCATTTTATTTTGCTTAATTTTTATTAAATTACTTTAATATAATTTTGATCACGTAAACAGATAGCTACGGCCAGCATCCAAACAGTTGTATTTATAAAAATTATGTCCTTGAAGTTGCATGCATAATCTGCCCAGTATTCGAGTTCCTGCTGTATAAATCAGAAGGGATGTTGAACATGTTTCGAATAAAATACAGAATAGTAGTAGGGTCTACTCCGCAAAACGGTTTTTGGTCTGAATTATTCGGCCGCATGGGTGTAAGGGGTTCCTACCTCTATTTTCGAAACCCAAGCTAACCTCACATGCACGTGGTGCACCCTGCTAAATAACGAACAAGGCTCTGGCGGCCAGCTGATTGCAGCATAGCACAGCTTGACCATCATTCGATGTAACATAAACAAAGAACAAAATTATTGGAGTCGCGAAACTTATATTTTTTATTGTGAGTAGATCTCCAGGTAAAGAACCACATAGATTACCTAGAAGTTTTACTGATGCGTAGTTAATCATTAAGACCTTGATGTGTGACTTGTACAAAACATAGTTAGTTTAGGGCTAACATGATGACTGTGTTTTCTGACTCACAATCATTCTTGGTGCCGCAGTGCCTGAGATGCGAGTTTTCATATATTTTTTATGTTTAACCGACTTCAAATAAGGACTGTATTTATGTTCATGTTATGTCTTATGTACACATTACTATTGGAAATAATGTAGGTACAAGTATTTTCTCTGGAATAGAGTACATACATGGTTTGTTTCTTTCAAAGTAAAAAATAAAAAGTGGAGAGACTTAGAAATAAACAATAAAGATAAAAAAGATACAATATATTGACTTGTAAAAAATATTTCTTTAGAATATAATAACTACGGCACCTAGGTGGTCACAGGAACAAATTCATGACCATAGTATAGACATTTACTTTACGTGAACAACAACAACAACAATTTTACGAAAATGGTACCAACAACAACAACACTAGCCCATATCAGTTCAATGCTGGACATAGGCCTCCCCTTATAAGAAAGGGGTATAAATGCCCATAATCAACAGCCTGAGCATGCGGGATGGGGATCGCAGAGCACAGATTCTCGCTTCGCCAAGAGTATTAAGCTGTGCCGGTGTTAGGCTGTGCTATGCCGCAATCAGCCGGCCACCAGAGCCCCGTTTGTAAGTCAGTAGGGTGCGCCACGGGCCGGTGAGGTTGGCTTGGGTTCTGGAAATCGACATGAAACCTCTTCATATTGTGTATTAAAGCCCACAATACATACAATGTATTTAATATACATACATAGGTGTCCTGCTTCTGATGCAGTCCCTAAAATAGTCAAAAATATATTTTTAGGAAATTCCTTGTTATCTTTATTTCCTATTAAACCCTTACAATTTGACCAAAGACGAGTATTTGTTTATAAATAAGCCTAAGTACGAGACCCATCCTAAGCATACAGGCTGCGGTTGTAAATCTCAAAGTATTCCAGATTGAATGCGGCGGTAATGTCATTATTCTCATTTAAAATAATCATTTGCTTTCTAAATTACCATCTTAATTGGATAAACCAATGAATTTCCGTAAATATATAATTTAATTTTACCTTCTAAAGATCATAATTAAGCCTTCTTGTGCAATCTTTTTTATTTTTCTGCGGGACAAATGTTTGCATGTTCTGTAGATATTTGTCTCGGGTCTGTGTGTTTTCTATCTAAGATATATACGTATTTACAAAGAAAAAAAATATGTAGTAAATCATGTGGTTCCCATAATACAAGCTCTGCTTAGTTTGGGGCTACATGATGCTGTGTGATTACGTCCCGCATAAAAAAAACTTCACAAATTGTATCCGCAAAAATATTTATTATATGAAGCGTTCCTATGTAACCTATTCTAAATCTTATTTTGAAAAGAAAATATTACATAGGAATATATGAAGAGAACCCCTTACACCTAGCCCTATAATAACACCCCCACTACCCCAAGTCTAAGTCTAACACTGGCACACCGCCGACGAGACGGGCAGCATCGTTGGTAGTACAAGAAGTTGTGTCCTGCGGCCTGCGATCCCCAACTCGAATTTCCAGCGTGGGGATTTCACCCCTCTTTCAGGGCAGGCCTATGTCCAGCAGAGAATTGAATGGGCTGTTGTTGTTGTTATTTTATTAGCAAATTCCCTTAACATCATGCACTGAGTTTGCTTTTTCACCTAAGATGTAATACAAACCTAAGGGAAGCTTAGTGTAGTTTTGTTCACCAATTTTCAAAATTCTTTTTTTGTTTAAAAGAGTACCTTTACAGGTGGTCCCATATAAATTTTATTCCCGAGGGGTTGGTACTTTTCATAGAAAACTCAAAAAAACCGCATCCTTACTTGTAATTTTCGCCCTATGATCACCAATATTTCCGTCAATTGTGAACCGAGAACTTAAGAAGTGATTTATTTGAAGTCGTTTTTTTTATAAAAAGGTGTATACTTGTGAACTTCAAGAATCTTTTCTTATAACAGCTGATATTTTGTCAATTGTAGGTACAGTAATAGTATAATTTTTTGTAGAATGTAGATAAAAAAAAATACGTCTTTTGGGAACAAAGTAAGAAAAATTACTATAATATTATCACACACTTTATTAAAAATTAAATTTACAAACAAAACACATATTTAGAATTAATTATAACACTAGCTTTGTACTAACTAACTAATAGGACTGCGAATAATATATCATTGAATGTGTTTAAGCATTGAAAATCCTGAAGAACAAAGAGCCAATAACAAAGGAGGCTGTCTTTTTACAATACCTATGAATTTTTCACAGTTTCCTGTCGTGTTATATTAGTTAAGGTTGGAACCTTAGGGGAAGATAAAAGTCACATACGGCATTTGACAATAATAATGACAGGGTAAGGTATTTGACCAATACCTTACCCTGCTCTACCAACCTTAGGTAGTAGAATTAGTTCTTCTTTCACCATCCTCAAGTAACGTAGGCCCTTAGAGAAGTGATATTACTTATCACTTTAGTTAAAATGAACATTTGAATGCTTTTGTATTTTCAATGTGTATACAGTACCACAATATATACTTTTCTACGAAGTGTTATCAGTTGCCAAATCTACCTTAGATAAACTTGAAGTTAGCGGTCATCGCAGAAATGAATTGACTTCATCAAAATCGTTTTACAGCAAAAAGCGCTGCATTCGTTTTTAATGGGTCCGCTACAGTGGTACCTGTAGGTAGGCAAGTGACAAGAGAGCACAAATTTATACCAGGTATAAACTTCTTGTTTGTATGCTATAAAACGTAACATAAGCGTAACGAAAAATTGTAGCCAATGACAAGGTGCTATTTTGAATTTACGCTTTCTCATTGGCCAAATTTCTCGTATACGATACGAATAATTTTTCTCTAGGCTTGTTCAGAGGCTTGATTACGATTAAGCCTTTAGTATGAATATTTTGTATTGTGCTTGGGTTCAACCAAAGCAATTTTATTTTTTAGGTTTTAAACAAACTTCATCCTTTTTTGAGATTTTAAAAATTAAGAATCAGTTATGCTGTATAAAACTTAAATAAAAGAACTAATGATCATAGTCTCTGGCAAGTTACTCGTGTAGTTAAAACAGCCTCCTTATAAGTACAAATAGCCAATTAAATTATCATCTTAGGTTCGTAATTAAAATAGATTTAGGACTAAGATCGCGTGTTCTACGAACAGTTCATCCGGCGTTTTCACTAAAACACTAACAATGTTCTTAACAAAACTAAAGAACTCACTCTCACAAGTTTAACACATCACACAAAACATTAGGGCTTCTTAGGTAGGTATCACATACACCAACACTTGTCACAATATTGAGATATGGGTGACCTGCCCAAGAATTTTACTGATAATACTAAATAACGGTTCATTTCGTCGCCATGTTAATAAATCGGAAATAATAAGAAATAGACGATAATAATAGACAACGATAATAACGACAATAGACGAAATTTTAAAAAGTGAACCTTTTGATTTGGATCTGACATATAGAGCAACCAAATAATTACCAAGAATGGTGAAATATAAATGGTGATTAATTTGAAGATGAGTCGCACAAGGAAATAGCTGTTCGAAGGATATAATTCTTTCAAAAAGGCTGCAGGATGTGTTTGCAGGTCAACCCATTCTCATGATGTTGCGGCGGCGGAGCAGGCGCTCCACGGCGTAGAACACGCGCTCTGACCCTCAGTAGGGACATATGACTACCCCCGAGCCCGGCTGACTCACAGAAGACGGATTGTGCACTCGGCATAATTCCTTGTAGCCTACTTCTCCTCGGTTACTTTGCTGCTTCGGCTGCCGGTAGCCGTAGTTCCACCGGCCACGGCCACCGTTGAAGGCATCGTATATCGCTTCGAAGAACGGCGCAGCATCGGCGGTAACACAGAGCAGCACAAGCGCGCAGAGGATCGGCAGTAGACGCATCGCGGAAGGTGCAGTAAGCAATTGTATCAATCAGTTGACGGTCAGCGCGGCCTCGACCTGCGGAAGCTCACTCCGGTGGCGTTTAATCACGAATGGTGCGTGGCGTTCACGCTGCCGGCTTATATATCGGCCTCGGATCATCCGACGGCTCAAACAGCACGGGTGCGCGGGCGCAGGGTTCACGGTCCGCACCCTGGAATCACATTGAGACTTATTAGCGCGGAATATTCGAAGGGTATCCAAACCGTTTCGTAACGCGATTTTGTAAACAGGAAGAGAACAGCAGTTATCGTGACTTTGTTCGCATTTACTGAATAAATAGAACGGTGCAGCTGTGAACATTAAAGTCAAAGTTAGAGACCATTGGTCAATCCGAGGTGCGCCCACATAATCTAGGCGCTAGACGATTTGCAATAATTAAGGCTTTAATTATGTACAAATTGTATTATTCTTTTTTACATTTTATTATTTTTAAAAGAATATTTATTGACTCCATTCATTCATTCACTCTTTTGATTCCATTCTTAGCCGTTCTCTATGTTAGACAGAATTTTTATAAACCAGTTCACAGAATAAAAATACATTTTTTATTCCTGCTATATACACCTGATACAGTTTTAGAATAGCCTACATTATTTAGTATTAACCGACTTAGAATCTTAAAAAAATTTTGTTAAGAGAGATAACTTCATCAAGTTTTAATCCTTTTTTTGTGATAAGGCCCAGCTATAGGCTTGACAAGGCTGGTGGCTTGCGAAAAATAGAACTTAAACAACAATCGTGTTTCTTGATCTAGCTAAACAAATCTTGTAGCATCGTTGCTTACTAAGTGCTACATCAGATTAGATAATTTCCTGCTAACAGGTCGCTGGTCGCGCTGGAGCAATGTTAAGGTAAAGCGAGTCAAGTTCAGTGAGGCGGTGCGTTCACCCCTGTCCGCGAATGCGTTTGCCATTCAATGCGTTGCATCAACTCGAAAAGACTAACTCTACTTAAGAAAAACTCTACTTAATTTGCCTGTTGAAAAAGTTAAATAAGACAAAAAGGGCAACCCTGAAATGGAAGTTATACCTTCATACCTAATTATGAACATTTTCCCATTAAATATTACCTACACGATTCTCAAAATCAATTTTACGCGATTCTTACTGATTGTTTCTTTAGGGCAATTCGCCAATAATTAAAATCATGTTTTAATCTTTTTATAGCATTATTATAATAATTGGCTATTGCTAACTTTCTTATCTGAAACTGTGTACAGATTTGGTTGAAACTTGAGGATCCCACAGACGCAATATTTATTAAGCTGACCCGCCCGCAACTTAGTTTGCGTGTATACTTGTATATCACAATCTGATCAATGGCTTTGGAATGCACAAAGGACAAACATTGTCTTTTATTTACATCAATTTATGGGCCAGGAACCCTTGTGGTCGTTCCCAGAACATCCTAAAACTCATAATAATCTGCGGGGTGATCGGCTAACTCTGTTGCAAACGGAAATGATTGACACCGATCCTGTTTTCACAAACTGTGACAGTTCGTCAATTGATGTTCATTGAATTTCGACGGATGAAATGTCAAACTTTGTAAAAACAGGATCGGTATCAATCATTTCTGTTTGCAACAGAGTTAGCCGATCACCCGCCTGATCAAACGCAGAGAGGACAAACAAAAACACTTTGAATTTTAACATTGATTTTATAAGTGAGTATATAATATAAAATTAATAAACGAGCAATCTTCTTGACAAATAATATTATTTCTCGGGGAAAACGGGTTCTTTCCCCTTTTTTCAGCTTGCAAATAAGTCATCATGAGTTTTTCCATATTAACAGAGTTAACCTTGGTGTATCGTGTTTACCTAGACAAAAGCCTATTGGTACTTACGTGTTATTTTTCCGATCAGCATACTTTAAGTAAGGTTGGTCTGTTACCTTCGCCGTGTTTACTGCTAAACAAGGGGTGAACTAGTTTATTAACTACTAGATAAATAGTTCCTAGTTGTGTGTCATAAAATTAATTTAAAATAATGCTTTCAATGAAGCATTCATCATCGCTCAGCATACCCTACTCAGCTCTACATTTTGTAGACTACCTATGTTAGAATTGCATGTTTGAGTCAAAAACGACACCAGTCCATCCACTGCTGAGCATAGGCCTCCCCTGATAGGAAGGGGGGTGAGGGGGGGGTTATGCCCGTAACCCCCACGCTGGACATGCGGGTTAGGGATTGCAGGGCACAGCTTCTCGCACCGCCGACGCTGCTGCCCGTCGGTGGTCACGGGATGTAGCTGTGCCGGTTTTAGTCTGTGCTATGCGGCGATCAGCTGGCATAGACCAGCCTATCAAGGGCACAGCCATCTGCCATAGTCGTGTTTGTTAGTAGGATGAAGAACGGGCAGATGAGGTTTGCTTGGGTCCCGAAGATGCATATTGAACCTCCAGTTTGGAGTGTTTTTACCCCTTTCAATCATTAAAAAAATATATTTATTGCCTTAGCTTAGTCATTATTCATTCTACTCCGATAAGAATACCTTATTTTTTTAATGGTAACCAATCAATTTTTTTTTTCAGCATTTGAAATTATTGTTATTCATTAATTTCAAGGGGTGTACAGGGTTCCAACCCCTATCTTCGGAACCCAAGCCAACCCCACCTGCATGTGGTGCACCCTGCTAAACAACGAACGGGGCTCTGGCGGGCGGCTGATTGCGGCATAGCACAGCCTACATCGGCACAGCTAAATCCCCTAGCCACTGACGGGCAGCAGCGTCGGTGGTGCGAGAAGCTGTGCCCTGCGATCCCCAACCCGCATGCCCAGCGTCGGGATTATGGGTATATCCCCCTTTATTAGGGGAGGCCTATGTCCAGCAGTGGACTGATATAGGCTGATGTGAATTAATTTCACAATGTAAAAACCCTTATTCAACCCACACAGAAAGTACCAGTGTGTAAAAAAGAACAGCGTACTTTACCGAGGCTCATTTCATGTACAAGTTCTTGGTAAGTTAAGTTCAAAGGGATTTATGTATTAAGTTTATTAAAAATCATCATTAATTTTGCGAAGTGCATCACATTAACAATACTGTATTTATTCATTTCATCTTTTATTAGCGTGATTAGATTTGGTTGGGCAACAATATTGTTACATGACAGTGAAAATGAAATACCTACCTAAACAGTTTTTTTTATTGATAGCTTTTTTACAATAAACTAGCTGACCCGGCGAACTTCGTACCGCCTTAGCGTAGCAATTTTCTTAATATTTTTTTCCGTAAGAACCTTCTCCTAATAATAACAAATACAACAAAAAAAGAATTTGTGAAATCGGTCCAGCCATTCACGCGTGATGCCCGTGACCAAGGAAAACGGGTTTCATTTTTATATATATAGAAGATACCTTTGCACTCATCTACATAATGCACTGATGACACACTTAAGGCTCGATGACGGCACGAAGACTAAAAATGAGACTAGAACAAGTATTCCTATCATTGACGTAAAATTTTGGCCAATAAGAATAAGATAGCGTAGATTCAAAATAACGCTTTGTCATTGCCCAAATATTCATAATAGTCGGTTAACGGAACAATTTCATCGTCCTATACGTTTAACCGTCAGACTAATGTCGGTGCACATGGGCATAGTAAAACACGGCACTTACTATAAATTATACAGAAGCTTATGTCCAATTTAGCTTTACCAATAAGGATTACAGAAAAGCCCCGAACGCAGGCTACACGAAGAGACTACTAAAATTACCACTATATTGACCATTCTCTTTTCTTACCGTCACACCGTATGGGGAAGTGGAAAAAAGATGACAATACAGGTAGTATAGACGTTAATATAGATTTATAATTGCTGGCAATTACTTTTATTGAAACTGGTAGATAAGAAATTAGAGACTCTAAAGTCGGAGTTAGAGATTAATTTATTATTAATAATTTTAGTCTCTAATTTTTCTTAGCCTTCCCTCCTCCCTTTAGTTTCCTAAGACCGTTTTCCTGGAGCTAACAGATACACACTCTTACTCTGTTTACTGCACCTAAAAGATGTTTTTCTGTCATTATAGAGTTCATACAAAAATCCCTTAGCATGAGGCACTTTGAATTTTTAAGTATTTTCATATTTTTCGAACCACTTATTTTTTTATTTTTTTAACATTGGATGGACCTTCGTTTTTCCACGAACTCATTAGATGTTATGTAATGTTGTTTATGGGCTATGTTGGAGGACAAAGGTCCCGAAGACTATTCTGTCTAGACTTAAAGAATCTCGTTATTATGGTTAATCAAGAAAGACATAGGTCGGGAGAGAGTCCTAATCCTAGGCAGTTAAAGTAGAATAAAAGAGTTTTAAGCGAAACGGGGGTATATCGACTAATTAAGGATGGTACTGAGCCGTGCATCTGCTTGTCCTGAAGTGGAATGGAGATGGTGGAATCAGATCGTGCAGATCCTGAGAGCACTCACGCCTTATGCTGCCGAATATTATGAACATTTAAAAGAATTGACTATTGTTACCAACGAGCACCATGTCATTTTCATTTCTTTACTCGCATTACGCCATGACTTCGCTTGCGTGACACCCGGTAAAGTAAATCGTGTGCTGGCCTTTTGTGTTGGTTGTGATTGCGGCCTACCCTTTACTTGCAAACGTGTGATTAGGATATTGAGTCTTTTGTACGCAGGTGTTCGATTTATAACTACATTTACTGGCCTTTTTGCTGGTAAACTACACGTTAAAACCCATTATTTTGTATTGGAATTATAGACCTTTTTGCTGTTAACCGAATCTATAGTATAAATTAAAAATATAAAGGATAAAATAACAATGAATAAGAAGGCAATGAAGATAATATTTATCTTATTCTAACAATCTGCCAAATGTTCTAGTTTCCATTTTTCTGTTTTATGCCGCTAAAATGGATAAACAGCTCTAGAGTCAGTTTGGATTACTGAGTCATTATTTCTAAGATTTGTGTTTTTGTACTAAAATAATGGCCAAACGTGTTTTTAATGATTTTAATATTAGGTTTTCTAACACAAAATCGTCCCACTTTTTCAATCTACTTCTTCTACACAAAAATACGTCAGTAACTAGTTTCGAACAAAGTTGTCAAATCCTACGTTATCTAGTTACAACAAAAATATAGACGAGCGAGTTTAGAGCTGAACTTAACACAGATAGATACCTTCTTAGACATTCTAGGTTTTCCTATTTATAGAATAAGCGAGTCCACGTTGTGCAATACACATGATGGACCTACTCCTTAAGTGGTTCAAACGCTCCCTTTCTAATTTCTAGCCGACTGAATCTTAGAATGCCAAACAAATCTCATTAGATATCGTTCTGGTACAAAAACAGGGTGATTTTGTTTGTAGTAGGTATAAGAACAAAAATATATAAGTAAAAAAACGACAAAACTCCTAAGTAATCGTAATAACCTTAGCCCAATTACTTACATAATCTGTGTATTTTTTTGTCTAATCTTGTTTATCATCAGTCCATTGTTTTGATAACATTATTTTAGTTCCTATAAATCATAAATACCTAATTCTAGACAATATCACACAGCATGAATAGGCCCAAATTAAGCAGAGCTTGTATCATGGGAACTACGTGACTAAATGCTACTTAGGTAGACACACTTTTTTGTAAATACATACATATTATACATAGAAAACACTCAGACCCGAGAGAAATATTTGCAGATCATACAAATATTTGTCTCGCGGCGGAAATCGAACCCGCATCTTTCTGCGTCACAGGTGGGCTTTCATCCACTGCGCCACAGTAAGTATATACCTACCTAATTCAATAGGTACAAAAGAGACAACTGAAATAATATTAAAATTAAGAGCTCCTTCCTTCTGCACAACACGATACCGGTTACGTGCGCGCTGATTTTATTTACGCGGTTTCCCATTTATATTAATACTACATTTACTGGCTTTTTGGGTGGTAAACTAGAAGCGAAGTAGAAAAAGCGAAGTAGAAAGCGTAGCTAGATCGACCGACGACGCGGCGACGCGGACGTATCGCAAAAACGACGACGAAATTTCTACGACGCGCGACGTGGTGTGCCCCGAAAGATTTTAGCGATGAGTCTTCACATTCAGCGTTGGGGCCTCGACGTTAGTTATTAATTGAGCAATCATTAGTAGGGATTCGTAGGTTCCTACTCAGTACTCATGTAAGTATTTGAGGCTGCTGGTAGAAGCTGGATGCGTCGAGCTCAGAACAGCTTTCCAACGACCTCAGAACTCCCGGCGATCTATTGCTCCGTTTTGCGGTTAGACCATAGAAAATCAGCCTGTATTTTTTAATTTACTAGTAAAAGCAGGCTCTGCAGTTCATAAATGTCAGGTATTACAAGATAAGATTTATGAGCAGGTTCTACCCGCGACGGTTCCGTGTGGCACTTGACACAAGTTAACTTGAGTGTTCTTCTACAGCAGGGCCACAACATTGCGTTGCGACGACACATCGCAAAAACCTACGACGTCATGCAACGCATCGCTAAAATTTCCAATGCGTCACCGCAGAAAGAAGTAGGTACTCGTACGATGCCGTATGCGATAAAATTTCTGCGTGCGTCGATGCATCGCATTTTGCTGTGATGTCGTTTTTGCGATGCGTCGGTGTTGCTGCATTGTGGCCGCACCCTATGTCCGCATGCTGCACAATTTTTGTGACGATATCGCTGATTGACCGGCAGCTTATGATGCTGTTGCCAGCTAAACTTTGGAGAGCTACCCAGTCCGCCATTCCATGCTTCTTCACGATATCAAACTCGTCCACGATAAGAACTCTATTTGGCTGAGCGGGTTCAACACTTATGTTGTTTCTATAGAACTTGTTTTGGGTAGAAGAAAATACTCAATAATGCACAAATTAATAGAAAAGACCAATGCACATGACCATGGGCACAAAAAACACCCAACAACAGAACATCATAAAGGACTCTCCAAGTTTACTAGAAAAATACTTTAAATAAAAAATACGTACGTAGGTTGGTCATTTGTTTCAATAGGCATTGTTGGACCTTTTATAACAGACTTCCAAAAGAAACCTCTATTCGGCTGTATGTTTTTTGTTCAAATAACATTTTACAAATTCCATTCTCTGGAGGTAGGTAGGTATTAGGTCTTATGTATTTTTCCACAAAATTGAAAAATATCTTCAAAAAGCCTTTAAATTAGTACTGAAAAACTTTCCGCTGTCTCAAGAATTGACACTTCCATCATCAGGTGTAAATATCACAGAAGAGTAAAACTAACCTTACTTACTACTAGAAAGGGTATCGAGGGTTTCAAAATATAGCCCCAATTATGAGAATTCGCTCATACTTTCAAACATTTTTGCCAATGAGTTTTTGACGTGCGAGGGTAAACGTTGTACCTCTGCCTAGGTATTTTAGTCTGTATTTGTGTGCAAAAATAAAAACAGCGCCGCATTTCGCGTGTGAAAAAACTAAAACATAGATTTGTGGATTAAAGAGGTGAAGGAGAGGTTACCAACTGCTGTTGCAGGTTTGTTTGTAGTACAAACAACTGTTACAAATCACGCATTACCCTTAAATAGGATAGGTATATAGTAGGTTTATCTTTCTGTAGTATATATCCTCTGCGCCAATAGAAGTCGTCTTACCATTCTAGGATTGCATTATTCAAACCTTTTCATTTACAACCACGACTATAACCTATTGACTAATCACGTAGGTAAGTTATAAGACACCTTATTTTGCAAAGGCATTCTTCGGATAATCTAAGTACCTCGTTCTTAAGACGCGAAATGAAAATAGATACGTACGTACGTAAAATTTCACCAAGACCAGCGCGTTACAATTTTATAATCACCATAAAAAAATTGCCGTGCGGGATGCCTGGAGATCATCGGACCATGTGGACCATGCTGCGGCCCATGCTGCGGCCCTTGCTGCCCAAATATCACAATATACACCTGCTGCACGAAAATTTGTTGAGAAACAAAAGAGCCCACAAGACCTGGCTAGCTGCATCATGAAGCGTGCAGCCTTTCCCGCTTCCAGTCACCGTCCCACCGTGTTGTTTTAGTGCTGCATAATAAAGATGTAAAGATGTGCTGCATCAGCCAGTTTTACATCTATGAAACTGCATTTCTTACCTCCATTACTCATTGGATGTTTCACACCAGAAAAACTAAAAACTGGTGTACCTTTGGAATATTTTTCAATCGTGGTTGAAGTGCGGTTAATCAACGTGTTTAAAGTCGCCAGCCAGCTATGGAACGAGCGATGCTCGGAGTAACTCTGAGGGATAGAATCCGAAACAAGACTATCCGATATAGAACTAAAGTTGTCGACAAAGCTCAGAGATTTTTTTTTTGTTTAGTATGTGCCAGCTCTTGACTTCGAGGCTTGCGTGGGCCAGGATGAGGTCGACGGTGGTACGAGCTTTCCAAGAAGATGCCTATTAACTCTCTTTTTGAAGCCGCTAAGCTCATAAGACAATGGAAAAACAGACTGTGGCAGCTGATTCCATATTTTAGCAGTGCGCATTATAAATGATGTTGAGGTATATGTTGTCCAGCAGTAGACTGCTATAGGCTGATGATGATAATGATGAGGTTGAAGACTCTACTTTCTCTCTCTCTACGAGTACTTACTATATTAATTACGTTCCTAGTTTATATGCAAGTATAATGGTAAAGCTTTAGAAATTGATGGCTGATCTATTATGTATATTAAATGATGAATATCAACCAAACGTGCATATTTACTTATTTTTGCTTGTTATACTTATTTTTTTCTGTATCATAAAAACATATATTTTTCTATTTCTATTTCAAACTTTTACCAAGTAAAGTTTCGAATTCCACACTAAAATTAAATTAAGTACTTATTTACACGTTATTGTACTTTGAAATTTAACTTACCTACCTAATAAGGCTTTGTATTTGATTGGTTCATAGAAATAATAATAATAATAATGTCGGCACGCATTGTCCGGAGGTTCCTTTCTCTGCAGCCCTAGCTACCGACTGTTTGAGATTTGCCCTGCGGTCGGTGGTCTCCCGTTTTTATATTTTTTTTACTCTAAAGTTTTTGATGTTATTTATGTATTATAGTAGATTATAATAAAAATATAGTAAATAATTTTTTTTTGACGAGTTTTAAATGAAATAAAGTGTTATAATAATGAAAATAGCTTTTATTTTACTATCTTACTAAACATGCTTAAGAAGGTAAAAAAATCATCGAAATACGTAGCCCATTATAAATAATAAAATGTTAAAGACTTTATCAACCACATTCATGCCATGCGAAAGCGAAATTGAAATGACATGTTGGTAAAAGAAAACCCAGCTATTTTAAGTGTAGCGTAGCAGCGAGCGCGTAGACAGTGCTACGAAATTTTCACCGTCAGAATTCTATATATTGAATTCCAGAGATTAGTAACAGTTAGTCCATGTACTACAATATGCATGTATACGCTGTCAATACAAGTCTATGGTATACGCGAAGGTAAGTGCAGTCAGTAACGTAATTAGGGTAATAAACATGAAATATATTTCAGGCGGGAAAATTAAGGTGAGTTTACCGTGGTCTACCGAGATATCGCTGTGAATTTATGAATTACTGGCGGCCCGTCCCGGTTTCGCACGGGTTAGGAACGTTAGGTTTTTTTACACCTTGAGTTACGTTACTTAAGTTTTAGTAAGGATCCCTAATCTTTTCTAGCAATAAATATAGCCTAAGTTACTCAGGGTGAATGTAGCTTTCAAATGGTGAAAGAATTTTTGAAATCGGCACAATAGTTTTTGAGTTTATTCATTACAAACATACACATTAACAAAAATACAAATTTTTCCTCTTTAAAATATTAGTGTAGATTGAGAATTTCTCAATAATAGACTAGTAAAAATGGATTTTAAATATTAAACTTAAATTCACAAGAGCCTACGCATTATTTATTATTATAAGCCTGAGTTGTCCCACAACAAGGCACAGGTTTTCCTTTCTTCTTTCCATTCCTCTCTATTGAGCCACGTATAAAAATTATTATTTTCTAGCATAATATAAGTGCTATTTTTTTATTAATCCTTCTCGTCCCGCTGCTTGGTGGTCTCAGCATGGCCTTTTAAGTAAGTAAAACCTTTTTATTAATAAAGTAGCTTCCATAACAAAACCAAAAACCCTTCATGTTCCTTTTGTTAAGACTAATTATATGCAAAATGCATTTATGATTATAACGTGTGGCTCACTCTATTCTTTGGTTAAGGCAGATGTTAACATTGATGTATTTAATACCTCGACTACTATTCTTAAGCGAATACCAAATAATATTTTTTTCTAAACATATTAATTTGGTGTGTGCTTTAAACTTTCTGTTTCTGTTATAATTGTGTGATTGCTATCCGTGGAAACTTTTAATTGGCCTTAAGTAGGTATATGCATTTTTGGTCCTCGGTGGGTGCTATGTAATATTATGTGTTCTATTTATTTGTACCTAGCTGTAAGTTTTCATAAAATATAAAAATAAAATAGTTTTTCTAAAGCATTAGACCGAGTTCTATTGTCGTTTGCGATTTTTAGACTAAGTAACTCTTTAACGTACCTACTTAGTAACTACGTAACTAAGTAACTTAGGTACTTTTGGTCTTGTTCTTACTTCCTATAAATGGCACGCAGCAGCAGCAATCTGGTAACCAGCACGCGATTGATTAGGCTCAGCAAACGAATTATTCAGCTACATTCGAGTGACGTTCATTTCCGAATAACGATTTTCAGTTAGGTTACCGCCACATTGCTGCGTATGCTACGCATGGCCCATATGTTAGGGTGGCCATACACGATCAAGTTTACCGGGAAAATTTACAACAGACTTGAAACGGCATCCAGTAAAATTGAACAATAACATACGTGGTGTGCTATAGGCCTCCCTTATAAGAAAGGGGATATGCCAATAATTCCCACGCTGGACATGCGGGTTGGGGATCACAGGGCACAGCTTCTTGCACCACCGACGCTGCTGTCCGTCGGCAGCTAGGGTATTTAGATGTGCCAGTGTAAGGCTGCGCTATGCCACAATCAGCCAGCCGCTAGGGCTCGATTTGTTATAAGTAGGTACTTATACAGCAGGGTGCACCACGGGCAGGTGAGGTTGGCTTTGGTTCCAAAGATGGGAGTTGGAACCCATTGACCCCTAAAACCTAAAAATGGTCGTGTGACTATTTTTATAACATGTAAATTTTGATAGCCACACTGACCAGATCCAGACAGAATCCAGACCATACAGAAAGTAGACGTAAATGGAAAATGTTCTCCGGGATCTGTAGTAAAGATGGGTGTTCCGCAAGGGTCAATACTTGGACCATTTTTATTTTTAATTTACATCAACGACCTACCTCAACTTGTGAGAGACAACCACGAAATTGTATTGTTTGCGGATGACACGTCACTTTTATTTAAATTAAAGCGACGGCAGACCAATTTTGACGACGTGAACAATGCAATAGCGAAAGTTGTTAACTGGTTCGATGTAAATAATTTATTACTGAACGAGACTAAAACAAAATGTATGAGATTTATATTACCAAATGTTAAACAAGTTAAACCTAACATTAAAATAAAAGATGAAGATCTAAATCTTGTGGACAGTACTGTATTTTTAGGCATAACTTTAGATAATAAGCTTCAATGGGGCGCTCACATAGATGGGTTGTCGAACAGACTCAGTTCTGCAGCATACGCAGTCAAAAGAATCCGTCAACTTACTGACGTAGAAACGGCTAGACTAGTTTATTTCAGCTACTTCCATAGCATTATGTCGTACGGCATTTTGTTGTGGGGGAATGCTGCAGATATCAACACCATATTTGTGTTGCAAAAGAGGGCTGTTCGTGCAATTTATAATATGGGCCCCAGAGAATCACTTAGAACTAAGTTTAAAGAAATAAATGTTATGACAGTGCCGTGCCAATATATATCTTCTTCTTCTTCTTCTTCTTTCTCCTGGCTTTATCCCATGTTATTTGGGGTCAGCCCTCCTAGTACTTCTGCGCCACACCGTACGGTTGTGGGTTGTCTCTTGTTGTTGTGTTGCTTGCTATCATGTCATTTTTTATTGCTCGTAGCCAGGTCATTGGTGGTCGTCCACGCCCTCTTTTTCCTTCCTCTATATTATTCATAACTCTTTTAGTCATATGGTCATCTTCTCGCCTCATCACATGTCCGTACCAGCGTAAACGATTCTCGCTAAGTTTATTTTGTATCTCAGCGACTTTAAAAGTGCCACGGATATATTCGTTTCTTATTCTGTCAGTTTTCGAAACTCCACCAGACCAGCGTAGCATCTTCATCTCTGTGGTATGCATTTTCTGTTCATCCATCTTCCTCATCGGCCAGCACATAGTATCCATATAGTATCATTATATCCATGTAGTATCATCCATATAGTAGAGCTGGTCTTACTGCCCTCTTGTATACGTTGCCTTTGACTTTAATCGGCATACGGGAATCGCATAGGATGCCAGACAGCGATCTTCATTTCAGCCAGGCTGCTTGGATTCTGTTGTGTATGTCTCTCTCTACACTGGCTTGTGGTGCTACAATGGATCCGAGATACTTGAATTGTTCAACTCTGGTAAGAGGCCTATTTTCGATGGATGGACATGGTATGGCACCCACATTAGCTCCGGAAAAGTCGCAAAACATATATTCGGTCTTCTGTCTACTGACTCTCAGCCCTTTTCTCTCCAAAGACTCCTGCCATGCTGTCAGGTCTGACTGCACTTCTGCCAAAGATTCGGCTATAAGAACTACATCATCGGCGTATAGAAGTGTCCACGGCGCTGGTTTTTGGATGTTTGAAGTTATATAGTCCATTACCAGGTTGAACAGAAGAGGGCTTAGGGTCGAGCCCTGATGAACACCTACTCTGACGTCAAAAGCTTCACTTGTTCCGGCTGGACTGACTACTCTTGTAGATACATTGTGGTACATATCTTTAAGCAGCTCAATATAATGTTCCGGCATTTGTTGTGCCCTCAATGCTTGCCAGATAAGCTTTCGCGGAACTCGGTCGAACGCCTTTTCGAGGTCGATGAAAACCAAGTGTAAGTCTTGTTTGCGAGACTTATACTTTTCGATAAGTATTTTCACCGAGTGAATTGCGTCTGTGGTGCTCACACCACTGGTGAATCCACATTGGTTCGGTGTTATATTTGTTATTGTAGTTAACCTTTTTACGAGGATATTTTCCCAGATCTTTAGGGTATGAGAGGTTAGTTTGATTCCTCTGTAATTTCCACAGTCCGCAACATCCCCTTTATTCTTATAGAAAGGTATACTGGTTCTCCACATATCTGGTACCTTGGTGGTTATAAGAATTTCGTTGAAAAGCAGAGTCAGCCATGCTACACCAGTTTTTCCAAGTTTTTTCCATAGCTCAGCTGGAATCTCGTCTGGTCCTGTAGCTTTCTTATTTTTCATTTTATCGATAGCTGCTTTGACTTCCTCAGGTGAAATTGCATTAACTGGCCCTTCGGTGCATGGCAGTGCTGTAAGCGGTTCCTGTGGGTACTCCTCATTAAGAAGTGTTTGGTAGTATTCTTGCCACCTCTTATTAATTTCTTTGTTTGTGGTTAACAGTTTGCCGGAAGAATCATTAATATATTTGTTACGTTTGATATCCTTTGTTTGATTATTTCTAAGTTTAGCTAATTTAAATATTTCCGCATCTGTTTTAGCGTTCTCTAATTCTTTGTAAAAGTGATCGTTGGACAGTGCTCTTGCTACTGCAACACATTTCTTAGCTTTCTTATTTATTATGTTGTAATCCAGGCGATCGGCGTCCATTTTTGTTTCCTGCCATTTCTTGAAGTACACTTTCTTTTCCTTTATCTGAGATTTAACATTCTCATCCCACCAAGTAGGGTCCTTATTTATTCTTAGTTTTCCGTGCCAATATATATATGAAAACTTAATGTATGTCCGAAAACATATTAACATGTTCAAGAAAAATAGCGACTATCATAATGTTAACACTAGAAATAAAGATAAACTAGCTGTTCCCACTGTAAGGCTCCATAAAGTTAGTCAATCTTTTAAAGGGATGTCTGTACGATTTTTTAACAAAATCCCAAATGATGTGATTAATCTATCTGTAAATAAATTCAAAAATGTTGTTAAACGTAATCTATGTAATAAAGCTTATTATAAAATATCTGATTATTTAGATGACAAAAAAGCTTGGGATGAAACTGCCTCCAACTCCATCAAAAACAATGTAATAGATATTAAGTACAATGACGTTAAAAAAGTATAAGCCAAGCAGAGTTTCTTGCCAATTCTTCTCTGTTTGGTCACGTTACGAATTGGTGGTAAATTAAAAAAATGACGTTTCAAAGTGTACTATACAGTTCCTACTGAATAAATGAATTTTGACTTTGACTTTGACTTTGACCGTGTTTACCTATTGGATGCCGCTACAAGTCCACAGCAAACTTGCCAGGTAAACATGATCCTGGTATGGCCACCTTTAGCGTTCAGGCTTTCAAGCTTTCAAGCGTGCACGCATTGTTTTCGCGCAGCAGTAGCGAGCTCTCTCTATAAAAGAAACTAGCTTTTGCATGAGGCTTCGCTCGCTTACATATAGATTTTGTTTAAAGTTCGTTTACCTTCGGGTACAGTACTTTTATCTGAATGAAAGGTACCTATTTCATTTTCTGTTTTAATTAAAAATTAAGATACACATAAAAAATTAAGATACATAAGATAAGATTACACATACAAAAATTAAGATTGGGTCGACGACATTGAGGAAGTCTCTGGGCATATCTGGATGAGAGAAGCACAGGACAAAGGAGGCTGGCAAAAACTAAGGGAGGTCTATACCTAGGATGGTGATTCTGGGCTGAGATGACGATAATGATGATGAAGTATGAAGGCTTTTTCACAATCAGAACGCACTGAAAGGACCGGTCCATAGCCGGGTCCATAGTCGGGTCCATGTCATAAAAGCACAAAATCAGTTGTGGACCCGCCTTAGGTGTAACCAGCTCAGTCAATTGATTACCTAGCGCTCGCAAACAGAATAATTTAGCTCGGGACTATGTTATCGAGTATTTGGACAATCAAAATGTTGACCGCCTATTACGTAATTTACTGATCTGTTTTGTACTAGTATGTAAGAATAGTGGCTATGTAACTCCCTTTTTTTAAAACCTTAAACCTAACTTAAAACTTAAGTATGGAGATAAGTAGTGCGCCTTTTTCGTATTTAGCGAGTCCGAGTTTTATAACTTGTTAGAATAAATTGCTCTCAAACGAACAATAATTTAACAGACGTGGTGATTCAAACGGTTTAATCAAGTATTTTTTTTATTTAGTGAAATATGTTATGTTAAAACACGTTTTTATCTTATATGGGTACCTACTCAAATCCTAAATTATGACTGCAATAAATAAATCAATGTGACTATAGAATATGAAAATGACAAAGTATGCAATCTCATGTCATGTAATCTTTCATGTCAAAGTAAGTATGTTACTTACAATTAATGGCATTATCATAACTAACCTAACTAATAAGTAGGTAGGTAGGTACCTATTATAAATGCGAAAGTCATTATGTTTGTTTGTTCCGTTTCCCATCATCATGAAATTTCACATACACGTTATCAGAGGTAACAATAAAAGACATAAGGTATCTTTATATATCCTTTCATCCTGAAAAAAGTTCCTGAGGGATAGAAAAATAACTCTTTCATCCCCCCCTCTCAGAAAGAGAATTTTTGCTCTTCAATATCTGAGTGCAAAAACCGTTTTTATCCGCTAGCTAGAGGATAAAGTAAATTGAATTTGAGAATATCGTGTGCACTAAGTTTGTGAATTCAAAAGTTATCATACAACCTTTGTTAATTTGTTAAAAACTCCGACTTAGACTCCGACCTAGACCTTCTTGGTGTACTTTTTATTAAAACTTTTTAATGTTAAAGTATAATTTTTTTTCATCCCTGAAGTGGGATGAAAAGTTACGAGTTGCACTCGAGTGCAAAGATTTTTCACCTCGTGCTCTTTTGATTCCCTCGCTAACGCTCAGGATTATAATTTTAGAATCCTTCGCTTGCTCGGTCATCAAAATTGAGCACGCGTTTAAAAAGATATAAAAATATAAATAACAAATAACTATTAACGCGAGCGAAGCCGCGTATAGAAGCCAGTTAGTTATTCATAATACTATTACTTACTTATGTATCTACTTATGTAGTGATTCACTACTCTCAAACAATTCATTTCTAACCACTAAGTGGCAAATTATCATCATCTTTTATATTGATCACTCTGATCATAACTCGGATAGTCATGGATGGTATATGAATCAAATTATAAGTGTCACTGACTAACTGTTATTCTGTTATTGTAATTCTTTGTGAGTCATTACATTACTCTCTTAGGTGTTTCTGCTGTACACATCCTTACTCATACCTAATTTGACAGTAACATATTGATAAGAGTTTGTGCCCTAAGCATGTTGCTATAATCTAATAATTATAAGAGCGAATGTCATAACATCCTAGCAGCGCGATGGAAGGCGAGGTCGTGGTTGACCACGAAGAAGCGTTGGCGGGACCAACTCGAAGCCTTCGAGAGAGGATGGTGCGGTATGGGACGGAGACGGCGGAAGTTGATGGACGCCTTTGCCCAGCGCGGTGGGACGATGTAGGTATACCAAAAAAATATAGAGGCGAAAGTTTATGAGGTGTGTTTGTGTAAGTATACTTCTATACGCCAAATTAAGCTCAAATTTTGCTCCTATGTCTAACGTATACAGTGTTTTTTTTAAAACTGGGATTGTGTAGGAAAATCCGATGCCATTAGTATAGCATAATATACAGAGAAACTGAGTTAGGAACTATTTGCTCTTTTAAAAAGAGATTATTTTGGTATACCTACTTAGTAAACTTTTTGGTCAGCTTGAATTTTCCTTAACAAAAGTTACTCGTGATATTAGATGTAACCGCAAGGCCACAGCACTGCGTTGTTGCAACGACGCATCGTCGAAACGACGACGAAACTACGACGAGGCGTTGTGAAAAAAAGAAAGAAAGAAAATACATTTATTTTTACCCAACACCTAGTACAAAAAAAGAAAAACAGGATATTTACTTATAATACTAACGTCTAGGTATACTTATTATCTTGTGCACCTTCGTCGTAGATTTTTAAGATTGTGATTGGGCGTCACACCGCACTGTTGTGAACTCGCCAATACGGTTGTGTGGTCAGTTATACTTTTTCATTCTTGAGCTAATAATCACAGCGAATTTTAATAACTTTTCATAATTATTTTGAAAATAGAGTTTATTTAAACCTAAACCTCTTAATATTTTTATTACCTACCTACCTACACACATAAGTTTTATCTGTAGGTAGGACATGTCAAAATGTTCTTCACGTTGGTAGAAACACTACAATTTTTTTTTTACAAAAATCACTTATTTTTTACTTGATCACTATCCTCACGGTCATCTTGTACGTATACTTTATGATCATAATTAAATTGCATACGGCAAAGTATAGTATATTTAAGGTGTAATAGAGGGTAAATCCCAAGAAACCTAGGAATCTTAGTAAATACTGTACTATTATCCCATCATCTTAACCATCATCCGCGCCATTGCGCCCTGTCCTCAACACTATTATCTAACATATTGTTACCTACATTATGTTAGATAAAGCGTGCGAGATGCTGTGCCCTCCGATCCCAAACCCGCATGCCCAGCGTGGGGATTTTAGGCATATCCGCCTATTTTAGGGGAAGCCTGTGTCATGCAGTGGGTTCAATACATAGGTACAAATCGGCCCTTGAGAGTGCCACGAAAACGAGCAGTTCCACGCACGAAAAATCGCTAAAATAGGATTTTTTCCACCAATTTCAACATGCAATACACCAAAATTTGCGGAAAGGAGGCGCACTAGATAATGAAAAGCGCGTTGTGATCAGGGAAAAGAAGGAGTTATTCCCAAAAAAGTTATTTTTTGGTAGATTTTGGAATTTCAAAGTGTAATTTCTCGAGTTCTGCAGCGACGATCTATCGAATATTTTTGTCCACTGGCGGGCCTCTTGGAGTACTATTCGTTGGCTGCTTTTCGCAGCGCGGAAAAAAAGACAATAGGCTGGTATTGTTGTTGTACTTACCCAAGACTAAGTAGGTACTTAGAAGAAATACATAATCGATGATTACATTTATCTTTTTATTCATATCGAGTATCGTGTTTTATGCATCCGATGCGATACTTATTATCTTTTAGTTTATGATCATCAATAGTTATGCAGGTCACAGCAATATTATAACATCCTTAGATGCAATCCTGTTACTATGATTCCATTACAACGCAACTCAAATATTAAATAAGAATTACTTAGTACATTTTGCCATCAAGATCTATGATAGATAAATAAATAAAGGCACTATCACACAGTATCATGTAGACCCAAACTATGTCTAAGTAAGTAATGTCCAGCATTATTATTATAACACTACATTATACTACATAGATTTTTTATGTATATACATAGGTACATAGAAAACACCCAATACCCGAGACAAATATTTGCAGACCATGCAAACATTGGTCTCGCGGCGGGATGCGAACCGCAACCTTCTGCGTCCCAAGCGGCCCTTTGCCCGACGACCTCTGTGGTGTGGTGTGAGTTATATTATTATATACTGTGGTAAACGTGGTAAAACTACGATAAAACAGTACGTTTGCCCATGTACTATTTTACCACTAGCTTCCGCCTCCAGCTTTGCTCGCATAGTTCCGTGAAAGTGGAACAAACATTTCACATTTTCAACAATCATCATCATCATCATTAGCATATAGCAGTCAATTGCTATACATAGGCCTCCCCCAATGAGCGCCATCGCCAGGGTATAAAACTATGAATTGACCAAAACACTACAACGGCAACTACCTACCTACTAGCTATGATGAAGGTACTAAGCCTAGTATAATGAAACGATAAGCATAATTAGAAACAGTAGTAGGTAGGCAGCCCTAATTTTAGACTTTATGATAACGGATGTGTGTATGTAGGTAACTGAAACTAATGAGAAGAGATGATATTGCCTCATTATTAACGGGCGAACATCCAAAATAGGATTAGCTAATTATATCTAGGTAGGTAAGGCTAGAGAGCCGAGGTGGCCTAGTGGGATGTACCCCGACTTAAGATCTGGAGGTCGTGGGTTCTAATCCCAGCCCAATGGATTTTTCATTTCAAAAAATTTATGTGCACATTACCGTGAGCCCGAAACGGTGAAAGAAAACATCGTGAGAAAACCGGCATGCCCTCGAACTAAAAAGTTTGAAAGGTATGTGCTAGGTTAGTATTCCAATAAAAAGCGACGATGTGCTTGCAACCTGTCACGTGGAATGCTAGCTGCTTGCAAAAAGTGGGCATGTATGGAACGTAATGTTTGGACTTGCCTCTGACAACCACCCCCGTTAAGGTATCCTCAATAGATTTGCGTACTGAACAATATCTGAAGATATCTATAATGGGGAAAAAGTCGTGAAGATGTTTGTTTTTAGGTAAGTACCTGTTCCTTACAAAAATAAGAATATAAAACAGATTTTTCTTATGTACCTAGTTCTAGTTGGCTGCAAGTAGGAACACAAAAGACTTGATAACAGAAGACAATCTACATACAAAGCGCGCTCGAGCAACGCATCCACCGACACCGCTCACGGACACGCTATCTTGGAACAGTTCGGACCAATTCAAGCGCGAGTGTCACGTGACCGGTGAACTTTCTTGTGCTTGTTTGCAATGGAAGAACAAAATAACAACAGTGTTATTTTTGTTTTATTTTAATTTCTATTGTTTTTCTATTCTATATTGCGTAAAGTTTATATTGCTTTAACTACGTTAGGAAGAAGATACAAGTGCAGTGAAATGAAATAAAAGTGCTAAACTAATAATAATAATAATATAATAATTTATTTATTTCATATCAAGCATGCATACACATTTTCACATAATACACAATTATTCTACTTAAAAGAAAATGGCTTGTTTACATTACATAATTTTCAGACAGAACCTACACTAAGTCGTTAAGACTTGTGTTGTAGGTCCTGTTTTCCTTCTAGTCTTACACGAATCTTAGCCACTATTAGCATTATTCTAATATGTGATAAGGAATACGTACATTAATAACATAGTGTTTAACAAATCAATCAAATTTCGTATCAGTAACACAGTATTAAATTGAGCAAATAGTTAAAAAAGAAAAAAAAAACACAACAAAACAAGTTAAATTCTCTTGTTCATTATATATCTTAGTAAGGCATTATTTAAAAAAAAAAAAAAAAAAAATCAAATATACCATTCCATTAATTCCTATTTAGTAGTTCAAATAATATATTATAACAGCGCATTTAATTCATTTTAATATTATCTAATAATTCGTAAATACCCATAAAGGGAAATCTATTTATTCCCTGATCCAGCATTATTTATTTATTTATTTATTCCCTGATCCGTTATCTTCATCACGTCAATACGGAACAGATACTTTAGAAAAAAAAAAAAAGTATTTCAATACCATAAAAAAAAAACAATTCAATTGTTATCATCTCACTACCCGTTAAATCTAATAAAAGAACAAATAAATAAAGAGCTATGTTGCTACCCAGTGCTAGTTGTGTGATTGTATACCAAATCAGAATAAAACATATATGTGAGCCTAATTTAGTATCGCTCATACGAAGGATTGACAGATCAATGCAGTACTTTTAATAGGTCTTCAGTATCTTCATAGCTAAGCGATAAAAGCCATTTCTTTAGTATCTTCTTGGCATTTGTCTTGTTTAAGAAAACAAAGTCACGTATAACTTTGTTTACTGTGTTGTAGAGGAACGGTCCTAGAAAGATTTGCTGTCGATGTGCTGATGTTGTTTTGCATTTTGGGGTACAAATTATTCTATCTTTTCTTCTTTTCCCGGTTGATAAGTTATTATGTATATCAACATTTTTATGTTGATAAAGAACCGTGTTAATTATAAATAATTGACGAACTGTAAGGACGTCGCATTCTTTATGCAGCTCAAAAGTAGGGAACTTGTAGGGTTTAGACAACGCTACCTTTAATACAGCTCGTTGTGCTCGTTCAAGCGTGATCATGTAGGTTTTACACGCCCCACCCCAAGTAATGTTGCAATAGGTGAGTATGGATTTGCATAAAGCATTGTATATATCAATAATCAATTTCCTGTCAGCGACCTCTCTTAAATATTTGAATACAAATATGCATTTTCTCACTCTTTTTGCCAGTGTTTCTATGTGTTTGCTCCATGTAACTTTGTCGTCAATTATTAAGCCTAAATATTTAAGACTATCCACTCTCTCTAACGATGGACAGTCGCAGACCATTGTGTTACATACAGGAATGTAACACAATGGACTGTGAGCTTTTAATGAGAAATCCGGTTTCTTTGCGCATACGTTTCTGAATGTCATAAACTTAGATTTTTCTACATTTAAGGTCAGTAAATTAGATTTAAGCCAGTTTATTATTGTTTTTAAGCCAGTTTCAGCGTGTGCCCGAGCCTCTTCCCAGGTATTGCCTTCAAAAATGATTGCTGTGTCGTCAGCGTAAGAAAATATTTTACCATTTGCAATTTCAAGATTGCACAAATCATTGACATACACTAGGAAGAGGGTTGGGCCCAAGACGCTTCCCTGGGGAACCCCGTAGCTCATTGGCTCTTCTTTGCTTACTATATCCCCTATTTTTGTCTTCTGGATCCTATCGCTCAGATAATCCCGTAAAAGGTCTAGAGAGATGCCACGGATACCAAGTAATTCTAGTTTTTTAACAAGGATTGGCATGGAGACAGTGTCAAATGCTTTTGCTAGATCTAAAAATACACCTATGATCTTTTTCTTACTATCTATTTTGGAAACGATGAGATCTATTAATCGAGTTACTGCAGTTTCAGTAGATTTGTCTTTTCTAAATCCATACTGATTTGGTGATAGTATATTATATTTTTCAAAATATGAAGTTAATCTTTTATTAATAATTTTTTCAAATATTTTTGAAAGCGTGGTCAGTAATGATATGGGCCTATAGTTGTTGACACTGTCTCCCTGGCCACCCTTATGAACAGGTGTAATTATGGATGTTTTGAAAGCTCTTGGAAATCTCCCAGTAAGAAGACTAGTATTGAAAATGTGAGTAATGACTGGTATCAAGGTAGGGCTTGATAATTTGAGCATCTTTGTTGATATCCCATCATATCCGACGGCACAGTCGATTTTGAGGTCATTAAGTATGGTGAAAACTTCTTTGTCATCAGTTGTGAGCATGCTGAAAGAGTTGACCTGAGAAGGTAGTTTGTTTAGTGCTTGTTTGTCTATAGTTGTGACATCGCCGTGGGAGTTAATCTTAACCGCTAAAGTTTTGCCAACATTTGCAAAAAAGTTGTTGACGAAGTCTACCGATAGCTGCGGATTCGATTTTATATTAAGTAGTAAATCACTATTCGATTTCGACTTACCAGTGTAGCTTATCTGTCTTATAGTTTGCCATGTCTTCTTTATATTATTTTTATGTTTTTCTAATTCAGTTTTTTCATAGCTAATTTTTACTTTTTTTAGCAGCTTGTTACAGAAATTTCTGTAGCGTGTATATGTTTTCTTTAAGATTTGATTATTTGGGTTTTTATTTGTGTGGATGTGCATCCTGTCCCGAGTGCGAATACACCGAAGAAGGCCAGGGGTAATCCATGGTTTAATTGTGCGCCGGGACAGAGGCACTTTAAATATTCGAGTATTTAATTTTATGATATCCATCATCTTGGTGATTAGACGTTCAGCAGCCAGGTTAGCATCTTCTTGGTAAAGTATATGTGAAAAGTCTATTGATTTAATTTGCTCTGTGATGGCATCTGTGTTTATCTTAGTTATTATTTTTTTAGGTGTGTTAATACTGACTAATTTCGTTTTCACACTTAGGAGTATAGGACGATGATCAGTTAGATATGTCTTAAGTATAATAGCTGTGCATTGGAACCTACTTTTAAGCATAATATGATCGAGACACCTAAGTTCTCTAGTTGGCAGTATATGAGCAGGAAGTAGCCCATGGGAAGCTATAAGTTCGAGATAACTAGGTGAGTGCCTATCTATATTATTCTCTTCTATACCAATGTTAATGTCACCCATAACAGAAACGGTTTTAAATGTCTTTACCGTGGTTAGAATATTATCTAGTGAGCTTAAAAAGTTTTCTATGTTACAAAACGATGGTGACCTATACAGTGCTACTATCGCTATGCTATGACCTATTTTAACTATAAGACAGTTTGAATCCTGAAACACCGGTTCCTCTATTGAGCAGTTTAGAGCCGATTTATAGTAAACGACAATGCCACCATTTTTGTTTAAACAATTCCTCGTATGAGTATTTTTATATTCCGGTAGTACTGGAAATGGTTTTTCATCAGGAATCCAGCATTCAGTTAAAACCAGGATATCGCAGTGAAATCCTAACCTAAACTGCAGCAATTCCAGTGATGCAAGATTCTTATTTACACTTCTTATATTTTGACAGAGTACATTTACAGATTTATTTCCTACATCGATAAGTGTCCGGCAGTTTTCAGGTTCAGTTTCAAAGGTTTTTGCCACAGATAATTCATCAATGAGTGAATTTATTTCACTTTGGATTTTATCATCCATAACTAAAGTAATACAAAGTGGCACCAAAGCAGGTTGATATCAGAGCAAAAATGATTATATGCTTTTGAATAGTGTTGTCGGATATCCATTTGGTTATTATGCACAGTAGTCTACAACTAAAAACCAAGGAAGTCAGAAAATTCCATAAGCTTCCAAAGGACCAGATTTTGTATGAGTGGTCATTATTGAGTGTGAGGTACGTCGGGAAGTAAGTGAGTGTAACAATTACTATTATAGTTGAATAAATAGTTAAACAGTAATCATTAAGAGCTATTTCCAAAATAATATCTAAATTATGAATAGTGATTTGCTTACAATTAACATGCATATTATAGCTAGATTTTGTGCCAGAAAACCAAAAATTACTATCTAGTCACTTTATTCCTTTAATTTCTTCAAGTTTCTGCTCCGATGTTATAGGAATGGCTGGGACGCCTTCACCCTTTCGCATATAGATTTTGCCATTTATACACCAACAGAATTTGTATCCATTGGTCTTTGCCAGATCTCGGGCTAGGAAATACAACCTTCTCGCTCTTGGCGTCAAGAAGTCAGAGAAATATATGGGACTCTTTTTTCCCATCATTCCAATTGAGGTTGTATTAAATCTGTCATTGATGTGATGTGTATTATACTTTTTAACAGCCTGAAGAAAGTTATACTTCTTAATGGGCGTTGCCAAATCCATGACAATAGGACGTTCTCCATTCGGCTTTCCTCTGGCACGATATATGTTTTTTATATGACCTCGTTCAACTTCCAGTTGCAGTTTATTTTGTATATTATCTATTACACTTAGAAGGTCATTTTTTGTTTCATTGGGTTTTTCAGGAATTCCCCTAATTTCCAAACACGCGCTTCTCGCATTTCTCTCCAGCTCTTCTACTCGATCCTCTAATTTTTCAATGTATTTATTGCTTTCTTCTCTGTGTTTTTCCAAACTCTCGACTCTTCCTTTCAGCTCCTCATAGTTTTTACAGACAAACTCTAACGATTTTTCAATCTCTGTATTTGTCTGGTGTACCTGTCTTATCTCGGTCTTTATTTCAGACACATCCCTCACGAGTGTTGATAGAATAGACTCTTGTTCGGCTTTCCATTTTGAGAGCATGGTCATAATTGCATCGTTACTATCGTGGTCACCGGGTTGTTCGGGCGAGTCGGTTGGTCTGGGCCGTTTGTTACGTGGGTTATCATCGGCATAGAGCCGTATAGCACTCTCGGCAGTGTTCGCTGGCGGTGGTGTGCGTTGGGTACTCATTTTTTTTTTAGTATTCTGGTTATTAAATCACTAGGAGCACAGCAAGCAAAAAAGGTAGTTCGTTCACCGTATGATGTAGGTAGAGTAAAGACTGGTTCGATCGTTCCAATACTTAGTAGGCTTGCAAACAGAACACCAGGCGCTTAGCAAGCTGCAGAGGTACTCACTCGGTACTTTCTGTAGATATAAACAGGCGAGAGTAGTCTCATATGTTGGCTCTCAGCAAACTGCTTAGACAGAGATGGCAAATACTTAGCAATTATGTAGAGATAGCAGGTACAATTAGGTGTGTACCGTACTTATTTATGTAGGTAGCCAGACTGGTAATCAATTCAGCATATATGTAAGTAGTTATACATTATTCAAAACCAAGAAAGACACCAGGGTAGTAGCAGGTTGTAGGAGTAGTCAAGAAGGATGCATGCGTCCCGTTATGAAAGCAGCGAATCGTCCGGTAAGGTCTGTAGCTGAAGTACCAGGCACGCATCAGTATAGTAGAGGTGCACTAATTGGTTGCAGAAGCGCGGGGTATTTTCCTACTGATTGATATGCGAAACCAATACACCAGGCTAGTAGCAGGCTGTAGGAGAAGTCAAGAAGAAGGCATGCATTCCGTAACTAAAGCTGAGTTGTCTGGCACGGTTTGAATTTGGAGTACCAGGCTCGCATCAGTAACGTAGAGGTGTACTAACCGGTTGCCGAGGCGCGGGCGCGCAAGCGGTGAGGTGGGGCGTAGAGGTAGACGACGTAGTAGTATAGTAGGGTTCTCTCAATGAATGAGTAGCTATGTGTACGCTTGTGCGCGCACAAATACGTCACCCGCTTTCTTCAATCTCCTGCTTGATTATGCACTCCTATTTTTTTCAATGTGATTTAATTTGTTAAAAACGATTTAATATTTATTAAATAAAGTATAACGTGGCTAGAGACGTCTACTCGCTTTCGAGGTCCGGGGGGAAGGGGACTTCTCAGATGAAGGAATTTTTTGCTGATTGTTTTGTCATAGCCGCCATAGTTTTAGCAGAACATGACTTGACCGAAGACTGACGACTTAACTGAAAGACGGAAGAAATTAAATAGAGAGAAAAAAACATTCACAAAATAAAACGGAAGACTTGGTAGTATGCGAAGTAGACTTATTTAGTATAGAAGTAGACTTGGTAGTAGTCAAAAGACTAGCCTGCCCAAATTGGGCTACGAAACAAATTTTTTATGTTATTTCAAGATGGAACAAACACATGGCTCACCTGATGTTAAGTGGTAACCATTAACTATCACAAAGCATTGCATCGTAGATCACGTTTCTTTTGGAACATGCTCTATGATGCTACGCCTTGTGTCCATCAACTTGAGACGTGAAGATGATGAGCCTCTTGTGCCCGTAATTTCACCGGCACCCACACCCTTCAAACTGAAACACAGCACAGCTGCTTCACGGCAGAAATAGGCATGGTGGCAGTACTTCCACGGACGAGCCCTCCACAAAAAACTCTATTACTACTACTACTAAAAAAAATACTAACAAATTTGACTTATAACATCATAACATAACACACCAGTTTTGCATCTACAATATAATTATGTATCTTTATAAAGTAACTAAGTAACTGATTTTCTGACTGAGTGACAATCAACGCACAGCCTAAACTGAAGTTCAAGAGACTTGTAATTTGGAGGGTAGTGTTTCTTGCATTATTTAGGGTGCATTTACAAAGTGTTAAATAATTCAAGTGCATTTACCAAGTGTTAAATAAGTCTATAACAAATACAATAATGGAGAAATTAGATGAAAAACTAAAGCCAATTATAGCAGAAAATAAAGACTTAAAGATAAAACTGGAAAACATGGAGAAAGAGATGGAGTATTTGAAAAGGGAAAAAAAACATAACAATATAGTTATTTTTGGACTAAAGGAGGATGAGGAATCTACGGCAGGACTAATGCATGAGGTAAAAAGGATATTTAATAAAGACTTAAATGTGAACATTGAAGAGTACGAAATCAACAAAATTTATCGTATTGGAAAGAAAATTCCAGATGGAAAACCAAGACCTATTTTATTATCTTTTGTTAGTATATGGAAGAAAAATGAAGTCATGAAAGCCCGAAAACATCTCAAAGATATTTATATCACAGAAGATTATTCTAAGGTAGTTCTGGAGAAGAGGAAAATGTTGCAAACTAAACTAAAAGAAGAAAGAAATAAAGGAAATTTCGCATATCTCAAATACGACAAACTTATAGTAAAAGAAAATAATATAACCAATGACAAAAGAAAAAGAGTAATGTCTTCACCACCGCAAGACAATACACAAACAAAAAACAACAAGTCGGTACGCCATCACAAAATAATAGACGTAACGCTTTTGATGTTATGAGAGGTAGATCTAACTCCCTCACGTCGTCCTACACGGCGATTAATAACAATAAGCAATAGCAATTAGATATCGGCAACCGGAAAACACAACAACATAAAAATTTAGAATACAAAATAACTAGAAAACACCAACCTCCCCCAAGCCGATTGGTCCTCGTGGGGGAAAATGACCACGACCCTCTAAAGATAGAAAATAACAAGAAAAAACATTATAAAGATATTCATATAGCAACTATAAACTGTCGATCCCTAGGAACTACAGAAAAACTGCATGAACTGGAATTAGCACTCGACGAAATAAAATGGGACATAACTGGTATTAGTGAAGTGAGAAGATTCGGAGAAAGAATAGAAGACCATGGAAAATATATATTACACTATATAGGGGAGACGCCCGGATTATACGGAGTCGGATTCTTGATTAAAAGAAACCTTGTCAAAAACATACTAGAAATAAGAGGGATTTCAGAACGGATTGCACTTCTGAACATAAAATTACATACAGATGGAGAGGAAGAACAAGTATGGTCCATAATCCAGGCGTATTCACCCACAGAAGCAATTAGAAAAGAAGATATAACAAAAATCGAAAATTTTTATGAAGACCTTCGATCCACCATATCTAATGCATCCAAAAACATAATAGTTATGGGTGACTTCAATGGACAAATCGGCCAACAAAAAAGAGGAGAAGAACATACTATAGGATGTCATGGGTTTGGCAACAGAAGCAAGAACGGCTCACGATTAGTATCATTTGCCATAGAAAACAAAATGAGCATCTTAAACAGTTTCTACAAAAAGAAAACATCAAAGAAATGGACATGGATCTCTCCTAATGGCCTGTATAAAAACGAGATCGACTACATTATGTCTAAAAATGTAAGAGTTTTTAAAGATGTGTCGGTTTTAAACAATTTCAATTTTAACTCAGATCATAGAATGGTTAGAGCTAAACTATCAGTTACACATGTCAAAAGAGCAAGACGATTTCACAATAGTATAAAAGCCATTGAATGCACAGGTAGCGCTGATCTACTTCTATACAACCTTAAAATATCCTTACAAGGTGGTGGAAAAGAATGCTTAACGACCCAAGAGAAATACAACAGATTGCTTAAGCAATTGAAAACAGAAACTACGAAAGTAAACACGACCAGTAAAAAAGCGATTTCACTTAAAAGTAAACAATTATTACAAGAACGAAAAGAACTTCTACAACAAAGAAAAAATACAAATAATCGTCAAAAGATAGCAGAATTAAGCAAAAAGATAAGCGAAGAACTCAGAAGGGAAAGAAAATCAAAAAGATTAACAACACTAAAAAAACATATAGAAAAAACAGGAGGAATAAAAAAAGCTCTAAAACGGCTTACTTATAAAAAGGACTGGATTCCAAATATGAAAAATAAATATTCTGAAAAGACCAGCAACCGATCTGAAATATTAAGGTTGGCTACGGAATACTATCGAAACCTATACGAAAGTCAAAAAGGGGAACAAATCAAAATAATTGAAGAATATAATTTCGAAACTACAGATGATATAAAACCAATTCTAAAGGATGAAACAATAAAAGCTATCAAGACACAAAAATTAGACAAGGCACCTGGATCCAATTTAGTCACAAATGAATTACTGAGAACTACATTACCAGTGATAGCCCCCAAACTTACAGATCTGTTCAATGAAATCTTAGAAACGGAAAACATCCCAGAAGACTGGACCAAATCCACAATAATACTGTTGCATAAAAAAGGAGACAAAGGCGATCTAGGAAATTACAGACCAATCAGTTTAATGTCTAACATTTACAAAATATTTTCAAAAATTATACTAAATAGAATTACCAATACATTAGAAGAAAATCAACCTAAGGAACAAGCTGGTTTCAGGAGTAAATTCTCAACTATAGATCACATTCATACCTTAAAGCAAATTCTACAAAAATATCGGGAATACATTAAAATATATTACATAGGGTTCGTTGACTTCAACAAAGCATTCGATACAATAGAACATGAGTACTTATGGGACGCTCTAGAAAGACAAGGGGTGCAAACAAAGTACATAAGAATAATTAAAAAAATATATACAGCGAGCACGGCACAAATTAAACTCGAAACTTCCGGTAATGAATTTCCTATAAAGAGAGGTGTACGCCAAGGAGACCCTATATCACCTAAATTATTTTCAGCTGTGCTGGAGATGATCTTCCGAAACTTAAACTGGACCGAAAATGGCTTTAATATAAGCGGTGAAAATCTTAGTCATCTACGCTTCGCAGATGATTTAATCTTATTTGCAGAAGACGCAGGAACTCTTGGACTAATGTTACAGCAATTATCGGATGAAAGTGCTGAAGCCGGTCTGACAATGAATTTAACTAAAACCAAAATTATGATGGAATAGAAAGAAGTATACTAGGTATAAAAAGAAGGGATAGAGTGAAACTTCAAGAAATTAAAGCAAAAACTAAATTTAAAAATGCACTCACTGTTTACAGACAACTGAAATGGCGATGGACGGGGCATATGCTAAGAGAAACTAGAGAGAAATGGACAAAGTTAGTCACAGATTGGTATCCAAGGGACAGCAAGAGAAATAGAGGTAGACAAATTAAAAGATGGGAAGATGACTTCAATAAAATAGCTGGTCCAATATGGACCCGCCTAGCAAGAGACAAAAATAGGTGGAAATCTTTAGAGGAGGCCTTTGTCGACAGACAAGCTGTTACAGACAAAAATTCAGTTGCCGATGTAATGTAATAGTAATTTAGTTAATAAGAAAGCACTTATCCATTGTAATTTTAAGTAACAGCAATAAAGGCTATTTTATTTTATTTATTTTATTACAAAGTGTTGCTTGAAGTTTTCAAGTTTAATTGCTGAGGGGTGTAGCGGAGAAGAAATTCTATGCAAACGAAGTCACGGGGCGCCTACTAGTTTAACTATAAATAAAATATTCCGGATCAAGATGATCTGATCTCCTGGGAAGATTTTATTTGGCTAATACACCACACAACGAAACGAACCATCGGTATCGTCGCGGCGTTGCCATTATCAAAATTTACAACTTTGATGTAAAAAAACTCAAGTGCGAAGAAACTCCTATCACCTATCCTAACTGTACCGAGATTGAAATTAAAATAACTTATTTTCCAGCACAATATTGTAAAGCATTATTCCTACTATAATGTTTACCAAAAATAAGAACGCTGTCTGCATAAGACGCTTTTCCGTACATGGCTAGAATACAAAAGTAAATAAGTTCAGGAGCGAGCAGGGTTCAACAGTCATTTGAATGTCTGCATCGGGTGATCACCTGTTATCTTGCTTCTGTCTCGCGACACAGACTCTACATATTTTACCTGCATAATCACGCGTAAGTATGTAAAAATAAAGATTTGATTATTTTTTTAACTAATGAGGCAGTAACTGACATGAAAAAGTACAACCTCCAAAGTTTGACAGACACCTCGAAGGTCCTATTATTAATAACCAACACTTTTGGTATATTTTGTATAAGTAAATATAATATTGGTAGAGTTTTCAGGCGAGAGAGAGATTGATGATAGCTTTGATGATAGTGTTTGGTTTTAGAGTCTTGGTGGGTAAAACGGGCTATGTGTGGGTATGATGATGATGAGGTAAGTAGGTTTTGCAGAAGTGAGTTGGATAATAATATTACCCAATAAGACTCTAAAACCAAACACTATCATCAAAGCTATCATCAATCTCTCGCTTGCCTGAAAACTACTAATAATATTTTACATAACTTACTTCTGCAAAACCTACCTCATCATCATACACACACATAGCCAGGGGCGGATTTCCCAATAGGCCAAGTAGGCCCGGGCCTAGGGCGGTAAAATTTAGGGGGCGGCAAAAATTCGTGTTTTTTATATTTAAGTATGTACCGAAAAGTTAACCCTCACTTCATATACTTATAGCGGAACGCGAGGTGTTTATTCTATTGTGGTCGTACGGATGGTAGATTCCCGAAAAAGTTTGCACCCCTAGTGAAGTCAAGCACCTTTCGAAAACCCAAAGGCAAAGAGTAGGCTCGGGTGTTGGTATTTTTTTCGTGCTTTACAGCGAGTAGGGGGGCGGCAATTTTTCATGCTTTACAGCGAGTAGGGGGGCGGCAATCCTTCATATGCCTAGGGCGACCAATGGATCAAATTCGCCCCTGCACATAGCCCGATTTACCAACCGCTGGGTATAGCGACTCCCGATGTTTGTGTCATCCACCATGTTCAATATGTGGACGACATGAATCGAGATGATGGACCGACGCGTCTCTTACCCATCCTCGGCCAAAACTCAGTCTAGTTTTCTGTCACCATCTTACTCCACCTATCCATCCTACCTCATAATGTGTTTCTTGGGTTCCTTAGGTCGATTGCCCATGTCTTGGTAACTACCATATATTGGTGCCTTTTCTCTACCCCTAGGCTTCTAATATAATTAGGTAATGAATTAGTCTTATTTTATAACTTACTGCTTTACTTTATACTTTTTAGGCATAGGTAGGTACTTACTTCATATCGTACCAACTTAGACAGATGCATATCTTTTACAATAAAAACCACTTAATTATGCAAAGTAAGTAGGTACTTATTTCAAGTTGTAAGACAATGTTTATCCAAACCAGTTCTGCATACGACGTAGAAGGAACTGACATAAAGCAACAACTAGGTATAACAAATGACAGTTGAGATCTTTAAAGACGCTACACGTCGATATATGCAGAGGACTGAATTATTTAAATGACTTCATTGTCTGACTCGCTGATTCACAAACAATTTATGATTGTGGAACTTGACGCAGAAAAACACCATGAACATTGAACATTAAAAAAGCTTCTGTAAAAAAGAAAGAGTTCAAGTCCCTAAATGCCTTAAATTATCATCATTGATGAGTTGACGACCTCTGTGGCGCAGTGGGCGAAAGCCCGCCCGAGGCGCAGAAGATTAGGTACAGATTCAATTCCCACCGCGAGACAAAATGTTTGTATATTCTGTATATATTTCTCTCGGGTCTGGTAGTTTTCTACAAGTAAGGCAATAACCACGTAGATGCTCCTCTCTCGCTAAATAAGTAAGCTGCAATAGCAAGCTCTTGGCGTTTGATAGCAATACTAAGGAGAATGGACTTAAAGCGTCGGAGAGGTAAACGTACATTATGAGATATAACGATAATGCTTCTGCACCTCTCCACGGAGTGATAAACACGGCTTTTATTTTCATATCCCTTGAGTGGACTTGTAAGGATAGCATCCTAGCTATCCAGGTTTATTCCTCAGATAAAAGTTCATGACTTTTTATCAAACAACTAGAAGTCGATCAAACATTTTGAAAACACCGGTGGCACTCTAGAATTATAGTGTCAGTTTTCTCTAGGTAATGAATTGGCTATTCCTGTTAAATATTATGTTCCTACGGCAACGTAACTATTTGCATTGGATTATTTATTTATTTAATAGGAACGCCAACAGCTTAAATATCAATACATTGTAGAGTTACACTGACAAAGTTTTCATTCTGTTATAGAAACCAATTACAGGCGGACACAGATTTGCTAATCGCGGCGGAATTTAAAGATTAGTTCTTGCTGAGTATGTTTATGTATGAAGTATGTGTATGAGTAGGTACGTAGAGGTAGGTAGGTAAACAAGGTATATAGAAATAGGTACTAAGATTGCTTGAAATCATGACTCATCTCAAGAATTTATGTGACAAAAATAATATGGCAAGTAATTGTTTATTTGTGTACATTTTTATACATTTCACAACTTAGATCGTCTGCAATAGACGCATAGGCTGATTATGACGATGACGTTTATACGTTACAGATTTTCCTAGTAAATATTTACAATATTAACATAATCAATTCTACGAATTATAAGGTCTGCTTCTAAATACCTAAATATAAATAATTATGTAGTTACGGAGAAATAGGATCAAGGACGTTTGGTGTAAACAAAATCATCGTTATACATAGTTCAACAACATAAATTAAATATATAATAAATAAGGTAAAATAAATAATGCTGGACCCTATCACACGGCACCCCAAATATAGCAGAGCTTGTATTGTGGGTACGTCATATATATATGACGGATATAGGTATCTAATAGCCACTAGGTACCTAACCTACCTACCTACTTATATAATTATTATTTATTAGGTCATTCTTTTTTTTCTCTTTTTTTATGGGGAGGCCTATGTCCAGTTAGTTTTGTAGTTGTTGTCGTTGATGATGATGATGATGATGATGATGATGATGTTGTAGTTAAATAAAGAGTAATCAGGTATGCTTCTTAAAATGATGAAGTTTGAAATAATCTTAGCACTTTTAAACGGATGGTGAAAGAATCCTCTTACTTTCTCTACCCCTGGTCCACCGAATGACTCAGCCAAACGGCATTGAGTTACATTAATATAATTCGTCACTTGTAAACAAAGGTCAGGACCAAGATTAGGATAATATTCGGGATAATAGCTTGAAGGTCGTTCCGTGAGAATGACTGATGGAAAAATACGTTTGGCAATGGCTCAAGTGAGTTTGTCGAGTGCCTAGCTAGATACTAAGTCTAAGATCAAGATTTTTCTGGATTTCTAAATTATTATGCAGTAATGCACCTATGTAATAAGTCTGAGATCTAATTTTTTCTGGATTTCTAAATTATTATGCAGTAATGCACCTATGTAATAAGTCTAAGATCTACATTTTTCTGGATTTCTAAATTATTATGCAGTAATGCACCTATGTAATAAGTCTAAGATCTACATTTTTCTGGATTTCTAAATTATTATGCAGTAATGCACCTATGTAATAAGTCTAAGATCTACATTTTTCTGGATTTCTAAATTATTATGCAGTAATGCACCTATGTAATAAGTCTAAGATCTACATTTTTCTGGATTTCTAAATTATTATGCAGTAATGCACCTATGTAATAAGTCTAAGATCTACATTTTTCTGGATTTCTAAATTATTATGCAGTAATGCACCTATGTAATAAGTCTGAGATCTAAATTTTTCTGGATTTCTAAATTATTATGCAGTTAATGCACCTATGTAATAAGTCTAAGATCTACATTTTTGTGGATTTCTAAATTATTATGCAGTAATGCACCTATGTAATAAGTCTGAGATCTAAATTTTTCCGGATTTCTAATTTATTATGCAGTAATGCAGCTATGTAATAAGTCTGAGATCTAAATTTTTCTGGATTTCTAAATTATTATGCAGTAATGCACCTATGTAATAAGTCTGAGATCAAAATTTTTCTGGATTTCTAAATTATTATGCAGTAATGCACCAATGTAATAAGTCTGAGATCTAAATTTTTCTGGATTTCTAAATTATTATGCAGTAATGCACCTATGTAATAAGTCTAAGATCTACATTTTTCTGGATTTCTAAATTATTATGCAGTAATGCACCTATGTAATAAGTCTGAGATCTAAATTTTTCCGGATTTCTAATTTATTATGCAGTAATGCAGCTATGTAATAACTAATAAGTCTAAGATCTACATTTTTCTGGATTTCTAAATTATTATGCAGTAATGCACCTATGTAATAAGTCTGAGATCTAAATTTTTCCGGATTTCTAATTTATTATGCAGTAATGCAGCTATGTAATAAGTCTAAGATCTACATTTTTCTGGATTTCTAAATTATTATGCAATAATGCACCTATGTAATAAGTCTGAGATCTAAATTTTTCTGGATTTCTAAATTATTATGCAGTAATGCACCAATGTAATAAGTCTGAGATCTCAATTTTTCCGGATTTCTAAATTATTATGCAGTAATGCACCTATGTAATAAGTCTGAGATCAATTTTTTTCTGGATTTCTAAATTATTATGCAGTAATGCACCTATAAGTAAGTGCTAAGTGTAAGTAAGTGCTTAATTTATAGATAAGTTGTTATTATAATTATGATCTGAATTGTTTGTTTTCAAGTTATAGGTAATACTTAAATCCTGTAGTACAACTTTGTAACCAATATAATTTTGTTAATAAACAAATACCAGATATTGACATCTTCAATGACAACTATAAAATATACAAAAATAAAGTGCTGGAATATTTCCGGCAAGAACCCCCTACTTAAGTTAGTAAAGCCAACCTTAAAAATATTATATATATATGTTCATGAACATAATTGTATAATTATGTTCAGTTTAAGCATGCTAAATATGTTACTAAATAATAACTGTTACATTGATTGGTTAAAGTTTATTAAGTATTCATTTAAGTATTCGTTTTTTAGTTTTAAATGTTTTAAATATTTTAAGTTCTAATAATACATATGTACCTATTGATCTCCTAGTTACCATAAGTACCTACTACTTAGTTATTATTATTATTATGAATGCTGTGTCCGCCTGTAATTGGTTTCTATATCAGAATGAAAACTTTGTCAGTGTAACTCTACAATGTATTGATATTTAAGCTGTTGGCGTTCCTATCAAAATAAATAAATAAATAAATACGGCAGAAAACTTTGCCAATTTATTAGGTAGCTAGGTACCTAATAAGTATTTTGAATTTGCTATAGCAATAAATTGCTGCATAACATTGTAAGATCAAATACGATAACATAATTTATTTCATACAAAAACTTAATACAGTTCCATAGTACCTTACTTAAGTGCTATTTCTAAAGGCAACATTATCTTTAAGAAAGCACAAATAGCGCAGGCCATAATATTGCCTGCGCTATTTTATGTGGCTCAGAGTTCTTACTTCTCTTGCTAGTTGTAAACTGTATTACAGCGAGGAAAATGAGCTCTTCACCCTATTTATTAACCAAAAGTGTGGTAATTGCTACTATTTTGAAGAATAATATCTTACCTATACATATTTCTTTAGGTTTCTTTCGGAAAATCTAAACATAGTAAGTACCTAACCATAAGAAATCAATGACGATACATTTTATTTATTTCAAGTTGACCGTCCAAAATACCGAATCGCTAATAAATACGGAAGTTTTTAAAAAAATTATTATTTTTGAGAAGCCATTCCCTTATCAGTTCTGATAACACGAGACGTTTATTCGCAACGCGGAAGCGCTGTGCGCTGTCCACTAACGGCCAGCATCCCATTTGTACCTACCTACTACTTTTAACTGAGGCGCGACTGACCGCATGCGCACCGGCATTGAACTTGACGGAGGTCAGTTTATTGCGAGCGTGGAACCCTGCTGATTCTCGATCGGGTTCCGTGTAATTGAAGACAAGAAACAACTAAGACTTTTATACATCGTTTCCGCCAACGACTTTACTCGCATAGTACCATAAGATAAAGTGGCTTATAATATAGACTTACTTTAGACCAGGAATAACATAATATTTATGTTATTTCTGGTCTTTCTGGATCAAAATTTTCTCTAGAAATATGCAAATTTCAGCTCGAGAAATTCAGTGTTTTTGACGTTGTAGAGAAATGAACATTTCAAACCTCACAGATAAGAGAGATCAGATACGTACGTAATAGGTAAACAAGTGCAATTAAAATGTAGTTAATGCAAATAATGAGCTTAGATCAACTTGAAGTCGGAAGCTTGAGTGTTCAGCAGATAAACCCCGTGGTGAACTCAATTTGTCGTAATTGTATTGTAATTTGCCAAGTCATTTTCAATTTTCAAGGGAGGCCCTTGTGTGAAGCGAAGAAGTGATTTTGTGAAGTTGTGAAGCGTGATAGGGTAAAGTCGAGCTTTTAACGCAAGCTAAAATGTAGGTATTTGAATATTCCGAGCAATTTTTTGCCTATTTGCGACGGGAATGTTTGAAAACTCTCGAATCCGTGTAGAATGCAGAAACACTTCAGTTTTACCTACACAATAGGAGCCTGCTGCGAGGCTATACACATTTTTCATGATTAGCATTTAGACGGAGAGCTGGTGATACTGTCTACATGACATCAGATTTTATACTAAGCCTAATTGATAAGAATAAGCTTTACCAATTTTATCTTATTTACAGATGACGTTAAGGCGACTATAAGAGTCAAACCTCCCTCTCGCTCGCACTATTCAACATTTTTGAAGATATAAAATCACTGAATGTAGTTATGCAAAAAAGCAAATCTTCACGGCCTAGAAAATAACAATACATAGGTTCAGCAAGAATATCATGTTGAACCCAACACGTTTTCCTACCAATCGCGGGGCGCGCGATGGACGAATTGCCCATACAAACGTTATACCAAAATGATAACTAATTCAAGCATGTTTCCACTATATTGGTGTATTATTTGTATTCCAATAGTAGGTATTTATCTAGGTACCCGGTTTTTTTTTCCAATATATATACATAAATGAAATAAAAGCCAATAGAATTTTGCACATTTTTAAGCCAAAATTGACCACTTTTCTTCCTCTTTGTTTCGTATTAAAAACAACAATACCTTACGTGTTGTTTGTTAATGAACATAGCTTATATTACCGAGTTATATTATTATTATAGAGAATAACAATACTATGTAAGTAATACATAAAGTTTTCAGGCATCATTTTTGGTATTACGGAATACAACCAAATTCATATCAAATTTTGAGCGGCTAATATTGCTATCCCGCACGCGCCACTAAATCATCCATCAGTTTAACAGAGATAGAGATACACGCAGCGATTTTTGCACGTGCCTCGAATTGAAGTTGCAAGCGAGGGTCACCGGATTCTTAACTTGTGTTAATTATTTCATGATAGATAACTAGGTACCCATATGGAATATCTTTATCCTAGGCATATAAGTAGGTAAGTACCTAATTTTAGTCTGTCTGTCTGTGTTGCAGCTTGCCTTGGAAACAGCTGGGCCAATTGTGACCGGACTTTCGTCAGCTGCTATTTTTTTCTCAAAAATAAATCATTTTTTTTGTAATTTTGACCTATTTTTGAGAAAAAATATTTTGTACATAGTTCCGCTGTGTTACGACGGAGAAATTCCACTCACCAACCCCTACACCAGGACCCGCTGTTCTGCGCTTCTATCACGCCTCTAATTGAGTCGGTTGAATGATTGTAATGTAAATGCGTCCTTATTAATGCTTGCTGTTGGAATTGGGGCTTATGCCCTCTTAGGACCTCGCTGAGAGAAGCTTTGCAAGTAATTTATGGGCAAAATGACAATGACTGCTGTTGATTACACGAATTCCAATTGGTGTATGTGTAGATAGGTACCTACATAGAACAGAATTCTGTGTTTACTCACCTAGTATTTCTTTAGAACTAAGTAATATAATATAACCTACCTAGCATTCGGAGCTTAATAAGTTCTTTAAACCTAACACCTACCTAAACTCTTTCCGTGGCTAAAATTTAAACACACAGACCGAGGAATAATTCACTGTAGGAGAAACGAACTTGCAACCCACACACCGGCTTTGCCTCCCGCGATATGGTAGAAGACATTAAAAATGGTTAAAGAAATAACTCTACGAAAGGTCGCCAGCGCAGCAGTAGTATCGCCTCTGATGATGCAGGTGTCCATAGGCGGCGGTACAGCGGTGCGGTCTTTCAGCATTGGCATAAAAAAAACTCCAACACACCACACCAGCCTATATCACTCCACTGCTAGACATAGGCCTCCCCTAATTAAGGGGGATATGCCCATAATCCCCACGCTGAGCATACGGGTTGGGGATCCCAGGGCACAATTTCTCGCACCGCCGCCGCCGACGCTACTGCCCATCGGCGGTCAGGGGATTTAGCTGCGCCGGTCTTAGGCTGCGCTATGCCGCAATCAGCCAGCCCCGTTTGTTAGTTAGCAGGGTGCATCACGTGCAGGTGAGGTTGGCTTGGGTTCGGAAGATGGAGATTGGAACCCCTCACACCCCAGCAAACCCTAAAATGCTGGACTTATTAACATGATTCGCTTACAATAAACAAACACTTTAGATACTTACTGATGTCTTTGTGATCAATAACGAGCTTTGTTTACTGGGAATTCTTTATCAGAGGTCGTTGTCCAAGGTCGTACATCAGAACAGACGGCCTTCGTTCGCGTCAGCTTGTCACCACATTACTTAACGTACCTACGTGCTATTCATCATCGTCATCATCAGCCTGTAGCAGTCTACAGCTGGATATAGGCCTTCCTGCTAGGAGCTATTCTTAGGGTTTATATTGAGAGAAAAATGAGCCTTTCTAGCTGATGATATTAGACCTAAGAAAGTAGAGATCAGCGCCGTATGAGTTAAAGTTCAGATCATGAATTATTTTTAAGACTTCTCCTATACTTTAGTCATAGTGCTTTGGATTGGTCGAAACTTGACACCGAGTTAAACTTAAAACTGAGCATAACTTCAGAAGAACATACAGTATGTAGATCTGTACCCCTAGTAAGAGTTGCACAATTCGAAAACTTTCTTGGTTTACCATATTAAGCTCAATTATAATGTACGTTTTTTGGAAATTACGCAACTGGTTTTAAGTAGAAACTGATCGAACAACGTAGGTAATGTAATCTTCTTCCAGATTGCAATAATTATCACTCAAAACGTTGAGGTAATTAACGATAAAAGGTACTTCAAAATTCAGCTCGATATAGTTTACTATTAAAGTTTTCGAATTGTGCAACTCGTACTAGGCCCTCCGTTATAACATAAAACTGTTGTAGGGTCCTAACCACTACAGTACTATACGATCACGTTTCACTGTTTGGTCGTGTTACAAATTGGTGTAAATTAAAAAGATGGCGATTTAAAGTGTTCCTTATGATTCTTATAAAACGGTTTATTTTCCGTCAGATCTCGAGGTGAAGTCAAATTAAGAAAGCTAAATAAAGGTTAGGTTGGTGGTACTAATATATTAAACGAACCACACCGGGAGCAACTTAGCTTATATTAATCAGTATTGTTTTGCTAATTAGGAATCCGTTGGCCACCATTACCAGTGAGATTATAAAGACTTCTATAGCTATATGACTATATTAGCTTTCGCCCGCGGCTTCGCACACGTGGTAACCGGTTATAAAGTATGTAGTAAAAACCTGGTCTAGAACTACATATTAATAACTAATAAAACTTCAGCTCAATCAGTCACGTTAAAGTCCTTAGATTTTTTTTCCTAAAATTCTGACGCTCCACTCTGACTTACACTGGTTTTTTAAGGATATATAAAATTTGAATAAAAACTGAAACCCATATTGTCCCCCATACCAACTTTGCGACCCCCGTTAACCCACTTCGATGCTGTATTGCAAAACAATGCTGAAATAGTTTTTTATTTGCTTTTTTAGAGAATGTCTGTGCAGAATTTCAAGTCAGGTGAAGATTTTTTTTATTCTCCATACAAACTGTGAATACCCTATATACCTCCTTAGAATAGGTGTTTATTTATTTTCATTAGTAGAGACTAATGAAAATAAATAAACACCTGTGCAAAATTTCAAATCAATAGGTGAAAATTTTTTTCGTCCCCCATACAAACTTTGAAACCCCCTTTGAACCCCTTAGGGGTTAAATTGCTAAAAATGCTGAAATAAGTTTTACTTAATTTTTGTTAGAGTCTCTGTGCAAAATTTCAAGTCAATAGGTGAATATTGTTAATGTCCCCCTATTTACTTTGCCACCCCCTTTGTACCCCTGAGGTTCAATTGCGAAAAATGCTGAAATAGCTGTTTATTCATTTTTGTTTGAGAGTCTCTGTGCAACATTTCAAGGCAATAGGTGGATATTGTTTTTATCCCCTATACAAACTTTGTTACCCCATTATGGGTTGATTTGCGAACAATGCTGAAACAGGTGTCCGCTTATTTTTATTAGAGAGTCTCTTTGCAAAATTTCAAGTCAATTGATGAATATAACTTTTTATAAAGATTTTTTTTTCGTCCACCATACGAACTTCGACACCCCCGTAAACCCCTGTAGGGGTTGAATTTCGAAAAATCCTGAAATATGTGTTTCTTTATTTTTTATTAGTCTCTGTGCAAAATTTCAAGTTAATAGGTGAAGATTTTTTTCCCAAGCATGCGCATTGCGCTTTGTCATCTGTTAACAAGTACTTTTTAATTTGACATGGTACTAAATTGCATACATTCTATGCGCACAATGGACCAACAGGTGTCCAATTGCGGAAAAAGAGTTCATCTTAGTTGTATACCTACGTTTTGCACGTGGCTGTACCAATAACTCGTTTTTTTTTAATGTAGGCACTACCTAGGTAGGCACTATGACGACGACCAATGACGATTGATGAACGGTGACGAAAACCAAAATGGCTTATCATTGGTTTGACAAACCAAATTGGTTTTCGTCATATTTAATAAACTGTAGGTTTAAATTATTATACAGTGTCAAGTTGAAATGTTTAATTACTGTATCTACAATGAGTACGTTTTTTACGAAAAACGTACTCACTAAGTTAGCACTTAGGAGCGAAATCAATCACTATTCTGTCTGTTATAAATAAATAGTACATTACTGCAGCGGCCAGCAAGAGGCATTGATGGACGAACGTGTAAATGTGGGCCGAGGCGAAGCCGAGGCACACATACGTGAGTCCATCAATGCCTAGTTGTGGCCAAGGCTTGTATAGTACTTTTCTCAAATAATGCGCGGAAATTAAAACAAAATAGTTCCTAGGTAGAACTTGTATATTTTTAAATAAACAGCATTCTATTCGCAAGCCAGTTCGAAATTTAAATAAATCATTTGATCAGTTACCTCCTTGGTTGTCTTCATTCGGAGTAAAAGATCGTTCCATTCTTAAATTACACGACAGATATGAGTTTACATAGTAATAACACGACGTATTGGGCCAGTACAGCAATTTCGATTTATCTCGAAGTAGGTTGTCAAAATAATGCTATAATTTTCAAGCATGTTTGAGAAATAGATATTAACATCTAAAATATTAAGACGAGTAAAGAAGTTTATAAAAACGTATGTTTGGAGTCTGGCTTTGTATTGTATGGTTGCGAGACATGGACTATGACAACGGTATAGAGAAATACTAGAAGCGTTTGAAATGTGGTGCTGGAGAAGGATGGAGAAGATCAGTTGTACTGAGAAGATTACCAACGAGGTAGTTCTTAAACGAGCGGATGAGGAAAGGGTCTTGATGGGAACCATACAAATCAGAAGAGGGAAAATGATTGTACCTAAAAAATGTACCAATAAGTTTTATGGTAAGAAAACGTGATAAAATCAAAAAGATATTACAGCTGAACCTTTGAATTGTTATTCACTAGAATTTGAAGGTTTGCTATTTTGAACTATAGTCAGTGATTTTATATCTTCAAAAATGTTGAATAGTACGAGCGAGAGAGGTTTGACATGTATCGTCGCCTTAACAAGGCTCGACTCGCGCGTAAATCATACCTAGACTAGCATAGAGCTATAAACAATAGTCACAACGGATCTACGTATCTCTATGGATTGTGTGAAAAACATATCTCTACGAAGTATGCGTTAACTTTAGTAATGTAGGGAAATGGAGCAGCGCCCCTGGCAGGAAGTTTGTAAAACTCTGAAATCTCCATACAAAAATAAAGTTATCGCTTACTGTAATGTTTTACACACTCACGCCACTCATTTGGCTGCAAGTAGGGAAGTTGTTCCTATAATTAAGTTGGATTGTCCTAGGATTGGTTGAATTGTTTAGGATGTAGTAGTTCCTATAATTGAGTTGGATTGTCCTAGGATTGGTTGAATTATTTAGGACCTAGTTCCTATAATTGAGTTGGATTGTTTTAGGATTGGTTGAATTGTTTAGGACGTAGTTTCTATAATCGAGTTGGATTGTCCTAGGATTGGTTGAATTGTTGACTGAGCCTAACTTCAGAGGGACATAGATCCGTTGTTACTATTATACAAAAATTGTATTTGTGATGATCAAAAATTATAGCTAAAGAATAATATTCCTATCTGTGTCATGCATGGTTTAATCATCATTCCCAACAAGCATGCTCATCTCAATGTTGACGTCCTGCCAATTATACTCTTCCTCCTCAGACTCGTACTCCGGATCTTCAATATCCCAGTTGTCTTTATCTGTAATATCAAAAAAAAATTTGAGTTATTTATTATCTATTCTTTAACAATATTATACGTTATAAGCATTGAGATATTATATACTCTAGAGCCACAAACGTGGAAAAAAGTATATATAATATCTCGATGTTATTACGTTATAGCGGAGAGGATGGACAGGGATGATGCCTTCATGAGGCACTGGACGAAAGTGCACACTGTGCAATCTTGATCCAGGGCACCATTGAGGTATTGTTTCTTATCGATATTCTTTTACCCGACTGAAGTATTCTTCAGTCAGGTTATGTTTTTGGTGTATATATGTTTCTAATATTATTTTTCAGTCGCTGTAGCCCGAACGGCTGAACGGATATTGAATAATGAGTTGAATGAGAATGTCGTTGGATTCGTCTAGATGACAAGGGTGGCATAGGCTATATAAAATGTCAAAAAATCGAATTTGGCGACTGCAAGATGACATTTTAAGTTTACGCTGAACTGAAAAGGTATAAAAACTGATTGATTTCCACAAATAAAGTGTTATTAGATTAGTCTGAAACATTAGATGGACATGTAGACAATGAAGTGTCAAAAAATTCAATATGGCGACTGTAAGAAACCATTTTCAATTTACGGTGAACTAAAAAGGTATCAAAACCTGATCGATGTCCACAAATTAGGTGTCATTGGATTTGGCTGAATCATTAAATTGACATGGAGATGCTATTGAGTTTAAAAAAAACAATATGGCGACTGCAAGATGCGCTTTTCATTTCACGCTGAACCAAAAGGTAAAAATAACTGATAAATAAAATTATAAATCAATTTTATCACAGAGATTCCGAAGGCAGAATAAGTTTTATAATAAAGATCATACTAAAAAGTATTTACTAATTCGAACTAACCTCAGAGGCTACGGATTTCAGCAAGAAGTATGCAATCTGCTTCATAGATAGTAAGGTACGTCAAAACATTCTCAAAGGAAAATCTTCAGAAAATACTTATTTCAGCTGTCGTTTCACACTGGTTTTATATTTTAACAAATTTTTTAGACTTCATCATCATCATTTCAACCTTTATCGAGCCACTGCTGAGCATAGGCCTTCTTTTGATTATGCCTCTTCCCTCAATCCTGCGCTATTCTGAACCAGGTGCCGCCCACTGTCTTCCTAATGCACAAGAAAATAATACGAAGGAAGAAAAGTTGGATCAGCACAGGACTCAAAACCACTAAAACAGCAAAAAGTTATCAACAACAATCGGACAAAGAAAGACTCAGCCCTAACAATCCTAGCCCAACAACAGGCAAAACAACATGCCCAAAAAAGCCCCAACAAAACCATCAAACCCCAATCCAAACCAACGAGGTACCCATCATAAATCCTTTGGTAGGGAATTCCACAAATGTCAATCCCAAGCATCTTATGCCGCTGCTACCAAGCAGCCAACCAAACTACATCAAATTCCCTCATCCCGAAGAGTGGAGCCAACACAGATTCTTGAAGATCTACCCATAAATAGTCTGAAAACAATTGATTTTCTGCTTCAAGAAATAAGCTCCCTGATGAGTCTTATAGTGACTCTAGTAGAAAAGTCTTACAAGTAAGAACTCTAAAGCTGGCCACCTGGAACACCAATACCTGACCCCTAATAAACAAGGGGTGGAAATGCTCCTAGACCTGCATGATCTGGAACATTTTACTGATTTCAGAAACCCACCTTACTATGTGAAGCTGAAAAAACTTTGCAATTGAATCATAAATTATAAATCTCAGACTAATGTAGGATCAAGGGGAGTGGCATAATCAAAGGCAGGCCAATGCCAAGCGGTGGGCCCAAAGCGGCTGTAATAATGATTTTAAATTCAGGTGTATTCTGTTAAGATATTTGTTACACAGTAACATCAAAATAGATGCTGCTGTTTGATATGGAAATTAAACATACTACACATAGGGGATAAAGTGCAATGCACACAAAGCACCACATGCAAAGGGGTATAAGGGATTCTATTACCATCTTTGGACGCCAAGCCAATCTGAGGCTCTGGCGGCCAACTGATTATAGCGCAGCGCTGGCTGACACAGCTAAATCCTCTTGCCGCCAATGGGCAGCAGCATCAATGATGCGAAAGGCTGTGCCCTGAGAAAACAATCCGTATGCCCAGCATGGGGAATATGGGCACATAGGCCTACTTATTAGGAGAGGGCCTGTCCAGCAGTGGACTGAAAGACTGTTAAGAGTTTGTTGTAAAAAATCAAATGAGCTAGTAATAGAATTTTAAAGAAAGATTCCGATGAATTGAGAACCTTCTTTTTTAAATTATTTAAAAATAAATAAATTGCTGATCACTTACTATCTGGGGCCACATTTAGGTCCTGCAACTCCTGATTGTTACATTGTCCTTCGATAATATTAAAGTCTTCAATATTGGATGGAATATCCTTAAATGTGGAATCAATCTGTTGCTCCGTATCAATTATATCTTCATCAGCTAATCTTTGGTTGTTTGTTGGTGCTTGGCCAGGCAGCACATCAGGGTATGTTGGCTCGGGGATAGGCTCAAATTCAATGTCATCTATGGTTATAGGTCCCGATATTGGTTCTTCACAGCCCTCGCCAAACTCAGTGGCATGTTTTATAAGCAGATCCGCTTTTAAGCCTTGGTAGTACAGTGCTTCAACCTAAAATGCAAGCAAAGAATATCAGGTTTAGCTTGTCAATAAAAATTTGAAATAATCATCATGCTCGTCAGACCTTTCATGTAAGACTGTTAATACTCATAGAATGAAATGTAATTTTATTCATCATCATCATCAGCCTGTAGCAGTCCACTGCTGGACATAGGCCTCCCCTAATTAACGCCATTGCGCCCTGTCCTGAGCTCGACGCATCCAACTTCTACCAGCAGCCTTTCGCAGATCGTCACTCCACCTCGCCGGAGGGCGTCCTACGCTACGTTTGCCGAGCCGCGGTCTCCACTCAAGAACTCGTTTACCCCAACGGTTATCGATACTTCGGCAGATATGGCCAGCCCACTGCCACTTTAGCTTGCTAATTCTCTGAGCTATGTCGACAACTTTAGTTCTTTGTCCTATAGTCTCGTTGCGGATTCTATCCTTGGGAGAAACTCCAAGCATGGCTCGTTCCATAGCTCGCTGAGCGACTTTAAACTGGTGGACTAGCCGTACTGTGAGTGTCCACGTTTCGGCTCCGTATGTCATGACGGGTAGACGGATGGAAGACTTGACGTAGTTTTCCAAATGCTGCCCAACCCAGCTGAATCCTACTCTTGGCCTCCTTCTCGAAGTTGTTCCTACCCAACTGCAATATCTGCCCGAGGTATGTATACTCCGAAACAACTTCAAGAAGGTGCCCAGTAAGACAACAGAACTTGGATCAATTCGGTCATTGACCATGACTTTGGTCTTGTCCAAATTCATACCGAGACCTATCTTTCGCGAGGCTGATGCTAGGCCTTCCAGCATCCGTTGCTCCTCCAGTGACTCCGCCATTAGGACTATGCCATCGGCGAATCGCAAGTGTGAGATGTGCTCGCCGTTCATGTTTATGCCCATACCTTTCCAGTCCAGCGTCTTAAACATATCCTCCAACGCGCTTGTGAACAGTTTCGGAGATATGACATTTTCCTGTCTCACTCCGCGGCGCAGTTGGATGGGTTTAGACTGCTGTGCTGGTCCTGTACTCGGACACTCATAGTGGCGGCTTCGTACAGACATCTCAACACTTCGATATAACGATAGTCCACTTGGCATCGCTGCAAGGATTCCAGGACAGCCCAAGTTTCAACAGAGTCAAAGGCCTTCTCATAGTCCACAAAAGCCAGACACAGGAGCTGATTATACTCTTCGGACTTCTGTATAATCTGCCTCACTGTGTGAATGTGGTCTATGGTGCTATACCCTCCGCGAAACCCGGCCTGCTCCGGTGGCTGGAAATCGTCGAGTCTTCTGGCGAGACGATTCGTAATGACCTTAGAAAACAGCTTATAGACGTGGCTCAGGAGCGAAATAGGTCTGTAGTTTTTAAGAAGAGTCTTATCACCCTTCTTAAAAAACAGAACCACCAAGCTCTCGTTCCACGCCTTTGTTGTTCTCCCATAGTGAAGGACGGAGTTGAAGAGGTTCTGCAGTTCCTGCACAACAGGAGCTCCTCCTGCCTTCAGAAGTTCTGGAGTGACTCCGTCTTCACCGGGGGGTTTTCCATTTTTAAGCTGTCTCAGGGCCAGTACGACCTCGTCTTGGCTGATATCTGGCAGGTCGTCGGTGTAGTGGCGGGTGAGGGTGGATCTGGAATCGTGGTTGTTACGTTGGGGGCAAGGAGCATGTGCCGTGTACAGTCGGCCATAGCAGTCCTCGATCTCTGATAATATCTCCGGCTTTGACAATACGGTTCGGCCATCGTGTGTTGTTAACTTCGTCAGGTGGCTCCTGCCAAGCAGAGGGCTTACCACAGGTTTTTATAGTTTTCGAAAACTTTATAAGTTTCGGTATCTTTCCATACATTTTCGTAGTTCATGCACGTTTCCCTAGAGGCGCTGTACTGAAAATGTATGGAAAGATACCGAAACTTATAAAGTTTTCGTAAACTATAAAAACCTGTGATAAGCCCTCTGCTGAGTGAATACTTTGGACCCTCGGTTTCGCTCTATTGCCTCTTCAATGAGGCGTGTGTTGGAGCTCCTAAGGTCGCACCGTATCATCTTCGCAATTTGCTTGTTCAGGTCTGACCTCTCTGTCGAAGTGGCCTGAGTGGTTTCTTGTCTTTTTGTCATAAGCCGAAGAGTCTCATCCGAAAGTTTGGACTTCTTGCCTTTAGGCTGCATTTGGCAGAATTTGATGCCCTCGTCCCTTAACACTCCAACCACGTTCTGTAGGGCCTCATCAACGTCATCGGTGGGTTCCACGGCAACAAATCTATCACCAAGAAGTTTCTGAAACTTCTCGGTGCCCGCCATATCTGGAGTAGATTGGATCGGAGCGTGGACTTCAATCAGACGGTTTCTTTCCAGCTTTATTATAATACAGCATTTTTATTAAAGAAAAGCAGCAGTTTTGTGAAAGATTAATAAACATTCATCCATATTAACAACTTTCACGTTTATAATATTAGTAGGATTGCAACAGATGTTTTTATGGATTTATTTTCTGTAACTGAATTTAAGTTTTTCACCAGTTTATACTATGGACCTACCGGCAAGTAGCTCAGCAGATTTTTTACTATATATTATTTTTTAAAGATTTTTTTATGATTACCTTTAGTGAATTGCGCTGTAGTCTGATTCTCTTCATGGTATCAATAAGCCACCGCTCCTCGGCCATCAAGGCTATTTCCCGAGCATTTCTCAATGACTGTATATTGTCAAAGCTAATATTTTGGTGGGCATAATTTTTGGACGCATCATGGGGCGGCATTATCGTGTGTGTATTAATGCTGATCACTCAGAGGCAATGTCCAGTTTCTGATTATTATCTGAAAATAAAGCCAAATAGTGAGGGATCGAATAAACGTAGGGGAGAAGGAGGCACCTTTGAACAGGGGGAGTATTCCCGTTTCAGCACCATCGATTTGAGCACCAATCAATATTTTGACATGGAGCTCAAATGGGAACAAAAAATAAAATTTGATTTTACGCACATAGCTTAAATATCAATACATTGTAGAGTTACACTGACAAAGTTTTCATTCTGATATAGAAACCAATTACAGGCGGACGCAGTTTGAATGCAAATGTAGCAAAAAGCATATCTAAAACACGGAAACAACGACCCAGTCACCTGTCATAAGTAGAATCTGCTTGCGAGCGCGAAAAAAATATTTAAACATTTTTTTTTTGGGTGTCTCTAATTCAACTTTACAAAAGAAGTTAAGGATATTGATGGAAGATAGGGATATATTTGTAAGTTGAACTTTGATTAACCCGGGAGAACTCGCGCCCTTAAAAGTTACATGAGCACTCGCGCATAGAGCATTTTGCTCACATTTTGGAAGTAGTATAATTGTACTGAATGTATAAATATTTGTATATTTTTTGACTATTTTATACTTAATAAAACAATCATGTATAATCACATCATATTTTGATTTATATAGTAAAAATTAATTATTATACTATAAAATTTTGCCAACAATCTTAGGAATTTATTATGAACAATTGACATCCTTAGAATAAAATTAACAAAAAGCTTTAAATCCATTTTTTTTTCTAAAATAATATACTTCGCCATATGTAGGTACCAGCTTTGCATCTATCACACAATGTATTAGCATGTTCCGTACACATTTGTTTTGCAGTGAAAACATGTCTTTTTCATTCTGCGATTCTTACGCATTGACATTATTGTGCATACTTCGATTCGGTTTGTGTAACCTCATTTTCTTCTGTGAAACGTTTAAATATTTGACGTTAAAGATGTGCAAGGTTTTACATAATTGATCTTAGCTGTATTTATATGGTTTTATCAAAAGGAATTCAGGGCGAATTGTTTCAAAAATTGTCTTCGGTCTATAATATCTTGCATGATTTTTTTATAAATAATTCGACTGTTTTTACCAGCAATATTCAAGATGGAAAAAATTGTCTAAGTAGCCATCTGCATGCTACTCAAGCTACAGAATACTCTAATTTTTAGTTTATCTACCACAACCACCCCTTCTTTGGTTTTGGTTTTATTTGTATAATATGCTGATTTCGAGTAGCACTTTCACCAGTCTTTTTGTACTTTTTGATTGGTACAAAGGAAACAAAAACCAACGTTTTGCTTGGCGATGGTGCCCACCGCTTTTTGACGAGTTTTGGTATTTTCTTCGAAGGGGATGGTAAGAAACTTCGATATTTGGAATTGGTACGCCATTACCCAGGCTAAGGAGTGCTCATGTTGTTTCAGTTGTCAACGAGCTGATACATCCCTTTTTATTTTTATCCTTTTATTTTCAACTTTTAAACTTAATTTTTAAGCTTAACTTTTATTTTCAACTTAATTAAAACCTAAACTTAACCCTTAAACTTGGACTTGGCATCTTTATTTTTATAACTTAAATTACAACTTCAACTTAAACCTCATCACCGGTTGTCGACGCTTTCAGTGGGAGTTCCACATGGTTTGACACTGTGTTCAAGGTTTACTTTAATCTATTTTAAACTGAATTCTCATTGGAAATGCAATAATAACAGTTAGGCCTTTGGTAAAATTTTATAATACAGTAAAATGTAGTAGTAAAATCAAGATAGGAAAATATAATTAAATATTAATAAACCTGAGGCAGAGACAAAATAGTTGTTTCACAGTAACTAGAACAGTTCTATGTCGGATCAAAATTTATATGATTATAATTAGGCCATCCACTCCTCGCTTGTGATTAAAGGTTGGTGTTCATTGACTGGCTTATCCGAGTCAATTTATTATTAAGTAGCTGTTTCCTTGGCTCATCGCTTGGCGCCCAAGACTTTATTCTATTTGTTTTATTAGTGAGTGTGCCACTTGAAAGGAACAGCTAGGTTTGTTATTTACCCCTTACAAAAATCACACATGTATTTAAATTATTTTTTTTTAAACATAACAATGGTCACGCATTATCTTTTTCTTTTCCTTTCAGTGAAATATAATTGAAGATGTCCACTATAGCAGTTTTAGATGTTGTTCTAGCATGAAACATAATATTGACGGTGGCAATTCTGTCTGAACATAATATACCTAGGTATGTAAAATGATTATAAAGCTAAGTAAAACATATTGTAATTATTCTTAAAATGTTACTTTATGGCATAGATATATTTTAGGTATATTTTTTTGTGATTAGGTTTGTTAATTTGCAATGAGTTCCGTTTCATTAGCTCATAATGTTAAGGTATTTAACAGAGGAAGTTTCACTGGTTTTTGTATTACTTATTTTAGGTATAGTTCTATGATATTGTGTTAGATTTGCAAATAATATAAAAAGTTGAAAGTTTATAATCAATCATTTATATAACTACCATAGGGCTTACCACAGGTTTTTATAGTTTAAGAAAACTTTATAAGTTTCGGTATCTTTCCATACATTTTCAGTACAGCGCCTCTAGGGAAACGTGCATGAACTACGAAAATGTATGGAAAGATACCGAAACTTATAAAGTTTTCGTAAACTATAAAAACCTGTGGTAAGCCCTTATAAAGTTTTCGTAAACTATAAAAACCTGTGGTAAGCCCTCATGATTCCTTTCTTACCGTTCATAATATCACATAATGGTGTTGTTAACATGTCAGAATAATTAATTAATTATTTTTTTATTAATAAAATAATAAATTAAATTAAAAATACTTTACTTTATTGTTTAAATTTATCAGTTCAAAGGTGCCTCAGGTAAGTTCAAAACTGCACCAGGTATTGGGCAGCTTTGAATGTTTGAGTTACTTCACAATAACACCAATTCTGACTAAATTATTAATATATCGATTATAATTTGAATATATTTAGAGCAAAATAATAGGTCTAACTACAACTTTAAAAAAAGTAAATAATATTATCTGTTTTAGATTTTACAGGTACGAATGTAAAAAATGTTCAAAGGTGCCCCTCGCCCCTGCGATTATTAGCGGAAATTACAACAAAAATTGTATGACGACAAGCGCCGGGATCAGTTATTTCCTAAGTATCATAGGTTGTGCTACTGACGTACTGAGCTTGGATCCACTTAAACATGGATAAGTATCTTGGATCGAAGCCTGTCTGGAGGATAGGATACATGCAATTTATACGTGATAAATGCGTACGCTGGGGCTGTGCCACAGACGGCGGGCGCTGGCAGAAGCTGGGTTGTTTGATAATTGTTACTTTGACCGCTTTTTCGCTTACTTGTACGTTGGCTTCAAAAATAATTGCAAACTTAGCAGCAAAACAATTCACAAACCTTCACGAACTCTTCAGCCTAGTGTTGCCACCTTGGTTTTTGAAAAGGGTAGGGATGCGCCCCTAGACAGAGAAAGCTATAGACGACGAGATAATTCATCTCATTCTTTCAAGAAAGAGAACTACTTATGCGTGCTTCATGCAAATAAGGGAGACCGCACTATATGATTTGCTGTCCCATATCGCGTGCCGGTTTTTTCGTTGTTTAGCGCAACATTGCGCTAAACAAACTTTGGCAGCTAGCAGCAGTTTCGGAAGATTTTGTGAAAAACTTGCTTGAAACTAAATTATAACCTGGAAAAATTATGTTTCATCTATTGTAAATCAATAATAACAAATGAATGTTATGGATTTCTCTATCAAAATGGATCGGTGTAGTGTATTTTGGTGCAAAAGGGGCAGTGATCAAAACATTCCGGATTTGTCTTTTCAAGCGTAAGTATCGTACTTTTGACGAGGTATTTATTCAAAAATGGATTATTAACTAGACTTCCACTATAAATAACAACATTTAGAGCAGAAATCTGTAAGAAAATAAGCCAAAAAGTGAAATTCAATTTTGTTTTGTTTTGTTTGGTGTTGCCGGCATTTGAAATGAATTTTGCCCACTGCACATTAATTTTTGGCTCAACTTTCATTTATTTGTAGTGAGCTAGGCGGCTGGAACTTTTGTCACAGATAGGTCTATTTCTAGGAAGCCTAAATCTAAAATGGCGTAGTGCGGAACCAAATAGTTTTTGAGATATAATTATTTGAAAATTCATCTTCTATTTATTTATAGCCTCTGTGGTATTTTTTGGTGATTCGACATTGACAATGATATTTCTCGTTGTTAATGTAATACGTTGAATAGACAGTCGGTTATTAGATTTTTTACAACCACCTGGAAATCCTTCTCGCAGCAGTAGGTTCTAGGACACCCCAACTTGAGTAGCAATATCACAGAACTGACGCAGATCACCCCGATGCCACGTAGTCTTGTGGTCCCTATGCGTAGATTGGATATAAAAAATGTGGAACCAGAAATTCCCGTGGAAGATCCTGAGTGGAGCTAGCCCGCGAGGACGAGTGGATGAAGCGACACTCAGGGCCGACGAGGTCAAATACCCGAATCAAATATCCATTTTTATGATTTGAAACTGTTTTTAAACTGATCATAGGTCATAGGTCCGTAGTAGTCCGGTAGTGTGTTTTGGCGTGTATTGTTTAATTTTTTTTCTCTCGTTAACCTCAAAACGTAATTCATTTTTTCTCGGAAACTGTGAGTTTCCCCCTTTTAGAGGGAGGGTCCTCACTCCCTCCCTGCCCTTCCCCACCCCATAAGCTATAAGCTATAAGCATATAAAGAAAAGTAGTTTCATTTTTTATTAGAACTTTAAATAATATAATTTCTTTGGTTCATTATTATTTGCATAGCCCAGTTTAAAGATGACGTTTTAATTTCAGGATAAAAAACCAAAGGCCACGTAATTTAATGGATGGTAACTGAAAATACACCTTTATGTCTCCAGTTATGTGAATCTTCCACAGTATGTATAAAAATCTTTGATCTTTAATCTATTTTGATACTGATTTTATCGTTTAGCCATGTGCTATATTTGGTCAACCTTGACAAACCGAAGTTTTAATGAATGTATAGGAAAAAAGACCACGCAAACCAAAGAATTCATTATTTTTATATATGTTGTGCTATTAAATGTTAGGTTATTGTTATTATTATTATTATCATACCTACAATGATAGAATTCGTTCATTTTTGTTTTGGTTTAGAACTGTTTTTTTATTTCAGACTAGAGAACCAGAGGTTACGTTAAATCAACGGATCATTCAGATTTAAAACGGATTCGGGATTCGTCAGTCACAACTGACAGCATTTTTTGACAATACACCTATATGCCCCCAATTATTTAAATCTGCCACAGTAAGTAAGTATCATAAAGCCTAAGCTATATTTTATCGAAACCGGGTAAGTGAAACCCAAGATACTGCTTGCCTTCTCCGAAGTACCCGCAAATTAAATTAGCTAGTTGTGGGTTCAATTCCCACTGCGGGGCAAATGTTGCATGTTCTGTTTGGGGCTACATGATGTTGTGTGATTACGTCCCGCATTATTTATTTATTTATTTATTTACAATGGACTTTGACTGACAGGAAAGAAATACTTTAATGTTAGCTCCATTTTTCAAAAAGTTTTCACTAAGATTTTATACTAGCTTCTGCCCGCGGCTTCTCACACAGCTGGTGTAGCTCTACATAATGTGCAATGACAATTTGTTATATAGGTACACCTAGTTAACTACCTACAAAGCCTCGGTCTGCCTACTATATAACCATATTGCTAAATTTACCCTTAGACAGGGTTTATGTGAGATACCTTACCTATAACCTTACCTGTAACATAATGCAATTTGACACCATGTAAATAATTTACTCCGGTGATCTTCGCAGATCATCTTGGTTAAGGAACACTTCGCCCGGACACTACTTATATGGGTGATCTGGATGGCATTTAGATCTGAGCGCTTCCGTCCTTCGGAAGGTACGTTAAGATGTTCTTCCCGGCTTTTTCAGTTGTTAGCCATGTCGGAGGCCTTCGGGTGGCCTAAAAATTCCGACATCAGAGTTGGCCACTATTTCATACGAAGAAGAAGAAGACCAATATATTCCATGCCTCAATTCATATGTTTCATCATCATCATCAGCAGCGCCATTAATAGCTTGTTATTTTTCCCAGCCAGAACGATGTACGTGTGTAACTTGTAAAAGAAATAAATTTATTGTATTGTATTTTGTATCTAAATTTTGCGTGAGGGAGAAATAAACAATACTCAATACCTTTCGCCTTTATTATATTAGTAGAATTGCTAGCCTTTTATGTACGCATTTTCTACAGATTACATTTGTTATGTTTAAATACTGAAATTAATTTTTGATTACTGTTTATAGGGTAAATCACCATCATACACACCTAGAAGGCTGCGAAAAAATTTGCGTTGGACTGCTGAGCTATTAGAAGATACGCGAAAAACTGCGAGCTCTTGGGGAAAAAAGTTGGTGTTTAATAAAAGAGTAGCGAATTTAGAAAATATGATTGCAGAATCGAAAGCATAATTTTCTAAATGTTGAAGTTTTTGAGAAATAAAAATATATTTCCTATGATTCTATTCTTTTTTGCATGTAGGAATTTTGAAAGCTTATACAAGAAACATAAAGACATGCGTGAACGACAACTTAGGACACAAATAAATAATAGGATATTTTTGCCGTTCTGTAAAAAATCAATGCAAAAGATATCTTTATTCATGTCCGTTAAAATACTCAATAGTCTCCCCGAAGACATGAAAGATTTGACACTTAGCCTTTTTAAAATAAGACTTCACAAATGGCTTGTAGATAAATGCTTTTATACGATCAAACGAATTTATTAAAACTAAATAATAATTTACTATTTTTATTTCTTCTTTCGAATGGTTAGTTTTCATTTTGACATATATTTATTAAGTAATCTTGATTGTCATCTTAATTATTGTTAATTAAAATTAACCGATATCAATGATAATTAATGACATATAAACATATAACAATTTAATATTTGCACGCTTCTGTAATGAAGTATAAGTATGCGATCCACATAGCCTTTAAGATCCTTTCCTTTGTAATTCTGCTCGCAGTTTTTCGCGTATCTTCTAATAGCTTAGCAGTCCAACGAAAATTTTTTCGCAGCCTTCTAGGTCTGTATGATGGTGATTTACCATACTTTTATGCAATTAAATATAATTTGATATGAAAATTATATAAGTGGTGCATTCAATCAAATTTGCTAAACATCCTTCCTTCCCTTACATATTATCAAAAGTCATTATAACTTGTTAGTGAAGCAGATTATAAATGAAAAAAAATTTCGTCATGCAGGTAAAGTATTAATCAATAGATTAATACTTTACCTGCAGTATAAATTGATAGATTAATCGTTTACCTGCATGACAATAATTTCTTGTTATATTTGTTTGTCTTTGAATTCCTTGTGCAATATGCAAATATTTTACCCATTATCATCATCAGCCTATAGCAGTCCACTGCTGGACATAGGCCTCCCCTAATGAGCGCCTGAGTTCCTGTCCTGAGCTCGACGCATTCAGCTTCTACCAGCAGCATTTCGCAGATCGTTACCACCTGGCCGGAGGGCGAATTATCAGTATATTTTATCCAAATCTATGGAAATTTTAATTATGTGGCAACCCTGCAGTTGAAACGAGAAAGACTAGGGTGGCCACGCAAACTATAAATCTATATATATACTTAATCTATGGATGCGCCGATCAGGGTGCCTAGTGCGAGTTTTTTTACCAGCTCGATCGCGTTTGCGTTTACTCAAATTTGTATGAAAAGGAGTGAATCCCACGCGTTTCTCACTAGATGGCGCTACCTCGATTCCATATAAATTTGCGTAAACGCAAACGCGATCGAGCTGGTAAAAAACTCGCACTAGGCACCCTGATCCACGGATCGGATCGAATCCATGCGATCCGTCAAATCAGATCGTATTTCAAACATTGTGGTTTTCAGACCATGTAAGTCATTATCACTTTAAAATCAAAGATAAATTTAAAAAACTTTGGTTTGTATTATGTATGTTTCAAATTTAATCTAAGTGTCGGTACTTTTCATTGTAGTTATGATTGGCGTTTGCTATTGTGTCATAAATGCCAACCTTAATTATTACAAAGTTATTTTTTTAGTATAATAAGAATTTTCTTAGGTCCATGTAATTTCTGTTGCGTTCTTATTGTGGTTAGCTATTTTGTTTGAAATAAATATAATGTATTTGGGTAAATGTAATATATTTCAATGTTTATTTTCAATGCGATCTTTCAGAACGATCTTTTGAAAATCGGATCAAATGCACGCGATCCGATCCGCGGATTGGATCGAGGCGTTACGTACGATCCATTACGGTCCACAAAATCGGATCGAGCGTAAAAAAAGCTCATCCCTAGAAAAGGGGCATTTTGACAAGCTAGAAAGGGCTAGCTATAGGTAATTTTGTCATGAAAATGGCTAAAAATCGGAATCCTAGAAGAGGAAAGGAAGAAAGGAAATTTCGCTTTTCTGAAATATGACAAACTGATAGTGAAGAAACCAACTGACAAATCTAGAGATAAAATAAAGAGAGAAGATTCAGGCTCACCTAACACTTCAATCAAAAAGAAAATAAACTCGAAAGTAACCCCAAATCAAATTATAAAACCAAATATCCTTAACTATGTTGAACGGGGAAGATCAGCCTCACTATCTGAAATCTCAAAAAACTAGAAACGACCACCGGCACTCGGAACGAAATCAAAACAAATACCACAACATTATTCAAACCAACCTCTGAAAAAAGCACCCCAAGCCGGCTGGTCACCGTGGGGAAAGACGACCACTACCCTTCATTAAACAAAGACAAACAAAATAATACAAATAAAAACGTAAAAAACCCTAGTTACGCAAACAAAAGCAAGAATATAAAATCAAGAAGAGAACAAGGCCTTAAAATATGCACATTTAATGTGAGATCCCTATCAACAAAAGAAAGAACTTTAGAACTAAATAATGCAATACATAAAATAAAATGGGATATCATGGGACTCGCAGAAGTTAAAAAAATAGGATATACCATTGAAGAACATAAAGACTACGTATTTTGCTATATAGGAGAGACGCGAGGACTTCATGGCGTAGGCTTCTTAATAAAGAAATCACTAAAGGGCAACATATCAAGTTTTTTGGGAATATCGGAAAGAGTGGCTCTGCTAAAACTAAACTTCAAGGAGGGACCACTATCGCTCATTCAAGTATATTCTCCCACGGAAAGTTCAAGTGAAGAAGAAATCACAAAATTCTACAGTGACTTAATAAGAGCGCAAGAACTGGCTGATAAAAACAGGTTAATCATCGGAGATTTCAATGCTAAAATTGGTCAACCTAAACCTCATGAAAATCTTATAATGGGCAAATATGGTTACGGCATCAGGAACGCTAGAGGGGAACGCCTAATACAATATGCAAATGAGAACAAGCTGGCAGTAATGAACACATATTTTAAGAAGAAAAGTTCCAGAAAATGGACATGGATATCACCAGATCACAAAACAAGAAACGAAATTGACTTTATACTGAGCACCAACCCAAAATCTATAACAAATGTAGAGGTGCTGAACAAAATAAGCTTCCCGTCTGACCACAGGATTCTAAGGTGCTCCATAAAAATTACAAAACCTAAAATTAGCAGAGGCACATTCAAAACCACGCCCAACAAATTGAAGTCCACACATGAGAAAAACAACTACATGCAAAACCTAAAAAATAACTTAAAAATATTGCAAGCATTTCTACAGGACAATAAGACTGTACAATCCTATAGTGATTAACTGGAAGAAACAATCACAAAAAGCCTTAAAATGGATGGAAAAGAAAACAATAAACACGAAGAAAAGATCATTAGCGAACACACGCAAAATTTAATCTGTCGAAGAACAGAACTTATGTTCACAAAGAACAAGTCCAAAGAAATGAGAGAGGAATTGAAGAGATTGTTCAAACAAACTAACAGATCAATCAAAAGAGATTATGCTAACCATAGAAGAGAAATTATAGAAAAAAATATGTTTACTTTCCGTAGTTCAAAAAGAGCCTTTAAAGAGTTATCAACTCACAAAAATTGGATTCAAAGTCTGAACAGTGAAAAGGGCGAAAACAAAGATAGACAAGGTATCATAGAATGTGCAACGGCTTTCTATACTTCTCTATACGAAAAACCACCACAAGATATGACACAAGGTGATGAAAGAGACAATAGTAATGTAACTGGAGAAGATATAGCAGAAAAACCATTAGACCCAATAACAGAAAGAGAAATAACGACACAAATCAAACGACTAAAACCCGAGAAGAGCCCAGGCGAAGATAACATCACAAACGAAGCCTTGAAAATCGGAGCACCAATCTTGGCGGCATATCTAGCAGAATTCTTTAACTTAGTATTGGAAAAAGAGCAAGTAGTACCATCGCAATGGAGTAAATCAAACATAATACTATTATACAAAAAAGGGAACCCGCTCGACATCGGCAACTACAGGCCTATCAGCTTACTATCCACAATATATAAACTCTTTTCCTCAATCATCCTAAGAAGAATAGCACCAGACATTGACAAGAATCAGCCAATCGAACAAGCGGGCTTCCGACCGAACTACTCAACAATAGACCACATTCACACAATAGAACAAATAATAGAGAAATTTAAAGAATTCAACAAACCACTATACATAGCTTTTGTGGACTATTCCAAAGCATTCGACAGCATAGTACACCCATCTATATGGACTGCTCTAAGAAATAATGATGTAAACCAAACATACGTAAATATAATAAAAAACATCTATTCTAAAAGTGTAAGTAGAGTAAAACTGGAAAGACAAGGGGAGGAGTTCGCAATTGGTAAAGGGGTGCGGCAGGGAAACCCGCTGTCTCCAAAGCTATTCATAGCTGTACTTGAAGACATTTTCAAAAACATGAACTGGGAAAATAAAGGCATATGGGTAACTGAATAACAAATTAACACACTTAAGGTTTGCAGATGACATTGCTCTTTTCAGTGAATCAGCAAAAGAGATAGAAACAATGCTGCAAAGATTAAACTCCGAAAGCAAAAAAGTTGGCCTACACATGAACGCATCTAAAACTAAAATTATGTCAAACAGTCATAAGAAAATAATCAAAGTAGAGAAAAAACCGATAGAATATACAAATGAATATGTGTACCTAGGTAAATTGGTGTCCTTTGATGCAAATAGCAACGAAAACGAAATAGACAGACGAATAAGTACAAGTTGGAAGAAATACTGGGCCCAAAAAGAAATTCTAAAAGGGAACTACAGCCTTAACATAAAAAAGACTATAATGGATTCTTGCATTCTCCCAAGCTTAACTTACGCCAGTCAGACATGGGTCATCACTGAAAAAGTAAAAAACAAAATTTTATCTTGTCAACATGCAATGGAACGAAGTATTTTAAAACTGAGAAAAATACAAAAAACAAGAAATGCAGACATCCGCATGAAAACTAAACTAACAGATGCTCTTCATTTTAGTTTAAAACAGAAGTGGAACTGGGCAGGGCACCTGTCAAGATACAAAGACAAGAGATGGACTTACCAAACAACAAAATGGAAAGGCCCAAAAGGCAAAAGGAATGTGGGAAGACAGAAGAAAAGATGGGCCGATGACATAATAAGCACAGCGGGAAAAAGTTGGATGCAGATGGCCAACGACAGGGAAAGGTGGAAAAAAATGGAGGAGGCTTTTACCCAAAGCGGGGCCACATAACAAAATAATGAAAATGAAACAATTAGTGAATGTTAAGAAGTGAATGTTTAATTTTAAGAACTGTTAAGTGGAAAATAAAGCTGTAATAATAATAATAATAAAACCGCTGACACACGCTTTTTCTCTAATATTTTACCAAAATTTATTTTATATTGCTTTTCCCGATTCATACCGTATCCTCAACAGTTTTTAAACCAGTAATACAACCTATTTTCATTTTATTTTTGACATAAAGGCACAAATGCCACAATGAAAAAACCATCATAACATGTTGACCAGAGGAAAAGCACGAGCGGCTACATATGAAGCACACAAAACATCTGCGCCTGTTCCGTCAAGCTCCACATCGTCGTCCGGGGATGAGGTATTCGCCACCCCCCCGGACACCAGCGCGTCGAGCGACGAGAGCAGGCCGCCGTCGCCTCCGCCGCCGCGACCACCTGTGCGGCGTGGGCGGCCCCCGCTGTCGGCCGGCTTGGGGTCTGCGGGACAGTCTGCCCCGCGTCCGACCCCCGCCACCACCAGCAATGTGCGCATTCGCATGAAGTGGACAGAAGAAATAAATAAAAATGTCATGCGCGCATATTATAGGGCTACAGACGGAGGAACTAACCGCACCGCGTACATTGCCCGGATGCTGCCTCTGTTTCAGGTACTTGAACCAGCTGTAACTGTTACTGCACAACGGCTATCGGATCAGGTACGAGCCATCCAACGATTAAAATTGTTGGATGATTCGGTACTTGACCGGCTTCGCGCTGAAAGTCAAAGTGCTCAAGTAGCTGACCACTCGCAGCGGGTCCCGGCTGCCACGTCGACGGTTACGACAACTTCGATACCTGTGACGACGCAGCCGGACCCCGCTGCTGACGACGTCAACAACGAGAACACCAGCGTGACAAACCAGGTAAATGAGCAGTTGAGGAGGACTTTGGAGGATACGATTTTATCGTACCGGTCCGCACCTCTCGATGAAAGACCGCGTTTGCCACGCTTGCCCACTCACAGACGAAACTTGGCTCTAATGGAGGCCTTGAATCCTTTGCTGGTTCCTTATCTAGGGACTAGCGAAGGTCTAGCCGATACCCATTCGATCCTTTACTGCGGAGCCGTGGCTGCGTGTCGTGTTGCTCGTGTCAAGTTCCCCAACTCCACGCGAGCACCACGACCTGTCAACCAAACTCCAGCTTGGCAAGTACGGATCGAACGGCGGATCGGTAAATTCAGGACCCTCATTGCAAAGCTAAGTTGCTTCAGAGGGGGCAATACCCGCCCTCGAGTGATGCGTTTTGTGACACAGGCCTTTTCTGGGACCGATATTCGGCCTCACGATTATATGGCCTGTGTCACAGAACGCATTGACTTTCTGAAGCAGAAAATCTCTGCATGGGCAAGCCGCATTCGTCGGTATCGAGAACGTGTGGACCGATATTGGCAGAATCGAAACTTCCAAAGTGACCAGAGGAAGGTGTACCGAAACTGGGAGAAACCTGACCAATGTGTGATGGACGAGCGTGTACCGGATGCGGATGCCATGAATAATTTCTGGCGCAGCATCTGGTCTGTGCCCATCCAACACACGGAGGGAGATTGGATGGATGTGGTGAGTAGAGAGTGTGAATCTATCGAAACCATGGGACCTGTAGAGATTAGCCCCATAGATGTCAGATTTGCAATCCGTTCGGCCCATAACTGGAAAAGTCCTGGACCGGACGGGTTGCATAACTTCTGGCTGAAGTGGTTTCGGTGTTCACACTCTGTACTCGCCACACAATTTCAAGAAGCCCTCGAGCTTGGGTCTCTCCCAAGTTTCATGACGACAGGAGTCACCTTCCTGCTCCACAAATCTGGTAGTACCGCGGAAGCAAAGAACTACAGACCCATCACGTGCTTACCTACCATTTACAAGCTCCTTACGTCCATTCTGAGCATAAAAATTAATGCGCACATAGTTGCAAATAATATTTTGGCTCCGGCTCAGAATGGGTGTAGGGTTGGGTCCCGCGGTACTAAGGAGCTCCTCCTCATTGACATGACCATTAGCCAGCAGATCAGGCGCAGCAAGGGGAACCTCTCCGCTGCATGGATAGACTACAAGAAGGCGTATGATTCAGTGCCTCATACATGGCTGGGGAGGATCTTAGAGTTGTATAAAATTGATGCAACATTGAGATCCTTCTTAGGTACGTGCATGAGACAGTGGATCACAGTTCTTCGTCATCCAGGTAGCGGACGGGATCCCTCTGCTCCGCAAGATCTGATTCGCATAGAGCGGGGTATTTTCCAGGGCGACAGTCTGAGTCCCCTATGGTTCTGCCTGGCACTGAATCCTCTTAGTACTCTGCTAAAGGATTCAGGGCTAGGCTATCGACTTCGGAGAGAGGGTGATATCGTTTCTCACCTGCTGTACATGGATGACCTCAAACTTTTTGCGCCAAGAAAACCAGAACTGCTGACTCTGTTGAATATCACACAGATATTCAGCAGTGCCATCAGCATGGAGTTCGGTGTCGAGAAGTGTGCGGTCATGCAAGTACGGCGGGGGAAAGTTGTAAATACTACAAACTTACAGCTTTCCGATACGATATCCCTCAGATCTCTTTCCGATATCGAAACCTACAAATATCTCGGTATGTCAGAAGCGTTAGGTATAGTAGACAGAGACATAAAACAGTCGGTGAAGGAGCGATTCTTTTGCCGCCTTACTAAAGTACTCAATAGTCTTTTGTCGGGTGGTAACAAGGTTCGAGCCTTCAACGGCTGGGTTATGCCTCTGCTCATCTATACTTTTGGCATATTGAGATGGACTCAGACTGAACTTGACGCCCTTGACTGTAAGGTTCGTCAACTTCTTACGACACACAGAATGCGACATCCACGCTCGTCGGTAATGAGGATGTACATCCCGCGGAAATGTGGGGGCCGCGGCTTTTTAAATGCCAAGACCCTCCATAACCACGAGGTGTGCAAGCTCAGAGAATACTTCCTCCAGGCCGACATTGAGATGCATCGTGATGTCGTGGCAGTTGATAAGAACCTTACCCCGCTCTCACTGGCTAAGGAGAACTGGCACAAACCTACGGTGCTGAGTGCCCTCGACCGCAAGGTGGTATGGGAGAGTAAGGAGCTGCACGGACGGTTCTATAAAGCCCTTACAGGGCCTGATGTAGACCTACTCGCATCCGTGAACTGGCTACGTTTCGGTGACCTCTTTGGGGAAACTGAAGGTTTTGTCTGTGCGATTATGGATGAGGTAATAGAGACGAACAACTACCGAAAGTATATCATGAAGGATGGAACCATTGACATTTGCAGAGCTTGTCATCGTCCCGGTGAATCCCTCAGACATATACTTTCGGGTTGTTTGCACCTCGCTAACACTGAATACTTGCACAGACATAACCAAGTAGCAAAGATCATCCATCAGCAGCTTGCTCTCCAATACGACCTTGTCGGTTCAGAGGTTCCGTACTATAAGTACGCACCGGTACCGGTTCTCGAAAATGGTCGTGCTACGCTCTACTGGGACCGCTCTATCATCACGGACAGGACTATTCTTGCGAATAAACCTGATATCGTCTTGGTAGACCGGTCGGAACGCCGGGCGATACTTGTTGACATCACCATCCCGCATGACGCTAATCTCGTGAAGGCCGAGAAGGACAAGCTTAGCAAGTACCTTGACTTGGCACACGAGATTACCGCTATGTGGGATGTCGACTCAACAATTATCGTTCCGATAGTCGTTTCAGTGAACGGTCTGATAGCAAAGAGCCTTGACCAATATCTTAAGAGGCTCTCGCTAGGCAGCTGGATCAAGGGTCAGATACAGAAGGCGGCTCTCCTGGACTCGGCACGCATTGTGCGGAGGTTCCTCTCTCTGCAGCCCTAGCCACCGACCGTTTGAGCCCTGCCCCGCGGTCGATGGTCTCCCGTTTTGATACATTTTTTACTATAATGTTTTTGATATTTATTTATGTACATAAGTAGTATTAAGTATAATAGTAAAAAATGTATTTTAGACGAGTTTACAATTAAATAAAGTGTCATAATAATAATAATATATTTCAATGTTTATTTTCAATACGATCTTTCAGAACGATCTTTTGAAAATCGGATCAAATGCACGCGATCCGATCCGCGGATTGGATCGAGGCGTTACGTACGATCCATTACGGTCCACAAAATCGGATCGAGCGTAAAAAAAGCTCATCCCTAGAAAAGGGGCACTTTGACAAGCTAGAAAGGGCTAGCTATAGGTAATTTTGTCATGAAAATGGCTAAAAATCGGAATCCTAATCGGAATTTTTGGTAAGCGTACACACCGCATAGTTTCACTGATGTGTACTGATTTTATACGACCTTTGCTTGTATCATAATTATAATATCTTTAGTTTTTAAGTACAAGTTTTTTTCTCCAAGTTTTAGTCTTAGTTTTTAGTTTCCTTGGCATAGGAATGGTTGTCTGGAAGAAATAGCTTTTAGCGATGAGACTATTAATTATGTGACCAATTTTTTTTGTGTTCACAATAAAGCATTTTTTATTATTATTATCTTCCAACATCATTTAATTTTTATTTAATTTCTCGTTTTTCTGGTCCTATGTTAAAATTATTGTTTTACTTCTCTCTCTAATCTTGTTTTACATATTGTTTTGGTTGTTTTACTTCTCTCTCTAATCTTGTTTTACATATTGTTCTTGTTAGTGTATCTTGTGTTTTGGTTTCTTCTTGATTTACCTTATATTTCATTGATATTTTCTATCTTTTCCTGGGATATAGCTAATTTTGTCATTTATAAAAGATACAAGATACAAGATATTTATTTGCATAAATAAGTGTAGGTAACATTAGGTCTAAGGACTAGTTATTAAAAGTAAAGGACTTATTTATCCTTTTCAGGCAGATAGATGATGAGTGTGACTGACGAAATCTATGCTACGTGTCGCGCATTTTTTAATAACTTGGTAGGCATGGTGCGAAATTTTAAGTTTTGTATCGCATTACGAAAAGGGGTTCCGGGCTAAATCATCAAAAAACTAGTTCATCTACTGTAAAAAGTGCTAGATCTAGCCCTAAAAGGGCTAAGGTGGCAACGCTGCGCCAGCCACCCCCGCCCGGGAGCACAGAATACAGAAGGGACAGAAGCGTCACTCCGCGCAATCATTTAAATAAATAGCGACTTTAGCTGCTACGCAATAAAGTGCTATTCAGCTCGTACCGAACTCAGTGCCTAACATTTATATTAACCTACACCTTGCATCCCTTTCTATCGTATAGCTCTATCTCTACTGACGTGGAACGTGTAACGTTAGGGTTGTCTTGAGAATTATTCTGTGACGAATAATAAGAACCTGGCCGCCGACGGGCAGCAGCGTCGGCGGTGCGAGAAGCTGTACCCTGCGATCCCCAACCCGCATGCCCAGCGTGGCCAAAATTTTAGTAGGTAGGTACCTACTTAGATATTTGCAAGAGAAAAAAACAACATTTGGTTTGTAGGTAACCTAGTTATCTAGTTTTAGTTGTTAGTACGCCTACCTTTAGGTAACTTACCACATCGATTTGTCTACCTACACCTACCTACCCGACTGTTTTTAAGTAGGTAACCTACACTGTCTACTTAAAGTTAAATCAAATAAAAATGTACCTAGGTTGGGTTTCTAATCTTGCTCTCAGTCTACATAATCAAAATCATAATACCTACTTACTACAGCACTATGTAGATAGATACCTACCAATGGCACAAAAATTGTCTATGAAAAAATACCTACATTATAATATAATATTACGTTTATTTATGTAGGTAGGTAACGCATTCAAATAGAACTTGTACCTAAGTACCTATCTACTTAAGTAAATACGGGAGACTTTGATATCTAAACAACGCATTATTTGGTAGAAAAACTTTCAGTTCTGTACCTACTATTGGTATTATTTACATTTTCTTATTATTATTCAGGCAACCAAATGCTATGCAGTATTTTTTTGCCTTCATTTGGCGTAAAATATAGGTACATTAACAAAAACAAAGTAAAATGCCGCGGCTGCTCAAAGACACTTTCGTTCCGGGCAGAACTCGGCAACCGACGTAACGAACCATGCTAGGAGGGCCGGCGATGCGTAGGTATATTTTTATACCTATTCTGCGGAGTGAAAGAGGCCTGCCGGGAGATCGATTTGCAGTGTTCAGTGTTGCCGTTTTTTATTTGGAGATAATGCTGAAACTTGGGTCAGATATTACCAAAAAGTGCTAATAACTTTCGAGTAGGCTAATAAAATGCTAAAATCCAAATTTATTTCCGAATAGCAAACTGAAATGGTCAACTGTTAAAATAGATGCATATTCGCATAAAGAGCGCAAGAGAAGACTGCTCTTTAGGTATTAACACTAATTTGCATCGTAGGTTGACTACTTTTCATTGGCCCTTCACATTTTGCATGTTTTGCAGTGGAAATGCGTTGCTTTAATTAGTAAATTTTAGCTATGCTAGCTTTATTGACTCAAAGTAGTTGTTTTAGGGAACATGGAAACTCTAAAGGACTTAGGACTTCCCCGAAATTTATGTTTATCTTTTGCTTAGCGATTGTTTATTTGTTACGAATGATCAGTGCAGTGTTCTTAATTTAACGTCTAATTTTAATTTGATGTGTTAATTTAATATCACGGCTTTTCATATTTATAAGCAAAAGCGCGAACAATGGGAAAAGATGAGAGAGTTTAACTTATAGAAAATTTTGTAAGTGTAATACACTTACAAAATTTTCTATAAGTTAAACTCTCTCATCTTTTCCCATTGTTCGCGCTTTTGCTTATAAATATGAAAAGCCGTGATATTAAATTAACACATCAAATTAAAATTAGACGTTAAATTAAGAACACTGCACTGATCATTCGTAACAAATAAACAATCGCTAAGCAAAAGATAAACATAAATTTCGGGGAAGTCCTAAGTCCTTTAGAGTTTCCATGTTCCCTAAAACAACTACTTTGAGTCAATAAACAAATTGTCCCTGGTTTCTATATAATCTTTTGTATTTCTTACATAAATACTAACGGTAACGTCAAAAAAACGCTCATCATGAATTATGCTAAACGCAAATTTTTAATGGGTCACGAAATAAACTAGGTTTAGCAAAAAAATGCTAATTTGAAAATAATTTGGAAATTTTGAAATAAAAAATCGGACAACCGAGAAGTAGAAAGTCTTTATCAAAAATACTTAAAATTCGTTTAGTTTTAGAATAGAAATGTGATAAAACTAATTATGAGATATAGAATACAAATTAACCTATACATTGCTTTTTATTTGACTTCTGAAAGGAGTTGTCGTCCCCCATCAGCAGCCTTTTGCCTTGCCTGCGTCCTCACCTGGGGCTTCGCGCTGGCCTGCTGCGGCTTACCTTTGCCGTTTAACGGTTTCTTCCAAGGAGAAACAAGGGTCCAGTTGGGTTCGGTTGGCCGTTCGGATATGACATCCTTAAGTACCGAAAGGTTTATGGTGGTATCTTTCGACACAGCCTCGAGGGGCACGCCGTCAACTACCGTCAAAGGCGTTTTAGAGCCCTATGTGCTCGTGGAAGCAGCCTTATTCTCACGCAGCTTAATCTTGGACGATGCTTTGTGATGAATTGGCGCATTCGGCACAATCGTGCTTTTGGAAGGGGGCGCGCCTGAGGGCGCAGCCCGAGAAGTGGTGGGCGCTTGTTTAGCAGCCTGTTGGGTAGTAAAAAATTATTTTGGAAGTCATTACGAGTGTTGTTTTATACTTCATCTTCGGAAATTCTCCACCCGCCACGAAGTCCTGAAACGGGTACCTACGTCGCGCGCTCTACGCGCGATCGCCAGAGTTATTCCGAAGACATAGGACCCTCACCCTGCGGAACAGACGAGACTAAACGTTGCGAAGACGGCCGCGGCTGCCTACGGCCAAAGAGGAAGCCGCACGCTCACCATGGGTTCCACGCCTCGCCGTCTGCCCACCCAACACAGTTAGGGATCCTCGCCTACGACCCTCAGACTGACGTAACAGCCGATTGATCGCTTGCGACCGCCCGTGTGAAGAGAAATCCAGACCGAAGAGCCGTGTTGATGGCAGCACGCACAACCACCGGCCCACTGCGATCTCAGACTCCAGGCTTCCTTCATCTTCCGGTACGGGATCCCGCGCACGGCACTAACACGCGGCAGGTCATTACTGTCCAACATCCTGCTAGTCGCACGATGGTGAACCCTCCGAGACATGACCCGAAATCTCAGGAAGTAATCGTGTGGTAGTTTCAGTTACGTTTATTTATGAGGGAATAAGACCAATAACAGGGGAAGCAACCACGTGAAATTTAATCCCCCAGACTTGCTTGACTTGTTATTCTGACTTATGTTGCGCAGTTTTTGGCACTTTAACCCATCTACGTTATTTAAAAGACAAGTGTCGAGAAATGAAATAAAAGTGCTAAGCTGGACTTCTTAGATGAAGGAATTTTTTGGTGATAGTTTTGCTAAAGCGAGGCTGCGAGTCCCGCAGTCATCGTGCTAGTGTCTAGTGCAGAACACTTTAAATGCTGAGAACACACTTGTTCTAGGGCGCGAGCTCCTGCAAGATCTATGCTACGAGGCCCACAGCCAACGTGCTAGTGTCTAGTGTATAACACTTTGAGTGCTGAAAACACACCTGCTCTCTAGGGTGTGAGCTGCTACTCGACGTCCTAGAGCAAGTGAGGCCTAAGCCCAGCACTGGGTAAAGTCGCGCTGCGGATGATGATGGTCAAAAACGCAGTAAAAATTATTTATATCATGCCAAAACTATGGAGAAAGGAAGGTATGACGAATATATAAAGCCCTAACTTGAGAAATCATCGCGACAAATAGTATACTTGTTTTTCCTATCTATCACTAGCTAGGAATCACTAGGTATACGAAAATTTAAAAATCGGTTCAACGGTTTAGACTTGAAATTGTAACAGACAGACATACAAACAGATTTACTTTCGCATTTATAATATTAATTAGGATGGTTTGGATAGCGTAGTCTATAATGTATGCCTAAGTTTTATTCTAAAAAAATTGAGCTACCACGCTATAAAATAAAAGCAAAAAAGTTGCGGGCGGATCAGCTGGCATTGATACTGCGATCTTTAATACCCAATAACCTCTTCGCCCGCATAAGGCTAACCTAGGCCGTCGATTCAATACAAAAGTTGGTTAACCACGTTTTCAACTTTCAGAACTACGATGTCAACGAAACTCTAAGAAATGGGAGTTTATGTTGTAATGGTTATGGAATTTTACTATTATTGGCCTATATTGGTATATTATATTGGTATTCTAGAACTAAAATAAAAACCATTTTAGAATGTACAAACAAAACCCATTCATATGACAACTCACTCAATATATTTACACGTTTGGGACTCCATATCTTGATGACTCCCTCTCTGATATAACTCATATAGGGTAAAGTTGGGTAATGCCGGTCAGTTGGCAATACCGGTCACCTAACTTTTTAACAAAATACTGCGTTTATGCGAACTTGCACTTGCAACGATGGTGGAGTGATCGTTCCCTTCCCCGAAGCATCGATCCCTGCTCAGTTCCGGCAACGCGTCACTGCGTGCAAGACGCTTTTGAGTTCCGCGCCACTTTGTTGTAACTTTCTGGCCGCAGAAAATAAGAGGTGAGTATCGTAATTTACATATTTAATTTATTGTCTATAATAATATTTGCATATCAGTTATCTAACTATTTATTATATTGTAGATTTGATGCAATTAGCGAAGCGTTTTTTCTTAAATTATTATTAACCTCAAAAACGCACTGGCGGGTAATGCCGGTCAAAGTGACCGGCGTTAGCTGCAAGTCACGAATACAAGAAGATGATATTTAATTATAAATTAATTATTCAGATAACACCTTCGCTTCTCAACAATGACACCCAAATAGCTCTAATGGTATCCCCTCAAATCCTGCATTAGAATATTCAATAATAAATTATTCCGTTCCCACAAATTCAGGAGTCACCATCGATCACTCCGTTTCCTCAACTTCAGGAGTCATCTCCAATGATCTTCTACCAGCTGCGAAGAAACTCTATAACAAGAAAGTGCTGTCCTCACAAAGATAAAGAAGCTTTGGTAGAAAAAGAAGAAAAAAGAGCAACTAGCGAAAATAAATGACAAGAAAGTCAACAAAGCTAAGCTAAAAATATAAAAATGGTAAAAAATTATAGTTTTTTGAAATCTGAAATTGATATGCTGGACGTACGCCATGATGACGACACTGATATAGAAGATCAGAAAAATAAGTGTTTTGTTGTTCAAAGATTATGGTCGGTACAACGAAATGTGGTTCAGGTGCGTTCGGTTTGGGCATTAGGCTCACGCTAAATGCTCGGGATACGACCCCCGAAGACTATATTTTGTGATTTATGTCTTTAAACTAACTGACCGGTATTGTCAACCTGCTGACCGGCATTGCCCGCTATGTCGGGCAATACCGGTCAAAGCTATTTTTTTTTAAAATGTATATTGTGCCATGTGTTTCGAGAAATTTGATCTCATAGTTCTTAGATATGATAGAATAATAGTTAAATTTAAGTTTTTCAAATAGATTTTAAACAAAAAGTTGATTTTTTTGTAATTTGTGTTTCATTTTGCTTAGGTGACCGGTATTACCCGACATTACCCTACTTCCCAGCAAAATTATCAAATACAACCTATGGACCTACTAAATTGTATGCAGATTGGATCATCGGTTCGAGGCTTATACTTGAACAAACTAACATACGAACGTACAACCATGTTTCAAAATGATACATTCAAGAAATAAAAACCATTTTTAATGTACAAACAAAACCCATTCATATGAACACCCCACTCAATAAATTTAGATGTGTTTAATTTTTTTTTAGCCCCTTTTGGAACCCCATACCTTAATGGCCCCCTGACAGATTTAACTCAAATACTTCCCAGCAAAAATTTCAAATGCACCTTATCGGCCTACCAAATTTCATGTAGGTTGGATTACCGATTCGAGAGTTATACTCGGACAAACATGAATACAAACTACCTCTAGTAGTATAGATAATTAGGTACCTACCTACTACAAAAAGGTTTGTGGCTGGCTTCGCACACCAACTTTGTTGATAGAGTGAGTAACCTCCACCCACAAGGTCTGAGGCCTGCCAGAGTATCAAAATACAAAATTAAGATCATAAATATGGACAAAGTTTGCGTTAACTACGTTTTTTATGGAATCAGAATAGCGACCCTAGCGTCCTCCAAGATCGGCACAGCGCACAGGCAGAGCAACCTTAATGCTTTAAACTAACACAAATGTAGAGTTCGTCGTCTTAGCTAGTAACTGGACGGTAATTTATGAGACGGTAAGACCAGACTCTGGATAATTTAGCCTATAGCAGTCCACAGCTGGACATAGGCCTCCACTCCACTAATGAGCGCCATTGCGCCGTCCTCAGCTCGACGCATCCAGCGTCTGCCAGCAGCCTTTCACAAATCTTCACTCTATCTGGCCTATACTACGTTTGCCGAGACGCAGTCTCCAATAAAGAACTCGTTTACCCTAACGGTTATCGGTTCTTCGGCAGATATGGCTTCTGAAGACTCTGGGTATTTAACTCTAATGTTAAAACATAGGTAATAAAATCAATAAATAATATTGTACTTATTCCATTTTTTTTTTTTTTAATTCATACTACAACATTAAGTACCACTTTCCAATATATTCCCTAGAACCTAATGTTTAAACATAGATAAACTTAGCAGGGCTGCTATTAACAGTAGGTAATTGACATTACTCATGTTTTACCTTTTTCTTTAATAAGAAACTAACAACCCATAGTACAGTGAAAATGGTAAACTTTAAAATAACGTAAACTATAAATCCTAACAATAAAAATATTCCTATTATTACAATGTAGACATCTATGAGCAGGCTTTCGAACCATGTGTTTAATTTGGCAGGTAGCGATGGCGGCGCGGATTTGTGTCGAGCTACGTACTCGGTCCAATAGATGGCGCTGTCCATGACCGGCTGAGGTCTGTCGTGCCAGAGCCTCGATATTCTTTGAGCGTTCTGTTGCATCCTAAAAAATAAACAAGGCAAGATGCTTATAATATTGAAAGTCCTAAAAATTATATAACATGCAACATGGAACAATCCCATGACAACTTACTCAGGAGAAGTGAGCTCTCTAATAGCCTCCTCCAAATTCTCAGCATTGAGAAGATTGAAGAACAATGTCTTGCCAAGTCCCACTGCTCTGACGGCCGCAGAGTTCGAGAACTGGTCACCGAAGAATGGCACTGTGAGAATTGGTTTCGCACAGTGCGTACTTTCTGATATACCGAGCATTCCTCCGTGGGAGACGAATGCAAGGACCTTCGGGTGGCCTAGAACAAAACATAAGGGAAAGATAAAATCTGGGTCACCGCAGAGTCATGGCGGTACCAAAATCATTCTCATTGCACTATCGATAGTGCCTTGGGCAATGAAAATCTCCACCGGTAGTGCAAAGCAGTGTAGTGCAACGGGGGACTCGTGACGCGGCATTCTTCGGTGTTCTTTCTTAGCAAATCATCTTGCTTATGCGATATTCACGGATGTGTAAGGGATTCCAACTTCCACCTTCCGTGCTGAGAACCCAAGCCAACATCACCTGCCCGTGGTGCACCCTGATAACTGAAAAAAGGGCTTTAGCATGGCGGCCAGCTGATTGCGGCATAGCGCTCACCGGCACGGCTACATCCCCTGGCTGCCGGCGGGCAGCAGCATCGGTGGTCCGAATATCTGTGCCCTGCGATCCCTTACCCGCTTGCCCAGCGTGGTGATTATGGGCATATCTATCCCCCTTCATATTAGGGAAGGACATGTCCAGTAGTGGACTGGTGTTGTCGTTGTTGTGTAAGCAATACTCCGCCCGATCACTACTTAGATGGGTGACCGTTTAGTGGCATTTAGATATGAGTGATTTCGTGCTTCTGAGGCACGTTAAGATGGTGGTCCCGGGTTTTTTTCAATTGTTAGGCCATGTTGGAGAATCCGACACCAGAGTTGGTCACTTGCTCATATGAAGATTCGATTCCTTCTGCAAGGAACAGGGTATAAACTGAAACTACCGTTAATTGCAATAGGTACTTGATTAGTACAGTAATATTTACGTACATAGAATATCCAGTTGTGGCAACCAGCTTCCTGTAAATATCTTATCATCAGTGAACGTTGCGTTCTCATACTTCCATATGACCTTGTAAGGCAGGCGCTTGAAGGCAGTCAGGAACTGTTGGAGCTTCTGCTGGGACATCGTGTTGGCTCTCAGATTGGAGCCGAAGCTGACGTAGATGGCTCCATGGTGTGCGTCGGCAAGGAATCTTTCTATTTCCTGTAAACGAAAAGCGTGAAAAAACTTATTTCGTCATAATGACGGCCTAGGAACCTAACAATCTGTTATACGTTACAGCAGCCAAAGCACTCAAAATCAAAATTATTGCACAAGATAAAACAAGTACACAGGCGAACTTAATGCTAAATAGTATTTTCTTCCAGATAACAGAGATAGATTTGTAGTGACAGACCTATACTTACAAATTTGATAAATGAAATAGTAGACAATATAATAACGAGACCAAACCATTACTATTTTTACTATTTTGAAGGCTTGAAATGATTTCAAAGTTTACATTTGAAAATTTCCATAGAGACAGAGCTACACGAATATCCACTGGTAGAGAATTCCACAGATGGATAGCAGGCACCTTAAACGAGTCATGATGTCGAAAAATGATTAGGGACATCATGCAGGGCGTCTGCTTTAGTGGTATAAACGAACAACAAATATTTATCGCTGATCCGTACTTCAATATGTCATCTTAATGTTTATGAATTCTTTCCCTGCTAGATTTACTCACCGTTGTAACAGGTTTTGGCGTCCCAACATGGATTCCTCCTATCTCCAAAACCTGCGGCGGCAAAACCCTAGCACCGGTCACAGAGAAATGCTGATACACAAACATCATTTTCATCTTTTCTTTAGCAACGCGTTCCAAATCGAGCGAATAATCGGGCAAATATCTATTAAAAACCCTACTAATTGTTCTCTCTTTCCACCATCTTAGAAATGTGGTTAGATATGTACTGATTAAAACACTCTCGACTTTACGTAGAAAGGGCGGATTGGGCCCTGCATTTGAATAATAAAACGCATCAGCAGCAAAATCAAAAGATATTCCCAATCGGGAGTACGACCACGGCATGAGGGTGTGAGAAGTTATCCCAATTATTGGGGTATCGTAGAAAGCATCAGCGTAGACCAACCCGCAATCGCTTATAAATTGCTCTACGAAGATCACGTCATATTTGACTCTTTCTGTAAGATGAGCTTTTGCATTCTCGTTCGTAAAGAGATTCTCACAATCGCCTCCCAACATCTGCATTGTCCTAAGGCCAAATATTTTACTGAGTCGCATAACATCAGAGTCAACGTTTTCATAAGATTCCAAAGGGTTTCTATAAGTCTTATTGTAGTGGTACGTTTCTAGGTCGATGAACCTTAGATTGGACACGTGCTTATCGTCAGGAAAGTTATTCATGACCGTGACGTAATGGCCGCGGTTGGCCAGTTCGCGAAACAAAGACTTAAACGCCATGTAATGACTTCGCATCGGCATAGATATGATAGCGAGAACTTTAATAGAATATACATGTTGCAAAACTATCAGCAGAACCAGGAGCAATATCATCATATTATTTTTGGACATGTCAAGGTTGATCAATTTATGACACCAATAAATTCACTTTATCACGGTCACGGGCACGGTCAGTGCCACTTGAAGCCCGATTACAAACTGGACAGGACAGTTACTGCTCATGCTCAGTGCCAGACTCAGCAAGACGGATTTTTATCTGTGATTAATTTTTATCTTGTGTAAATAAAATAGGTAGGTATAACTCGTTGTACACCACGTACCTACCTCAATACCTTTACCTATGTACTTTATTAATAGCTTAAGCTAAAATATTCAATGAAGTAGGAGGAGGTAATATGACAAAACGATGTAGGTACCTACCGGGTAGGTAAGTAGGTAGGGTCAATTTATAATTATGTCAAGAATGGAAATCAAGCTATTGTTTTATTATCATATTACCCCTACCATGATAATTATTAGTTATTTTCCGCATCAGTATGTAGATACTACCTACATTAAAAACAATTTAACCAACAACTCACCGTTGGAACAGTTTTCGGAACGCCAACATGAATCCCAGCAATTTCAAGAAGCTGCGGCGCTAACGGCCTTGCTCCAGTCACTGAGAAGTGCTGATACGAGAACATCATCTTCATCCGGGTCTTCGCTTCTTTCTCAATATCCAGCGTGTTGTTGGGTAGTATACTGTCAAACTCTTCGTAAATGCAGCTGTGGAAGTACCACCGACCGAGCGTAGTAAAAAACCAGTTCACAAAAGCATTCTCCACCTTTTGAAAGAGCGAGGGATTGGGTCCGGAGTTCGAAAAGTAGAAGGCATCAGCTGCGGCATCAAAAGGGATTCCAAATCTTGGGTATGCAAAGGGTAGCAGAACGTGCGAGCTGATGCCTATAATAGGAGCATCGTATAGAGCCAAGGCGTACGCCAACCCGCAATCACCCATAAACTGTTCCACAAATATAACATCGTACTCGCGACCTTGAGCAAGATGCGCTATAGCATTCTCACTCGTAAGCAGAGTCTCGCAGTCAACTTTATTATTACTCGCTGTTAAAGTTACATGTCGTAAAATATTGAACCAATGGAGGTACGAATCGTCTATAGTCTCGTACGATTCTAACGTTGGAGTTGTGTTATTCAATTTTCTTTTGAGATCGACAAATTTTAAGTTTGGAGGTGGGTTCCTATCTGGAAAGTTGTTGATCACAGTCACGTTATGGCCTCTGACTGCAAGTTCATGGAAGAGCGTTCTAAAAGCCATATAATGGCTACCAAGGGGCATGGACACGATCGCTAGGATATTTAACGCAAACGCATTATGCGATATTATGAGCACTGCTAATGCAATTTTGTATGCGGACCCTGACATGACGGAAGGTCAACGTTCCGGCGCGCGGGAGTAAAGACAGGAACCGGTCTATGTCAGACCACGGCTAGCGATCTACTGAGTAATGATTCTAACTATTGCAACAAGGATAATTATACATTGAACATTGGATGGATGGAAATTAATCATGAGGTTTCAGAGAACAAATATTGAACAGTGTATATTTATTTATCTAAGAGATAATAATATCGTTAGAGGGTTGTATCTACTGTTTTGAATAATGTATAAAAGTACAAAATACAGATAGAGCATTTAAGTTAATTTTATTATTATAGGTACATAATTTTTTTTAAACACGAATAAATTAATGGAACATACTTAATAATTTAATAATAGGTAGAGCTACTCAAATATCTAGAAAGATTTTGTATTATTTAACATGGAGTAAAATTGCCTACATATAAATTTAATCTTTGAAATTTTAAAAATTATTTGACCTTAATACCAAGCTAATGACGTGATTAGGCATACAAACATTCTATCTGACTTGATAGCCAGACAACAGTCTTTAGAGACTGCAGTAGTGCAGTCTGCTGAGAACCGAAAAATGACCTATCTTGCAGATATTTTGTTACATAATTATTATAGCAATTGAACAGACATTTCTAAATGTACTCAACCAACCTACATATAAACTTTTGTTTAGTACTATGCGTTCACGAGATGCCTACTATCGCACTTAGTTCAGTTTTAAATTTTTACCTGCATTTTGTAGCACAAGGACAATATTTTGAAATTTCCATACATTAACGATTCTAAATAGAACATAAGGTCGCATAATGCCTACTTTCGTTGTCATCGATATTTTTGTTACTTGTTTTACAAACACAAAACTGTAATTGTGCTGTAGGTAATGTCGGTTTTATTTTATTTGAATTTTGACAGTAATTAATTGTACATGTTAATTATAAACAAAACAAATGTTCTCTTTAAACTAAAGTAAATATTTTATTTTTTATGGTATTTGAAGATGGAGCTAGCACATGGCCCACCTGCGGGGTGATCGGCTATCTCTGTTGCAAACAGAAATGATTGACCCCGATCCTGTTTTAACAAACTGTGACAGTATGTCACTTCACTTCACTTCTTTATTAAATGGCTTCTGGGATAGTTATCCACAATTTCGCGTATCAAGTATAATAATTGTTCATAATAATATGAGGCAACGTAGTACGGTTTATAAGTCCAGTCGTCCAGTCTTCAGTCAGCTCCTAGTATGTCAATCGACGTTCATTGAATTTCGACGGATGAAATGTCAAAGTTTGTAAAAACAGGACCGGTGTCAATCATTTTTGTTTGCAACAGAGTTAGCCGATCACCCCCCTGGTGTTAAGTGGTAACCATTGCCTATCACAAAGCATTGCATCGTAGATCACTCGTTTTTGGAACGTGCTCTACGATGCAACGCTCTGCGTCCATCAACTTGAGGCAAGAAGGTGTTAGCCTCTTGTGCCTGTTATTTCACCGGCACCCACACCTTTCAAACCGAAACACAGCACAGCTGCTTCACAGAAATAGGCATGTGGTAGTACGCACCCGAACGAACCTTCCACAAAGAACTCTACTAAATACCTAAGTATTTAAGAACATTATATTTTCATTACAAAATCGAAACCTATTCAAGCAAACTCCTTTTTAACCAACTTCAAAAAAGGAGGAGGTTCTCAATTCGGTTGTTTTTTTTTATAATAATAATAATAATAAAAAAAAAAAAAAAAAAAAAAAAAAAAAAACACCGCTGACACAAGCTTTTTCAACAAATATTTTCTTCATTTTTATTTTTCATGGTTTTCCCAATGTTTTGCCGAGATTTTGTTGTAAATCACAAACCGTACAAAGTAATAACAGAATATAAAGATGCAGTTCAACCTATTTTTATCATACATAATACTAGTCTGTGATTTTTATTTCACGTCAATCTCTATAAAATGTCAAAATAGAAAAATAGCTCCATACAATGATTACAAGAAGTAAAGGAAAAGCAAAAGCGGAAACTAGCATAGCACACCCAACACCACCTCCACCTGCTCCGTCAAGCTCCGCGTCGTCGTCTGGGGATGAGGTATTCGCCACCCCCCCGGACACCAGCGCGTCGAGCGACGAGAGCAGGCCCTCGTCGCCTCCGCCGCCGCGACCACCTGTGCGGCGTGGGCGGCCACCGCTGTCGGCCGGCTTGGGGTCTGCGGGACAATCTGCCCCGCGTCCGACCCCCGCCTCCACCAGCAATGTGCGACGTATGAAGTGGACAAAGATAATAAATGAAAACGTCATGCGCGCATATTATAGGGCTACAGAGGGAGGAACCAACCGCACCGCGTACATTGTCCGGATGCTGCCTCTATTTCAGGTGCTTGAGCCAGCTGTCACCGCCACTGCACAACGGCTATCGGATCAGGTACGAGCCATCCAACGATTAAAATTGTTGGATGACTCGGTACTTGACCGGCTTCGCGCTGAAATCCAAAGTGATCAAGTAGCTGACCACTCGCAGCGGGTCCTGGCTGCCACGTCGCCGGTTACGACTACTCCGATACCTATAACGACGCAGCCGGACCCCGCTGCTGACAACGTCGACTACGAGATCACCAGCGTGACAAACCAGGTAAATGAGCAGTTGAGGAGGACTTTGGAGGATGCGATTTTATCATACCGGTCCGCAACTCTCGATGAAAGACCGCGTTTGCCTCGCTTGCCCACTCACAGACGAAACTTAGCTCTAATGGAGGCCTTGAATCCTTTGTTGGTCCCTTATCTAGAGACTAGCGAAGGACTAGCCGATACCCATTCGATCCTTTACTGCGGAGCCGTGGCGGCATGTCGTGTTGCACGTGTCAAGTTCCCAAACTCCACGCGAGCACCACGACCTGTCGACAAAATTCCAGCTTGGCAAGTACGGATCGAACGGCGGATCGGTAAATTCAGGACCCTCATTGCAAAGCTAAGTTGCTTCAGAGGAGGCAATACTCGCCCCCGAGTGATGCGTTTTGTGACAAAGGCCTTTGCTGGAACCGATACTCGGCCCCGAGATTATATGGCATGTGTCACGGAACGCATTGACTTTCTGAAGCAGAAAATCTCTGCATGGGCAAGCCGCATTCGTCGGTATCGAGAACGTGTGGACCGATATTGGCAAAATCGAAACTTCCAAAGTGACCAGAGGAAGGTGTACCGAAATTGGGAGAAACCTGACCAATGTGTGATGGATGGGCGTGTACCGGATGCGGACGCCATGAATAATTTCTGGCGCAGCATCTGGTCTGTGCCCATCCAGCACACGGAGGGAGATTGGATGGATGTGGTGAGTAGAGAGTGTGAATCTATTGAAACCATGGGAGCTGTTGAGATTAGCCCCATAGATGTCAAATTTGCAATCCGTTCGGCCCATAACTGGAAAAGTCCTGGACCGGACGGGTTGCATAACTTCTGGCTGAAGTGGTTTCGGTGTTCACACCCTGTACTCGCCACACAGTTTCAAGAAGCCCTCGAGCTTGGGTCTCTCCCAAGTTTCATGACGACTGGAGTCACCTTCCTGCTCCACAAATCTGGTAGTACCGCGGAAGCAAAGAACTACAGACCCATAACGTGCTTACCTACCATCTACAAGCTCCTTACGTCCATTCTGACCGTAAAAATTAATGCGCACATAGTTGCAAATAATATTTTGGCTCCTGCTCAGAATGGATGTAGGGTGGGGTCCCGCGGTACTAAGGAGCTCCTCCTCATTGACATGACCATTAGCCAGCAGATCAGGCGCAGCAAGGGGAACCTCTCCACTGCATGGATAGACTACAAGAAGGCGTATGATTCGGTGCCTCATACATGGCTGGAGAGGATCTTAGAGTTGTATAAAATTGATGCAACTTTGAGATCCTTCTTAGGTACATGCATGAGACAGTGGATCACAGTTCTTCGTCATCCAGGTAGCGGACGGGATCCCTCTGCTCCGCATGATCTGATTCGCATAGAGCGGGGTATTTTCCAGGGCGACAGTCTGAGTCCCCTATGGTTCTGCCTGGCACTGAATCCTCTTAGTACTCTGCTAAAGGATTCAGGGCTAGGCTATCAACTTCGGAGAGAGGGTGGTATCGTTTCTCACCTGTTGTACATGGATGACCTCAAACTTTTCGCGCCGAGAAAACCAGAGCTGCTGACTCTGTTGAATATCACACATATATTCAGCAGTGCCATCAGCATGGAGTTCGGTGTCGATAAGTGTGCGGTCATGCAAGTACAGCGGGGGAAAGTTGTAAATACTACAAACTTACAGCTTTCCGATACGATATCCCTCAGATCTCTTTCCGATATCGAAACCTACAAATATCTCGGTATGTCAGAAGCGTTAGGTATAGTAGACAGAGACATAAAACAGTCGGTGAAGGAACGATTCTTTTGCCGCCTGACTAAAGTACTCAATAGTCTTCTGTCGGGTGGTAACAAGGTTCGAGCCTTCAACGGCTGGGTTATGCCTCTGCTCATCTATACTTTTGGCATATTGAAATGGACTCAGACTGAACTTGACGCCCTTGACTGTAAGGTTCGTCAACTTCTTACGACACACAGAATGCGACATCCACGCTCGTCGGTAATGAGGATGTACATCCCGCGGAAATGTGGGGGCCGCGGCTTTTTAAATGCCAAGACCCTCCATAACCGCGAGGTGTGCAAGCTCAGAGAATACTTCCTCCATGCCGACAGTGAGATGCATCGTGATGTCGTAGCAGTTGACAAGAACCTTACCCCGCTCTCACTGGCTAAGGAGAACTGGCACAAACCTACGGTGCTGAGTGCCCTCGAACGCAAGGTGGTATGGGAGAGTAAGGAGCTGCACGGACGGTTCTACAAAGCCCTTACAGGGCCTGATGTAGACCTACTCGCATCCGTGAACTGGCTACGTTTCGGTGACCTCTTTGGGGAAACTGAAGGTTTTGTCTGTGCGATTATGGATGAGGTAATAAAGACGAACAACTACCGAAAGTATATCATGAAGGATGGAACCGTTGACATTTGCAGAGCTTGTCATCGTCCCGGTGAATCCCTTAGACATATACTTTCGGGTTGTTCGCACCTCGCTAACACTGAATACTTGCACAGACATAACCAAGTAGCAAAGATCATCCATCAGCAGCTTGCTCTCCAATACGACCTTGTCGGTCCAGAGGTTCCGTACTATAAGTACGCACCGGTACCGGTTCTCGAAAATGGTCGTGCTACGCTCTACTGGGACCGCTCTATCATCACGGACAGGACTATTCTTGCGAATAAACCTGATATCGTCTTGGTAGACCGGTCGGAACGCCGGGCGATACTTGTTGACATCACCATCCCACATGACGCTAATCTCGTGAAGGCCGAGAAGGACAAGCTTAGCAAGTACCTTGACTTGGCACACGAGATTACCGCTATGTGGGATGTCGACTCAACAATTATCGTTCCGATAGTCGTTTCAGTGAACGGTCTGATAGCGAAGAGCCTTGACCAATACCTTAAGAGGCTCTCGCTAGGCAGCTGGATCAAGGGTCAGATACAGAAGGCGGCTCTCCTGGACTCGGCACGCATTGTGCGGAGGTTCCTCTCTCTGCAGCCCTAGCCACCGACCGTTTGAGCCCTGCCCCGCGGTCGGTGGTCCACCATTTTGGATATATTTTTTACTATAATGTTTTTTTTATATTATTTTTGTACATAGTAGATTAATAATGTTTTAAATTTTATAGTAAAAAATGTATTTTTTATGAGTTTTAAAATGAATAAAGTGTCATAATAATAATATAAACTTTATTTCAGGCTACAATAGAATAAATACAGATGGTGTTTTACTTATCCTACGGCCCATATAAATATATACCTTATAGACTAACATATATATTAATAAAACTATAATTAAAACACAAATTATTATTTGCCACGTAATATACTCGACGTGGGTCGCGTGGTGTCCAATATTCGTCCACGGAATCGTCGGAACACGACACCCTTCGGCCAAAGCTCCTCCTTCATGTAGTATCCTCCTTCATGTATGTAGTTTTTGTTTGTTAGCTCATAACTCTGTCATTTATGAACCGATTTGGAAAATTCTTTTTTTATTGGAAAGGGTATCCATTTCATTGGTTCTATATAAATTTAAAGAAAAAATATTAACCCTATGGGTGAGAAAATTGGGAATGAACCTTTTTTGGGCTCAAATTTTATTATTTTTTTCAATTTGTTCATCAAGAAAGTCCTGAACAATTTTTTGGATGCGATCGGTAGTTATTTTTTCTTTTTTCTTTTTTTTTTTAGTTAGTTAACACATGAAAGAATTCATGTTTTTTTATTTTGTTCGGTAAAAGTAATATTATATGACATTTATAAGTCTAAATATCTTACACGACATGATGAAATTATTATTTTATTTTTAATAATTTGTTTAACTCCTTGTTAATCTCGAAAGAGATAACTACCTTGTTAATAAATGTCAGCAGGTAGGTAGGTACCGGGGTGTACAGGGTTCCAACCCCTATCTTCGGAACTCAAGCCAACCCCACCTGCACGTGGTGCACCCTGCTAAACAACGAACGGGGCTCTGGCGGCCGGCTGATTGCGGCATAGCACAGCCTACATCGGCACAGCTAAATCCCCTGGCCACTGTCGGGCAGCAGCGTCGGTGGTGCGAGAAGCTGTGCCCTGCGATCCCCAACCCGCATGCCCAGCGTGGGGATTATGGGTATTTCCCCCTTTATTAGGGGAGGCCTATGTCCAGCAGTGGACTGATATAGGCTGATGTGGATGTGGATGTGGAGGTAGGTACCTAAATATAATATTGTGAAATTAAAACTTAATCAAGTTCTCGGACCTTTTTAACAGCACTGTACTAAATTAGGCATCATGATATTTCTGAAACGATTTAATAAAATAAATGGCAAGCTGCTATAAAACAGTGAAAATATATAAAAATAGGCGTGGTGCGATTAAGTATACAAAGGTTTCATTAAGTTGGCGATATGCAAACTGTTATGTGAAAATTTGTAAAAGTCGGCTAAGTAGGCATCTTGCTACTAAATCGTTGGCCTAAACAAAGTCAAAATATTATGGTACTAAACTGTATGTATGTACCGTAACCGTACCGTAAGTACATACGAGTACCCACTTCTTATTGAATAAACACAGAAAAAACAAGGCAAGATTATTAAAAGAGTCTCTTCTGCACGATATACAAACATACAGCTAAGAAGAAAAGGAATGCAAAGAACATGATCACTTTATCTGTGAACTCTCGTCGGCCATATTTCTTCAGCAGCTTGCTGGATTGGGTTATACTGCCTGCAGTATTCTCCAGTTCTGATTGCGTGCCCTAGAATAAAAAAAGTTATTTAACTTACAATCAAGACGTTCTTTCTTTTTTTTCATATGAACCTGCCTAATTGTGTCTTTTTAAAACCTTCAAAACCAAAAATAATATTACCCCATTTCCAACTAATATTATAAACGTGAAAGTTTGTGTGGATGTATGGATGTTTGTCACTCTTTCAAGGAGAAAATCTGATTTGGATGAAACTTGGCCTGGATTAACGCATAGGCTACTTTTTACCTAGGTACCACGCGTCGAAGCCGTGGACGAAAGCTATTTATTATACGGGATATCCATTATATTTATAAACTAGATTTCGTCTCACACACGGTCAACAGATCCCAAATGACACAGAGCCCACTATGAGTACCAGACTGATAAATTTACATTTATATAGTTAATCTATGCATCAAACACCTAGACACAGAACAAACATCCATCCATGCTCATCACACAAATGTTAGCCCTTGGCAGGAATCAAACCTGCGACCGCTCAGAAGGCATACTGGCAGCTAAACTATGAGTCCAGTCAGAAAAACAACTAGCCAGAAAAGGCATTATTAATATTTCGATTTTCCCCCATCCGAAACAGTTTTAAAATTAGGATCAAAATCCTATCCGCTAAAATTTTGCGATTTCTATTAAAAACTCTTGCTAAATTGACCACTTACATGTACTGCAGAACTTGATTGCACTAAACTATCTAATGTGTTTTGACTCTTCTGTGTTGTATCAGCCAATTGTCTGCTAATTGACAGCAGTTGTTCTGTAACTCCTACAACAGAACCATTATCAAAATGATCAAATTTCCATTGAATGAAATTCTTATATTTAATGAGATGCTATTTCTGAATATTTCTAAAATATGTTACAATAGAAATTCAATTATAAAAATTATTGTTAAACAACTCTCCAAAACATAAGAGATGCTCTTGCTCTTACTGACCTATGGTCGATTCCTATAATAAGCCCTCATCGATATTGACAGTTTTTCAAGGGAAAACGAAGCGGCATCAGTTACGGTATATTATAGGAATCGGCCATGACTGACTTTAATTGGGTATTTCATAGTGTACAATAAAAATTAAAATATTTAGAAAGATTACTTGCTTTGTTTTAGCTTACACTACACAAGAATTTCGGTAAGGAGGTATGCGCTACCAATCTGCAACTCCCAGCTATTAAATAAGAATTTAATTACTTACATAATAAAATATCTAACATACCTTAATATGGGTTGCAAATTGCCATAAACTAGCTAGACCAATCAAAAGCTAGTATTTTGTCGAGTGGCCAATGTGTGTTGGCGTAAAAAAAGGTAGCTACAGAATGAAACAGCTAGCTACTCTGCAACTCACCCGATGACATGTTGAGTATCCCATCTCTATCAACCTTTGATGGCTTCCTATTCCTCAATTCTGATTCAGGGACCTCTTCTCGCCTCATCAGCTCCCGTCTTTGAGCTTTCTCCACAGTGAACATACTTGTTATATTTGCCTCTTTGAACTCTCTTAGTAGGCTGCAAGATAGAAATAAATTTCGGTTTTCAGAGCTTCTCTCACAACCGAGATGTAAATGTGCCAGTGATAGGCTGCGCTATGCCGCAAATAGCCAGCAGCCAAAGCCCTTTTTAATAGTTATACAGCAGAGTTGGCTTGGGCCCCAAAGATGTAAGGTTGGAACCCGTTACACACCCAAACTATCGGCCAATAGAAAGTGTGGAGCAGTTTGCGAGGGCCTAAGGCCTATTCTAAAATGTTGCTTGAGTAGAGCTTGAAGCGCTTGTTTGCTTACTTTGGTATTCTTAGGAGATCATCTTAGATAAGCAACACTCCCCCTCTCACTTGTACTTGGAAGATTGTTTAGTATTATTTACATCCAAATGCTTCTGTGCTTTGGAAGTCATGTAAAGATGTTGTTCCCAGCTTTTTCAGTTGTGTCATACTGGAGGTTGCATGTTGGGTAAAAACTTAAAAACTACAACTGAGCTGGCTAATAGGTCATTCGAAGAAATTGAGGTTTTTATCTAGTTTAGATAAATAATAAATATATGGGACAACAGAAAACGGTCTCAAATAATTCAAAAAAATATAGTAGGTATATATAATATTTCAAACAATGCTAAAGTTGCTGAACTAAAGTGAATAAATACTGGTAGCAGCCACCAGCATTTTCCCATTATGGTCTTTTCAAAAAAATCAAAATCGAAATATGTTTTTTCAATAAGCACATAAAGTGCACTTTTAAATCATCAATTTTTAAATTTAAAGAGATTCGAACATTTTTGTATGGCGCCTGGCATACCTCCTAATCCGCCATTTTGAAAAAAAAACATGTTTTGGCGGCCAGTTATGAAACGCATGCCAATCGACGGAATAAATGATTACAAACAAAAAGTGTTCAGTAAACAAATTGCCTAAGTGATACGGTTTCTGAGATAATTGGGTCTAAGCACTGTGCACTATAACACGTTACGTTAGGGGCAAGGAGCATGTGCTGCGTACAGACGGCCATAAAAGTCCTCTGTCTCAGATAATATCTCCGGCTCCGGCAATATGGTTCGTCGGCCATCGTGTGCTGTTACCTTCGTCCGGTGGCTCCTGCCAATCTGCTGATTGAATACTTTGGACCCTTGGTTTCGCTCATTGAATTGTCCGTCCGTCCGTCCGTCTGTCACAGCTGATTATTTCAGGAACTACGCTACAGACTTGAAAATTGGTGTAGATTTAAAATGCACTGACTGAATAAGAATGCCAGTAATAAAATAAAAAATATTTTCATTTTCATCCCCAAAAGGTCCAAAATAAGAAACATCAAAATTTCAAACTGGTGCTAATAGGTCGAGTGGCATATCATAAGGGGTCAATTAGCCCAGTTTAAAGCAGTTTTGTTTCTTTATACGATGATTGGTTTTCATTTTATGATCAAAATTGTCCAAAAAATTACCATATCCCCCTCCTAATCTCCGAAGTTTTCAAAGCGAGATATCTGAAACTTATATAATGTTAAAGAAGAATATCTATATTTAAGTCCCAACCTAAAAACAGTTTTTGTGAAATCTTCTTAAAAATTAAAGGGGGGGGGGGGGGTTTGCTAGGTCCAGTGGGGTATCAAATGAAAAGAAGTGATTTGAACAGTATAAATCAGTTTTTATTTTTTCGATATCATGGATTGTTTTTGATTTAGGATGAAAAAAGCTCAAAAAATGACTTACTAATTAGTATCGCATGCCATTGACGTCACCCGCGGTGGGCGAGTCAACTCGCACTTACCCGGTCTTTTTTTTGTGTTTAGACCCAATTATCTCAGAAACCGTATCACTTAGGAGATTTGTTTACTGAACACTTTTTGTTTGTTATCATTTACTCTATCGATTGGCATGCGTTTCATCACTGGCCAATGAAACATGTTTTTTTTTCAAAATGGTGGACTAGGTATGCCAACGATGTTCGATGCTCTTTACACTTATTCGTAACGCGACCAAAACAAGGAATATTGTCAAGAAACTCTGCTTGGTTTATATTTTTAAACTGCTTGGCTTATATTTTTTAGCCTTTTTTTTACAAGCTTACTAACTTTTTTGTTTACTAATGTGTGAGCAGCTTAGGCTGTACTGTCTACATGTTTCAAAATAATTCTGTATTATGTAAAAACATACTAATACATAGTATTTTTTAAACATGTTTCATGTCTTCCTTGCGTTTTACCTTATTTATTTTCCCTTAAAATAAATAATGAAATGTAAGGAAATTAAATAAGGTAAGGAAGACCTGATACACAATAATAATTATATAAGCCGATGCAATAAAGAAACGAATTTAAAGTGGCGGCTTGTACTTGCAGACAGTAGACAGTAGATAGACTTGTAGACAGATAGTACAGTTAGCATATAAAATTTCAGGCCCAAGATTTTTTTCAAATGCATCGTATTTATTTCAAATAGAACAGCTTCAAAAGGTGACCAAACTCCTACACACATTCATAATTATACAACATCTACCTACACCTAGTAGTTGCCTCAGTTGCCTGTTTGGAAGATTTTCTTCATACCTACCTGCTTATTCTACTAATAATATAAATGTGAAAGTTTGTTAAGGTGTATGTTTGTTACTCTCTCACACAAAAACTACTTAACGGATTTTGATGAAACTTGGAATATAGTACAAAGTTTGTGACCTGGATTAACATATAGGCTAGGTACTTTTTTAACAGTGAATCTTAGCAATAAAATAAAACTTAACAACAAATAAGTAAATTATAACAAGGAATTCGTAACAATAATCACCGAGCGCGTCAAGACAGTGTGAAAGCAAATCAAGACTGTTTTTTTTCTGCCTACTGTATGCGCATGAGTGAGTATAGACGGCACTAGTGTGCAAGCGAGAGAACATGATAAGCGCTGCCATTTAAGATTTGTTTCTTTATTGAACCGGGTTATACTAATACCATATTTTCTTTTACCTTGCTAGCTGTTGTCTCTGTGATTCCAACTCTGTCACATATTTAGGGTCATTAACATCTTTGCTGTATAGTTCCAAGTTTTCTAATTCTTGTCTCAACTCTGTGAGTTTTTCTCTACCTTTTGCGTTGAGTTCATTCAAAGTTTCCATCGAGTCTTTACATTCCAAAATATCCTGAAGAAAAACGAACATGTACAGTACGGTCGGCGGATCTCGGCGACTGTGAAGTTAGCCACAAAAGGGTGCTCAGTATCGTTTTTTGGGTGCGAGGGACAAAGTCTTTTAGGCTAGAGATGCACCTCTCAAAAAGAGTAAATCAAACATGAATCAATCAAATTAAATCGATAGTTTATCAAATTATTTCGATTACCTACGCTATCGTTAAGCTTGAGTTCATGTATCGAGTTGATGTAAAATGGTAAACTAATAATTATCCATAGTAAATCTTAGATTATAATTTAGCTATATATATTGTAATTCTACTGCTCTGGAATGTGAAAAAGTAAGTAGTAGATAGGATCATGTGGGGTTAGGTAGGTAGGTCGATCGTAGGTAGCTAGGTAGGTAGGAAGCTGGGCCAGCTACGCTACGAGACCTAAAAGGGACCATACAATATGTTCGGTATCGACCATAGGTAGCGCACAAAGGAAACGAGCAAGTATTTTAACCTCTAACAAGACTGAGTAGATAGAGATAGGCACTTAAGAGTAGGTAGCCGCATAAGAAGACTAAATAGGTAGCCACTTAGCAATAAACGCATGTTTTAAAGTTGTTTCATTAAAAACATGAGTAAGTTACTGTCGCGTCTTTCAATATTTTTCGGAAGTGTGAAAAACGGCCACTTCATCATTATTTATAAAAGCAAATGCCGCGTGCGGCTTTACTTGATGCAATCGACAAATAAATTTATATTTACAGATTATTTTTGATAATTTATAATATTTACAGGTTAAATTATTATTGTTCTATTAATCGTGATAAATAATCGATTCAGATATTCGATTGTAAACAAACAGCCGGCAGGGAAGGATAGCATCTCTACGCGGCAGCGATCGGAAGTGTTCGGATAGCGAGTTCGTCTAAAGTCTTTCTCACTCACACTTGAAACAATTGCTATAGTGCGTGTTTGCGTTTCATTTATCAATATAGCCAAGTGCAAAACTGTTCGTAAAATGTTGTTATTCGTTCCAAGTTCAAAGTTCTGCTTCGGATAGCGTTTTTTACTGTTATATTGTGAAAAGTGTGAAAAATTGTTGACTGTTTGTTGAGCGGACGCGTATTCTTATACATTAATTAAAACTTTTTAGATAATTTATCCAGAAGAAAAACCTACTTCACTCACAATTTTCATCATGACTGTACATGCGTGAACTCGAGCTTGAGCCTATATTCACGTAAGCCTTGATTCGGCGACCGTACTGTAGGTAACTCTATTCAATATGTTTTCTAATATTTGAAAGCAGGTACTTTTTATTTATAGAGAATACAAAAAGCTGATAAATGCATGCTTGGTATCATTATGATAATTTATGATCATGAGATGGTTTTGAAAGCATATACTTATAGAGAATTATAGAGTAATATAATAAAAAAAAAAATTTGCTTTGTTGGCTCGTCATGTGTGTTAACATATTATTCTACTATTCAGTGCAATCAAATTATCAGTCTTGAAGAGAGAGCAGTAATTACATGAGTTGATGTTCATAACATATATTTTAAGGGCAAAAAGCAGAATACTATTATGTACCTATAACAATAATGAAAAAAAGACTCACTTGGATGATAGCTTTCACTTCGAAATGATGTTTTGCCAATATTTTTACAAAACTTTGGTAATTTTGATCGGAATTTGACAACTTATTCATGTTCTGAAAGGCTTCTCTTTTGTGGAAATCAAGAGTTTTGGTGCTCATTTTGGCAATTAATGTATTTTCTATTATTCTCCTCACGTACAATAATCAAGCAAAGATAGTGCAATTCTACGAAGCTCAAGAACCATGTTTATTTTAATTTTCAAATTTTCAATCATTGATTTTGCTTGTTTGTTGTTGTTGATGAAAGATATGTCATTGTCAAATGACTTGACTTGACTTCTTGATTTTGGCCTCGCTTCACTTCACTTCTTTATTAATTGGCTTCTGGGATAGTTTCCACAATTTCGTTAGTATCAAGTATGATGTTCTTAATAATAAGAGGCAACGTAGTACGGTTTATAAGTCCAGTCGTCCAGTCTTCAGTCAGGTCCTGTTTTCTGCTATAGCCATGGCGACTATAACAAAAAACGATCGGCGCACAATTTTCTTCATCAGAGAATTCCCGTTCAATCTTCTTTTATTCCATTTCACTAATACTTGTGTCATAAAACTAACATTTATCGGTTATAATATCATGAATATTAAACGACACACTAGAAAATAAAATTTAATAAAATTTACAATCGTCGTTCAAGATGAAAAAAATGGTGTCCGATTTTGGCCTAGACAGAGAAAGCAAGAGAAAGCAATAGACGACGAGATATCTTCATCGCATTCTTTCAAGAAAGAGAACTACTTATGCGTGCTTCATGCAAATAAGGGAGACCGCACTATATGATTTTTGCGCTAAACAAACTTTGGCAGCTAGCAGCAGTTTTCGAAGATTTTATTATTATTATTATTTTATACTTTATTGCACATAAAATGTAACAAAAAGGTGTGCTTAATGCTACGAGCATTTTCTACCAGCCAAACCTGTGGTTTGTTTTTACATGGTGGTAGGCGTGCTATAACTCTAACTTAAAATTACTTAAAACTACAACTGTATTATAAATTATTTTATATATAAACTTCATATAAAATTACATACACCTTGGTACATAAATACTTATAATATACAAATAATATTAATAAAATACTTACATACTTATTAAGATATATAATTTATTTTATTTAATAGTAAAAAAAAAACTGTGTGAAAAACTTGCTTGAAACTAAATTATTACCTGGAAAAATTATGTTTAATCTATTGTAAATCAATAATAACAAATTAATCTTATGGATTTCTCTATCAAAATGGATCGGTGTAGTGTATTTTGGTGCAAAAGTGGCAGTGATCAAAACATTCCGAATTTGTCTTTTCATTCGTAAGTATCGTACATTTGACGAGGTATTTATTCAAAAATGGATTGTTAACTAGACTTCCACAATAAATAACAACATTTAGAGCAGAAATCTGTAAGAAAATAAGCCAAAAAGTGAAATTCAATTTTGTTTGGTTTTGTTTGGTGTTGCCGGCATTTGAAATGAATTTTCCCCACTGCACATTAATTTTTGGCTCAACTTTCATTTATTTGTAGTGAGCTAGACGGCTGGAACTTTTGTCACAGATAGGTCTATATCTGGGAAGCCTAAATCTAAAATGGCGTAGTGCGGAAACAAATAGTTTTTGAGCTAAGATTATTTGAAAATTCAAATATTTTACATAATTTCGTCAAACTTGATGACACTGAGGGCAAATTTTTTTTCATCACTGAATAGCGAAAACATGGTCTTCTTCTTTTTATTTATGGCCTCTGTGGTATTTTTTGGTAATTAGACATTGACAATGATATTTCTCGTTGTTTTCCAAGAATAGACAGTCGGTTACTAGATTTTTTACAACCACCTGGAAATCCTTCCCGCAGCAGTAGGTTCTAGGACACCCCAACTTGAGCAGCAAAGGTTCTAGATATATCACAGAACTGACGCAGACCACCCCGATGCCACGTAGTCTTGTGGTCCCTATGCGTAGATTGGATATAAAAAATGTGGAACCAGAAGTTCGCGTGGAAGATCCTCAGTGGAGCTAGCCCGCGAAGGCGAATGGACGAAGCGACACTCAGGGCCGACGAGGTCAAATACCCGAATCAAATATCCATTTTTATGATTTGAAACTGTTTTTAAACTGATCATAGGTCATAGGTCCCTCTCCCGGTAATGTGTTTTTTCGTATATTGCTTAATTTTTTTTCTCTCGTTAACCTCAAAACTTAATAATTTTTTTCTCGGAAACTGTGAGATTCCCCCTTTTAGAGGGAGGATCCTCACTCCCTCCCTGCCCTTCCCCACCCCATAAGCTCATTACATATAAAGGAAAGTCGTTTCATTTTTTATTAGAACTAAATTATATAATTTCTTTGGTTCATTATTATTTGCATAGCCCGGTTTAAAGATGACGTTTTAATTTCAGGATAAAAAACCAAAGGGCCACGTAATTCCATGGATGGTAACTGAAAATACACCTGTATGTCTTCAGTTATGTGAATCTTCCACAGTAAGTATAAAAAACTTTAGTCTATTTTGATACTGATTTTATCGTTTAAAAGCCAATTAAAAAAAAATTCAAATAAATTTATTGTATTGTATTGTATTTGTATCTAAATTTTGCGTGAGGGAGAAATAAACAATACTCAATACCTTTCGCCTTTATTTTATTAGTAAGATTGCTAGCCTTTTATGTACGTATTTTCTACAGATTACATTTGTTATGTTTAAATACCGAAATAAATTTTTGATTACTGTTTTTAGGGTAAATCACCATCATACACACCACGAAGGCTGCGGAAAAAATTTACGTTGGACTGCTAAGCTATTAGAAGATACGCGAAAAACTGCGAGCTCTTGGGGAAAAAAGTTGGCGTTTAATAAAAAAGTAGCGAATTTAGAAAATATGATTGCAGAATCGAAAGCATAATTTTCTAAATGTTGAAGCTTTGGAGAAATAAAAATATATTTCCTATAATTCTATTCTTTTTTGAATGTTGGAATTTTGAAAGCGTATACAAGAAACATAAAGACATGCGTGAACGGCAACTTAGGACACAAATAAATAATAGGATATTTTTGCCGTTCTGTAAAAAATCAATGCAAAAGATATATTTATTCATGTCCGTTAAAATATTCAATAGTCTCCCCGAAGACATGAAAGATTTGACACTTAGCCTTTTAAAATAAGACTTCACAAATAGCTTGCAGATAAATGCTTTTATACGATCAAACGAATTTATTAAAACTAAATAATAATTTACTATTACTATTTCTTCATTTGAATGGTTAGTTTTCATTTTGACATATATTTATTAAGTAATCTCGATTGTCAACTTAATTATTGTTAATTAAAATTAACCGATATTAATGATAATTAATGACATATATACATATAACAATTTAATATTTGCACGCTTCTGTAATGAAGTATAAGTATGCGATCCACATAGCCTTTAAGATCCTTTCCTTTGTAATTAACATACTTTTATGCAAATAAATATAATTTGATTTGAAAATTATATAGGTAGGTGCATTCAATCAAATTTGCTAAATATCCTTCCTTCCCTAACATATTATCAAAAGTCATTAAAACTTGTTAGTGAAGGTAGATTATAAATGAAAAAAAATTCGTGTAAATGAAAAAATTGATAGATTAATACTTTACCTGCAGTATTAATTGATAGATTAATACTTTACCTGCATGACATTAATTTCTTGTTAGATTTATATTTTACCCATTATCATCATCAGCCTATAGCAGTCCACTGCTGGACATAGGCGTCTAAAACCACCCATTATAACTCGGTCTTGTCATCCTCCCTCGCTACGCTCGGGAGAATAACAACCTCGTATATAATGGGATGGTTTAGTCCCTTGTAAAACAATCTACTATTAATAATTGTCAACTGTTATATTCTGATCAAACATTGGAGTATTTCCATCTTTTATATATATTTTTGATAGATGTCAAAATCCAGAACAAGTGATTGCAGCCACATAACATTGAACGATTTTTGAATCGATTATTGACACCATCGTCGAAAAAAAAACTGATATCATTATTTTGTCATTATCATTTTTGGGTCTTAATATCTCAACAAATTAATTATTTCATCAAGAACTATAATTATTTTTATTCTAATCACAATTTGGTATTGTCCAAATTGTATTGCTAATATTGTAGAAGAAAATGATATAATTAAATCGCGTAAAAAGTTTTGAATGAAAAAGACATGAAAACTCTTTTGCCAAATAACTTAGGTTTGTACATAGGTACGTCAAAATAATGTTCCTGAAAACTGTGACAAGCATAGGCAAGCAAAGGAAAAATGCTTTTCACGATTGCTTTTTCACATGAACACAGGAGGTTGTTGGGCGTATGAGCAAACTAGAGCGACCAGTGCGTGAACGTGTTGCAGAAGCGCTAGACATCAGTGTTACCACTGTAACGAACATTACAAACGAAGTTCATGGCAAAAGCGGCACCGAAAAAAATAAGGCCTCATCGCCAAAAAAAAGGAGACCGCACCTAGTATGCCATGTGGATTAATTTGATGCTGATGCAATACGACGTCACATATACAACTACTACTTGAGAAATGAATTTCCAACGTTAAAGAAGTTGACAATATTGCCCTAGACCGGTGTAACTTTTTGAAGAAAGCAAAACAAATAGAGGACTGGGAAAACGTAATTTTTATCGACGAAACGTTGCTTAATGCTAACCACACTTTATCGAGGTACTGGACTGATTATAATGCTGCATCTACCTTGAAAGTACCTATAGGAAAAGGAGAAAGATTAATCGTTTGTCATGCAGGAAGTAAAAAAGGTTTTGTAGATGGAACTGTGCTAGCATTTAAATCAAAAAAGACCGTGGAATACCATGAAGAAATGAATGCTGAAGTCTTTGAAGGTTGGTTTAAGGACTTACTGCTGGCACTAGAAGAACCTGTAAAAAACTGTTATCATCATGGATAACGCACCATATCACTCTCGTCAGTTGAATGCCAACGCAGGCCAACAAAAAGTCAGATATCATAAACTGGCTTTGCGATAATGGTGAAAACGTAGGTGAATCTATGTTGAAGTATGAACTGGTAAAAATTTAAAAAACTGAAAAACAGAAACGCCTATACGTTGTGGATGAAATCGCAGCTGAACACGGTCACACAGATCTCAGACTTCCGCCATACCACTGCCAATATAACGCCATAGAACTTATTTGGGCACAAGTGAAAGGATATGCTGCCAGAAATAACACGAGCCCACCATTTACAGCCAAAAAGATGCTCGAATTGCTAAAGAATGCCGGCAATCAAGTGACACGTGAAAATTAGGCAAGTGTGGTGGAAAAGCCCAAACGATTAATATTATCGGATTGGGAAAGGGATGTGACTTTCGATAATATAAGAGAGCAAGAACCAATCCTAATAAATTTAGGCGAAGACTCACCATCTGACGCCAGTGATGTCGGTCGACGATTAACAAATTTTATTAATATAGGTAGGTAGCTGGTACTATTTACGTATAACAGAAGAAAACAAAGATCAATCATCATCATGAATTTTCCCAATATGAATATCCTCAGATATTGCTTAGTACTCCAATCTATATGGAAATAAATTATAATAGATTGAGGAATCCATAAAATGGAGTAGTCAGAGGGAAGTCCAAAGATTATATTTGACAGACGATCACTTTTTGCAAGCTGTTTACTATGCCACGTGACATACCTGCTATGTTAATCCCACTATATTGTAAATACCTATTTTTAAATATATTCATTTTTAAATATAATAGTAACATAAAATTTAAAATACCTATTTTATGTCAAACAACTAAAACCGACAAGTATAATCGATTATCGATTTTACGTTGTCAAATCGCGAAACCAAATATTTAGATAGCTGCAATCACTACTTCCATCAGTTTTTCTGAATGGAGACTTTTGGTCCGTTTTCGGACTTCATTTGATTTTGGCGGACTTTTTATTCTCATAAAACTGCAACTGGCAACGCATTTGGTAACATTTTTATACAAAATATTATTGTATTTAGGATTATTTTCCTATTCATCCTGTCATATTATTAAAAAGTGTTGTTTGATATACAAATAATACAATTAACTTATTTTGTCATCCATCTGTATGATACCTCTTTATCTATTAGGGCATCATAGCTAATAATGAAAAATCATTATTTTATTACGAAAAAAAATCGGATTGCAAAACGAACCTTTTTAGCTTTGAGTTGGGACTGATTTAGAAACATTGACAGCATTGAGTTTCAAATGTTATAAAAAACCATGGAGAGAACCAAGATGGAAGAACTATAGTGAAAAGTGACGGATGAAAGTTCACCCCGCCCCGCTGTTCCCCCGCAATTTTGTTACGAGACTCGCGCGCTCGGTCGAGCGTCTTTTGTTTCACGTTTTGGTTCATTTTGGAGCCCCCCCCCTTGAAGGAGCTCGGTGCGGTCGCACCGCTCGCACCGCCTAAGGACCGGCCCTGGTTCTCCTGCCCTTGTCCCACGCTAGATAGGTGGGGTGGGGTCGGCTCAACGTGTATTTTTGTTCCACTCACTTCTATCAGCCGATAAATTGGTATCCACCCCTTTTATTCTGATATCCTCTTTCACACAATCTATCCAATTTTTCTTCGGTCTCCTTCCATTCAGATTCATCACTCCTCTAGTCACATGACTTTCATCTCTCCTCATAACATGCCCATACCATGCCAGTCTACCAATCCTCACCTAATCTGCAACAGCAACATGTGCCACTTACAGACTATTGTGCGCACTGCCAAGAAGTGGAATGCCCTACCCGAATGTGTGTTCCCCCATGATTATAATCTGGGTGTCTTCGAGTCTCGAGTGAACAGCAGGGCTACCACCGACGCTCAATTTTGATCCAGTTCTCGATAAATTTGCAATTTACTGTTATTTCGCACTATTGAAACCAAATAGAGAACAGGATTTGAATAGAGATTGGCGACTGCTCGCAGTTCACACGGCGCGGCGACATCGACAGCTAGTAGCACAAAAGAAATATGTAAGCACCCAGCAGTCCACCGACCGACCGGCGCGCGGGGCGCCCCGCGGCGCGTCCGCTAGCACTAGCAGACAAGACAACTACAGCTAGGTATGAAATAAAACTTCCAAAGGTAAGAATTTCATTATTCTTATTTATTATCACAATAAAATAGGCACTGTAAGTACCTGCCTGCCTATCCGATAATCAGGTTGTTTACAGTACAGTCCGTGTGGAAAGACCGGAACCGGCACGTGGCCAAAAAATACTGATTCCTTCTAGGTTCATCGCTAGCTGACTATCTCGCGCATTAGTAGTAACTACCTACCTTCCATTACATGTGTCAAGCACCACAAAACTCTAAGACAATGGTTCTTATTCTGCGCCACACAGACTCGCAAAGCACCTACCTAGGTACTTACTAAAACAGGAAGTGAGTATAAAAGTGAATAAAAAGGATATTTCAGGGTAAAGTTAAATGCAATCGTTTAGTTTTATCTAGACCTTATGTCTAAACCCTCTATAAGTTAAGAAAATCCTTCATGAATCAAAGTGATTTTGGTTTTCGTATTTCTAGAAGTTTCTTTACATTTGTTTCTTAATAACCGTACTAGTTTCTTTGGTCCACAGCAATATAAATTTAGGTGACTTCTGGAAGAAAAAGAAAAATTTCGTTAGGTAAGTAGTGTGTGTATCTAGACAGGCAAGTCAATCAACATCTACCTATGGCAATAAACAATAAAATTGAAGAAAGATTTAACATGGATTGATTGCCATATTAAAGATAGATAAGAACGGGTTCAAATCTCAGCTGTGCTGTGGCTCTGCACCAAACATTTATGTGCGTATACACAACGGAAGGAAAACATAGAAAGGATAAGCCGCGGGTTCTGCTTAGTCCGTTCTATACGTATACCATGTCTTTCCTGTGAGTAAGGCCAACTAGGCTGAGAGGATGGTATAGATGGCGAGCCTACTCCATCTAACCATGTCCCATGACACTACGGTGTCCAAGTCAGTAAGTAAAAAGTTACTATTTGAGGCTGTATAAATCATCTACCATGCAGAGGACTAAGTTATAGATACTCACTTGGGATACAGATGCACCCAATAACCAAAGACCCGGTCCCAGTGCGGTCTGCCTCTTCTCACTCTGCATCCTAGCAGCGGGTAATCCTTAGCTATATCGTAACATTCATTCACACATTCGTTCGTATTTAAATTTGGTGTCAAAAACGTAGCTTTCTCATCATCTCTATTCAAAACGTGCGTGAGACGTCCTTTCTCATTGATCTCTACAACGTGTGTCTTCTCATGTTTTGTGACGTACAGAAGTAGATGTAGCCGGTCGGGTCGATTGGCACTGCGTAATTTCCTGATGGTTTTTTCAGCTAGCTCTGCGATCCAGGTTAGCTCTTTATCGTGGCGGACTATCCACAGCAAGTGAATCCTTCCGGGGAGACGGCTTCGCGGGTGTCTGTAAATATGGAGGTCAAAATATACCATTCTTTGATTTTCTGCATATCAGCTTAGTTTTTTATGAGGGTATTTTTCAAAGTGAAATTTTCAAGGTAAATCAAACCGACTGAATCGAGCAAGACCAAGCTCACGATATGTACGTATTGACTCTTGGTAAACTAGTTTTAGAGATACTCACTGCAGCATCTGATGCAACACAGTCACGAAAGGTGTGAGTCCCACTCCGGCGGCCACACCAATTGCAACTTCATTGCGGCTTACGCCTTCCATCGGACTGGAGAACGGACCGTCCACTAATATACTGCAAAATAAATCATTTTGTAAGGACTGAATAAAGGGTTTCCTCGTGGAAGAAGGTACATTACTACCTACTAGAAGTTAAGTTGTTCAACTTAAGTTGTACGGTAACATAAGCTAGTTTATGGACTCGGGGAGATTTAGGGACCTATACATTGGGGACAGAAACTTACATAATTCCACGCGGTCCCCTTTCTTTCAGCAACTTTTCTAAAGCCTCCGTCCAATCACCCTTCACACGAATCCACACAACGAAGTTTCTTTGGTTTAATGTAGGAACCTGAAACCGAAAATCTAATATCAGATATTTCATCATCATCATCATCCTCATCAGCCTATAGCAGTCCACAGTTGGACATAGACCTCCCCTAATGAGCACCATTGCGCCCTGAGCTCGACTTTAAACTGGTGGACTAGCCGTACAGTGAGTGTCCCCGTAATAATTTATTCCCATATTTAAAAATAAATGGTCATACATGATAGTTAACCCTATTACTGTAGGATAACAAAGAGGATTCTGACAGTATCCAGCAGTAAGAGATGGCAATAGTGAAAGCACACATTTTTAAAGTAGGACCACGTAGGGAACGTTTTAGCAGTCGTTAAGTAGCTACCAGAAAATACGTGCCAGAAAACTTAATTTGCTATGACAATATTATTAGGTACTGAGATGTAGCCAAGAAATAATAATTTACTCATGTATTTGTTTGTGTAAGTACTATAATTTATCTAAATTATCTTGAATCGATACTTCGATCCGACCGACACCATTATGAAACGCAATAACAGCCTTCAGGAAAACAATACCTAGATTTTCCCATCAAACGCTCCGTGACATAACGTGATTGCTTTGTTCCCCAGGAATGCGACTAGCATGCACCGCTCCTGTTTATTCTTTGTGCGTTATTGATGACCATGTATTCCAGAAGTCACGCTATAAAACGCAGCTGTTAAATTCATTATAGCGGGCGATAACCCCTATAGTGTACAAGCTCACAATCCTCACAATCTAAATAGCCGTGAATTGTTAGTGAGCCCTCAAAGCGCGTCACTTTGTTTCCAAAATATTTCTAATTATACGGAGGTGTTATTGATTAGATGTTTCGAACACATTACCTTGACGACGGTGAACGGATGCCACTCAAGGAGCGACACATGTGGACACTGCAGTACCACGTATTGGCCTGCACGACACATTGCCCTTTCATGGGGCCAACTTAACTTTAGGCTTATTGTTCGACCAGCCATATGGCGTGCCTGAAACAACCAATTGGAACTGTTCATTGACTTTTAACCAAAAAGTAACAATAAAAATGTTACCAAGCGCATCAGTTTATGTATGTAGCTAGGTATACAATGATCTGAACTACTTATTCTTCTATTCTCACCAGAAAACGTATAAAAACATGATGGCAATTATCATAAAAAATAATAATAAAACTTTTCCACCTTAGTGCGTTTGCCATGCGGAATGCCTAATGCCCTAAGGCTAATGCGATCGAACATCCAAAAGAATAAAAGAAATATTTGTTGCAAATACATTTACTGGTAGGTCCAAGCACAGAAAAGGGTGAAAACCTATCTATAAAAAGAAATTTTATAGATAGGTTTAATAATTTCAGATTAACTTAGTAGGTAAGTAAATATTTTATAAAATTATGTTCCTGTATAAATAATAATAATATGTTCCTGTATGTTAAGCTTTAAATGGATATTTATATAGTATAAGTGTTTATCCACTTAGGTATAGGTTTATACTTTATGTAAATTCTAATTCCAAATAGAACTTTATGTTGTAGGTACTTTACTGTACTTTAAGTACCTAGATACCTTATATTAAGGTTAAGTTTTGCTACATCCTTTAAACAGGATGCATAGAACTGAACACTGTTATAGTTACTAAGTCTTATGCTGCAATAAATAAACTGAATACTGAATACTGATTATGATGTTGATTACTGACGAGGACTATCAATCATCTTTTATGGCAAAGTGCTGGCTGATTCGGTTACAATAGTGACAACATTGAGCGTTCCATCCCAGTGCATGATTAAACCTTGATTAACTTTAGGAGTGGCAGCTTTAATACGGATCTACGAGTAGCTATACCTACCTACTCAAAATAAAAGTCAAATAAATAGTCTTTAGTTAAGGGAATCCTATAAATCGTCTATTGGGTATATTATTTAGGTTTGGTAATAATAATTAATAACACAAATCGATTTACCTACCTATTAGACGATTTTATTTCAATTAAATCGACAATCTTTTTTTTACTTATCAAATAAAATTGTCTTTAGTTAAGGGAATCGTCGATTAGGTATATTATTTAGGTTTGGTAATAATAATTAATAACACAAGGCGATTTACCTACCTAATAGACGATTTTATTTTAATTAAATCGACAATCTTCTTTTTTTACTTATCTATGTAGAAATAAAATAAATAATGCTGGACGTACCACACATCATCATGTAGCTCCAAACTAAGCAGAGCTTGTATTATGGGAACCACATGATTGATATACTACATAATATACTTTTTTATTGTAAATACATACATATCATACATAGAAAACACCCAGACCCGAGACAAATATCTGCAGAACATGCAAACATTTGTCCCGCAGCGGGAATCAAACCGCAACCTTCTGCGTCTCAGGCGGGCTTTCGCCCACTGCGCCACAGAGGTCGTTAAAGTAAAAAAAAAAGTAAGAAAAAAGAAAGTAGAGAGACTAGACCCGCTGCTATATGTTTGACACTCCCCAAATAGGTATACCTAAATATAAAAAAAGGTACTTACTTCCAATATATCGACGATTGCTCTGTTTCTGGAGAATATTCGCCACAACAGATCAATGAAGAAGCAAGTCAAAGGAATAGACATCCAAAGCCAAGTCTGAAACATTTGTAGGTACAAGTCACAAAAATCCTGAATAGAGGAAGGTAAAATTATGTCTATAGTAGGTTTCCTAACCGAACTATTCAATTTAAAGTGAATGCTGCTGTAAATTAAAAATGACGTCATTTTATAATGAACGCCATTTAATCTGACTAAATTTAGAACATACTTTACCTTGGTTCCTATTAACAAAATCTGCATCAAACAAATAATGGTATACCCTAATTTACCTTGGTTCCGATTAACAAAATCTGCATCAAACAAATAATGGTATACCCTAATTTAGGCACGAAGTTAGGTAGGTACTTAACCTACATAACATTATGTATATAAACCAACTTAAGTAAAAGTATTAATTAGTACTAAGAAACAGAATAAAAAAAAGTCTAAGATGTAAATTTACATAATCAGTAATGCGTATCGCCTTGGACTAAAATCTGTTATGTTATATGTATGTATAAATAAAGAAATTTAAATTTAAATTTAAATGAAGTTCTTGAAACCTAGGTTGTTAAGTACCTTTATCAGGTGTAAGTGACTAGGTTTGGTAGTACCTTCCTATCTTAACAATCAAGAATGAAAGTTAGGCCCTGGTGTCACAACGGATCTTAGTTGCCCCTCTGAAGTTAGGCCGACCCAATCATTGGAACTACCTACGTTGCTACTTGCAGCTAGGGTTACCAAGAGCTTAAAAATCCTGAGGTCTCAGGATTTTTGAGGTCTCAGCTCTTCTCAGGATTGCGGCAGGATTTTGGAAAACTCAGGAAATCTCAAGATTTTTGAAATTTTCAGTAAAATGGAGTAAATTTATCAGATCTTTTTGTCATGTACAAAAACAAATAATAATTTTCTTTATGTATTTAGAGACTAATTTAAAAATAAACTTTGGTCATGTGAATAGCACAAATAAAATCTATGAAACCTATTCTAATCATCTGTTTTATCAAATTTAATTTGCGATGATACCTTTTTGAGTAAACTTTTATATATTTATGTGCCGCGGGCTATAAAGCTGTGAATTACGTTTTCGCGAAAAAAACTCCAGTAAATCTCAGGATATTTCAATGGAAATCAAACTTTTCTCCGGACTTTTAAATTTTCTATCTGGTAACCCTACTTGCAGCACCTACGCTTGGGACAAAGATACGTTGGGACTTGGGAGTTGGGACTATTGTACGTTGTTTTGTGAGTAGTGTAATCACCTGAGATTCAATTGCAGTAAACCTTGGAGTATTTACTGTAGCATTTCCACTGCTCCAGCTATCAATATGACTAGGTTTTAGACTAGTAGTACTACTATCAGTCGTCTCTTTTTTGAGTACACCGCTGAAAAAACGAACACACATTTCATAAACAGACATCTGGATAATAGGGTACCTACCTAACACTAATCTAACAATTTATGCACCTACCTACGAGTACTAATGTTATTAGTTTAATTTGACGTGCAGACTATAATGTTTTATTTAATTGTTAATCTTTTTGTAATATTTTAACTACATCTAATATTTACATGCATATTAGGATCCAGAGGGCCTAGTACGAGTTGCACAATTCGAAAACTTTTATAGTACTATAGTATATCGAACTCAATTTTAAAGTACGTTTTTTGGAAATTACGCAATTGGTTTTAAGTAAGAATTGATCGAACAACGTACGCAATGTAATCTTCTTGCAGATTGCAATAATTATCACTCAAATCGGTGAGGTAATTAACGAAAAAAGGTACTTCAAAATTGAGTTCGATATAGTATACTATAAAAGTTTTCGAATTGTGCAACCCTCTGGTTTTTGTACCTAATTTTGATTCCCAACGAATGTAACGCATAGGTAACATTAACATAAGCTTTCTATGTATGTGTATGTATTTACAAAAAAAAATATCTATGTAGTATATCAATCCCCATCCATAATACAAGTTCTGCTTAGTTTGGGGCTACATGATGCTGTGTGATGACGTCCAGGATTATTTATTTATTTATTATTTATTAAGTACCTACCTAAGTATTCATAACTTCTAGGAGTCAGATTGGCACATCTAATTTTTTTTATGAAGATCACTTTCATAGTGATATATAGGTAGGTATGTAGGTAGGCTCTTATAGGCCTCTCACTTCACTAAGACTATTCAAATTAGAAGATCATAAACTGCAAATCAATTAGATACTTTCGAAACTTTTTGCTGTTTTCTGTTTATAAATTAGCATATTATTATTTATTAAATAATATATTACGAGTGTGTAGGTAGGTACTGTTGATTGGCAGTAACCAACCAATGGGATTATGAGAAAAAATAATTATTATTAATATTTTAATAAAAAAATAACTTTTTTCTTGTAACATTTATTTTTATTATAATAAGATTAATTTTATTATTTTTCTACATCCGAATGACTCAAAAAAAAGAGTGAGGAGGTACTGTTGATTAGTAGTTCATTTCTCGTTGGAGTAGTCGCGGTTGGGTCATCTGCTCCCGAATTGTCAAGCTGTTTTAAGTTTTGATTTTTTTTTAAAAACTCTGGGTACATGCTTGTGAGTAGCCAGCCCTTCTTATCGTTTGTTACCTACAGTTACCTACCTAGTACCTACCTTTACTACAAGTCAGAATATCATAACATCTGGAACTGGAAACCGGTCCTCTGACTTTTTATTTTCAAAAGCACCCGATCCTTGCTCGAACCTTGACTCGCGAAATGAATCATGCACTACGTCACGACTTCTACGAAAAACTGGGTTACTTTATAAAATTCGTAGAATTGGTTATTCATGGCCTCATTGTTTGTGACAGTATTTTTGATGTATTTTTCCTTAGGTATTTCAAAGCTGACTCAATCTCAATACATAGACGTCGTAATACACCATAATTATGGTAATACTTACCACAGTTTTCAGTTGAAAAAAAGGTGTAGTAAAACCAAATGGTAGGTTATTATTTGTTTAATACTTACTAATGTAAGAATTAAACAAATACTTATTATGGTATATTACGACGTTTTTGTATTAAGTCAGCTTTGAAATACCTTACCTACGCACCAGAACGGCTTACACCAATTACTCTAATTATAAATAGTTGCTTAGTTTTTTTTTTGTTCAAACTTAAGAACTAAACTTACGTAATTATATACCTATGTAGATCTTTGCGACTTGTTATTTTTGATGATGCATAGTAGGTAGATATAGTTTAAAATTGACCAGTTCCATATTTTTTTATAAAACAAACCTTACCTCAGAGGATGAATGAGAAACAGCACCATAAAAGGCAGGTACAGCTGATGGGCGTACCAGAACGCATTGTATACTCTACGCCTGATGACCCTCAGTGACGTCACTCCCATCAGCAGCGTCGAAAGGAGCATGAGTAAACCTGTTATGCAGGTTACGCTCAGGAGCAGATGAAGAGGATTCTGTGAAAAATATCACCTTTCAACTTTGCTCGACCTCGCCGAAATTCTCCCAAGCATACTTCACAGAGGTCTAAAACCTGGAAAACTGTGTTTGTGCGTGGGCTGTTTAATGTATAAGCAAAATTTACCACCGCAGGTGACAAAGAACTTTATTTTATTGCAAAGCTGGTAGACAAACAGACGGGCCTGATTATAGCTGATGGAGAAGCAGTCACCGCCGCCGCCCATTTTGAATTTTTTTATCAAAATATCCAAAAAATATTTTTATAAATTACTGAAGAAGGAACGAGCATTTGGTCCACTTGATTTTAAGTGGTAACCATTACTTATCACAAAGTATTGCATCGTAGGTCACGCTTGTTTGGAACGTGCCATACGATACAACGCCTTGCATACATCAACTTGAGGTATGAAGGTGATAAGTCTCGTGTGACTGTAATTTCACCGGCATGGTGGCACCCGCACCCTTCAAACCAAAACATACCATTGCATCTTTACGGCAGAAAAAAGATGGTAAATTTTATCAAAACGCATTAATTCAAAAACAAGTTATTTTTCTGAATTACGAGATAATATTTCAAAAATCAAATAAAGTCAGTATTACTTGGTAATTGGTATTACTCCACTACTCCACCACTCCAGCCTATATCAGTCCACTGCTGGACATAGGCCTCCCCTAATAAAGGGGGATATGCCCATAATCCCCACGCTGGGCATGCGGGTTGGGGATCGCAGGGCACAGTTTCTCGCACCACCGACGCTGGTGCCCGTCGGTGCTATGCCGCAATCAACAAACCCCTATCTTCGGAACCAAAGCCAACCCCACCTGCACGTGGTGCACCCTGCTAAACAACGAACGGGGCTCTGGCGGCCGGCTGATTGCGGTATAGAACAGCCTACATCGGCACATCTAAATCCCCTGGCTACTGACGGGCAGCAGCGTCGGTGGTGCGAGAAGCTGTGCCCTGCGATCCCCAACCCGCATGTCCAGCGTGGGGATTATGGGTATATCCCCCTTTATTAGGGGAGGCCTATGTCCAGCAGTGGACGGATATAGGCTGATGTGGTGTGGTATGGATACGCATTTCTAGCAAAGCTTACAAGCCGCAAGCAGAATAGCGCTGGTGCTTCGTAAACATAAATTTTAGTTGCAAAATTCTATTGGTATAGGTACTAACCTCATTCCTGTAGTTCGCGAAGTTAATTTCACGACATTCTTCGTCGAACCCCCTCGAGAAATTCCACAAGTTCACGAAGTGGGATACGGAATGTAGCACTGCAAAATAAAGTAGGTGTAAGCTAGTTTAATGCATTGCAGTTGCACTTAGTTCTAGTCCATGTTTAGAAAATAAGACTTTTCACATATGTAGTGAAAAAGATAAATGTCACGCTATGTGCTCCTTTTTAAACAAGTTGAAAACAAGAGAAGGTTCTATGTTCGACTTTATGTATTTATATTTATGTAAGTAACTATGTGCAATGATTTCTCCATTAATTGTGGATTGACGTACATTTTTCCTTTTTTTAACCGATTTCTAAAAAAAGAGGAGGTTCTCAATTCGGTTGTATGTTTTTTAAAGATTTTTTTGTTTTCATTTTGTTTTAACAATATAACAGACTATTTAGTGGATACAAATTCTTACAAGCTTTTTTAGATGCTGCTACCATTAAATTCAGCCGCTGATATGCATTTTCAGACCAACCTTTAATCCAAAAGTGCGTAGGTAAAATTCACAATAGATGAACTCTTTGTAACACTTTGGAAACAAAAGCTAGACCTAAACAGCAGCTGCCATTAGCTTGCGTCTCAACAACATAATGGTATGCTCACCGAGATCCCTAATGAGTGTTTTAACATTCCGAATTCGCTTTGTGAACGAAGCCTTTACGATACAAAAAGACTCTTTAAGGCTTGCGTACTAGGTACCTACTTTGTAGTATTTTGAGGTTTAAGCTTTATACCTACAGATAAACAAAAATAAATAAAGCTCTAAACAGAATTGAAATACCTAACTTATTTTATTTAAAAACGTTTTAGCCGGAGCGCGAACGAATTTAAAATTATTGCTCTTGGCTGTTAATCTCAGTTAGTTTATGTTGAAATAATGTGTACTACAGCATATTTTCGTTTTCACCGGCTCTTGGATTTATTTTAACTGTTCCGCATAAGAAGATTATGCAAACATCTTTCGTGTAGCATTTAAATTGTAATTAGTATTTCGTGTAAATCGCTGTATGGTTTCTTTCAAGCTTGTAATCCTTCGTTTTTTTTATGAGTGTGATTATTGATTTCACTATTTCGTGCAGGTACTCACCGCCAAATATCACAAGTGTGGTTGCAACAGTCATGTGGAAACTCTTAGCTCTCTCCAGCCAGAAGAAAAACAGCCCGGGCCACAAATTTGCGAGTATCTTATACAATATTTGGTTGAGTTTTTTGCATTGAGGCAGTAATATCAATGCTCCACATAAATTTAAAACTGTTGCTGTTCCTCTCGACACATACAAACCTAACTGAAAACAATATAGGATTAATATTTTATCATAAACAACTCATCATAATCAAAAATGTTTTTAATAATCTCACCCCTAAAATTCTTCTTATATAAAAAAATTGCTTCCCATACTTGTAAAAAATAAATGTATCATAAAAAAGATAAATTACTAATGAGATCCATAAAATCTGAAACAAAAGAAGTTTTAAATTACAAATATGAAACTTTTGTTTCTGTTAGCACTGTTTCACCAACCTAACATTACCCGAAACTTTACGCAAATACGTATTTGATATTATTTAATAATCATAAAATTATCATGCAGAGATTATTAACTTCTTATCTGCTGTGATTCCAGACACAATAGAAAATCTATATTAGATCTGTGTTAAAGCTTAAAAGACGTTTATCAAAAGATAGATGACCGCATTATCAAGCTTCATAAAATAATCAAATCGGTTTCAGCGTTTAAAAATAACTTTGTTACCAAGAACAGAACGGTCTCTGTTTGATTGAACATTGAAGTTTACGTAAGATCATGACACTTTATGTAAAATATCAGTTCCTATTGTTGTGGGGTATTGATAGGGGCTGGTAGGTTAAAGACTTAAGAATTTAAGTCATTACATATGGATACGTTGATGTAATGTTATGAGTTATGACGAATGATGTTTCATAGAAATTGTATGGAATTTTTTTGTGAATTGTCGCGAAAACTTATGGTTTGATTTGTTCAGTTACTTTGGGAAAAGTGTTCCTGTTGGGAAATAGAGTCGATTGAGACTAACTTGTATTTTTTTACTTTTTTTCTGAGCTCTGTATACATTTTTTCAAAAATCGAAAAATGCCATTATTTTTTCCTTCAAAATAAACTTAAAGTTTCCTCAGAATAAAACCTTCTTACTACAAATGAAAAGGTAGTAGCCCTCAATGAGGTTAAATTCTACCCCAGCCTATAACAAAATTTTGAATTTGAAAATCTACAAGGTACCTTTGTATTCTGTGGTAAAATGAGCATTAAATCTATCATGCATGTACAAAGTGCGTGTTGGTTGGCTCGGAACTAGTCGGAAGTGTAAACTGTCGTTCATCTAGCCACTTCAGACTCTATTCAGCGTCCGTGCGTAGCTGGTGCCTATTCAGCCTTTGCAGCCGCGTTGTACCATATCAGCCTCCATTGAACGTAATGAATAGAGTCGATAACAGCGACAGCTAGTGTAGAGTACAGCCAGTACGTACAGCCTAAAAACTATTTAAAAACTGTAGAAAGTATTCTAGCTGCCATTAGTGTTGCATTTATCTATAAAAAATGGAATACATTGAAGGCATATTAGACATACCCTCGTATGTTTGTTTATTCTTAGTTATTTTAGCATATAAAAACTTAAAATAAGATTTAATATTCTAAAAATCGCCGGTTCAAATCCCTGCTGAGTCATTTTTTTTGGTAATTGTGGATTTAGATAGTGATTTTTTACACGTGGTAACGTCAAAAAAAAAATGTGCAAGATATCTGTCTTTCTGTCTTAGATTCGAGCAAATCGCACCACTCGTTAAAAAGTTCAATACAACCTTTTTCATCCCTTTAGGGCAATTTCCAAAAATCCCTTCTGAGTGAGTGATTTTGCTATTTAAGGTAGCTACACTCCTTTCAGCTTTCTACCTTTAGTGGTTTAAGCTGTGCGTTGATTTCAGAAAAAATGCCTCTTAAATATATAAGTACCTATCTACAGGTTTAATTTAAAAATCCAGTTTTACAATTTTACGTACATTACTAAAAGAACCTTAGAGCAGTTATTTATGCGACTAATAAATATTAATAAAATATCATTAAAATCTTCTTAAAAAATAAATTTGAGTCAATGACATTTTTAGAGAGAGATTCAAGCCTATTCCCGTCATATCTATACAATTTGGCGAGCAGCCTCGCATTAATTACCAGCCGTGTGGATGCCACTATCAGCGGGATCTTATTTGCATGATAGGATATGTGCCCGCTTTGATTTGCTGTCAATAGCCCCACGTGGATGGAACACTAATGCCTAATGAGTTCAAACCGGAAGGGAGATTGAATATTTTCACGGATGAGATATTTTCCTTTTGAATGCGTTAGTAGGTACCTTGAAAGGGTGGCGATGGCGCAGTGAGTTATGTATTATATAACTTCAATATTGTCACATAATTAAAGCCGGTAGTAGGTACCTAAGTGCTGGATAATAGTTGAACTACTAGTTTTCAAATAGTAGGTACTTACCAATGAAATAAATAAAAACGGAGCTCCTGCATTTATAACCCAAAAAAACATGAAAAAAGCTAAAAAGAAATAAAAATATATTGGCCTTAGCCCGGTTGGCTAGGCAGTGGGACATAGCAGGCTAAACGTAATCGTAACCTATCATATGCCGTGCGTCTGTCTCGCCGAAGCTCAAAAATGCCACGTCCGATTTCAATATTTTATAATTTGTTTTGTTCGCCTCGATTCCTGAATCATCCCTGGATGGCTTAGGAAAAAAAGTCAAAGCCAAGTAACAGCCGAAGTTGGTAATTTTGCAGGACAATAGCCACATTGGATTTGGTGCTACGAAGTTCACCGGGTCTTCTAACTGAACTTAAAATATAAATAGGTAAGTTGTTGAAACACCCCCAGATAAAATGCTATGCAAATACCTACCTATTGTTTGGGCGATATTATAAAGGGTGATTTTTGATCAGAAGGTTTTTTTGCGTAATTAAAGACTAAAAATTACTACACGTTTTTGATAACCTACTCTACAATATGCAGAGGTGGGGTTTTTTTTTGCTGGTTTGCACCTAGGTTTATAATTAGGTCTAACTTTCAATTTTATTGAAAACAACGTGTTAAAAATATTGCAACTATATCCTCATGATTAACTGCCGTAGGCAAGGGTTACGGAAAAACAGAGATACCATTATTGTCGGACATACCTAGATGTAGCAACATTTTTAATGTTTTAAGCATCATGGTTAATGTACTTATGAAAAAAATAGTTTAAAAAAATAGAGATACATGTTTGGGATGCAGGGAGATCCACAATCAAGAAAAGTACGTTGTCTTCTCTATAGTCAAAACGAAAGAAAAGTTTTATAAACACGGCATGCTAAGGGGCTGATGTTTCAAGAACAGCCATATCGGTCAACTGGGTAGGTACCTAGGTTCTACAAACAATTTATTTAAGCAAAGCAAGGGCAAAGTCGATCCATCAAAATCAATGTCATACCTAGTTCAACACAGTATTCTTCATATCTTCATAATGGACTACCAAATATTTTTTACAATCCCGAATCTATTGAAACTGGATCTCACCTAGATGCTGGTTTGATTCAGCAATTGCCTATGCAACAAAAACTTGCTAAGGTAGGTACTAATTACTACCCTACTAAGTAGGTACCTAATATAATTAGATATTTTATTTACTTTACCCTTGCACAATATTAGTAGGTAGGTAAGGTACGTTCACTCCCGGCCTAGTTTTTTTTCTCAAGTCAATTAATGATACCTACTTAGTAATTTACATAAAAAGTACCTATAGTGATTTTATGGAAAACCTATTTGTATGAAAAACTAATGAACTTAACATTCTATTATATTTATATTCCAATCTATCTCCACACTACACAAAGGTTATCTGGGAGAAAATGCTAATTAGCATTAAGTTCGCCTGTGTACCTACTTGTGTTTTATCTTGTGAATAATTTTCGATCTATCTATCTATGAACTTAACATTGGTTTTAGGACTTTATTCCCGCTACTGTGTGAAAATTAAAATGGAATAGAAATAAAATCAAAAGTAAAGCAAAATCAATACCACCACCACCACACCAGCCTATATCAGCACTAAAATATGATGCAAATTATATGTTCCGTCTAGAAATTCATGCTAAATGTTCGGTGATTTTATGTATCTACTGGAGATTGGCTTTAGTTCCGCTGACTTCTTTCATGAAAAAGACTCGAATCTACTTAGTAGGTAGGTATTTTAAATAGGTTTATTGAGACTTCTCGAATAGCACCTTCGATAATAACATATATATTTAAACCTTGTAGGATTTTTGTTGCTATTTATAGTTAAAAATACTTTTTTGTTTAAACTTTTATTTAAATGTAAAGTAGTTTTTTTTTAAAAAGTAAATAAGTAGTATTTAGCCTTCCTATGTTGGTAGGTTGGTTAGTAGATATGTAACCTACCTATATCCTCCTACGCTATGTTGTTAGTTGGTACCTATTCTTGACAGAAAATGTGATGGACTGTGTTGAGATCATCGCGTTCTTGGAATTTTGCAGTGTACTCCTTGCTAAATGTTGTCTAAATAAAAGCGCGTCGTTGTATGACATACATTATTTTACCATAACTGTGCATGGAAAGGAAGTGAGTAGTAGTTCCGGTAGGTTAGTAAATACCTATAACTTCCGAAATTAAAAGCTCTTCTAAACCTACCTACTAAAAGAAAGAATTTTATTAAATTAATAATGTACTTATAGAATTTTAGTGTGCAGAACCCTTTCAGTGGGTAGATAGTACCTAGTTACCTGAAGTCTAAAGGCAACTACTTACCAAAAATGCGCGCGCCCGAAAATAATCAAAACAATCACAAATTAACCATTTCAATGCCATTGTTTACTTTAATTTTAATTCATTTTTGAACACTACTTTTTTAATTTCTTAATATAGAGCATGAGTAGAGCGACCATGACTGCGACCGGCGCGCACCAAAATAGCGACTGACTGACTGACTACTGCTCTGCATGCGACTGCGGCGGGAACGACCAATTCGGCACCAGTTTGGCACTGACTGGTCATTGAATTGATCAATCACGAACACGAACACGATCAGGCAAAGTAGGCATGAAACTTTTATGTGGGTTGCATGGCAGGCACGGGGCACACCTGACTGCCTCGCTTTGAAGATTCTCTGTCAACGGACTATAATTTGTACATACTCTGTTTGTACACAGATACGATACCAGAGCGCACCAGGGTACCTTGGTGCATTTAATAGTACATTACTGCAGAGGCCAGCAAAAGAGGCATTGATGGACGAACGTGTAAGAAAAAAGTCCATCAATGCCTAGTTGTGAAGCAAGGCATAAATAGTACTTTTCTCAAATAATGCGCGGAAATTAAAACAAAATATTTCCTAGACCACCAGTACCAGTTCTACATTTTTCATTTTTCAATAAACAGCATTCTATTTGAAAGCCAGTTCGAAATTTAAACAAACCCTTTGATTCGTTACCTCCTCGGTTACCATGTTTCGGAGTAAAGATCGTTCCATTTTTAATTATTACGACAGATAAGAGTTTTCGTATAAATTTAATTGGCCGCTAAACACGACAGGTATGAATTTTCATACAACTTTTGGCGGCCGCTGCTCGCATGTATTGGGCCAGTACAGCATTTTCAATTTATCTCGAAGAAGGTTGTCAAAATAATGCTCTAATTTCCAAGCATATTTGAGAAAAGGCAGTTTAATGAAGGCATGAGCCTTGGTGAACCTAATCATTATCCAGCCAGTAAATCAGTCGCTATCAACAATCAGACGAAACAGTCTCCAGTCGCGTCCAAAATAGGAGTAAATAGTATGTTTTGTAGTACAACAACAACAACAACACTAGCCTATTTAGGCACTCCAGTCTACTCCACGGCTGGAAATATCCTTCTCTTATGAAGCAGCGGCATATGCCCATAAGGGTTCGCAGAACACAGCTTCTTGCTTCGGCAATTAAGGAATTTAGCTGTGATGGTCTCAGGTTGCGTTAAAATAGGTTAGGCCGCAGTCAGTCGGCCACCAGAGTCCCGTTTGTTAGTTAACAGGATGCACTGAGGCCTCATTTTTGTCATATTTTTGGATAATTAGCAGGCGCAGATCCACTGTTGTGGGCACCATGGGCATGCCCTAAAAGACTTGTGGCGTCACACTTTCACGGTCTATTGAGTTTGATAGGCTGATGATATTATATCAAATGCCCCAAATCCAGCTGAATCCTCTTGGCCGCCTTTTCAAAATTGTTTCTACCTGACTGCAAAATCTGCCCCCGACGTATGTGCACTGTGAAACAACTTCAAGAAGGTGTCCATTAAGGACGACAGGTCTCGGATCAATTCAGTTATTGACCATGTCTTTGGTCTTATCCTAAATCATCCCGAGACCTATCTTTCGCGAGGCTGAGGCTAGGACGTCCAGCTTGTTGGACTCGCCCGCTACATTTCTCAGTCGTTTTGATGTCGTAACCTCAGGGAGGCTTCAAATTGAGCCCTTCTATTTGTTATATTTTAAAAATTCGTGGCTCGCTCTACTCGCCGTCTGTTTTTTTACTTGATTTGACGTCGCACTCTGTGCTTTGGATTAAGCATCTTGTATGTTGTAGTTTCAAATAGTTGGATAAAAAAAAACGGCTCGCTGCGCTTGCCTTGTTTGTTGTATTTAAAAATTCGCGGCTTGCTCCACTCGCCGTCTGCATTTTTTACTTCATTTGACGTTTCAAACTCTGTGCTTTGGATTAAGCATCCTGTTTGTAGTATTTTCAAATAGTTGGGTAAAAAAATTGCGACTCGCTGCGCTCGCCGGCTACATTTCTCAAACAATTTTGATGTGTAAGCTCAAGAATCTACAAATTGAGCCTTTCTGCAAAAAAGCTCAATATGGATTAAGATTTTATGTGTTAACGTCATTCGATATGTTTTACAATATGAAAATGATTGTTTTTCATTGTGATCTCATATAAAAAAACAACTAGGTACTAAGACTTTCTGTCAGACTGATTAAACTTTAATGTATTAAAAACAATGATTAGTGAAATGTGTTTTATTTCTTTCATGAACACATTTTTGTTTCGTCTATAGACGTTGTATGTGTCATTTTATAGAAAAGGTTTATGCTTTCGTTATACGACACAACGTCTAATGAAGTCATAATACAGGACGTTACCAGACGTTGTGTCATGTAAGTCAGCTTACTACCGATGTAACACGGCAGAACGTTATACGTTATAACACGTTTTCGTGTAGTAGATAATTTCATGAGGGAAATACAACAGAACGTACCTACATACACGCCGTACTCAATAGTATGGGCAAATTGCGTGTCAATATAAGCAGTCCGAATAAACGGCTTGCTCGCGCGAACGTGTTAAGAATTCTGTATGTTATAGTATTAAATAGTCGAGTAAAAATTTTAAGGCTCGCTGCGCTTGCCGGCTATATTTCTCAATTGTTTTGATGTCATAACTTCAGCGACGGACGCTACAAAATGAGCCCTTCAGTTTTTTGTATTTAAAAAATTCGCGACTCGTTCCGCTCGCCATCTGCATTTTTAACTTGGTTAGACGTTGCTACCTCGATGCTCCCACTTCATCCTCTTGTTTGTTTTTATTTCCGTCAGTAGGTACTAAGTAATTTATAAAAGACCCGGTTTTTTTCTAACAACTGCCTTCGAAAGGAGTCCGCGATGGGGCTGAAATCTTGAAAGAGTTCCTTAACTACAAAAAAGGTTAAGAACCACTGCAATCGATCATGAGAAAGTTCATACTCCGACTCGCACTTGGCCAATTTTTGGGTGGCTATACCCACAACCTTTTTGGAGAGCTGGATCCGCGCCTGCTAAATAGACCTTGATTTCGGAATCGGATCTTTTTCAGTTTGACTGCCGTCAACACTGCAGCAGTGATTGCGAGTCCCTCTGAGGGCCTAGTACGAGTTGCACAAATCGAAAACTTTTAAAGTATACGATATAGAGCTATCGAGCTCAATTTAAATGTCCTTTTTTTGTAAATTACGCAACTGATTTTAAGTAAAAACTGACCGAACAACGTAGGTAATGTAATTTCTTCTTGCATATTGCAAACACTCAAAACGGTGAGGTAAATAACGAAAAAAGGTACTTCAAAATTGAGCTCGTTATAGTCTGTTTACAGTAAAAGTTTTCGAATTGTGCAACTTGTATCAAGTTTGAATCAGCGTTGCCAGAAGGTTACATTTCTTACATTTTTCGTATCTTTTGACCCCCTCACGTACCTAACATGTAACAAATTCTTATATATACGGCAATTTTCGTATCTTTTGAAAACATCGAGATTGGCAATACAAGTTTTTAATTGAAAACTGTTTACGAACGCATCCAAATTAAACGTACCTAAAACTGGCGCGTCTAAAAAAAATTTCACTTCTTAGCACACTCGGAGCTATGGCTCTGAATAGAACGTGCCATAACAATATGAAACGTATCCAGTATGGATTGAAACTTGAATTTGCTTGAGGGTTGAGTGTGTACGCGTGTACGTGTGTACACGTTGGGGTGTATGGGGTTCCAACTTTCATCTTCGGTACCCAAGCCAACCTCACCTGCACGTGGTGTACTCTGCTAAATAACGGACGAGGCTCTGGCGGCCGGCTGATTGCGGCATAGCGCAGCCTAAATCGGCACAGCTAAATACCCTGACCACTGATGGGCAGCAGCGTCAGCAGTGCGAGAAGCTGCGATCCCCAACCCGCTTGCCCAGCGCAAGTGCACACTACGCACAACTATCAAAGATAAAAGAAGAAAGATTTCATCGTATTGACGATAAAGTCAACGGAGCGCAGACTGGCCTCGCGCGTAAAGGCCCTTCTATCGCCTACAGTTTTTGTCCACCCGCTTCCTTAGATGACTCAAACTGTAGCTTAATTCAATCCCGAGATACCACTTCTTCCATTTCTTGAATAGTAAGCTCAAAAAAGAATTTCCTAAAATCTTTTTTTAGTCAGCGAAAAAATTTTCAGATTTTGACAAATTCTCCTCATATCTGTGAAACTAAAAAAAAAAAAAAAAAAAAAAGGCAAATATCTCAATTTTATAAATCGAGGCACTATACTCGATCAGGAAAACCAACATGTTAAAAACGATAATGTAACTTTTGTAGCAAAAATGTAACATTTCAGGAAACGAAACGTAACTTATGACTCAAGGGCCCTGGCAGCACTGGCGTTTGTCTTCTTCTTCTTTTCTTTGTTTGTTTGTGTTTTGTTTGCTAAATTTGTTTCTTTCGTACATAATATTTTTATTTATTAAAATAACTTTTTGATTATTATTTTTAAGTGAAGTGAATAGAATCTATCGATAATCAACATCCTCAGAAAATGGAACCAACATCTCCATGGAAAAGACCAAGCGAAGTAATGCGGCTGCACAAGTTGAAGAAACGAAAAAAGGCGTTGCAGGTAAGTAGTTTTAGAAAGAACAGAAGAGAAAAAACTTTTAACTGGTCCCATTCATATTCAAAAGAATTCTGCGGAATTCTTACCATCAGTTCAGCAAGTAAGGGCCCTTAGACATGAGCGGCATGCCGCCAATAGCAGAGGGAACTGTAGCCGTCGACACCTGTCGGCGGCACCGGTCTACGCGGCATTCATCAACGGCTGCCGTCGGCAGCAGTGCTGTTGCGTTGACGGTTGCAGTTGCCTCTGCCGTTGGCACTTTGCCGCTCGTGTCAAGCCCTTACTCACCCCATGCGTGATTGAGCTTGTCTAGGTAAAGGCAAAAGTCAGGTCAGCCCTTAAATTTAACTTAAGTCCCACAAAATCGTTCAAAATCAAATGCTTTGTACCTATTAATACTTAGCTGTAATGTTGTTTTCATTCTTGTATTATGGTTTCCCCTCCAATCCCTAATCCGCCTAGCATGGGGATAACGGATGTAACGACCTTCTTAGGGGAGGCTGTTTTCAAGCAGAGAACTGATAAAGGCTGGTTTTGTTATTGTTGATGTATTATGTTCAATGTATTCACACTTTCAAAATAATTTTTAAGTAACATGTTCTAGGAACGCATGAAGCAACCCTCTTCTTCAACAAGTGAGCCAACCAGCAGCCAAAATGCAGTTAATTTAGATTTCTCCAGGCTCCTAGACGGAGATAAGAGGAAAAATCCCTTCTCTAAGTAAGTATGTATAGGCCTAATCTTTTTAACCTCTTCCAGACCCTTGGAAACTACAAAACATAGCACAACCAACTTCAAAAATTGATTCTTAGGGGTACTTATTGTTCTTCAAATGCATTTCAAATGTAACCAAACCGGAAGTATACCATATCCCAGACAATAAAATAATTTTCCATAAAGGTTCAAAAATGATGGAGTTTTGAGGTAACAAAAAATAAAATATATACCCTCCTTTTTCAAAAGTTTTTTGAAAACAGCCAGACCTAACAGATAAACTAAAAATATTTCAAATTACAGGCACAATACACAGCCAAATAAAAAAGCCAAGCTAGAGGACTCCCTGGATGAGTCTAATGATAAGACCCTGTTTGCGCTGCTGAAGCTGCCTTCAAAAGTGGTGGAGAAACCTCATCAGGATGTGGACACAGAGAAACTAACTACTTTCTCAAACTTATTACAGAAGTTCACTGCTGAGCATACTGTAGAAGTAAGTCATTAGATCATCACAGATGTTTGTGTAGGTAACGCTAGAACAGTCAAATTAGATATAGACATCCTATAAGAAGCGCAACTAATGATAAGTTACTGCATCAACCTTATTAACAGCCACATCTGTCAAATGTGGAAGAAGCCTTATAGTAGTTTTCATTGCCAGATGCTGCACATATTTTTAACCCTAGAAGTAAACTGAGGGTTGTTATAAGTTTTACTCACAGAAATATACCTTCACTTGTGATCTATAAAAATTGTATGGAAAACTTTTATATAATTTTCGCGAAATCTTACAATTTAAGTTACCTGTAAGTTACTTTGAGACAGGTTTTCCTATTGGGAAATAGAGATGATTGAGACCAACTTATTTTTTTTACAAACATTATTTTCTAGGCTGACTGTACATGTTTTTAGAAATCTGAAATATATATAATTTCTGAATAGATTTTTGCTTCAAAATAAACCTATAGTTTATTCTGAACAAAATCTTGTAACTACAAAAGAATAGGTAAGCTGCCCTCCATTGAGACACATTCATAAACAGGTTGGGCAAAACTTTACCTCATTATAAAGTTTTGTCCTGTGAATAAGTTGGTTTCGGTTTTTAGTCATAAGGTCAACTTAGAGGCCTTTGAACAGCCTATTAAGTTCTATTCTACAGTTGGCTAAGACTAGCTCAACCATCTTTTTAAACATAATAAGAAAAAGATCATTCATTGAGCATCCTTATTTTATTACAGCACATAGTAGAAAAAAAATATAAGCATCTACCTATAGACTGGGCGTTAAAGACAAAGTTGAGACTGATGTCACCAAAGCCTTTTGCATGGTCGCTGAAGCTAAAGGCTAGTGAAGAGGCTTCAGGAATCACTGGGTATGTTAACCAACCACACACCACTAGGTGAAAAAATTGGGAATGAAGAAAAACTACGCCGATCTGAGGATCCGCCTCCTTGAAGTTGATAGTTAGAAAGATACGAGATATAGGTTTAACTTTTTTTAGGTAGATAAGAGGCAATTAGATATAACTTTTTTACTAGACTAGTTGACTCCTATGTGGATTATTTAATCCACATAGGAGTCAACTAGTAGTTCTGCACTGACTATAACTAACTGTTCCTACATTTCAAAATTCTGGAGAGTGGAGTTTAGATTTCCACTGATACAAATAGCCCAACTCATAATGACAATATTTACTTCATATCATAATCTTTATTGTTCCATGTGGTAGGTACATTTAGTTCTTATAATTATCGAGGTCCATGAGCCTCATAGAGGCACTACAATATAAAGTTAGGAGTAAACCCACAGAAAGTTAGGTATTTTCTACAATTTGCTTAGGTACAACACAAGTTAAGTCATAATTAATAACAATAATTAGTTATGTTATGTTTACATATCTACTTATTATACTTAGACAACCTCTGTGGCGCAGTGGGCGAAGCCTGAGACGCAGAAGGTAGCGAAGGTAGCAAATGATTGCATGTTCTGCAGTTTTTTGTCTCGGGTCTGGATTTCTATGTATGATACATGTAGTTACAAAAAAATATATATGTAGTACTCGGCTTAGTTTGGGGCTACATCATCACATCATGTGATAACGTCCAGCATTATTGATTTATTTATTTTCTTTCTTCTTTCTACACCTGCATCCTTTGGGAAAGATTCACGCTGTGTGAAAAAGACTTCACTTGGCAGACTTGGCAAACACCAATCTTCTCCTAAGGACGCAGATGAAGGCGAGGGGTATTGGAGAGAAGCATCCATGTTACCAGTTGAAATCTTTCGCCAGTTACGTTCGTTGCCTAGACACGACAAACTCGCCGACGTTAGACACGTCGCCGCGGGCTCGCTTCCACCAAAGCTGCCTCTACTGGCAACACCCGCATCTGCCCTGGCTGGACATGTTCCCGCGGTCTTCCGGCAAGGTCGCGGCTACCAGCTTCATGGCGACTAATGAGGAGGTCAAGCAGGCGCTTCATAGGGAGTGGACGGAGAGCTTTCGATCGCTGTTTCAGGTATTAAATAAAGAACGATTTTTAAATGTCTTGTCGCTCTAATGGTTAACAATCCTACTAATATTATAAATGTGAAAGTTTCTGAGGATGGATGGATCGATGCATGCTTGTTTCTCATTCACGCAAAAACCACTGAACGTATTTTGATGAAACTTGGAATATACATAGTTTGTGACCTATATTAACTATAGGATATTATGCTTCTTTTTATCCGCGAGCGGGACCGCGGGCGGTAAGTAGTTGGAAATAAGTTCTTCGTTGGCTCGGTCTACTCGTCCATGGTGTCCATAGCTGCTGTCCTGACCTTATTTTGATCTCAGAGTGCTTTCCGAAGCACGGAAGCGCTCAGAACTAAATGACATTGAGCTTTCATCATCCGAAGGAAGCTTGCTTAACGTAGATCAGAGTCACGCCATGAGGGCATGGGTTATTGTGAAATTTGCAACCACTACACCATCACACCATCCTATATCAGTCCACAGCTGGACTTAGGCCTCCCCTATGAAAGGGGGATACGCCCATAATACCCACGCTGGGCATGTGGGTTGGGGATTGCAGCGCACAACTTCTCGCACCACCGACACTGCGTCTGCGGCCAGGGGAATTAGCTGTGCCGGTGTTAGGCTGCGCTCTGCCGCAATCAGCCGCCAGAGGCCCGTTTGTTACACAGCAGGGTGCACCACGTGCATGATTCTGAGGTGGCTTGGATTCTGATTCTGACCATCCGGTATGGAACACCCTTACACAATTTTCAACCAATCACGCTGAAATAGCCCAACTGTCTTTTTATAACTTATAATATTTCCAGCTGTTACGAGCGCTCCACTGCCCTTATTTCTACGTGTGCGCGAATACATTTACCTGTTTATTCCGTGCGGCTGGATTGTGTGGCGTTTCGGAGCCTTGCGCGTTGATAGCACCTACTACTAGAGGCTTCAGACATACATTACGGCAAGAAGGTAAATTAATCCTAATAGATTGGATAATTGTGATAATTATGACGACCAATGTGGCAAAGTGGGTGAAGGTCCGGGATGAAGAAGATTGCGGCTTCAATTCTTGCCGCGAGAAACATGTTTGCATTATCTGCAGATATTTGTTTGTATAATATGTAGGTATTTAAAGTAAGTAGTATATCCTTCCTTCCTTTTCGTATGAGTGGCCAACTCTGGTGTCGGAGTTTTTAGGCCGCCCGGAAGGCCTCCAACATAGGGGCTACATGATTCTGTGAATGTCCAGCATTATTTATTTAATTTACTAAAAGGCGGCAATTTGCTAGCTAAGTACTTTCCAATCTGTAATCAAAGGGTGAATGAATATTTGTGCTGTGATGTGAAGCAGCATTGCTGTCTTTCGGTAAAATTACACAGGCACAAAATCGATATTACCTTCACGTCGCACGGCACGTTGAAAACATGCGTGACCTATAAATTTTAGGTAATGCTATAATATAGTAGTATAGTAGCTATGGTATAGCTATATTGCAATGCTTTACATTAAGAATGCGGCTACCCTCGCTCGCAACTTCAATTCGAGGCGCGGGCAAAGGATCGCTCCGTATATCGCTATCTCTGTTTAACTGATGGATTATTCAGCCGTGCGGGCGGGATAGCAATATTGGTCGATGATTTCCAAGAATTTGGTTGTGTTCCGTAATACCAAAAATGATGACTGAAAACTTTATGCATTGTTAATCTGTAACTGGATATTATGCTATGTTCATTAAAAAACAACACATAAGATATTCTTGTTTTTAATATGAAAGAAAAATGGTCAATTTTGGCATAAAAATGTGCAAAATGCTTCATCATCATCAGCCTATAGCAGTCCACTGCTGGACATAGGCCTGCCCTGAGCGCCATTGCCCCCTGTCCTGAGCTCGACGCATCCAGCATCTGCCTTTCATTTTATATAAAGAGAACCTAGATAAATACCATTGGAATACAAATAATACAATAATATAGTGGAAATATGCTTGAATTAGAAATCATTTTGGTATTACGTTTGTATGGGCAATTCGTCCATCAGAGGTCCCTTCATTTACTTTTTTAATTAACATTACATTAACGGTGTAGGTAATATCTTGTTATAGATGTGGAATTCACAATGCCTCTCCGACCGGAGAGCAAGCAAAGACTGAATAATTCAGAGGAGAGGCCAAAGAACTCTTCTTTTGACAGCTGCTATGACACCATGGACGAGCGGGCCGAGCCAACAAAGGCAAGAACTTATTTCCAACTAGCCTCCGCTCGCGTGGTACCGGGATTATAAGTAATCTATGTCTTTAATCAGGTCACAAACTATGTAGATTCCAAGTTTCATCCAAATCCGTTCAGCTGTTATGGAGTTGAGTGGAAACAAACATACTAAAGTAATTTTACACTAAATATAAACTACTAAAGTGATTTATACTAAACTACCTATAAGTATTTATATTTTATATACTAAACTAACACATAAATTTCCGCATTTTTAATATGAGTGTGATTAGCCGACGCGTACGCCATTCTGTTTGCGAAGCTTTTTTTGCGTGTAAAGACCAAGGACTAGATATTGTCAGGAATAGAGATTATTATCACATCAGACATAATGTATAATAATAGTTTTAATAATTTATAATAAATAAATAATAATATCACGTCGCTGGAACTGTCGAATTTCCATACATTTTTATACAATTTACGCGAAATAGTGTGACATTAATCTTTATTCTTGAGAATGCCAGTGATTTAGACTTCTGTTAGGTTATGGTTTATCGTCGTAGAATTCCGAATCCAACCAGTTTTTTATTCTGTCCTAGCTTGAACATGTTAGATGGGCAGTAACTTTTTTATTTTGTCAAAAGTGAACCCTCACTGGGAGTAATTTTTTACTACTATAAGATTTCATATATCCCAAATAGTTCGTTTAATATAAACCAATAGGGAGGTCGCTGCTTCACTTTTTTTTATAATACTTGCTTGAAGATGGAAAAAGCACTTGGCACTACTTACAACAAAATATTACTTCATAGATTCATTCTACTTATACCTGATGTCAAAATTATTGGGATACTTATAATAAAATATTGTCAACTTTTTTTAGTCTTTCTGAATACTTTTATAATTGCTCCTAATAGGAAGAAGATGAAGAGGACCCGGATCAATTCTTATCAGAGCTGGGACTCGAGACAGAGGTCATCAAAAAGATCAACATCACACAGGTAAAGACTGTTTAACTAAAATTATTCTTTCAAAATATGTTTTGAGATTGGAACCTCATAAATGGTCTTGGAAATGATTTAAGAATTGAGAGCCAAATGTAGGTGACATTAACCAACACAACAGTGCCACAGAAATTGCATTGACTTGATTCGCAGGCCCGAATAACGCATAGCTTAGAGAGCAGCGTAGACAGCGCAGCCGAATCACTAGTGTTCGTGCGAGGTGCGGATGCTCAAGCTCTGTTCAACTTTCTGCTGAACTGCAAGTCCATAGTCAGTCCTACGGGCCCGTTCGCTGGCGTGCCGCCGACGTTACTCGCGCCTACCGCTTTCCACGGTGGAACGTTGCAGTCTCTGAAAGTAAGCTGATTTTCGTATAAGCTAATAACCAACTTTGTGTCGGAGTTTTAGGCTGCCCAAAAACTTTACACTCTGGCTTACAGGCTGTAAAAACCAGGACCAATAACTTAACGTGTCTTTCGAAGAACGTAAGTGCTCGAATGTAAGTAACTATCCTACTAATATCATAATCATAATCATCATCAGCCTATAGCAGTTCACTGCTGGACATAGGCCTGCCCTAATGAGCGTCATTGCGCCCTGTCCTGATCTCGACGCATCCAGCTTCTACCAGCAGCCTTTCGCAGATCGTCACTCCAACTGGCCGGAGGGCGTCCTACACTACGTCTGCCGAGTACTATCCTACTAATATCATAAATATGAAAGTTTTTGAGGATAGGGATGATCGTAACTCTTTCACGCAAAAACTACTGAACTGATCTGGATGAAACTTTGAATATAGTTTATGAACTGAGGCCACTTTTATCCTGGTACGACGCGAGCGAAACCACGGGCCGAAGCTAGTCTCGCATAAGCTGGCTACGAAAAAAGCAAAACTGAAAATGCGAATTTTAATTTTCGTACATGAGTGTTGGACACTTCATTCTAGTACTTCTATGGTATTTCTATTGGCCAATTTGAATCGTTGTCGTCAAACGAAATATCAAGGCATAATAATCTAATTTTTCCAGGTGAGAGAGAACACTATACATTCCGACAGCAATAAGTACTACTCGATAGAGCTCCGCGGGCCGATATTACCCACAGCCGTCCACACACTTTTCAACGTGCTGAAGAGTAGTTCCTCAGCGCAGTTCAGCGCTACATTCGCTCATCACCAACCTACTCTGGCCTTCTCATATGCGGCGCAGAATATAGCACAAGGTAACTTACAAGCAATAGTATCTGTACTTATGTAAATAGACTAGTTCTGAGTACCAATGTGCATTCACCCTGCCTGCACGCACAGTGCCTAGTGTAGTACCTAAATAATAGTGTGTAGTGGAATGCTACAACTGAAAAATAAATTATGATTAAATAAATATAACAATATCATTGATTTATCATTATCACTTGTGAAGGTTGTAAGGAGTTCCAACCTCGTATCTTTGGCTATCGTATCGTGTTGGCAGTATGATAGTACCACCGATTACAACTTTGTGTCGAATTGAATGCATGAACTCGAATGTTATGGCGAATGACGCTCTATAGAAATTGTATGAAAAACTTTTATTTTCATTTTCGCGAAATATTACGATTTGATTTGGTAAGCTAATTTGGGAAATGTGTTATTAGAGTCAAGAGAAATAGAGTCAACTTGTTTTTTTTAACAAATGTAATTTTCTAGGCTGACTGTACATTTTTCTAAATTCCGAAAATGCAATTGTCTCTTTCTTCATAATAAACCTATAGTTTCCTAAGAACAAACCTTCCGACTGCAAAAGAAAAGGTGGCTGCGCTCAATGAGGTAAAGTTATGCTCCACTTGTATATTGGCGTATTCCGAATTTGAAAATATGCATATCCCTGTTTTTATCAGTCCAACAGTGGACTGATATAGGCTGATGTGTTTTGTATCACTTGTGGAGTCACTAAAACTTATCTTTTGTTTCAGATGAAAACTCCAAGGAGAATGAACCAAACCACTTTACCAAAGCTTTCAACAAGGAGAACCTATCAGATTGCGGCATCAGCGATAGTATGCTGCAACTCTTCTGTTCCCCCGACCCCGGCGCTGTTAAACCACTCGATAGCGTCAAATACAATACAGAAGACGATTCATATACCTGGTGATATTGTGACGCGGTTATTAGGTTGTCTAGTTGTTTAGATTATCAGCGGGATTTCTGATATTATGGCAGGTCCACAAATCAATGACTGATGTATGTACTAATTGTTATTTTATTGTTACAATATTTTTATTGAATCATTTTGTGATCAATTAATAAAATATTTTTGTACAAAACCTAGTATGATTTGATCTTTAGGACCTTTGTTTGCTGTAGCATTATTTGAAAATACATTCAGTGTTCTACGTAAATTAGGAGTTATGAATTTTTATTTCATAAAGGACAATGGGCAAAAATGAGTCCAAGAGCCTCCAGTGATGAGACTTGGGGGAAATGAAAGGGCATAGTTGTATGATTCTGGCATAATAATATTAAATTCCAGGGTTTTTTTCGTTGTGGTCATGTTTGTTCTTATTATAAATAATATGATTTTACGTTTATTTTGGAATGGTCTCTATCTCTTTATCTAAGTATCTTGAATGTGATGCCCCTTCAGCTTCTCTTTAACTCCTCGCCCCGTCCCACCAGAAACCGTACCTACCAGAACGTCGTTGACACTTGGTGCAGAGATGTTAGATAGATAGATAGATAGATAACACTTTATTGATCACCACATTAATACAAGGAAAAAATAAGAGTGACTTAGGTCTAAGCATCATGAAGGTAACACAATTGGCGGCCTTATGTGATGTGATGTTGCTCTTCTGATACTGAGTTACCGTTTAGCTTGTTTATGTTGTCGGCTGGGGTCCAGATAAAAGAAATAAGGTAGAGAAGAGGGGGTGTAAGGGTCTTCAACCACCATCTTCGGGACCCAGGTCAACCTCACCTGCACGCGGTGCACCCTGCTAATTAACAATCGGGGCTCTAGCGGCCGCCTGGACGCCTTCCCTATAGAACTGGTCCTTGAGGTTCGTTATCTTTTTATCAACATTAATATCCATTTGTATGCAAAAGCTCAATGAGTTCTAAAGTTAGTTTCTTTGACCACTCCATTCTACTTCTACTTTCGTTTTCACTAAGAAAAAAAGCGGTCCGTCCGCTATGTTGAAAACTTTATCCAAGCATGGATAAAGTTTAAAACTTGTATGTAATTAGTATTATACAGAAATTGCAATAAAATAAACAATACTTTTTTAAACCATGACTGTATTTCTATCTATGTTTTGACAAGTATTCTACAAGTTTTGTATGTATTTAACATTGTGTTAAATAACAAGAGATGCAAACCTCCTTATCAAGTGTCAAAATATAGTAACCACTTATTGATGGCGAAGACGTAGCTTTGAAAATAATTGTCATTTTGAAGGAAACATATTAAACCTCTTTTATTTAAACTGGCCTGCTTCGAGAATGGCAGTTGATTTTATAGAGATAGCTACAATGCTTGAAATAAAAAGCTCGATGTTGCCTGATCTAGATTTTTTTCCCGAAAATGAATGTGATTTTTTTACTCATTAATTATTGGAAATAAGTAACCCCGTACCAACAACAACGTACAACGTAGCGCAGTTGGTAGTTTCCCAGTATTTATGGGAAGGCCACGGGTTCTAATCCCATCTTCATCATCATCATCATCCACAGCCCGACTTCACCCACTGCTGGGTATAGGCCTCCCTTTGTAAGTGCCAATCCCCACGGTTCAAAGCTCGTCTCATCCAGTTTCAGCCTACGATCGATGCTCATGCCACCTGATGATGATAATCCCACTGAGTCGAAATTTATGGGATACTAGCTTCCACCCGCGGCTTTGCTCGCGTGGTACCCGGGTGAAAAGTCGCCTATGTGTTCGATCCAGGCCATAAACAACTATGTATATTTCAAATTTTTATTTTATTATTTTATTTATTATTAAATTTCTATATCTCGCGCTCTGTAATTTTTGCGTGAAAGACTAACAAACATCCATACCTACTCACAAATTTTCACATCTATAATGTTAGTAGGAAGAAGGATAGGATTATAGATTTTCCTTGAAGTTTAAACTTACATGTGACTGTCAGTCACTAAAACAGTACCTGTCTAGTTTTTTCTTTTAGCCTGCTTTACGTTATTATAGAGTACAAATTGTTCTCCAGTCACCATTTATTACCACCATATAGTTGAAAAGTGAATTGTTTAAGAAAATAACTGTTCGTCATAACTTTGTGATATTATCACTAATCATATTAGTAGATCGAAATAGTAAACTTTGTCTGTGGAAATAAAATAAGTGTTTTACTTTGTGCCAACATATAATAGCGATCGTAATATCACTCAACCACCGCATGTAACGTCAAATGTCTTCTGTTCTTCCTTTTATTTCTTTGAGTTAATAATTTAATTTCATGGATGATGGCATTTATCAATAGAAGTGAGTGATCTATTTGAAATGATCTTAAATATGCTCAATACTCAATACTCAATCATTTATTGCGTTCCATAATATAAATATACAGGTTAACAAGGTGGTTTGCTACTATATGTATTATGTATTATTTTAAGAAATTAAGAGCTTAACAAAGATTTTATCCGTTATTGAAATCTCCCACAATAATCGGGAAAACTACACATTTTTTTGCTGGCAACATTACTTGGCATGAACTATTCAACTAAATTTTCTATAATATTTGCTGCAATTTTAGCAAAAAATCTATAGATTTATATGAAAAAAGTAATTCCGCGTGATTCTTTACGCAATTGAGTTCAAGAAATGCACTTTTTCATCACATTATTTGCCTATTTCGCGGAAGTGTCGTGTTGACAATCGGTTGATGTCAAGATGGCCACTGTATGAAGAAAGGAGAGCTTTCTCTGTCTAGGAAGGAGAGGATCTTGGCCATGGCCAAGACCTGAGCCTACACGCATTTTGGCCGGTACTACGCATCTAGTTACGATAGTAACAATATATATCAATGGTATTTAACTTGTTTCTTGTTGAAAACTAGGAGTTAGTAAGACTAGCTTACACTTAGCGTAGTATAATAAGAGGTCGGTCTTAGGCTTGACTAAGTAGTCAGTAAGACGGTCTTACTAAGATAGACTAACTAAAAAAATCACTACAGAGATTATTTATCTGAGAGTAAAAACTTACACAGTCATATCACTTTTTTGATGAGAGAGAGAGAGAACGCAGAGTGAAGAAGAGCACCTATCAGCTAGCGTTTTCAAGATTCTGTTGCGACTGCCCCATATACTGCCGATCATGGAAGCAGTTTTTTTTCTGATAATTGCATCAAAACTATCAGTGTGCATTTGCGCAAACATCCGCGATGCACTACAGAAATGTGGTAGTCGCAACTTCAAAAAAGTTATTGTACTGAATGTGTAGAGTTGCTAGCGATTTTATGTTATGGTTGACTTCCCTTTGCAAATGAAACAACGCTTTTGTTTACTTAATTGTATTGATTTATTTCATTTTTGGTAAATTAAAAATAAAGATTTCAAGTCCACATCACTTATACGATAAACAGATTCATACAGATCAGAATGAAATAAATAGTGTGAGAGTTCTGTATCATTTGAAATTATTATGTTAACTAACATACCGGCACTAAACTCTACAAGTTATCACGTCAAACCCAAGGTGGTAGAGGAATCTTGGAAAGCTTACATCTAAAATATTCATCTATGTGACCATTTATCCGCTCACTAAAACAAACAATACAAATTTAATAAATCTATGGCTTACGACTAACAATTGAGCTTGACATAAATAAGTGCAAACCTTTGCTAAATGTGCACAATTTTAGAACAATTTCTATTACAGTAAAATCAAGCATCAAATTACAATTATTGCTGGATGTTAATATATTATTATTAAAATTTACCTGCGCGCGTGTAGGTAGACTCGAATTATGTAGTAATAAGTTAAAGGGCTTATGATTTCTGAAAGAGAAAGACACCAATGTTATTGATATGAATAATCCAATAGAGCAAGGCCTAAGCTATCTTCATTAAAAGACAACTCGGCTGTACATACAAGTCACGCCTGTTTCTCGGCGGGGTAGGCAGAGACCATGGATGTTCTCTTGCTAAGATCCTGGCATACCCCTTTTGCTTTTTTCACTCTCATCACATTCTTCATACATGCTCGTCGGTTCAGGGTACTCTTGACCTGGCCTTTTTCCAGCACGTCTCCGATTTCATCCTAAAGGTCTTCCCCTTCCAACTGTCTCAGTCAATCGTCCAACTGTCCTTCATCCATCCTTTCTACATGCCGAAACCACCTCAGCATAACTTTCTCAATCCTTGTCCCTATATCTTCATTCACTCCACACCACTGTCTTACCACACTATTCCGCACTCTATCTCTCAAAAGTCACACAATACATAGGTACTTCATAGAGATGTGTAAATTTGCTAAGTTTATTACAGCTAGTGGCACGTAAGTGTAGCGGTGAACGAAACGTCTGCGCATAGGTCTCTCGCTCTCTCTCGCCTCTAGCCTCCCTACGATACCTTACTTTTGACTTTGCGCAATAACGGTCAGCGCTAGAGTTTCGTGCCGCTACTTGTACATAGTTCCTTTTCCTATGAGCAAGTGTTTTGGTATATGAGTTTTTGACGTTGGCCTATTGATACTCACATTAGATGATCCTGTGGAGGTGGGCTGTCCTGGCACCGAGTACTGCGGGCGGAAGTTGGAGAAGTTAGCGGCCGCGGCCGCGGCGGGAGTGAAGCCGGGCAGAGAGCCGCCCCCTTGGAAGCCAGTGGGGAACTGGGCCATTTGCGCTATAAAACAAATAAAGATAAAGAAATATATAACTGAGTCACAAATTATATTCAAAAACAGATTTGGTCAGTTTTCATTACAAGATTCAGTTCCACTACGCAGCGTTAGATTGACCCAAGGGATATATAAACGGGCCTTACATTTTCAAGATACCAAAAACGTCTACTAGGTCAAACAACGGTTCCATAGAATACAAGTAGTACGCCGTATACTTACCAGCAGGCACTGGGTTTCCGGCGGTGGCCGCCAAACGTGATAGAATAGAGCGCTCGGACATTTGCAAGCGTTGTGCCACGGGCGGGATCCGGGCTAACGTCGCCGGCAGACGAGAAACGTCCGATTTCATGTCTGAGAGCAACTCTTCCAGCTGATTCAGCACCTGAAATAGTAAATTAAAAGCTATCAGAAACTATACCGATATTTATAACTATTAGACAATAGAGCTGTTGCTGTTTTGTATACGAAAATACTTTCTTCTCTTCAATATATTGAGGTCTAATAAGCGCTTCCAAACATCATTTATAATGCGCAATGCAAAAATATGGAATCAGCTGCCAGAGTCTGTTTTTCTAGTGACTTAAGACTCTTAACGGCTTCAAAAAGAAAGTTAGTAAGGCATCTTCTGGGAAAGCTAGCACCATCGTCGACATTATCCTTGCCTATGCAAGTCTCAAGGTCAAGAGATGGCCCATAGTAAATAAAAAAAAGGTCTGTTAATAAACTATCACATACTTTACCTATCTTGTCTTCCAATCTGCGAAAAATCTTAGGCACAAATAAAACCACACAGACTACGCTGGCTTGGCCACATTCTACGAATGGAGGAGGATCAGGTAAAACAGGCGTTTCGGCTTTCTTGTGTCGGACTGGTGAGAGGCAGTACAAGACAGAGGCCGGTGGCTTTAAATGAAGACCCGCTTTAGGGTCGATGCGCCAGGATAGTGTTACAAAAACAGCAATACAGAGAATTATGCTTGTAGTGCAATTAGATAATTTACATACCTTGTGCAGTACAGCATTGGCGGGTTTATTTCCTGCCAGCGATTCCTTGCTGAGGTGCTGGTGCGATTCTGCCAGACACTCGACCTCTGCGAAGCGCGCGTTCAGCGACATGGCCGGATGGTTCGGGTCCTGGGTTAAGTTGAGATACGCAGCGCGTCGCAGTTGCTCCTCGATCACCAACGCTTGTTCTAGCAGCTGAGGGCAAAGATTTTAATAAGTTTTCTTCGACTGTTACAGTTTTTATAGAAACTCTCGATCAGGGTGTAAACGCTGGATACACGCGGACGCATTTGAATACGTACGTGTGGCGCCAGTGAAGAATACTCACATTCTAATTCATTGTGGGCCCATGGACAAAAAGGTATTATTAACATTTATAAAACATTACAAAAGCAATTTTGCAAATAAAGGTGTCACTCACAACTGATCTTTGTCCTCTGAAGTTGCGCTCAGGAAACGATTCGAGCAATCTTAGTACAATCCGACTCAAAAAATAGGAACTACATGGCTACTTGCTACCAACTTCAGAGGGACATAGATACGTTTGAGTATTGTACGAATAGCGGCACGAAACTCTAGCGCTGACCGTTATTGCGCAGTAGTCAAAAGTAAGGTATCATATGAGAGCTAGAGGACCATGCGCAGAAGTTTCGTTGACCGCTATAATTACGTACCGCTAGCTATACTTGTTGTTTTCTAAGATGATTCTCAGTCACATGGAATGAGATTTTATCTTTACACAAAACGCTAAAGTGAGAAAAGCCTTAACTAATAATCACCTTGAACCGCCTCGCCAGGAACTTGTTCTTTATCTCCAAGAAGTTTCCTTTTCCGACATCCATCTTGAACGGCTCATTGATGATGGCGAAACGCAGATCGTTCTGGATATCCTGCCAGCGACCGTATCCATGCGTAACGATGCCAGCCAGCAGCCAGTAGTCGTGCCTTCGGTGCCAGATCTCATATTCTCTGCCGGGGGCCGCGGCTCGCTCCTCGTTCAGCCAGAGAGTGTGGAGCTCAGTGAAGCCCCCATCTGCGATGTTGAACATGAACTTGCGTCGCTCCACTTTGAGATCTTCTTCCTCTTTCACGAGTACTACGTCGTCGTCGTCTTCATCCTGCGGAAATTATATACAGTTAAGACTTGGTATGAAATCTACGTAATGATCTGCTAAAGGCTGCTGGTAGAAGCTGGACAGGACAGGGCGCAATGGCACTCATTGGGGGATGCCTATGTTCATCTGTGCACTGCTATAGGCGGATGTTGTAATTGATGATAATGATGACGAAATCTATTGAAAACAATTACAAACTGCACAACTCTAAGCTGTTATTGAAATTTGAGGAGGACGAAAGCTAATATACCAAAATGCTAATGAATTGTGATTAGAATTATATGTCGAAAATTACCTTCTTTTCATCCTTAGTTTTGACAGAGCCTTCAGAGTCGGCCTTCTCGACCTTAACATCATCCTTCTTATCAACATCCTTATCCTTATCAGCCAAGAGATCCTTATCAGATTCTTTGTCATCTGTTTTCTTCTCCTCTTTAACATCCGCCGGTTCCTCTTTGACAACTGGTTCTTCGTCAACTGACATGCGTCTCTCTGGTTCTTTAGGCGGTTCTTCTGCATCTTTAGGAGTTTCTTTATCCTCTAGTTCCGGTTCTTCTTTTATATCACTTGTGTCCATAGGTTCCGGTTTGTCCTTTTCTTCAGATTTGTCGTCTGTCGATTTAGCCTCGTCTTTGTCATCTTTCATGGATTCCTCTGACTGTCCTGGCTCCTTTACTTGCGTGGGGGCGGGCGATGGTGCGGCGGATGTTATTGGCGTAGTGGTGGATGGAGCCGGACTGGCTGTTGCACTTTCTCCGGCCGCGTTCTTCACCGGTTCCACTGGCTTTCTCACCAACTCCGGCATACTGTAGTAGCCGTTGATGTGTTCGAACTCTTGAACCTTCTTTCTGATGAGGCTCATAACGCCGATTCGAGTTAAAACGTGTTGACGCGACAACCCCTCGCGGGGAACTCCGTCGGCGAATGTTTCCGCGTTATCCGCTCCTGGCTCGCACAAATGCCGCATGAATAGTGACACGTAAGCTTTGAAGTTTCGTTCGGACTTCCCTCTGAGATCTCTCACTAGCCATTGTGAGTTGAATGCGTCCTGCGGCGGCATTCCATATCGCATGATAGCGTTGAGGAATGACTTCCTCTGTCTAGCGTTAAAGCCGAGCACCTCCATGTTGCCGCCAACCCTAGCCAGTAGCGGCGGCAGTGGTCGGTCACGTTCTTCGCGTCTCTCTAACCTCCGCTTGCTGCGACGGCTGAGGAGATCTCCATTGTCATTCTTTTCATCGAAATCGTCATCTTCTTTATCATCCTCACTGTTTTGAGAGAAGTCAGAGTTGAAGTCTGATCCGTTTTCTTGCCAGGTCGAGTCCTCGCGGTTTTCATTCTGTGCCACGCTGCCGTCGTTGTAGTTGACCTGTTTGCGCAGACGCTTGCCTTTGCCGAGTGTTCTGGCTTGGTCTTCCTGGTGCTGTTCATAGTGATGCCTCAGTAGTTTTATCCAATATGCCGGGTCAGTGTTCTCAGCTTCTTGTTTTATAATCTCCGTATCAACCTCTTCTTCACCGTCACCTTCTTTAGTGGAGTAACTCGCTACTTTGAACGAGCTGAGGTATTCGTTAGCCCAAGATTCCTTCGACTCGATACCTTCTTTAGATCGATCCAGTAGTTCGCCGACCGCTTTGTCATCGTAGTGAATGGCTTCCTCTTTCCCGTCATCCTCTTTGAAGAGTTCCTCTGTACCGAATCGAAGGATATCATCCAGCTCTTGTTTTGTGAAGTTTGCCCCTTTTCCACCCATTCCAGGACGCACAACCAAATGGGTTAACATCATTTTCCTCTTAGCAACCTGCGTGACTCTTTCCTCCACGCTGTTTCGTGTCACGAACCGATAGATCATGACTTTGTTCGCTTGTCCGATACGATGGGCGCGAGAGAAGGCTTGGATGTCGTTGTGGGGATTCCAATCTGAATCGTAGATAATTACAGTGTCAGCGGTAGCCAAATTAATACCCAAACCTCCTGCTCTCGTAGATAGCAAGAATACAAACTGTTGCGCGCCCGGAGCATTGAATCTATCTATAGCTTCTTGACGGATGCTACCCGTGATACCGCCGTCAATTCGCTCATATTTATATCCCTCGCCCTCCAAGAAGTCTTCTAGGATATCCAACATTTTTGTCATCTGTGAGAAGATAAGCACTCTGTGGCCTTGATCTTTCAGTAGCTTCAGCATTTTTGACATCAAAACTAGCTTACCGGATGCCTTGACGAGTGCTTGCGTATCGTAATTCCCGTGGGGTCCTAAAGGCGCCTCTTCAGCTGCTACCGGGAACAGGTAAGGGTGGTTGCAGCACTTCTTCAAATCCATCATTACATTGAGAAGGGACACGGTTTGACCGCCGCCTTTAGGGTTCAGAGCTTCGTAGTTCCTAGTCAGAATATACTTGTAGTATTTCTTCTGCATTGGAGACAGTTCCACTCGAACAATGAACTCTGATTTGGTCGGCATGTTTTTCAAGACGTCGGCTTTGAGACGTCGCAGCATGTGGGGACCAAGCATCTCGTGAAGCCTCTTCACTTGCTCCTCTTTTGAAACGTCGGCAAATTCATTTTGGAAAGCGGCCAGCTCGCAGAACTTATCTTTGTTCAAGAAGTTGAGGAGATGGAACAATTCTTCTAAGTTATTCTGTAAAGGTGTACCAGTTAGCAGAAGCTTGTAGCTGATGTGATAACCGGCCAGGAGTCGGAAGAATTTAGATTGATTAGACTTCAATCTGTGAGCTTCGTCTACAACTAACACGGCCCAATCTATAGAACCGAGACACGTCGCGTCAATGGAAATTAACTCGTAAGACGTTAGCAAAACGTTAAATTTCACTGAAGATTTAATTTTGGAGGGTCGTCCGCCCCTGTTGGCGTTGTCATCGAACGTCAACTCATTTTCTCTGATGACCGCTCGGGAATCTTTGTCACCAACGTACGTAATGCAGTAGAGATCCGGCGCCCAGAGTTCGAACTCTCGCTCCCAATTGATGATCGTTGATAACGGAACAGAGACAAGGAAAGGTCCTTTGCAATGTCCTTCTTTGAAGAGAGAGTATAAGAATGTTACTGTTTGAATAGTTTTTCCAAGACCCATCTCGTCAGCTAGGATTGTATCAATACCGTTGCCCCAGGAATACCGCAGCCAGTTGAGGCCTTCCAACTGGTAAGGATGAAGCTGCATGCCGGTTTCATAGACGAATGACGGTTGGTCGTCGTATTTCTTGTTGAGGTTTGTGAGAGGGCGATCTGGGGGCGGGTTGTACTTCCGGTTCCGGAACTGAATACCGCCGCTGTCGTCGTCCTCGATGATGTCTCGATTCTTGGACTTGCGGCCTGGTTTCTTGCCTTTCCCTTTTGATTTGCCTTCGGATGTCATGTATGCACGCATATCCTGAAAAATCATAAATATTTGGATTAACCAATTCTCTTTTACAAACTGAATAAAGTAGTCAAAAATGTATATTATTATAACATCCCAAAAATATCCACTCAGCCTGCCCATGAATACAGAATTTCGACAATGTAAGGACTCGGTAGTGCAGTTGGCTGCGCGTCACGGAAATTTCTGGGACATTAGAAAATCTTAGATTTTCCCTTAAATGTGGGTCATCAACTCAAGTTGACTAAAGCCAAGATTTGGTTTTTGGTTTTTTTTACGTGTTTAACTGAAACTGGTACCTAAATGTAATCTATTGCCTTTACCTGATAATACTCGACTGCGTTCTTCAATCCATTTATATCAGCATGTTCAGATTCCCAAGTGGCCTGATCGTATGAGAGGTCGCGCCACTTCACGAGGTAGTAAGTGGTGCCATCGCGACCTGTTCGGTGATTGATGACGCGGTGAACCACCAGCCATTCTGGTTTCACTCCATACCTTCAAATAATACGTAACTGATGTAGTAAATGGTCTACGATTGATATGGGATAGTAAAGTTGGCTAGTTGGCAGGCAATGGATGAGAAGAGCCAAGGATTGGACTCAAGGCCGAACAATTGGGAGAGACCTACCTTCAGTAGTGGACTGCTATAGGTTGATGAAAGTGATGAAAAAAAAAGTAAACTAATCAATCAATTTATAGATGAATAATACAGATGATAAAGATGTAATGTGCTATGTTTTGTCGAGAAAGACTAATTTCTAACAAATTTAAAACTTTGCTTGTCACCTAGAGTTCCCTCTATATTGTGAGTATTAGGTACTATGTGTAGTAATAGTCATCAATGTAGGAGTCCACTGCTGGACATAGGCTTCCCCCAATGAGCGCCATTGCGCCCTGTCCTCAGCTCGACCCATTCAGCTTCTACCAGCAGCCTGTGTAATGCTATGCCACATACCTGTAAAACTTTTCTTCTAACATCTTCTCATCTGTATCCTCGCCTTGTTTCTGTCCTTTCAGCCGTTTTAGGCGGCTGTCTCTCTCGTCTAAGGGCTCCTCCAGTTTAGGCGGCTCTTCGCAGTCATATTTTCGCATGTAGTACCGGTACATTAAAGGGTGGAATACGTCCAACTGTAAAGGTATCAGAGCTTTATTCCAGGGCTTATGGACATGTTTCGAGTGTGTTGCTATTTGATAGATTAGGGGTGTAAGAGGTTCCAACCCCCATCTCCGGAACCCAAGCCAACCTCACCTGCACGTGGTACACCCTGCTAACTAACAAACGGGGCTCTGGCGGCCGGCTGATTGCGACATAGCGCAGCCTAACACCGGCACAGCTAAATCCCCTGGCCACCGACGGGCAGCAGCGTCGGCGGTGCGAGAAGCTGTACCCTGCGATCCCCAACCCGCATGCCCAGCGTGGGGATTATGGCAATATCCCCCTTCTTATAGGGGAGGCCTATGTCCAGCAGTGGACTGAATAGGCCGTTGTTGTTGTTGTTGTTAACATAAACCCAACTAAATCGAAACGCAACCTAGCGTATCCATTGAAACGGAGTGTGCAATGTGTGTGGAGTGGGGAGATGTGCAATATTAACAAATGGAATCGCTTCAAAACGGTATCACGTAATGTTAACGCAATCATCTATTGGTCAAATTTGCACTCTTGCACTTTGGGTAACTGACTAAGGCATTACAAAATATTGACAAAATTAGATTTGTGATATAAATGCAACTAGAAAACATTTCAGGAAGCCAATCAGACAAAAATTTTACTAGTCTACTCCTGCCATTACTTCTGTAACATTTGAACTGTTTTTATTTAGCATCTATGTTGCACAAAATTGGGATACCTAATCAATATTTAGTTTTTCGTTAAGTTAAAATGTCAACAAAATTTAATGTTTTAACTTTAATGTACCATATATGTAATATGATTGCAATAAACATTGAATACTGTTATAATAATAAAATAAATAAATAATAAAATATCGAGGCACTTACCTGTAGTTCAGATATCCAACTGCAATGCCAGTAGGACATTTCGTGCCACTTGACGAAGAACTCCCGCTGCCGCGGCGATTTGTTTTTAGAGGTCTGCTCCTTCCAACGCCATGTGAGAATCTTCGCCACTTTACCTTCCAGTGGAGGACACTGGAGAATAAAGAGCAAGTAAACAAGAGTTCATAAAGCTGTAACAAGTATGCAAGTTTTTTAATAGATTTAAAACTCACAAATAATTAAACTGTTTTTATTTGTAATTATTAATAACCCAAGTAAGAAGCTGGACTTATATGTAATGCGATTACTAACAAAATTATGAATATCCAAGAAACTAACGTGAATTAACTCATCCATATTAAAATTCGGGACATACCATTACATCGGTAAAGGCACTGACGTCGTTTCGACTCGTTCAGGGAGCCTTTTTTAGGGGCAGTGAACGCGACGTGACACTATGACACAGACCCGGAATAAATATCTGCAGATCATGCAAACATTTGTCTGGAAACGGAATCGAACCCGCAACGTCTTACTACACAGCCGGCTTTTAACCCATAGCGCTAACAAGGTGCTTTAATAGTTTCTCCGATCTGATATCGACCTATGCTTCTACCAAATGACTCAGAAGGGAATCCTCGAGGCCCTAACTTAATGCTCGGAAAATGAGAAGCTTGCTGCTGCTGCCGTCAGAGTCGTCCAGTGATGTCAAGGATAACTTCGATAAACTTGATAGCGAAGAATAAAGGAAACGTTCGTCAATAAGACTAATAGCAAGCAGATAATAATGAGGATGGAAGATGCTCACACTACATCGCGGACACTTCCAGTCTCCATCGGGCACTTCCTCCAGCGGCGGGTTGAGGCAGAAGCGATGGTACGCTGATGGACACGAGTCACAGCATAGTAGCTCTCCACCGTCCTTGCAGATTCTGGATGACAAATATTGAACAGTTACTATAATTTTCAAAGGCCAGTATGCAACAGTTCAAGTTATTTTAGATTAGGAAGGGCCTGACAGCCTTACGCGGCCGTCGAACAAATCATCTTTAAATGCTTTAATTGAAAACTGTTTGCGCAAATTATTTTCTACTAATGTGAACAGGACAGGGCGCATTGACGCTCATTAGGGGAGGCCTATGTCCAGCAGTGAAATGATCTCTAATACTTTTGATTCCCAAAATATCCGAAAGTTTTAAAAAGATGTGAAATGTGAAATTATTATACCTTCTTCACGCCAAAACTAGTAAACGGATTAAGCTGAATTTTTGTACATATTATTTAGTTCTAGAACAGGAATAGCATATTATGCTACTTTTCATCCGGGTACAACGCGAGCGCCGAGTGCCGAAGTTAGTGTAATAATAAAACAAAGCAACTGGTACATCGTAATGCAGGCAAATGACAACAATTAGACAGGGTTCATGTGAAATACTTATAACCTGTAACATGCAATTTAACACCATGTGAAAGCAATAAATGTATTGTATTGTATTGTAAAAATGTACTGTAACCGCTGTAAGATATACGATATATATATTTTTACATTATTTCATCACCATGGATAACTTTACCTGCAGAACTCCTGGTGCTCATCATCATCATCCTGATCCTGGTTGCCTTCGGCCTCGCAATGTGGACAGGACCAGCGTCCTTCCGGAGTCTCCTCCAACTCTGGCTCCAGACAAACCAAATGGTATGCCCGGGGGCATGTGTCGCAAAGTATAATCTCGCCACCTTGTTGACACACCTAGCAAATAAATAGAACTTTATTTAAACGATGCACTTTAAGCAACTAAATCTATTTTGGTGAGTAGCGCGGTTGCAAACTGATTGTAAATGAGAATTACATTTAGAATTGCATTATATAATTTGCAATTGTATAATCGTTATCCAGAAGGTCCACGACAATTCACCGAGTAAAAAATTTCGTGTTTAATTTCTTGCGAATGGTCGAATTTCTATCAAATCCAATATTGCGGTCGTACCTATATTATGTGAAATAGAGTAGGTTTCACAACGTTCGGACTGTCACTACACGAAATTCGAGCCCAAATATCAGTTTGTTTGATTACGAATACCAATAGCACGAAACCAAACACGTTATTTCCCTTGTCTCATGCTAGGCGGTGTCGGTACGTTTTTTGTACTTCCGATATAAACTAAATTAACTGATTTGTGCATAGTGTGAATAGTGCGTCGAGAAATACTTGTAAAAACGTAGATTCATGTGATTGGAACAGTATTTTTTCTTGCACTTGTTACCTAGGATTGTACTTGACAAAATATTATTTTGCTCTTGTAACTACGTACCTCACAATAATCCTGGTGTTCATGCTCGCCCTCAGCGCCGTCTGGGAACTTGTTTGTCGTCTTCAACTTATTCTTCTTCTTTTTCGTCTTGTTGCCGATCTTTGTCTTTGCTTTCTTCTTGGGTTGCTGTTGAGGAAAAATTATGATGCAAAGAAGGGAAATTATTATTGTTCTTTTTTAAAATAAAGCAACAGAATATCCAGGACATGCATTTTATTTTGTGTTGCTTGGATTCCCACCAGCGATTTTGACTAAGGGATGAATTTATAGTAACTATACGCTGTGCAGTTTAAAAGTAACTTGGTATCACTACTAATATTATAAATGCAAAAACAACTTATATCGGTATGCTTTCAGAGCTAAATCGCTGATGTTGTTATGGAGATAACATAAACACTGGACTTCGGGGAAAGAGGGACATGCAAATATCACAATAATGGGTAATCTCTAACCCTCCTTCCAGGCATGGTAAACATAACATAACTTAACCACGCCATAATCACCTAACTCACCGTAGGCAATTTTTTTTTTGGGAGGTTTCTCATATATAAAATTGCTTTCATCCTGCAATGGGTTTGTTGATCGCTGAGCAATTTGAGTTGTATGTCAGTTTGAAATATTCTTAATCGCCTTACTATATTCTATTTTTGGAAATTAGTAAAGCGTCATAAACAGCTACCAGTTGTCTAAACACGGAGCTATATCTACTTAGTGCAACTAAACAAATTAGAAAGGGTAAGGCTTAGTTTCGTACCGGAGCGGCATTCTCATCGACAGGCACGGCGCCCTCGGGGGCGGCGGCAGGCTCCGGTTTAGGATCCTCCGCCTCCGCCAACATCTGTTCGAACTCAGCGTCAGAATCCGAGTTCACGCCGGCACTGCCTTCCGGGTCTTCCTCCTGTAACGTTCAAATATGTCCTCATCTCACAACTTTGCAGATTCAAATGATCCCACACCCTATGATAATTCAAGCATATAAATGAGTTTGTTATATCTCACCCTACTACTTACGCTTACTAAACTTCATCGCGAGGGTACTTTTCAGCTTACGGCCTGGCTTGCTAAATAGGTTGGCGCCCGGGTCCGAGTTTTAGAGCTTAACTGGTAAGCTCTCCACACCCAGTGATAAAAAAGTAGGTAATATAAAATAAGGTAGTTAACTCACACTGATACTCACGCTGCCAGTTTGCTTGCGCTTACTGAACTTGATCTTGCACGTGGGTACTTTGGGCTTGCGACCTTGCTTGCCATGGCCGCGTGTTTGGGCGTACAATAAGCTGTTGCAGATGCTAATGGTTCCACACCCATTGATAACAAAGCAAAAGAAATAAAATAAGGTTGTTATAACTCGGGCTGCTAGGTTGCTCCCGCTTACTAAACTTGATTCTTGAGAGTGGGAACTTTGGTCTTGCGATCTAGTCCGCGTTTTAGAGTTTACCAGTTGCCAGTTATTTCACACCCAATGATAACAAAGCAAAATAATAAATAATGAACTTGATCTTGAGCGTGGTGGGTACTTTTGGTGGCGTCTATAGACCTACCAGTTGCCAATGATTCCACAAGCAATACCACAAAGAAAAAAATAAAATATGATTGTTATAACTCACACAGATACCCTGCTAGGTCGCTTGCGCTTACTAAACTTGATCTCAAGAGTGGGCACTTTGGGTTACACAAGTGACCTCATGTTAGACCTTACCAGTTGTCAACGATTCCACACCCAATAATATAACTAATGATTAACAAAGCAAGAAAAATAAAAGAAGGTTGTTATAACTCACACTGATACCCACGCTGCTAGTTCGCATGCGCTTACTAAACTTGATCTTGAGCGTGGGTACTTTGGGCTTGTAACCTAGTCCGCGTGTTAGACCTTACCAGTTGTCAACGATTCCACACACAATGATAACAAAGCAAAAAAATAAAAGAAGGTTGTTATAACTCACACTGATACTCACGCTGCTAGTTCGCTTGCGCTTACTAAACTTGATCTTGAGCGTGGGTACTTTGGGCTTGCGTCCTGGTTTGCCGCGCGGGGTTGCGCCCGCTGTCGCGTGTTTGGGTTTGCGGCCCCGTTTGCGAGGCACCGCGATACCTTCGTCGCTCACTTCCTCTTCCACTTCCTCTTCTTCAGGCTCCTCTAATGTGTCGTCATTCTGGAAATGTTACCAATACTTTTTATTTATAGACTCTTTTACAAATACAGGTAAATAAACTACTAAATAAAGAATATTTCATCTTTATTTAGTAGAAACCATACGGAAAACTTATAATTGCATTTTTTTTTTTATTTACACTACGTAACGCGACACAACAGATAATAATTGACTAGAAACTCTGCTTGGCTTATATTTTTTTTAAATAATTAAACACTTATTATTCTTAACTATCACATTGTTTTTGAGGAAGTTGGAGACAGTTTCGTCCCAGTTTTATCTTTAGCATGTAACATGCAGAAATCTACTGGAGGAACTTTCTCAATTTGGGAAGTTTACCATAATCACCATAAGAAGCTTGGCAGCTAGATTAGTGACCACATATACCAATTGTATGGAGTACATGCCCTTTTCTTGATGGTTGCTCCCTTGCAGGTCAGTTTAGACCTGGTTAGTGTCAAAGGATTTTGGGACACAGTTTTGACGAAATGACGCCAATTTGTGCCATTATATCATCAATATGAATATTAATCATATAAAAAATATTAGAAAGGGATATAATAACATCACTTGCATATACATAAATTTACCTTGGGTTCCTTTGGTGTCCGTCCGCGGCTCTTCGGCGCATAATCGGACGCTGTGGACGTGTTGTCCTCCGATACTACATTAGCCGAGCCTTGATTGCTGAGGTGAGGGTTAGTTTCACAGAACAACCGCCATTTCGCAGCCACCAACATCATCAATTTTGATACTGGCACCTAGTATAACAAGTTTCAATTAATTACACTTTGGGTAGTGATGGTAGGTAGAGTAAGGTCATGACATGACAGAGTTAAGACTATATAAAAAAGGGTTTGGCAAACCAAGAGCTAGGTCGACATCTATGGACGGCATTGTTGCCGTACAAGGAAAGACATGAATGCAAAAAGCTCAAAACTATTTGCAATGGCGGCGGGGCGGCCACTAGTCATCATATAAAAAATCCGAATACAAACTCAGCATATATGTATATATAATTATAATCTTGGTCTTGATAGAATAGGACTTACGATTTTATATAAGGATCATATGCAATATCTTGTGCTTATCAATTATAATGGATCTATCTACCTTAGGGTTCTCCTTGACAATCATAGGGCGTAAATGCTGTTGGAAGAGTTTGTAGGACGTCAAGTTCTCTAGATCGGCGTCTGAATACTCGATGTCCACATCTGTGAGTCCAAATGATGAGCACACCTCTTCCACTGTTGGCATACCTGCTGAATATTGAGCTTAAATTAAATTGAAGAAAAAGCTGATTCGTTCTTAGCAATAGTATCAACCTAATTTTATAAATGTTTAAGTGTTTCACCTATCAAGTCTGTAGTGACTGAACAGATTCATTACAAAGTGTACATTTTATCCCGGTACCACGCCAGCGGAGCCGCGTGCGAGAATATAAACCCTCTGAACTTAGATGGGTGAAAATTATGAAATTGATTTGCATGCTTTGGAACAATAAGTATGTTAACGTTGGTCCCTTTTTCAGTCATCAAGACACTGCCTAAAATACTGTGTAATAGTGAGTTATTAGGTAAATAGTCGTCAGTTGACTGTACAAATCTAGAACTAGATAGTATTATTGAATGTTTAGCGTTTTATTTTAACTGGGAAAGTACAGGGAAACCTGAATTCACATTAAATTGTCTTATGAACCATTTACTCTTTTACAGACTTCTTATGGAGATTATTTTGGTATAATTTTATTTTTTAATCAAGCGCGAGTTTTCTCTAAAAAATGATGAAAAGAGCATGTTTTACTAATGTGGACTCACTTTCATTGGGTGTTTTAATATGTGAATAATAATGCTAAGTTCTTTTACCTGATCCAGAATCTGAAGCGGCGGGAGTAGAAGTTGCAGTGCCGTGTTTACTAGTGCGGCCCTTACGGGACTTCTTGCTAGAAGACATTGCACTTAGGGCATAGTCACTGTCACCTTCAGCCTCCATTTCAGCCCCGAAGTCTTCGTCCTGAAAAGCATCAGACATGATCTAAGCTTAGGCCTTTGCATCAAGTCCAGAAGATTTATACAGCGTGAAGTGGTAACTTTTTTTCACTGACCGGGATGCTGTAGTCCATGAGACATGATTACATGGAGAAGGCTTGTCTAGCACCTATCTCTATACATATCAGCCTAATACACAGCAAGGACATGGTCAACTTGTGGTCATCATGATGTTTACTTTCATCGTTTTATCATGTGAGGAAAAGGATTGGAGCACGGCTGAGATTGGAACCCAAGACCTCTGGATCGGAAGTTGGGGTACAGTTGACTAAGTGTCCTGCCCAACTCAACTTGAGCCCCAATATCCACTCGCTGACGTCATGGACTTAATTTACCTGCTTGCGCATTTCGGTATTGGTGACTACAGAGTCAGACAGCTAAACGTACGATGCTGAGCTTGGTGCGCTCCGTAGCTTTTTGTGCTACACTCATTTTATGCATAGCCTCCTTCGTGAGCTGCCACGTCTCAGCACCATAGGTCATAGTTGGCAGGACACATAAGTTAATTCTTGTAGATTATTCACAGAAAATTTGGTAAAAATTTTAGGCCTTTGCCATAGATGACAGATGATGAATTCATTAAATTGAAATTTAAACAAGTTTGTAAAGTCTGATCCTTATCTGTAATATATATCCACAAGGAATTCTTCATGGACTAAAAAAACAAACAGACATCCACAATTCCACATGGATAAAAAGTAGGTAACATAGGTGCATGGGGAATTTTGATGACCAGTAAAGAGTGTTAAAAATATTGTTTAAGCCTCAATAATGAATGAATGAATGAAATTTTTATTCACTAGAAGCAGCCGGTGTAAGTTTCATAGGTCATAAATAATTTCTATAGCTTCCAATATGCTTGTAGGTGTAGCAAAGTCATGCTAGTAGCAAAGATTGTCTTAGAAATACAATATTAGAAAAATGGTGGCTGGCACCTAGCTCAGACTAGGGCTGGATCGAGAAATGTTGTATAATCAAAAGGAGGCCTATGCCCAACAGTGGGCCGAAAATGGCTTAAATGATGATGAATCCACAAGAATTCTTACAATACTATTAATCCTAATATAGAAAATATTTGAACACTACTAGTTGGGTAAGTAATTTGTTTAAAACATTTAAAAGTTTATTAAACAAGGTTAACAATACAATAGTACAGTTATTAGATATTGTCAAAGTGATGCCTATGATTAATTTGTAATGTAATCAATAAACCTTTACTCCTTGCTTAGACGCATTTCACTATCAAAGATGATTTTCCTTAAGGCGACTATACAGGTCAAACCTCCCTCTCGCTCGCACTATTCAACATTTTTAAAGATATAAAATAACTGAATGTAGTTGCAAAATAGCAAACCTTCACGGCCTAGAAAATAACAATACAAAAGTTCAGCAATAATATCATGTTGTTTTCCTACCAAAAAATTTGCACCAAAATTGATCACATTGGTACAAGTTTTTTGGTAAGAAAATGTGATAGAATCAAAATGATATTATTGCTGAACCTTTGTTTTGCTATTTTCTAGGCTGTGAAGGTTTGCTATTTTGCATAACTACATTCAGTGATTTTATATCTTCAAAAATGTTGAATGGTGCAAGCGAGAGGGAGGTTTGACATGTACAAATCAGGCAATAAACTTAAAGATAGTGACAATATTTTAGTCACCATAAGACTTAGACATTCCCATGGATGATCTATGTACGATATTATACATATCCTATAATAACTGGGATCCTAGCCCACTAGCGGTTAAGTCAACACTGTTAGAAAATAAACACTTACCTCTTCACTCTCATTCTTTCGCTTCTTCTTTTTCTTTCGGCCCTTTTTATCTTCTCCTCTGGCCTTCCTCTTCTTTCCCTTCTTTTTCTTTCTACCATCTTCTGGAGAATAGTCTTCATCTTCCTATGTAAATACAAGTTAAATAGTAAAAAGTTTTAGAAAATTATTTAAAGCGATGTACCTATTTGAAGTAAAAATTTTACCTTTGGTGGAACTTCGTCACTATCACCAGAGTTCTCATTCTGGCCTTCACCTTCTTCAACATCCTCATCACCTGCAAGATAACAAACTGGTCAAACCACTCCTTTTACAGAACACACCTGGCCAACATGCAGGAAATCTATCATCCAGCTATTATTTTTCTCCCACAGGTGCACACCTCGCGCTAAGGTCACTAATCCCTTTGTTTGGCGGCGTCCATTTTGTTAAGTAGTAATGAGGGGATATCGCATGTACTTTTCTGTCACAACCTGCCACTCAAAAATATTTACAACCATGAAACACCAAAACACCATTAGTGCACTTCTTGAATCGGTCTTCCTGAAGCCCGGTAAACGATTATGGACACTAGTTCTGAGGAATCTTAGTTTCCAAATCAAAAAAATCTAAATTTTTAATTGCATACCGCAAGTAAACACATGATACCGCTATTCGCGGCTTACCTATGACATGCTAGCAAAATTGACCATTTACCTGCGAAAGAGCCGTCTACTTCATCATCTGATGCCATTTAGATCACGATAAGTATACAATCTGAGATAAGCTTTAAGATTTTGGTCTAGAAAAGATAAAGGACGCGCAGTTTTTGCGACAAATGGTAATTAATTCAGAAATTGATGCCGCCGTCACTACGCGGCGAACTAGCAAGATGTTCTGTCTCGCTCACACTTTCGAAAGAAGAAAAAAAAGAAATTATAGGGTTGCTAGGATTTCAGAGAAAAATCTACTAAATTATGCAGGTTTGACTTAGTCAGCGGCTCCCAAACTTTAGTAAGTTTGGACTCAGAAAATATTTTAGGAGGAAGTACATAATTTACCCACCAATGAAAAGTTTTGTATTATGCAGGAAGTACCTTCCTAAAGTAGAGTGTAACCAACACGTGCAGTAAACCAATTAAATACATATAAAAATTACAACAAATTAAGATTTTTTTTACACAATCTTATTATATTTACAATCAACAAAAAAACTTATGAACCAACTAAGAATTACATAAGTTTTTGAAAAAAAGATGTCAATTTCTGGCAGCGATCAGTTAGGCAAAGCCACAGTTTGGCTAGGTGTGGTCACGACAACGATTAGACGGGTACCTACAGGAGGATTCTACCTCCATTTTCACTTATAGATGTCACAAACAAGATACAACAAAGGAATTACCTACATCAGGGATCCTTAATTTGTTTACACTCAAATATCAATTATATCAATTGGGGGTCTATGGCACCTCTCAACCTCTATCGTGTCGACCGTTTATTTGCTCTGTTGGACTGTTATTATCCCTTTCTTATGTATGGAATATTGAAGATGGAAGACAAGGCTAGCAAATAAATGCATAAACGAGTACCCTTTCCATGGAATATTTTTTTAGTACGACTGAATTTCTACTTTGCGAGGTAAACACAGTGTGTGTTTACACACCACGTGCACCTCCCAAACTCGTTGTATTTGTGGATGACGTTTTACTGTTATTGGTGATCTTGTGAAGTGAAAAAGTGCAATTAAGGATGAAATAAGGTAATTAAAGCAGATTACTACTAATTGTAGCATAGTTTAGGTATTCATATGCGTATGTTTGATTGTATGAAAAATACGACTAAAATACATGAAATTAAGTTGCATTGTTTAAACAATATCATAAACGACTTAAATATTCGTTCCATTTGTTAAAATTTGCCATAAAACTGGGTACTTGTACCGTAGTAAATATTTATTAGTTTTTGCATTATTTGATACTTAGGAATATTATTATTTTTATTAAATCTTGTAGATAGTAAAATTGACTTCACAATTATGTAATTTAGTAGCAAGTTACCGTTACTATATTTTCTAACCTTAAAAAAAAATGTAAAAATAAATAGGAATTTTAATTTTAAATCTGAGATTTTTTCTTTACATTTATTTATATATTAAAAGTAAAAAGTATAAATAGATAGAAAATTTTAAAAGCTTTTGAAATAAAAAAAAATAGGTTGTTTAAAAAAAAAAATATAAATTTCATGAAAAAGGCCAACACGTTGAAGGGGGCAGGGCCCTTCACGAGCCTTTTTCTATTGGGAAATCAGAAATGAAATCCCATTATGTAATACACACACATTTATTTGTTAGTATCTTTACTTTTTACAGTTTTAATGAATCCTATCGTTTACACACATTTTTATACTTTTCAATTGCAGAGCCGAATTATAAATTTCAATCTGTTTTTTACACTCGTAACAGTCACTTCTGTGTTGTCATAGTAATCAAAACCATAAATTCCCAATACTCCACTCAAGTTAAAGTTCGATTTTATTATATTTTTTAATTCATTAATTTTAATCTACTAACAAAAAAAAATTGTACTTGTTACGAAAAGAAAGAACAGGAAGGGCATCCCTAAATAATAATGACATTCAGTAACTTACATTAATAGTATTCCGTGCTTACATATTTACTTGGACATTTGTGACAAATAACCTAAGTAGCTAACATTCAAAATATAACCAACTTAAATTTTATCCTCCAAAAAACCTAGGATCAACTAAATATTTTAAAGTACAGAACACATTTACATAATACTTATAAGTTCACAAACATAAGTACATATATGGTATAGGTATCTACTGCTTCAATACAAACCAAGTAATTTACACAAGTATTCGTGTCTGTGTTTTGGCAATGGTTTGGTAAATATATCAGCTCTATTTTCATTTGAAGATATATATTTTAGTGAAAATAATCCTTTGTTAACAATATCCTTTATTAAATGTACTTTTATATCTATAATTATGTTTAGACCTCTTACTATTTTCATAACTTTCTATCATCTTTATAGTGCTTTGATTATCAATTAGCAACAAACAGTTTAGGTCTTTATCACAATTTAAATCTTTCAACACTCCTTTTACACTATTTCACTTACAATGAAGAAGAAAACCATTTATTGTTATATATGCCAAAAAAATCTACAAAAAATTACGAGAACAACTGTGTTTTTATTATTTTTTTATCTCTAAAACTGACCAAGATATCAAAGTGCAAAGCTAACATTTTCGGTCTAAGCCGCGGACCGAGCGCGATATCGTTGATGACGTCACGGATCCTGCCTCCGCGCGAGTGACTCGGGGATTGGAAACATTTACCCCAATGTGCCCGTCGCGCGCGGAACTACTTTGTTTATTTTAAATAAGAAACAATAAAAACTACATGAGTTCATATAATAAATGTTGTATTGTGTCTCAGTGTAAAAATAGGGCCACAAAAACACCCGAAAAGTTGTTTTTTTACGTTCCTAAGGATGCGAAAATCAGAAAAAATGGACAAATGCTATGAGAAGAGCACATCCATTAGGGCCAAAAACAACAGCATATATATTGTTGTGAGGATCATTTCTATGTCAATTGTTCAAATACCATGTGAAATACTAAGTAGTAGGTACTTAACCTTGCCATGTGAAATACTAACTAAGTACCTAGGTAGGTAGGTAGGTAGACTAGGTAGGTACTTGGTTCTTGCTAGTAATAATAATAATAATAATAAATAATGCGGGACGTAATCACACAGCATCATGTAGCCCCAAACTAAGCAGAGCTTGTATTATGGGAACCACATGATTGATATACTACACATATAATTTTTTTTTTTGTAAATACATACATATCATACATAGAAAACACCCAGACCCGAGACAAATATCTACAGAATATGCAAACATTTGTCCCGCAGCGGGAATCGAACCCGCAACCTTCTGCGTCTCAGGCGGACCTTCGCCCACTGCGCCACAGAGGCCGTCAAATAATAAGTAATATGCTTTTTAGGGTTCCATACCCAAAGGGTAAAAACGGAAACCCTATTACTAAGACTTCGCTGTCCGTCTGTATGTCTGTCTGTCCGTCTATCTGTCACCAAGCTGTATCCCTTGAACCGTGATAGTTAGACAGTTGAAATGTTCACCGATGATGTATTTCTGTTGCCACTTTTTTGCCGTTTTTTTGCTCGATATTAATAACAGCAACAGGTAGACGCTTGAAATATGCGCAGAATATTTTGTTTATATATTTACTTCAAAAATAAATAATTAAATTAAATTAAAATGAATTAAGGGGGGCTCCCCGATGCATTTATATATTAGTAGGTATGTAGGGTACTCGACTCGCAGTTTATTGAACCATTCCAAGGTTAATGATTTCTTTATTTTTATAAAATATTCTGCCACCATCATATCGTGAACTATGGGAAGGTTGTTAGATTGTCCTTTTTTAAATCCTTCTTCCATTTTAGTTCTAAAACAATAAATTACACGATACACTCACTCAATCAGCATTCTTTTAAATTAATAAAAATAACCAGAGCGCACGAGAGCAAACAACTTAACAGCGAAATGTACTACGGACGCCCGCCGCCGCCGAGCGATGACGTCACGCGCTACTCGCGATCACTAGCGAGATTTAAAAAACCTACGTAAACTTCCCATGCTTACAACTTCGGTAATATTGCACCGATCGATGCGAAATAAAAACTAAAATAATGTGAATGGTCTAGACTTTGATTCTACGTACGTAAAAGTGTTATATTTTGACCTTGTTATCTTCTTCATTAGTGCTGCTGCTACATATTCTGATTCTGCTGTTGATAGTGCAACGGTTGGTTGCCTTTTGGAACTCGAACTTACTAAGTTTCCATAGTGAAATATTGATGACCCACTAATGCTTTTGCGGTCATCTCTCATTCCACCTCAATCTGCATCTGAAAAACTGTTAAATGGTTATTTTGTTGTACTTTATATACTAACCCTTTGTCTTTTGTTTGTGAATCCTAAGATACCTGAATATCTTAGGATTCTCTTCCCAGATTTCCATAACATAGTTGTCGGACAATGCAAGTATCTGCTGAGGAATCCTGCTGAATATGCAATGTCTGGCCTGCTTGTTGTGGCCAAATACATGAGTGATCCAACAAGTTCTCTGTTCTCAGAGCCGCGGGAACCCATGGCGTTTAGGAGAGACGCTCGAGGGGAGAGGGTTTTACCTATGATGTTAGTAAGATAGTAGGCTCTTACTAACATCATAGGTAAAACATAGGTTATGGCTCACAAAAAATATAAGTACCTACTCGAAAATCTCGAGTAGATATCTTTTTCCAAGTCATCATTATCATTTCCTTGCCCTTATTCCACTCTAGGTGAGGACGGCACAACATTTTCTTTCTCTATATATATTCACTCCTATCAGCCGTCAATTCTGTATTCACTCTTTTCACTCCCATATCCTCTCACACGATCCATCAATCTCTTCTTCGGCCTCCCTCTACTCGTACATCTAGTCACATCCATACTCATCACTCTTATAGGCACATGGATTTCATCCCTCCTCATCGCATGACCATACCAATACTATGCTAATCTTCCACTCCTCACCTTATTTGCGTAATTTAAAAAAAACGTACATTAAAATTGAGCACGAAAACGGAAACTATGAACGTTTCCATTTTGCGCAACTTATACTAGGGGTAGTAGATTCTTTAGTTTATGGGGCATTTGTGGGTCGCGAGTTATTTGTGAGATCTGTTGCCATTCCATCCATCCCGCATTAATTCTATTTTATACTTAAGAAGAGCGAATCAAGGTACTAAAAATTGGAGTAGACTGTTAGGGTTACACCATGCAAGGCAATCTGGGAAAAACTAAAGGAACTAAGCGCTGACAGAAAAGTTATTCAGCTTTAGTCCAGCAGATTTTTAGACTCTCTCCAATTTTTTCTGCCATTTTTCCAGTCTGCCTTGTACCACAGCAGCATCTTTCTTCTCCGACGAAAACAATATTATCATGTGACACCGGCTTCGGACCGGATGTTCGTTCACGTTTCAGCATACATTGCGTTCACAAGCCTCATATACCTCACAGGCATTCTCTTCTCTTTGAAAGCCCATCACAGAAACTCACGGGGCACGCGGTCATAATCATAAGCCTTCTCAAGACCAATAAGACCATGTGAAGGTTTTTATGCGCAAGCCGCATAATTGGCCTGGACAAAATGTAGCGTCTCTTGTTCCCCGATTCCCAAAACCAAACTGTATCTATATGTTCTTTCAAGTAATAATATATAATGTCGCATTCGGTCGAGAATAGTACAGCGGCAGTGAAACGCTACTGCGTGCCATTGGTTGGCATGGCACGCTTTAACAGAGTCGTGATGTCATCGCTGCTCGAGTGCAAGTTTGGGACAGAGAACGAGGATATTCTACCCGGCCGCCATTGAGTGAAGCCGTCTCGAAACTGTCCACGTTACGTATGGCAGTATTTAAAATCATGTTTGTTCAATTTCTACCAACCTATTGTGTTCATTAAACTTTGTTTTCATTCCTTGACGTGCTATTATTTGAACCGACATTATCCACAATCATCGTCATATAGCGTATACCAGTCAGCTGGACATAGGCCTCCACTAATGAGCACCATTGCGCCCTGTCCTGAGCTCGATGCATCCAGCTTCTACCTGCAGCCTTTCGCAAATAATCACCATACGCTTTCATATTGTAAGTCTGCATTACGGAGTAGGAGTTATTTTACTACTAGCAGCTACGCTTTCTTCATATATTATTTTCAGCAATAGCTGTGAGTTCCATAAAATCAACACTTTTATGCACAGCTCTTTTATTTAAAAGCCTAATCTTACATCTTGCTAGCTAGCATCAAAATGCTAGAACTTCTTGTAAAAAAAAACTACCATTTTGTAACTTGCTCTGCTGGCAAAGTTTAAAGCAATGTCAATTGGACAACTTGGAGAAACCAACCCATAATGTTGCCAGCTGTTCAAAAAGGTTGAAAAGGACAAACTTGCTTGATAGCTAAAGACATCTTTAATCGTCTATGGTATTTTTACGTTGTTTGTTTGTTTCGTTCGTTTGCGTATAATTTCATTCATGTTTTTCCATTCAAGTTCGCCTGCCTTCATTTCATTTCATTTGAGACAGTTTATTGATTTTGTAGAAGCTATTTCTTGTGGCTCGTAGTTATTGTCCCGTGCTTGCTTCCTAATATGAATGCTTTGCTGGATTACGGTTCATCATCGAATGATTCAGAAGAAGATTCTTTGCAAGAGTAAGTTTTTTATACTGCTCCAAAATTTTGTTGTCTTATTTTTTCGGAATAATGATCCCATTTTCTTATTATAGGGCTCCTAAGGAAGGTGCTAAGCCCAAACTTCCAAAACCCAGCATAGGAGAAAATGCGCTGCATTGTTCTGTATTTTCCAATCCATTTGTGGAAGCTGAACTGGCCAAGGCTGCTATACTTGAGAAACACGTAAAAATGGTATAAGTTGACTTCCTATTTCCAAGAGTTTCCATTTCTTTGATTCGCTTAAACCTTATCCTTGCGATAAGGGCTAACTTGTTTTGGTTTAAAAATATTAGAAAATAGTTGGCAAGCTTTGTACCGAATGAAGCACATTATCGTCAAGTACATAGTCGATGACTGTAAGGTTCCAGGTAAAGATGGCACTCAAATGATCAATGGGAAGAAAATATGCTGGAACTACAGAAAAGGGAGATGTCGGTTTGGGCACAACTGCAAGTATGCGCATGATTCTGACATACAGAAGTCTCAGGATGAAATTGAAGTAGAGAAAAAGGTAACCAAGCTAACAGAGTCATAAAACCCTTATAAATGTTATTTTACTCTCATTCACCTACTTATTTTTTAGTGAATCTCAAAATTTTGATTGTGGTATTTTTCTGTAAAAATGAAAATTGTTGTAATTATTACTGGTTTATTTGAACCTTTTTTAACTAGCCCATTTTGTGGCCAAAGGCCCAGCAGTTGCGCAGTTGCTTCCCCCAAAATTTTCCATACATAGCTCTCTTTTGGTGGTTTCCCACCATGCATTTAAATACATGTTTCAGATCATATATTTAGAACTAAAATATATAACTTATAGCTTGCTTGACATTTTTATATAAAATAGATGGAAAGAAAATGAAATTCCACACAGGTGTAGTAAATCACAACCAAAAAGGTGTGCGTTACTCCAGCGGCATGTTGACTCGGATCGGGATGAAACTTACAGAAAAATTAGAGCACTATGTGCTGTAAATGTGCCCCAAATATTAAATTTGTGCCTACTAAGGTTCCAGAGTTATTCGAGAAAATAAGATGCCGCTGTAGTAACGCCTGAAAACGTTACTGCAGCGGCATGGTTTTTACCCATTAGCCTTAGCCAAGTTTAAAGTAGCTTAAAAGATAGCTTATATTTGTGCATGTCACTGGCCAAACAGCGGCATTTGTGCGACCTGTGGTTTATGAGTTATTGCAGATGCCGCTGGAGTAACGTTTTGCAGATTTCCGGATCTCGGAAACGGCTGAATGCACAAATATGATTTTTTGTGAGCGAATGTGTTGTAATTTGTGCCTATTTGTGCGCTAGTTGCTTTTCCAAAAAAATGCACGACATATGAATTAGACGAGTTTTTGTGAAAATCGAAAATTGCCTCTAGCTCTTGAACTACTAGTGGAAAACGCTTTATGATTGTTTTGGCTGATGCCTATAAGGAATATACATCTTCTGACAACCATCTTGAAACCCAACATATAATTTTCGACGAAATAAATCAATTTTACTACTGAAAATGGTTTACTAATTTCTAACATCAATTAAGGGAGTTTTAACAAGTTATCGACTTTCATGATTTGCCAATAATTAGAGCGCATATCCAAATAGAAGCACGCTGAATTTCAGCTTTCTAGACCTTCAAATTAATGATTTACAACTGAAAATAACAAAACGAGGTCTCTTGGACTGTTATCCGACCAAATACGAAAGGTCATAAAAAAGCGGTCGTTCAGTACTTCGAGACTACATTTTTAAATAGGTAGCTTTGTCATGTTTAACGTTAGGTACACTTACTTAGACAAGTTTTAGTGTGGGATAAAGGCACCTGTAACATTGATGCTGGACAGCATTTATTTCAACCAATAACATGTTACATGTACGTACTAATAGCCCTACGCCCGTACAACAACAATTAGTTAGGGTTTTTTTACTACTGAAAAGGTACTTTCGTTTAAATAATACTGTATAGTTTTGTCATCGATTTTGACTACTTCACTCTCGTCTCATCGGACAAGTATTAGATTCGATTATTTGATCAGACAATATGAAAGAGAGCTGATGTCTAACATGGGAAAACTGAACCGATTCAGTGCGGAAGGCGCCGCAGCGGTTTCATAAAAATCTTTTTATTCAGGCGTATGGCAAATCCTAAAATGGGATGGGGTAGAGGTAAATCCTCCCTCGTTCTTGCGGTGCGATGTTGTGCCTGTGAGGTTAGTTCAATTTTGAGATTATTTAAAGGGGTACCAGGTAAATAAAAATATCTATTTCAGAATAATCAACAGCTTTATTCTTCTAAGGTAGGTACAGCAACTGAACTTAAATTCAAGATAATTATTTCATATTATCAACTTCATACAGGCCCGTTATTAATTTCTTATACTTGTAGACCTTTGATATCCTTTTCAAAAAACTATAACAGGTAGGTAATGAATAATGTGAAAACAAAACACTGAGGTTTAATTTTGATTTTCATTGAAATATTCTATTTCCGTTTATATTTTAGTAAACAGGTGAGGCAAAGTTTTAGGTCATTGAGGGCAGTCACCTTTCGTTTGTAGTTAGAAGGTTTTATTCTGAGGAAATTATAGGTTTATTTTGAAGAAAAAAACAATTGCATTTTCGGAATTAAGTGTACCTAACGTTAAACATGACAAAGCTACCTATTTAAAAATGTAGTCTCGAAGTACTGAACGACCGCTTTTTTATGACCTTTCGTATTTGGTCGGATAACAGTCCAAGAGACCTCGTTTTTGTTATTTTCAGTTGTAAATCATTAATTTGAAGGTCTAGAAAGCTGAAATTCAGCGTGCTTCTATTTGGATATGCGCTCTAATTATTGGCAAATCATGAAAGTCGATAACTTGTTAAAACTCCCTTAATTGATGTTAGAAATTAGTAAACCATTTTCAGTAGTAAAATTGATTTATTTCGTCGAAAATTATATGTTGGGTTTCAAGATGGTTGTCAGAAGATGTATATTCCTTATAGGCATCAGCCAAAACAATCATAAAGTGTTTTCCACTAGTAGTTCAAGAGCTAGAGGCAATTTTCGATTTTCACAAAAACTCGTCTAATTCATATGTCGTGCATTTTTTCGGAAAAGCAACTAGCGCACAAATAGGCACAAATTACAACACATTCGCTCACAAAAAATCATATTTGTGCGTTCAGCCGTTTCCGAGATCCGGAAATCTGCAAAACGTTACTCCAGCGGCATCTGCAATAACTCATAAACCACAGGTCGCACAAATGCCGCTGTTTGGCCAGTGACATGCACAAATATAAGCTATCTTTTAAGCTACTTTAAACTTGGCTAAGGCTAATGGGTAAAAACCATGCCGCTGCAGTAACGTTTTCAGGCGTTACTACAGCGGCATCTTATTTTCTTGAATAACTCTGGAACCTTAGTAGGCACAAATTTAATATTTGGGGCACATTTACAGGACATAGTGCTCTAATTTTTCTGTAAGTTTCATCCCGAACCGAGTCAACATGCCGCTGGAGTAACGCACACACCAAAAAGGTGTAGTAACCCAAAACGTAAACTGAATGTGTCAGTAACCATCACTCAAGATTTGATTAATTTTATTTCAGAAGCTAAAAACTGTGGTCTGTGAGAGTGCAGGTTCAGTTCTATCAGCGCCACCTCCACCAGTTGAAGAGGATACCATATCCTCAACAGATGACTCTCAATGGGAAAACTCAGGACCAATGAAGAAAAAACGACCTGGGCTCAGCCAAAACCTTGTCCCAGGAAAGAAAGTTTTGAATATATACAAAAAGCTAAAACTAAAAGATGCTAAGAAAAATAAATAATGTTGTACACTTACCAATGTATTATGAAGACATCTAAAAATATAGTGGGGTATAACAACCATAGACCTCAGTCAGTCCAACAGTTTGGTGGTAGATTGTTACATAAACCTCAGGAATCATCTCAAGCATTCCCATGCATCCAACATGGAATCTAAATACCCTAATCCGTTATTTACACACTATAGTGTTTATGTAATGATTATATAAATCCATTTCAGTTCTTTCTGAGATGGTTCTGTTTGAGTCTTGTCCTGTAACATACTTATCCTGTCTGTCTTGGGTATGAAGGTTTAGCTCTCAATTATTACAAATGCCTCACTATTACCCTAAGTATCTATCTACCTCCAAACCACCTGTTCTGTAAACCTAAACAATTATCAGGCTAAAATAAAAGACATATTTTGGACTCGCATTTTTCTTTATTCTTGAGTCAATGCAAAGTTCCTGGACATGCAATTTAGATATTTTATTGCGGCCTTTGCAACATCCATTGCATATTTTCTCTGTAACTGAAAGTCTCTGAATACTTCATAACTTTCCACTACTACCGTAGGTAGGTAGTGTTACCAGGAAGTTTCGATATAGGAAGTGTTTTCTTTGAAAAAAAAACTGTGCCTAATATTTTTCAATAAAAATGCCCAAAAGTGGGTTGTGTCTCGTTTCCTCTTCACTGTTACACAAAAGAGGAAACGAGACACAAACCACTTTTGGGAGAATACTTTAGGCAAAAAGTTTTGTTCAAAGCGCATTCCCATTAGTACTAGAAGTATTTCCATGAGTGTTACTTTTAATATGTACCTACCGATGTAGGTTGAAACCGCCACGGATGATGCAATAGGCGCATGTCCGAAAGCAATGAACTAGTTGCACCAGAAAACTACCCGGCACGCTCGTACAAGTGCCAAATTACCTCGCTAATTAGCAATGTGCATTATCTGGGCAAAAATAAACAATAATCTTGTCTTTTGGTGCAACCAGCTCGAAATATTGTTGGTACATTCACTGCCAACATAGCAGATTTCTAGATTGCTCATTATAATAGCACAGCCATTAACAATGCTCGTGGATATTTGCGAAACACTCGATAGCTTTGTTGCTATTATCAAGCCCTATGTTTGTCTTTACAAGTAATATCCAAACGTGGCCTTAAAATACTTTTGTAAAGTAACATTTCTATGCAATCACATAATTATGCTAATAAGTACTAGTTCCCTTCGTTCGACGCGAAAATTATAATAATTACAACATCGAGTGAATAAATACGCCTTATCTACGACACGAAAGTCAATAGAAATAATTGTGGATCTAAGATCACTAATCTAAATAAGGGGACCGTTGTTAGAAATGGTAACAATTTGTCATAGAAGCTGGTGCCCCTATATTTTAATGTGAACGATCTACTATGACGAGACGACATCAAGACATTTAGCATTTAATCATCACGATCTACACAAATTACGATCTCGCGTGATCTAATGGTGTTACCGAATTTGTGTAATTAAATTAAATTCATTAAAATAATTAGTCTCTAAATAAAATGCTAGTGTTAGATAAAACAGAACCTATGATATTCTATACACTATGTATACTGCAAAAATACTTAAGTTATATTATTGCAATTCATTAAGTACTATAACGTTATTTTTTGTTACAATCTGTGTAAAGGCACAAACAATATTATAATCATTTTTTAAATAGCCAAAATATGCAGTTGTATTTTGTGAATATTTCACTTTATACATTAAAATATATGTTGTGTATACTCAAGGAATTCTACAAAAATATATCTCATTTGGCAGTTTATATAATAACTTTGGATATATGATATTTCATAGCTTTCAAGTGTTAGATAAAAACAGCATTAATTTGTACCCTTATTATGTAAAGAGATTGACAGTGAAGTAGATTTCAAATAGCATAATATTTCAAAAAACGTAGTGTATAAATTGAGGACATTACAAAGTGGAATATCATAAAGTTTTAAAATCTAATACTTAATAAGTACGTTCTTTATGTCTTAACAGCGACCTTTTGAATCTTTGGCGTTCCGAGATCCATTCTAAGTCCGTTCTTCAAGTTGCTTATTTCTAGATCATGCGCTACTCCATTTGTGATCATGCCATTTGCTTTAGCATGACCATTCATGTTGAGATGCCCGTTGATTTTGTTACGAACGTCAATTTTCTCCGCATGCCCGTTTATCTTCTCGCCGCCGTGTCCATTATCTTTCCCACCGTGGCCCATTTTATCGGCATGCCCATTGAGTTTTTCGTCCATATTACCATTTGCGTACTTATGCCCTGATAAACCAAAATAAAAACTACTTTTAACCCACTCTACACATCGAGACGGAACACTGGCGCAATTGTGTTAGTAACATAAAGATTAATCTTATCGCTAAATCTAATTTCTTGAATCCGTATTAGTAGAATCATCGGTCGAACATTTATCAGAGCACTTATGTCCCATGAAGGATTTTGGATCTGAAAATTACGCGTCGTTTAATTTCCAAAATTTAAATCTACTGAGTCTAGCAGACTTTAAAAAACATCAAAAATACGAAACTAAACATTTACAAACCTGTGTGATGTGTAGCTACAGGAACTAATAGAGAAATCTAAACTATCTATATCACAATTACGCCAGTGTTTACGTCACAAGAAATATATACATGCAAATACATAAGACAGATATTACGAAGGAACAGACATCTAACTAAAACCAGCTTCAATTCAAACACATCGAGCGTAGTATTTAAATACTTGCCAATAAAATTATGTTTGAAACGAACTAGCACACAAAGAAGTAAGTATAGAAAATGTACTTGAAAATTTACTTGACCGAGCAATATGTACACTTTATATGCTTACCGTTGCTATCATTACCAGCGTAGTACTTTTTTGAGGTCTTCCAATCTTCTTTGAGAGAGAGGTTGTACATAGAGTAGGCAGGGTCACCGGTCACCTCCTTTTCTATGGTTAGGAACTTTGGTAGCGATTCTAGGAGTGTGCTTTGATCGTAGGCAGCGCTATATGTTTCGAGAAGCACCAATCCGCGGCACCTGGAGAAAAATACACAATATTATCAATACAGATAAGCGTTGAATGTTCCACAAAAAAACATTATTATCAGGAGATAGCGCTGATATTAAATAGTTATCTATCATTATAGCAACACCTAAAATATTTTTTGCCATTTAATCACGATTGGAAGAGATTGATTACGAAAGACCACCCATTGCATTTATAATTATGATAAGAGTTTGTTTTTGTATGTAATATATGCCTGCAGTACTCACTGTAGGCCTTCGAGAGGCCTAAAAGTAAAATCTCCTTGCTCATCATCATCATCATCATAGTAGTCCACTGCCATAGGCCTCTCCTCCGTTAACATTAACATAATTGCGTATGAGTCTCTATGGTCCAGCAGTGGACTACTATAAGCTGATGATGATGAGTATATGTGCTAATACAAACAAAGTTCACCTGGGATGCGTCGGCTGCCTGTACATATCCAACTGATAGTACTGATTGTTGTAGATAAAGCAGCGGCGTTTCTTAAATATCGTGAAGTGAGCATCGTCTCTTTGCGGAAGCAGATTCAAATAGTCTCTATGGTTGAGCTGCGTTCTAACTTCAACAGACTGTCCATTTGTCGGATGAAACTTCCTCAGCGTGTGGATATAAGACCAGTGGTTCTTCTGCCCGCGCTTACGCAATCTAACTTGCGCTTTCCGCAAATCGCTCTGTAAGTAATTATGTACGACATCGAAGTCTTGGAAGGGGGGGAATTCTGTGTCCGGTGGCAGTGGAGTCTTGACGAGGAACTTGCGTTTCTTCGAGTTGACGTTCAGTCTGTCCCCGGTGTCGATGCCGATTTTCTGGCAGACGCAGGCGATTAGACGGTTCATTTTCTTGTCGAAGTCGCTGGAATTGTCGATCACGTCGAAGTAGGGATGGCCTATCCATGCGGCGGCCGCGTTGTAGTCCAGCTCACGGGCGAGCTCAACGCCTTCGGAGCGGCAAGCGTGGTCCTGTAAAGATTTTAGGGTGGGTCAGAATTGTTACATACGAAAATCCCTATCATCATAATGCCACCATGCTTTGTATAAACTTATGGGTTCGGTCCTTGATGGAGCCTTGTTGTCACCTACTGGACACAGGTAGCCGTGGCCGATTCTGATAACGCGCGGACTTGCGGATTCTTGATCAGATTGACGGCCTCTGTGGCGCAGTAGGTGAAGGGTCGCCTGAGGTGCAGTAGGTTGCGGGTTCGATTCCCGCCGCGGAAACACATTTGTGCAAATATTGCATATTTGTCTCTCAGGTCAGGGTATTTTAACACATTTGTGCAAATATTGCATATTTGTCTCTCAGGTCAGGGTATTTTCTATGCACATTGTATAATATGTATGTATTTAAAAAAAAATATATTATATAAGTAGATATATCAGTCATGTGGTTCTCAGAACACGAGCTCTGCTTAGTTTCGGGCTACATGATGCTGTGTGATAGTGTCCAGCATTGCTTATTATTAAATAGATGGCTGGATATTTGGCCTGCGCCATTTTACTATTGTAGTTACGTTTGTGATATAATAATGCAATCAGAAATCATAATGTGAACCCATGCCCATATGTAGAAAAACATAAGGATAGGTATAGGTGTTGTTTAGTTCACAGACTATGCTAAATTTGTAAATTGAGCACTGAGATATGAGTCATTAATTTGTGTCAACATCTTGTTTTACCTCAACCTCCTCAACTAGGCCAATGTACTCGAAAATAATTACCACCGACAGACAGTGAAAAAAAAAATTCCATTTGCAAGAAATGTGGTACAGGTCGTTAAATTAAATAGGAATCGTTTCACATATTTTACCAAACATTTGGCATAATTGAAATCGATTTATTTTATTCACATTTCACACTCACAAAACTCATTACAACTTCATAAAAACAGTTATATACAAAATAACGATCCCTTGAAGAATAAAAGAATAAACGACGACAGCGGATATAAAGATACCTATATCTTGGTTGATTGCACAAACTTCTGAAGTTAGTTAAGACTACCCAACAATGGGAATTATAAAATCGGTAAAGTTGTCGCAGATAAGATAATTTTCAAACTTTGTTAAAGCCTTGAGACTATCAAACGTGATCCGCATAAAGAGCTACCTACCCCTATCAGAATGCACGTCAGTCGATCATCGCAAGTCATTAGGATGATGGTTTTATCGCCCAAAATGGCAGAACGCCAATACTGTCGGAGCCAAATTGAGCGGAAATGGATCGCAACATGTTGCGTACACGAAACATTTGAAGCTGAAGGTAGTCCCATGATATTTTTTAAATAGGCTCGCAAACTAGTTTGATCAGTTATGGTCACCCTACGTATCACTGGATCAGCAACGGTGACTATACTGTTTGGTTTTGGTTAGAATTGGCAGTAAATGGAGCAGAAAATCAAATTACATACCTACCTATAACAATATATTATTATAACCGTACCTAACTTGTAATTTTACCGAATTTCCAACTGGTCTGAGGGACTTGTATATTCGATTTAACTCTAACAGTAAAATGAATAGCTAAAAAAGATAAAATATATAATGCTCGACGGTATCACACAGCATCATAATAGCCCCAAATTAAGCACATGACTGATATACTACTCATGTGTATATTTTTTGTAAATACATACATATTATTCATAGAAAACAGTCGGAGCCGAGACAAATATTTGCAGATCATACAGACATTAGTTTCGCGGCGGGAATCGAACCTGCAACCTTCTGCGTCTCAGAGACCGTCAAAGATGCGGTGAGTAAGTTGGTACTTAGTATCAAAATCCGATGACAGTCGCTGATGATTGGCTAAGAACAACCAAGAGGTCTCCACAGAAGTATTAAAAACAGACCTTTTTGTCTCTACTCTACAAAACAAAGTAGAGACAGAATAAAATAATGGTGATCAGAGTTTATTTGAAAATATGACCCGAAAAAAGTAAAACTTGGCAGATAATTAACTGCCTAAGCTAAAAATAGATTAGAAAAGTAACGTCTAGCCGCAGGTGATGTCAATGACCGATTTCAACGAACATGTTAGCAAAACGTACGACTTGAATTACAATGCCGTTAGAATTGTGAATAATAAAATACTGTAGTTATCTATAGTTACTAAACACAGTACAGTTTTCACAATGTTCCGTCACGTTTACAAACACATGTTTTATCTATGACCATACAAGTTCATAATCATACAACGACTAGGTAAGGCCGCTATGCCGGCATTTGGTTGTAATAACATTATGATCATGCTAAGTACCTACGCTACAGGTTTTCCGAGATTGAAAAACATATCAGTGCGGGTTTTTATTATTAATATGATGGACCTTTTTAATGGGACCAGTACGTACATACGATTACTAATCATGTACCAGTACGGCGTTACCGTCCAACCACCATTCACTGAATAAACTTCGTTTTATTTTATATTTTTTTCTTATTGTAGCTTTTGCTCGCGGCTTCGCTCGTGATGAATGTTATTTTTCTATCCCTTGGGAAAATAACATTTTATCTGGCTGAAAGGTACTCGAGGGATAGAAAAATAGGAGTGATCCATGAAATTTCGCACTACGTGTAAGCAAAATTTTATAATGATCGGTTATAAACAAACTCACTTTCGCATTTATAATAACGTTAGGATAGGATACTTTAAAATAAAAAAAAACCGACTTCAAAAACATTTATTGAAAAAACTGTTAAACTAAAAAGTTAAAAATAATTGCTGATATTTTGGTTCATCCACCTTTTTTCTATAAATTTATCCCTTACGATCTATGCGTTTACCACATAGGTAGATCTAGATACCTACCTGTTATTTTTGGAGACTTACGTCACATTAGATATGTCGCGAGAACTGTCAAATTTCCATAGAGTATTGACAGTTCTCAGTTCTCTAATGTGACATTAATCTCTATTCCTGGAAATCAGGGCCCTGAATCACTGTAAAATGTCTAATAGAATAGATTTTGCCGTTCGTAGCCAGAGTTTAGGCAAGTTACTCCCGAATGTCTGTAATTCCTTACCTCAGTAGAATAGAAGTCCTCAGCCCCGTTAGCCGCAGACACGCAATGCACGATATGGTTGTATCTGTTGTCGCGTAGTTCCACGCTGTTCCAGTTATTAGCAGCCAGCATCGCCTCCCATTTGTCTTTCGATATAACTGTAAAGTAGAAAGGAGGTTGTTAGTTAAGAAGTCTACTTATGAAACACTATTGAAGGCGCAACGCTCATCAGGGAGGGTCCAGCAGTGGACTGCTATAGACTGATGATGATGATCTTTATTAGTGGAACGCACGTCTGCGTAGAGGTTTTTCAACTTCAACTGCTCACCTTCAGGGACTAAATTTCAGGATATCAATAGGTGTACGTTATGCACGGAGCATAATACCCTCCTTTGTAGTCATCATTAGCCTGCACCGTAGCAATCAATGCAAGTTATATTCTTTGGTGTACGTTCTTTGTTGAATAACTACTTTTAAAAATTGACTTAACCAAGCGTGCTTTATATTCATACGGTGAAATAAAATGAGTATGAGTAGTTGCACTGCTGGCCATAGTCATCCCCAAATGAGTGCAATTGCGCCCTGTCTTCAACAAAATAACATCGGCTTGTAACCCTTCCGGGACTTCATTTCAGGATATCGTTAGGTGTAAGTAGTGTTCAATGATTGTCAGTCAGTCCGTCTATTCTATTCATCATCATGATCAGCCTGTAGCAGTTTACTGCAATGGCCATAGGCCCTTCTTAATGAGAGCCAATTCACCCTGTCCTCATAATAACATCGACTTACACAGGCATACAAGGATCACGATCACACATTAGAATTTGGCTACCAGAATGAATAGCTATCAGAAATCACAAGTAACACATGATAAACTTAATACAACACACAAATCGGAAAAACTTACATATCATACAAACATTTTGTGCTGTCTCGCATCAAAGGCAGCTAATTATTGTTCACCACGCATTGTTGATTCATGGTTAATTCGCATCAATCGTAGTCAATTTTAGACAGGAAGGTAGGTAGTCCTCGTGACTAAAAACGTGATAAAACATGTGGAGGCGATGACGTATTGTTCCGAGCTCCAGCTAAACTACCCACCATTCGCTTACCATAATAACATTATCGTTTAGACATAAACATGCTGCATACGTACGCTGCTCGTAAAATGTATATTTGTGTTGATGGGATTGATGGATTTGTAATCAAACACAGACAGAAGGTATAATTTATCATACTTAGTAACTAGTTGTTTTTGTAGTAGCAAGTTTTAGGTTTATTTTAAGCAAGTGAACATATTAGCCTTTTTCATAGCGATTCCGGTAATTCCTCTAGTGGATATAACAAGATGACCAGGGGGAGTTATTCGTCCATTCCTTACTCTCAAAAACACACGATGAACATCATATGACTTTTATCGTTTTGTGGAGTAGATGCCCAGGATGTAGTACCATTCATCTGCCTACTAAGACCAATATTGCGATAACCCTCTATTAGCGTGATAATAATAAAGCAAACCCTCAATCATATCCAGCAGTGGATTTCCACGGGCACGAGATCGTGCTGTTTTTATTAAACACGAGTGTCTTGAAACACATAAAAAGAATAGCAGAACGTTTAATAATTTAATTATAGTGGTTGTCAAACTCCTGCCACCAGAGCTAACCAACTAGCTCATGCGAAGAAAAAGAAGAGTTAGTGTGAGCGGATGCTATAATAATAGCAGTATTTTAAAATATCTTTAAAAAGTAAACATAATTGATAATTTTACGTCTGTTTAGTTACTGCAGAATGTATAAATATTGAAATGTTATCAATCGAGCGTGAGTCATTGCTTAATGAATTGTAATTTATAATTTATGCGACTGCATCCATTGCTATGATAATTGAACCGATAACCGAACTTACTTAAACCGCAGTATTGCTCGTCCTTTACAGAAAATGGTTTAGGAATTGTATCTTTTCATTTACTCTGAAAACTTAACCCACCATCACTTTTTACTCGAAATATGATGCCAATCATCATTTCATCCTCATCCATCAATCCATTACAGTTAGCCCTGCCTGTCCCTTTAGCGCTTAACGATAGGGTAGATGTTGGCCCCGGCTTTTTTAATAGTGGAGCTATGTCGGAACGGCAACGGAACCTAAAAACTCCGCAACCAAACTTGGCCACTAACTATATGAATGAACATTACCATTTTCTTTAAATTGACCTAACGACAGTCGAAACAACTTTGCTGGATATTTTTTATACGGTTACGGTTCACACACTTCCAGATTCTATAAAGTACCCTGAGTCCTGTCTTGGTGTCGGTAGGAAAAATGTTACCATTGATGTTGTGAAAAAACTTACATGCGCTGGCGTCCATCGCCCCCCTATCACAAATAATCAAGCAATTCCTCTGGCATGTTCTTCCGAGCTCGAAGAATGTGTTCTCAATCTGGATCATGGTCTTCAGAAGGTTTTCTTGGAACTTCACAGCTGTAACAAAGAAATATGGGTTATACAAAAAAAAATCTTATACAAAATGGCCTAGAATAATATGACATAATATGACTATCTGCGAAAGGCTGCTGGTAGAAGCTGCATATATGTCGAGCTGAGGACAGGGCACAATGACGCTCACTAGGGTCGGCTTATGTTAGGCCAATGTGCAGGTTACAAACTGATGATGATAATGAATATGATATGAGTAGTGCTTATACTATGCCGTGGTGATTCTAATTATGAAATTATGTAGCTTATAAAAATTAATGAAATTAAATTTATACAATTTTTTTTATTGATAAAGTACTTGCACCCTAAAACTGCTTTGTGAACTATAATTTGTAAAAAAAAACAATCAAAAATTACGCCTGACCTAGAAAATACATTATCATAGTACTTGATTATTATCAAGTAGTTGCGGATACTTGATAATGTAGTAGGATATTTCCCATACGACTATTGAATTCCACAAATTATGACACGATTATTATCGTACCATACATGTCTATGACAAGTCAGCATAGATCATGGTCGCACAGTCGCATTCCTATGATAACATAGATTAACATCGCGCCTCCTACTTCTAGAAATTGATTATTAAAGATGATGAATCTTGAAAGAACCAGTCACCAAAGCATGTCGATGAGCCATACAGTAAATATTCACTAAACTACATATTATGTCTGCAATTCTGTATGTCCCTAATCCCTGCATGCTCTGATCTTTAAAACTACGCAACGGATTTTTATGCAGTTTTAATAAATGAACGGGACATTTCACACACACACGGCCAACTGATCCCAACTACGCAGAGCCTGTACTATGGGTACCAGAGACTGATAAACATACAAAAATGTACATGTAAAACATCCAGACACAGCACAAACATCCATGTTCATCACATCACACAAATGTTTGTTCTGGAAGGGAAACGAACCCGTGACCTGGCAGCTCAGAAGGCAGAGTTACTACTAATTGAGCTATGAGGCCAGTCAAAAATAGTAATGTGACATTTTATACATATAATTTCTTGCTTGCCAGCACACAGCATCTGCAATGCCGCACTACCGAAGCGACAATTTGCTGTTCAGTGGCAGCGACACTACTGTTTCTAAAAAACTCTAAAATGTATCTAAAATGTAATCCTGCCAATAGTGCGGAAGTTGGCGACTGTCTGCTAGTCGCTGTGGGTGGGTGCGGTAAGTTACCAATATAGATAGAAAACACTTTATTGATCACCACATTAATATAAGGAAAAGTTACCTATGTCCCCCAACAGCAGCGGCAGACTGCTAGGCATCATCCTAGGCAATAGGGATGGCGACTGAAAAATTCTAAATAGTCCATCATTTACATTATCAAAAAATATTGGAAACGTATTTTTTCGTTTGTCAAATGAACAAAATTACAAAGACATTGAAATTCCGCGTGACGTCACGGCACTTTTTACCTAGCCGTGACGTCACGAACCCCCACTCCCGAACTTTGACGCTCTATCTCAGTCAATTATTATTTATTTGATATATAAAAAAATACGTGTCCAATATTTTTTGTTGATCTATCTGACGGACTAATTCGATTTTTTTTTTTTTTTTACCCAGTCGTCATCTTTATATTATTGAAAGCCTTATAATTTTAGTGTCGCTGCTTAGTCGACACATCTTAAATCTGCGGTTTGTCGCTGAGCCCGCGCTCAGCGCTAATATTATTATCATACTTTAATATTATTATGACATTAATATTACTATGTATTGTAGATAAATGCTGATTAGTGTCACATGTTTAAGCCAAGATTGTCAAGTTGCACTGCGCACAAGAGCGTGGATTAAATACCTATTTCTGACCAAATGTTATCAATTTTAATTACTGATCGATGATTGACAAGATGAATAAGGTATGTATCTGGGTGTCTAGTGTCTATTTAGTATTCTTATTGCCCACTGAAATGATTAGCACCGGCTATTTTAGCAAACTTTGTCAGTTTTTCAATTGACGTTGTTTGAATTTTGGAGATGAAATGTCAAAGTCTGCAATTACAGGTCCAGTGCTAATCCATTCAATGTGCAACCGAGATACTAAATAGGCTCGATCACGACTAGCGATAAAGAATTCTCGTATAATAATCGTAGACGTAAAATTTTGGCCAGAAAGCGTAGGCTTGGCCACCATTTTTCGTTACGCTTATAATAAGTCGGGTTCAAATATAATCCTACTGATATAGACTAGAACCCATGCAAGACGTATTAAACTATATTAATGTCACACACGGATATAAATTTCTGAATATAATGTAAACATCATTATCGATTAGGTATACACGTTTAGCTAAACAAAGACGACAAGAAATGTAACTATTGCAGGTCATCGATCTACTGGGGGTTAACCTTCACTGCGTCAACGATTCACGGTCAAAGTTATACATACATACTGTCTAGTATGTCTATGTAATGATCGTAAGTTATACGGGACAGCTCACTAATTGGTACTTGTAAAGTTTCTTAATAACTTGGTCAGTCGGGCGATCCGATCACAAATATTTCAACCTGACGTGTCGTAAGAGTAAAAATTTTGGCCAATGGCAAAGCGTTATTTTGAATCTACGCTTTCTCATTGACCAAAATTTTAGGTCTGTGATTTTAGCTATTCTTCGTGATGAGCCTCTAAGGGAATACTTTCTTTAATGCTTTTTTATTTTTTATACTGCTCACGGTATGTCCTCTTTGCATGATGCGCAGCGTACAGCGCATAACGCTATGATAAGTACAAGCCCTACAGCGTTTATTGAAAATGCATACCATGGAGTACTTAGCTACATTCCGGTAAGTAAAGTTCCGCAGCAAAGTAAAGTTCCGCAGCAATATTTTTTATCGTTTTGGAGGACGAAAACGTCACAATTCACCATAGTAACGTGCGAAGTTTACAAATAAAATATTGATTTCGCTACAGTTTGAAATGAAGCAGTACAAGGCTATGTATACGGTAGGTAAGTAAACATAGCCGGGCCGGTTTAATAATTAATATTTTAATTTGAATCAGTATTCTCTAGGGATCAAATGAGATTAGCTTGTAACTATTGCCTATTAAACAAAATGGTTCACGTGCTTATACACGGTACTATTTTAATTACAAAAAATGTAAAATGTCAAATAATGTCAAAAAATATATGGTTAACGCAAACGGGGTAATGTAATGACCTAGATTTGTTTCCGAGAAGCGCGTGTGGCCGTACGAGATATACGAATACCCGCATTCAGCCTAGACGCGAGTTTGCCGCGTAGTTTATGAATGAAAGTTCGGGTAGTTTATGAAATGGCAATTAGTGCATGCGTACGGTCAATTACATAAGACGCAAACGTCAATGACCATACCAAAATGAATGAATGTTTACGTTTGACTGAAAATTCTCTGTTTTTTGGGATCATTATCAGACATAGTATATATAATTTTGTTTTGGCTATAATTATTCAATATCAGCAGCAGATAACACCATTTCTTGGTAATTACAATTCTTTGGTGTATGTTTTGGGTAGCAATCAAATTTGTTCAGAATGGTTCTATTAACCTATTTATGGAGATGTTTCAGTATTATTTGACGAGCAATTAATTAATCCGATCTGTTATTACATATTTCTAGTGCGGGTATTATGTATGTTCGGGGCGCCGCGGCGGCACCCTCGGGGGTTCCACGTAACTAACCTGTTCTTTTTTAGGATCTTTTAAAACAGAACTTATTTTTGTCAGTTACTCAAATATTTTGTCATTTACAACTGTGACTTTACAAACAAGGTTTCGTTATTATTATTACGAAGGCAATTTATTGAAGTAATCAGTGAGGTAATTTAGATTTAGTGCACGTGTCAAAATTATGTTAGCTTGTATGTACGTGTTAAATTATCTATAGAATGTTAAATAAATTAAGGGTTAAATTTAAGGGTTCAATATTCATTAAGTCAAATATTAAGCTTTAGTAGTCACGATTTCCAAAAACAAAAGCCGGTGGCAAAAAGTACGTTTCTGAACGTTTGTAATTGAAAACGTGCAAATCTATTGGGAATCTAGCTAATTCAATTCCATGCACCGCTGGCTGGCGTCATGAAGGCTGTCGTGAAACACAACACTTGCAACAACACATTAGTTCCCAATGAAAACAACTCAAAAGGACTGACAACTTGACACTAAATGGTAAATGGACCAGAGCCAGAAAAGCAAGTGAATTTGCAGTTTTATTATGTTCCCAAAGGGTCTCATTAGTAATTCTTTTGTGACAAAGAACAGCGATTATGATGATTACCAATGCTAACCGTCAAACAACCCTGACGCATTGGTAGTCGGAAGAACACAGGTTTATAACCTCTTAAAGACGCGTAAAGCAGTGTAAAAACTCGATAACTGAGTCACAATATTATTTTAAAACTCTTCTCGATGTGCTACATATTATACCTTTTATAGGTACTAATAAAATGCGAAAACTGTATGTATTTCAGAACTGATTTTGATAGAATTAGGATAACGACTGCCTGACCCCTCACTGGTATTGAGGCCTTCAAGAGGCCCGTAGTTAAAGTTTTAAAAACGTTACTTGTAGTAAGGTGAGTCTGGCTGGAGTAAGAGGCTGGTGCAGCCTAGCAAAGGGAAAAAGCTAGTCGCGGGTAATCGTTTTGGATTCAGAATAGAGATAGGAAAATATCATAGTTGTTTGAGGCAGAAAAGATGACTTGGAAGTGGAGGAGGTAAGAAATGTATGACGTAAATCGTAAAGACATTATCGGAGCGCGGTTTATGCATTATCAATTTGTCACATTTTCATCTAAATCACTGTCATTGACAGGAGATCTAACCGGCAAGTCGCCATATGACCGACAGATAAAACGACTTGTTAATTTATACAGTAAGTATGTCCATTAATGTTGAGTGGAAAAAGTAATTCACGTGCGCAAAGAGTTATCTTATCAGTATTAGTCTTATTCTGTATGCAAGGATACTATTACTTTGTAGCACAGAATACTGTATTAAGATAATTAATAACAAGCCGTAGATCATACCAGTCTAAAAGATGATGCTCTTTATCCCATACCCCTAGAGTAAATTAAACAGAGTTGATAAATCTAATAACACGAGAAATTACTAAATTAAACCTGCCTCTCTGTGCCAAGAACAAAAATGGAGTCTTTTTTTCAGGATCAACTAAATAGTTGAATTTTAATGGCACAGGATACATTACAGTAATAGGATTTATGATACAAAACTAAGATTGCAAGGAAAATATTTTATTTGCCATTACAATTACAACGGTCGTAACATTTTACGACAGCACATCAGTCGCTACTTTACATAAGAGTTATTCTTATTTAAGTGTCACAAAAAACGTTTTGCGGTTGTTTGTACCTTTATTTTTTTTCATAACTACTCTATCCTGTGACATTATAATAGAGACGGATTACAACATTCATCTAACTAAAAGAGAAGATGTTGAATACTGAATTGACACAACTGCGTCGTATACATTGTTATCAGCACTCACAATCAATATCGTTTACATAATAAACCTTTAAGACGATCACATATTATCTATGATACTGGATTTCAGTTTTTAACACTATATCATAGTCATACAGTAAACCTATCGGTAAACTCTGACAGGTCTAAGACATAAAATTATAGTATGAAGCCGCTAAGCCGGTTACCCGAAAAAATCTATTATAAGTAGGTACCTTGTGTGCCTATGCCTTACACATTATAAGTTCAACCACATTGTGAAGGTTTGGGAATGTAAGGATATCAAATGTTTGTCCCTCCATCACACCAAAACTATGAACTAATTGAACTGACACTTGCAAATAAGTAGGTATTCTAATGGTCTAATGCGGTTTATAACGTTTTGTTTTTAATATTTTTATTTTTAGAACAGTTCAGCCATGAGAACTTCGGCCATGAGCTTCTTATTCTTTTATTTCTCGCTAGCCAATGAACCTACTCCTCGAAAATGCATGCTCTACGATAATAATAAGAGTTTAAGTGAGAAGAAACTGGAACAGCGGGGAAAATCTATTCTAGCAAAACTGTCATCACGAACTACGTTGTGTCGTTGTAACTTGTGGAGACAGTACGTCAGCCGCTTCAATGTATATTTACGACAGAGGGAAACATGAAAACTCCGTGAATTTTTACGAGTTACAGACATTAAACTCACAATTAAGCGCATGATGGATTTACAAGATTTCCTTTACTCATAAAGTTTATGACGAGATTAGCAACGCTTTCGTCATCCCAGAATTATATTAAAATATTAACATTGAGTACATATATAAGACATTATGTAAGACATAGAATAAGTAGGTACTCTACTATTTTCATAACGATTATGAATTTTTTATACCTACAAAAGTACGATAAGTAAAGCTATATTATATCCACAATAAAATTAATGAGCACGATAAATTCATTTGGATTGTTATGCAACTGAAACAACGATTAGAATTACTTTTTTTTTAGTTTTTGATGTTTCTTAAGTGTGATTCCCTAGCAAAATGCAGACAGACAGCAGAACAGCAGGCGACGCGTCGCCGCGACACTAGCTTCTATGTATTTCTATGAAATAAACATATAAAAATGCCGGTCATTTTCACACAACTAATAAGGGTACTACGTACATGAAGATACTATACTACTTATATATACTTTTATTGTAACTACATACATATTATACATAGAAAACACCCAGACCCGAGACAAATATTCGCAGATCTTACAAACATATTTTGTCTGGCAGCGGAAATCGAAAACTTTTGCGTCTCAGGCGGCTTTTGTCCACTGCGCTACAGTGGTCGTCTACTATATACCTTACAGGTTACGCCCTACAGTGTTGGTAGAGCTACGGATGTTATTTCATAGAAATATATGAATAGAAACCAGAAGTATCGCGGCGACGCGACAGCGACGCATCGCGTAGCCTGGTGTTGCTGTCTACAGTCGACTACGGAAATACACCCTAAACATTTTTTCAGCATGAATTCTGGCACAGATTTTTAACAACCAACCGTAGTCGAGACTAAGGTAGAACCTCGTAAAGATTTATGTCTAAAGGTTATGCTAAATATTTCCTGAATCTACAAAGTACAAGGTTAGCGGTATTAAGGATTTCAAAACCTTGTAGGCTACAGTAGCTATGCTCTCTAACCATTTATAAACATTTTACAATTTATTTATTAGATTCTAAAATGATTATAGAAGCGGCCGAAATTCATCGCGGAAATTTTGAATGTTTTCGTTTTGCAAATCTGTCCCATATTTTACACGATTATTATCTGGCACACATACGTTCAATATATTCACAGAAAAATCCGGTTAGAACTAGACTTCAAATTTGGTATCCACGCGTTGTAGGTGACGACGGGTCACATATTATCTGAAGATAAACAATACACAGTAGCCAGTAAGTACTTTACCACGTCTAAATAAGCTGAGGAGTCGATGACAATATTATGTAACATGACATGGCAAATAAACAATTAGTTTTTTAGGTTATTAACTCTCAGCTGTTTACACGCCCAATGGACCAACATGGAATCCAAGGGGAGTGCGGGAAAAGGAGCCCATACACTCTTGTGTGGCATCGTTTTATAAGGTAAGCAACATTGGAAATAAAAACGGTATCCCGACCGGGGATAGGTATATAAAACCTATCATAGGTAGCGGTAGGGGGGGGGGTTAGGTATACAAAATAGAAAAAATTATGTCTCGCGTGGATCTGTGTCCCGTATCCCGGCATAGGGGTTAAATGAGTTTTATTTCTTAATATGTAGCTTTTTTCAGATCTAAATTGTTTATTACCATTATCTAGCTAGTAGACCAACCTTAGTATATAATACGAATAGACACCATGGCCATCAAGCAAAACAGAATGTGACGCTATCTTGGCCTCAGTTATTACAATGTCAGCCTCAAAACAGATAAGATTTCAAGCGGTTAAAAACATTTCCCGAATATCGCGACATTAAAGGTTGTACAGACTGATAACATAAAACCCAAAGAAAGTAAAACACAGAATCGCGTGCCCTTTACGATTTCGTGTATAGTAAATTTACAGTATTCATCGTCATCGGAAGGCAAATTACTGGAGTTCAGAAGTTGACATAACGAAAGTCATAAATTTCGACTACTTCATGGTCCAGGGAAATTCTTTTAAGTTTATTTTGTAGAAACTATGGCATAAGTAACAAAAATTTAAAGTTAAAGACTAAATATGAGCTAATGCGCCAATCTATAATTTATAAAACCGTTACTGAGAAACGAGAGACTCAGACAAATCAAATTCACACGGTTGGCGACTGTGAAATCATCTTAAAATTATTTTTCAAACTTGGCAGCTAACACCGGTGGACATTGACCATCGCGCCTCCTCTGACGTCAACACATTACACGTGCTTCTCATCATTCACGTCAGAATATAACGGAAAACAATACAAACAGATCCTAAATGATCTAACTTCTTGAAAATATAATGACAATAGCAGGTCAATTGAGAAGTGTCATCACATTTTTGGAAATAGAAAATGTTTATATATGGCTGCTGGCAAATTACTAAAGAGAATGTGCTAAAGATGCCCGAGATAATCTAAAAACCGCGGATGTGCTAATCGCTTTACATCAGAGCAAAGTGATGAGTTGACTTTGCGGACTTCAAACCCGACGTTTCAGATGTCGTGTAGCAAAGCTATATTCGAATCCGTGTTGTGTCTAAAGCGATAGTCAAATGGTCATATCAGCATCATATTATAAGGTAAGCAACATTAGAAGCAAACACGTCGTGTCACTCCGATACATGTAATAAGACTCCGATCGGGTTTCAACTAGCGACGTAGCAACACCTAATGATGATGACTCCGATAATTAGCTTGAACGGTGAACTGCCCTGCCACGTGTGGTTGTAGCACTGATACGAGATGTTATTTTAGCTCAACTGGTGACACTCACCACCTTCGCTCTGGTTCGATAGCGCCAAAGCAGCCGCAGTGCACCTCTTGCACTCCACTGGGCACATATCCCCTGCGACACTTATCACCGAATCTGCTACAAATGTCGAAACCTAGTCTTTATCAGCATTTTGAAGTGACATTGTAAATGGTGGCGTCCATAACCAGGTCTGTTACTAGCTCTTACATTTCGAAGAAACGTTAAGTTGCTGAAATTTATTCCTTACAACTAGAGCAATGCTCTGCTCTATTTTAATAACTGGTTATGATCTTCAAATAACCTTTGCATAGAAAAGCAAACCCTAAAAAGTAATTCTGTAGATATACGTGAGAGAAAGACATCAAACTTGTCTCCTAAACAAACACATAAAGCAAGTAATATAACTAAGATTTATATATTTGCTGGAAACCGTTGCGCAATAAAATTGTTGACATGAAACCTTAATTGCGAAGTAAAGAGAAATTGTTTGATCCGCAAGAACGCTATTCGAGACATTCAATTTTTGTTTACCCTTCAGTGAACAAAAGATCCAAGAACGTGTCCCTTTGTGAAATAGTTATTTCAATTCCGGAGGCTTTAATAAAAACGACCTCAGAGTAGATCTCTGCTCTCTGAGGTCGCAAACATCGGGAGCAAGGCTATCGCCACAAATATTTTTTAGTCTGTAACATCTAGGGCACAATACATTGTTATGTATGACCGATCGTTAGTTTTCTATTCCAATTAAGTAAATATCACGTTGTATTCTTGCAAGGACACTCCGCCCTCCTGACCTTTCAGGGTGATATCATTAATGTTTCAACGCCGTGAACCTCAAAGCCTTTCAAGTTCTAACAAATCAATGATTATTTTTTCAAGTTCAATTTTACTTTTACATGAAATTATCTAAAGAAATACCAACGAATGTGACATTGTGATAAAATATGATAAAAAGATTGTTCCAAGAGATCTAATGATACTCGTATTTTTGTTGGAAGTAAACATAAAATGGAAACGGACATTTTAAAGTGTTGTCTGTATTGACGTCAGAAGAGCACGTGAATTTTGAATACATTGTATCTCCTCTCCCATACAATATATCTACAGATACATTATCTCTAGATTATGACATGCGAAGTAAAAAATCTTTTATAAGCAGATATCAATGTAAATTTAGTTGGTGTCAAACAAACGTTAATGAAAAACGACAATGCAATGACTTTTAATTGTATCAAGTTTGGGGCAGTTTTACCGGTAAGTTGCTCGTAAATTGAAACCACAGAGCAAAATTGAAACCAACGTGGACCTAGTTGTATTCAGTTTATTCAGGTTTATGGTATATGAATATCAAAAGGAGTAATGGATCGGAAAAATGCGGTTCAATGGTAATGTGACTGTTTATAGCGATGGAAAACGAGCGCAAATAAACGGATCAGTTTCATTGGATTGCGTAATTGTTATCACAATGATTGCATTTAGAATAAGAATTTGGGAGACGTAACCTTGCCAAGTTTAGCTACGAATGTTGTATCTGATAAGCAATTTTCTGTTGTTTAGAAAAAATCTATAAAACAAAACAAATTCATGCTGTTAAGTATCTAATTATATTATCTAAGTGAAATTAAAAGATATGAGCCATAGGTTCGTACATAATTGCAGTCTCTGTGTCGCGTTAAATAAACTATTACAGGTTTATTTAATCAGATAGGTAAAGTAAACAAATCACACGTGTTATTATGAAGCTTATCAATTTCAAAAATATATTCATGACTATTTTATTGGTAATTTAGGTAGTCTATTGATTCTTCAATTATAATAAAACAGCGTTATTTTACGCCCTACAGTCCACATGTTGTAAATTGAATCATAGTTTGTATATTACAAAATTATAAACGCATGTATTTATTTGTTTACTTTTAAAATTTATGATTTATAGATTCACTTCATTTTAAAAGTAAACAAATAAAACACTGGGTAGACTCTACAGTCTACACATATTGTTGTAGGCATAATAATTTGTTATCATAGGGCATCCTATGCTTCCAGCGGCGCGCGTTCGTGACCGTGAAATGCCGTGAACGTGCTATTTACGACACGTCACACACGTGGCGTGACAGCACTTTACCTCGGAGAAGCCCCATATAAATACCTAACAATCCCATCTCTACCATAATTCCATTCTTATAAGAAGATTTAGCTATATATATAATATAATATAATTATACACGTGGAAATGCATTATTAATAGACCTTCGCCTTCGTTAGACTTGTCAGTGCGTCATTGTAAATAATGCTTGACACTATCACACACCATCAAGTAGCCCCAAATCAGAGTTTGTGTTATGGGAACCCCATCACTAATATACTAGGTATAATTACCTTATAAATACATACATATCATACATAGAAAACCAGACCCGAGACAATAATGCAATCTGCAAATAATGCAGATATTGAAAAAATGAATGCGAAATTACTTATCTTACGAACTCGGCTGAGCTAACATTTATTTTATGCCAGCAAGAGAAAGTCTAGGACTTTTATTTTCGACTTGCAGCCGTACAAAAGACCCAGTAATACCGATAAAACCCGGCGAGGGCGAATGATTGGGAAACAAAAATAAACCGCACACGTGACCGTCGAAACAACTGAAATAAACTGAGTAACTCAATTCAATAATGTTGATACTACCGTTACGTAAAATGTAACTTAAGATATCATTATCATCATCAGCCTATAGCAGTCCACGGCTGAACATATAGGCCTCCCCTAATGAGCGCATTGCGCCCTGTCCTCAGCTCAGATATACCTGATGAGAATTTCATCCCCATAACTGTGATTTGGCAAGATGAGTAGTCTGGGAGCAGACTACTCATCTTGCCAAGCTAACAGATGACAAATGCACGAACGAGCGTCCGTGACGCACTTGTAAAATATAAGCGAATTTGTAAGAACTTGGATTTGATTTTTAATAATAATGCTCGCCGAAAGCATACGAAACCGAGGTCAGGTTATCAGTTAAAATACAGAATAGTCACTCATGTTACTTATTAAGTTTTATGACCCGAAGAATGTTGATAAAATTTTGCTCTCATTAGTCAGACGTGACTGGAAGTACCAACTTAAATTGTGAAGTCTGCTAATGTTTTACACTTTTTAAGTGAGCGGAAGGTTGCGTATAATTGATCTTCGATACTGTATAGCTGAGCATCCAAAAATAGGCTTATTTATGAGTTAATTACTTTTCTGCTATACCGCTTCTTGGCAAGGTAGCACTTTGACCTACCTCACGTGCTCCTGACGTCAATACGGACGCGCCCATCGCGATTCGTTTTATATATCGAGGTCTAGGCAGATCCCTATATGCATTTAAATTCATGTACGCGTTGTCAAAAGAAATGTCATAATGATATAAGAATAAGTTCTTCGGGGCTACAAGGCATGACTAATTCAGAGATCTTTAGTATGTAAAATAAATCGATTTTTATTACTCGAATCACGGAAGTTATGAAAGACAATACATTTTAAGGGCATTTCAGAGACAGTGAGCAAAATAGTGATTCAGTAATACGTAAAGCTAAGTAGTGCGGTAGTATACCTACATAATGAAACAAAAGCGTTGAAAAACATTACGAAATTAAAGAACAAGGTCTTATCAACACCAAAAAAACGCGTTGAAATTTTTTACTGATAATCTTAAACTAGGCACCTACTGATAGAAAAAATTGGCAACAATGAGTAAATAGATATACCTAGATTTACTAGGAATACTTATAGAACGTAGTTTCCGGTCAGGCCTCTGTCAAATCAAATTGCCGTAGCTGCCAATACTAACAAAAACTATTCATGTGACTAGGAAAAACCGAAGTTCATTCTTTATCATCGATATTTTGGTTAGTTTTATTATGACTTGAGTGGACCTACAGGAAATTGAATCAGATAAGTGGACATTACAATTTTGTCATTCAGTGTCAGTATGAAATGGAAAACCCTTATCGTAACCACCTTAACAAGGTTGGAGCTTTTGGGGTAGGCATGTCCAGCAAATCCTATAGGATATCATCCTGATGATGATGATGCCTTTGACATGATTCAATGACAAGTTTCAGCTATATTTACATTAAATAATAATATATTAATTAATTTAATAAAAATAATGTAAATTTTACAATCAATCTTACTAATCCACTTCTTTTATAGCCTAAGTCCATATTTAAGGCCATTTAAAAAAAAAAAACCCCATGGATTGGCACTTTCAGACATAATTATTAATAATTTCACTTTCAGAAAAATATAATAATTTAAATCATCATCAAGTTTTGTAATAAAGTATTAATATATATATATGGTATGTTACATTGTATAATGATAAGTAGTAATGCTGATTTCACAATTAAACTAACTTCAAGGGTGAAGTTCAATCCTAACATTAAAAAAGATAAGTGTATGAAACTCAAATTTATTGATTATGTGTACAAAGTTTGTACGAACTTATATAAGATTGACATGAACCTACCAGTATGTTTTTTTTTTGTATGATGTTGCATGTATTCGTTTTTTTTGCCTTAGAGTTGCCTGTACAATTAGTTTGGTGATTCGGTTGGGACTTATGCAAGCCTAGTTATTTAAAATTTAAAACAGTATTCAAAAATACATTATCTTCATAAAAAAGAATACCCCATACACATATTACAAACTAGCCTCCGCCCGAGACTTCGCTCGTAAGGTACCGGGATAAAAAGTAGCCATTAAGTACATGTTAATCCAGGTCACAAACTATGTATATTCCAAGTTTCATCCAAATCCTTTCAGTAGTTTTTGCATGAAAGAGTAACAAACATTCACCCATACATCCATACTCACAAACTTTCGAATTTATAATATTAGTAGGATTAATATAAGCTCTGGGTAACTAGGACAGGAATATAGCAGTGCATACATATATTATAGTTTTATATATATTAGGGGAGGCCTATGTCCAGTAGTGGATTTTTATAAGCTGATTATGATACATATTTTATGAAGATGATGTTTATGTGTTAGTTCCTTAAAAGTAAAATAAAAATAATACATACCCTCTTCTGGAGTGAGATCTGCAAACTTGATACCACCACTGAAAAAGAAAATAAATAAATGAACTAACACATAAAAATATGTTCATCCCCACAATATAACGTCAAAACAAATTCCCAAATATTTGAAAAGCATATAAAATGCCAAAATGTGGTACTAAAATATTTTCACAGCACATGTCATGTAAAGTATGCACATTTTTTTAAACCAAAATGTATTTTTTTACCTATAATAGTTATCAGTTACAATTATAACTATACACCATATTATTTTATCCAATAATCTTGCCATTTCAATAGTTTTTGGAAGTTATTTTAATATGTTGCAACCCAGAAAGAAATCTGAAAACATATTATTATACTTTTACATACCTATTGCTAGTATCTTTAAAAATACAATATTAGTTGACTGACTTTGTTAAAAATGCTAAAATCTAAACTAGGTGAAAGAATTTTTACTAAATTATAACAGACACCTAGACACATAACTACACAGTTCTTAACAGATAACTAGACAGTTCTTTTGAAACTCTAAAATACTTTTGGTATAGATTTAAAATGCAACTTTAACATGCATACACTGTGTCAATTTTTGTTCACATCGTACCTTAGAAGGACGCTAGCCGTTTCCGGCACCCGGAACACCTGGAAAAAGATCCAATGTGGAACGATGTCTTACTGGATCTCCCAATGGAGAAACCACTAGCAAACACCCTACAGATATTGTCTATCCCATGCAGATAAACACAGAAAATCATATTAAATTGTGGACTAAAGTTCAAAATGAACATTGCAATTTATTTTTAACTGTGGCCACTAGATTAAAGTTACTATATCTATCAATAATCAGCCTAATATGATTGGTGTGAACGTAATGACAAAATGGATAAGCCATCTATGTTATTTAAGATAGGTAAACAACACAAGATAGAATTGCAATATTGTTTTATAGTAGGCAACACAATCAATAACTAAAAACTCCTAGGTTTATTTGTAGATTGAAGAAGGAACATGTACTACAAATTTTAAAATTGGAATTGTATTATTCTCACCTTCCATCCCAAATTCTCGAAGAACGTACTCAGGCGGGATTGCCCCGTAGTTTTACCGCCGCAAGGTCCTGTTAAAATATTCAACAGAAATAAAGAAATTATGCAAGGATTCCCCACGTGCTTATAGAGTTAGCACGCAGCAATCTTACCAAGTTATTTATACCTCAATTTTAGTAAAATCCAGTAACAGAATTAACACCACAATTAGTAGAAATATCAAGCTAAGCATAATAAATCTTAGCAGCTCTAGAAATTGATTAAAATCCGAAAAAAATATAAACACATACCTCCTGTGAGCACCAGCTTATAGGTGATTTTCTGTGATTGATTTGCCATTTTGTTTGAAGACATAATAAATAAATTAAAATAAAATTACACTACGAGGGATACTAAGCACTTAAATATCATAAAAATGTTGAATTTATAAAAGTAATATAAAGAGCCATCACTGAAAAACAGGCATCCGCCCGTCAGGCGTGCGCTAAAATGACAGATTGAGATTGAATTTAATGTACAGTTATAGACACAAGCAGTGCTGCCAACTGAACCATTGTTTCATAGAAACTTGCTAGATTGCAAAAAATTTTTAATCAAAAATGTAGGTAGAGTAAAAAAACAATTCGTCGATGGTTGAACTAGTTAATTCTGAAAGTTCTCGGATTTTTAAGCTATTGCATAGCTTCTATCGAGGGGACCGAATCCAAAAATTCCGTAACGAAAAAAAACCTCACGCTCCCCACTCCGACGGGCACGGAGGTGTGGCTTGAAGGCCGTGCATTGTCTAACGTCGTTTCTTTTCGGCTATAGATTAAGTATATATATAGATTTATAGTGTGCGTGGCCACCCTTGTCTTTCTCATTTCAACTGCAGGGTTGCCAGATAATTAAAATTTCCATAGATTTGGGTAAAATATACTGATAATACGCCCTCCGGCCAGGTGGTAACGATCTGCGAAATGCTGCTGGTAGAAGCTGGATGCGTCGAGCTCAGGACAGGAACTCAGGTGCTCATTAGGGGAGGCCTATGTCCAGCAGTGGACTGCTATAGGCTGATGATGATAATGGGTAAAATATTTGCATATTGCACAAGGAATTCAAAGACAAACAAATATAACAAGAAATTATTGTCATGCAGGTAAACAATTAATCTATCAATTTATACTGACATTATACATGACGAAGAAGTATAAGTATGCGATCCACATAGCCTTTAAGATCCTTCCCTTTGTAATTCTGCTCGCAGTTTTTCGCGTATCTTCTAATAGCTCAGCAGTCCAACGCAAATTTTTTCGCAGCCTTCTAGGTGTGTATGATGGTGATTTACCCTATAAACAGTAATCAAAAATTAATTTCAGTATTTAAACATAACAAATGTAATCTGTAGAAAATGCGTACATAAAAGGCTAGCAATTCTACTAATATAATAAAGGCGAAGGGTATTGAGTATTGTTTATTTCTCCCTCACGCAAAATTTAGATACAAAATACAATACAATACAATAAATTTATTTCATTTACAAGTTACACACGTACATCGTTCTGGCTGGGAAAAATAACAAGCTATTAATGGCGCTGCTGATGATGATGATGAAACATATGAATTGGGGCATGGAATATATTGGTCTTCTTCTTCTTCGTACGAAATAGTGGCCAACTCTGATGTCGGAATTTTTAGGCCACCCGAAGGCCTCCGACATGGCTAACAACTGAAAAAGCCGGGAAGAACATCTTAACGTGCCTTCCGAAGGACGGAAGCGCTCAGATCTAAATGCCATCCAGATCACCCATATAAGTAGTGTCAGGGCGAAGTGTTCCTTAACCAAGATGATCTGCGAAGATCACCGGAGTAAATTACATGGTGTTAAATTGCATTATGTTACAGGTTATAGGTAAGGTATCTCACATAAACCCTGTCTAAGGGTAAATTTAGCAATATGGTTATATAGTAGGCAGACCGAGGCTTTGTAGGTAGTTAACTAGGTGTACCTATATAACAAATTGTCATTGCACATTATGTAGAGCTACACCAGCTGTGTGAGAAGCCGCAGGCAGAAGCTAGTATAAAATCTTTGTGAAAACTTTTTGAAAAATGGAGCTAACATTAAAGTATTTCTTTCCTGTCAGTCAAAGTCCATTGTAAATAAATAAATAAATAATGCGGGACGTAATCACACAACATCATGTTGCCCCAAACAGAACATGCACCATTTGCCCCGCAGTGGGAATTGAACCCACAACTAGCTAATTTAATTTGCGGGTACTTCGGAGAAGGCAAGCAGTATCTTGGGTTTCACTTACCCGGTTTTGATAAAATATAGCTTAGGCTTTTTGATACTTACTTACTGTGGCAGATTTAAATAATTGGGGGCATATAGGTGTATTGTCAAAAAATGCTGTCAGTTGTGACTGACGAATCCCGAATCCGTTTTGAATCTGAATGATCCGTTGATTTAACGTAGCCTCTGGTTCTCTAGTCTGAAATTCAATTCTAGTCAATTCTATCATTGTAGGTATGATAATAATAATAATAATAACAATAACCTAACATTTAATAGCACAACATATATAAAAATAATGAATTCTTCGGTTTTCGTGGTCTTTTTTCCTATACATTCATTAAAACTTCGGTTTGTCAAGGTTGACCAAATATAGCACATGGCTTTTAAACGATAAAATCAGTATCAAAATAGATTAAAGATCAAAGATTTTTATACATACTGTGGAAGATTCACATAACTGGAGACATAAAGTTGTATTTTCAGTTACCATCCGTTAAATTACGTGGCCTTTGGTTTTTTCACCTGAAATTAAAACGTCATCTTTAAACTGGGCTATGCAAATAATAATGAACCAAAGAAATTATATTATTTAAAGTTCTAATAAAAAATGAAACGACTTTTCTTTATATGCTTATAGCTTATAGCTTATGGGGTGGGGAAAGGCAGGGAGGAAGTGAGGACCCTCCCTCTAAAAGGGGGAAACTCACAGTTTCCGAGAAAAAATGAATTACGTTTTGAGGTTAACGAGAGAAAAAAAAATTAAACAATATACGCCAAAACACACTACCGGACTACTACGGACCTATGACCTATGATCAGTTTAAAAACAATTTCAAATCATAAAAATGGATATTTGATTCGGGTATTTGACCTCGTCGGCCCTGAGTGTCGCTCCGTCCACTCATCCTCGCGGGCTAGCTCCACTCAGGATCTTCCACGCGAATTTCTGGTTCCACATTTTTTATATCCAATCTACGCATAAGGACCACAAGACTACGTGGCATCGGGGTGATCTGCGTCAGTTCTGTGATATATCTAGAACCTTTGCTACTCAAGTTGGGGTGTCCTAGAACCTACTGCTGCGGGAAGGATTTCCAGGTGGTTGTAAAAAATCTAATAACCGACTGTCTATTCAACGTATTACATTAACAACGATAAATATTATTGTCAATGTCGAATTACCAAAAAATACCACAGAGGCCATAAATAAAAAGAAGATGAATTTTCAAATAATCATATCTCAAAAACTATTTGTTTTAAACTATTTGTTTTGTTTTTGTTCCGCACTACGCCATTTTAGATTTAGGCTTCCTAGATATAGACCTATCTGTGACAAAAATTCCAGCCGCCTAGCACACTACAAATAAATGAAAGTTGAGCCAAAAATTAATGTGCAGTGGGCAAAATTCATTTCAAATGCTGGCAACACTAAACAAAACAAAACAAAATTTAATTTCACTTTTTGGCTTATTTTCTTACAGGTTCCTGCTCTAAATGTTGTTATTTATTGTGGAAGTCTAGTTAACAATCCATTTTTGAATAAATACCTCGTCAAAAGTACGATACTTACGAATGAAAAGACAAATCCGGAATGTTTTGATCACTGCCACTTTTGCACCAAAATACACCACACCGATCCATTTTGATAGAGAAATCCATAACATTCATTTGTTATTATTGATTTACAATAGATGAAACATAATTTTTCCAGGTAATAATTTAGTTTCAAGCAAGTTTCTCACAAAATCTTCCGAAACTGCTGCTAGCTGCCAAAGTTTGTTTAGCGCAATGTTGCGCTAAACAACGAAAAAACCGGCACGCGATAAGGGACAGCAAATCATATAGTGCGGTCTCCCTTATTTGCATGAAGCACGCATAAGTAGTTCTCTTTCTTGAAAGAATGAGATGAAGTTATCCCGTCGTCTATAGCTTTCTCTGTCTAGGTTTTCGGCAGTCTTCGACACGGTGTTTGTGTGCGTGTAACTAGACGTATTTTTTATTAATAAAAGAAAAAAAATGTTTTCTTATCGGTCACCACGCTCAAAAAGTGTAACTTGAATCAATATCAAAGAAAAAGAAATACTGCATAAATAAAATAAATAAATAATTATAATTGCATAAGTTGATACAAAATGCTATGCAATAGCTTTACCGCGGCAGTCCCCGAGTGCCACACGTCGTTTTTTATATTTTTCAGCTATCCAAGTTTTCTGAGAACCATATGAGGCAAAGTGTATCAAGAATAACTTTGCCTTATTTTCTGAAGGAGTCTAATAGATATAGAATTTAGAGTAATAAGACTCATCGAGTTTCTCAGCTTTCTCTGAATCTCTTCATGACACTTTTTCTTCTTCTTTTATTTTTGACCTCCGTGGAATAGCTTCCACGTTACTTGTCTAAGCTAATTAGATAACATGTTGGACATTCAACACCTTCGTGATGAGTTACAATCTTGCTGATACTGTTAGCCATAGAAATAATATTGATGTTTCGAAAATGATATGTCATGTTGTAAAGTTGCTAGAAAATGTAGTTTAGCTATTAAGCTACAAATTTTTCTGAGATAAAGCTGACGGATATAAAAAAATAGCTAGATCTAGGTAGTTAAATAATAAAAATGAAAAAAAAATTGAAAGGCTATGAAGTTGCTAAGTTGTCACAGTGGACACAAGTTGTGCGTGTCACAAGCTCAGGCAACACAAAAAAACCAACCACAAGCACGCAACAAAATTAATGAGGGAAGCCTAGACAGAGAAAGCTATAGACGACGAGATAATTCATCTCATTCTTTCAAGAAAGAGAACTACTTATGCGTGCTTCATGCAAATAAGGGAGACCGCACTATAGATTTGCTGTCCCTTATCGCGTGCCGGTTTTTTCGTTGTTTAGCGCAACATTGCGCTAAACAAACTTTGGCAGCTAGCAGCAGTTTCGGAAGATTTTGTGAAAAACTTGCTTGAAACTAAATTATTACCTGGAAAAATTATGTTTCATCTATTGTAAATCAATAATAACAAATGAATGTTATGGATTTCTCAATCAAAATGGATCGGTGTAGTGTATTTTGGTGCAAAAGTGGCAGTGATCAAAACATTCCGGATTTATCTTTTCAAGCGTAAGTATCGTACTTTTGACGAGGTATTTATTCAAAAATGGATTATTAACTAGACTTCCACAATAAATAACAACATTTAGAGCAGAAATCTGTAAGAAAATAAGCCAAAAAGTGAAATTCAATTTTGTTTTGTTTTGTTTGGTGTTGCCAGCATTTGAAATGAATTTTGCCCACTGCACATTAATTTTTGGCTCAACTTTCATTTATTTGTAGTGAGCTAGGCGGCTGGAACTTTTGTCACAGATAGGTCTATATCTAGGAAGCCTAAATCTAAAATGGCGTAGTGTGGAACCAAATAGTTTTTGAGATATGATTATTTGAAAATTCATCTTCTTTTTATTTATGGCCTCTGTGGTTTTTTTTGGTGATTCGACATTGACAATGATATTTCTCGTTGTTAATGTAATACGTTGAATAGACAGTCGGTTATTAGATTTTTTACAACCACCTGGAAATCCTTCTCGCAGCAGTAGGTTCTAGGACACCCCAACTTGAGTAGCAATATCACAGAACTGACGCAGATCACCCCGATGCCACGTAGTCTTGTGGTCCCTATGCGTAGATTGGATATAAAAAATGTGGAACCAGATTTTCCCGTGGAAGATCCTGAGTGGAGCTAGCCCGCGAGGATGAGTGGACAAAGCGACACTCAGGGCCGACGAGGTCAAATACCCGAATCAAATATCCATTTTTATGATTTGAAACTGTTTTTAAACTGATCATAGGTCATAGGTCCGTAGTAGTCCGGTAGTGTGTTTTGGCGTATATTGTTTAATTTTTTTTCTCTCGTTAACCTCAAAACGTAATTCATTTTTTCTCGGAAACTGTGAGTTTCCCCCTTTTAGAGGGAGGGTCCTCACTCCCTCCCTGCCCTTCCCCACCCCATAAGCTATAAGCATATAAAGAAAAGTCGTTTAATTTTTTATTAGAACTTTAAATAATATAATTTCTTTGGTTCATTATTATTTGCAAAGCCCAGTTTAAAGATGACGTTTTAATTTCAGGATAAAAAACCAAAGGCCACGTAATTTAATGGATGGTAACTGAAAATACACCTTTATGTCTCCAGTTAGGTATGTGAATCTTCCACAGTATGTATAAAAATCTTTAATCTTTAATCTATTTTGATACTGATTTTATCGTTTAAAAGCCATGTGCTATATTTGGTCAACCTTGACAAACCGAAGTTTTAATGAATGTATAGGAAAAAAGACCACGAAAACCAAAGAATTCATTATTTTTATATATGTTGTGCTATTAAATGTTAGGTTATTGTTATTATTATTATTATCATACCTACAATGATAGAATTCGTTCATTTTTGTTATGGTTTAGAACTGTGTTTTTATTTCAGACTAGAGAACCGGAGGTTACGTTAAATCAACGGATCATTCAGATTTAAAACGGATTCGGGATTCGTCAGTCACAACTGACAGCATTTTTTGACAATACACCTATATGCCCCCAATTATTTAAATCTGCCAGAGTAAGTAAGTATCAAAAAGCCTAAGCTATATTTTATCAAAACCGGGTAAGTGAAACCCAAGATACTGCTTGCCTTCTCCGAAGTACCCGCAAATTAAATTAGCTAGTTGTGGGTTCAATTCCCACTGCGGGGCAAGAAACATAAAGACATGCGTGAATGACAACTTGGACACAAATAAATAATAGGATTTTTTTGCCGTTCTGTAAAAAATCAATGCAAAATATATCTTTATTCATGTCCGTTAAAATATTCAATAGTCTCCCCGAAGACATGAAAGATTTGACACTTAGCCTTTTTAAAATAAGACTTTACAAATGGCTTGTAGATAAATGCTTTTATACGATTAAATTGAATGTATTAAAACTAAATAATAATTTACTATTTATATATCTTCATTTGAATGGTTAGTTTTCATTTTGACATATATTTATTAAGTAATCTCGATTGTCAACTTAATTATTGTTAATTAAAATTAACCGATATTAATGATAATTAATGACATATATACATATAACAATTTAATATTTAGCACGCTTCTGTAATGAAGTATAAGTATGCGATCCACATAGCCTTTAAGATCCTTTCCTTTGTAATTGCTTGTAATGGCTTGTAGATAAATGCTTTTATACAATCAAACGAATTTATTAAAACGAAATAATAATTTACTATTTTTATTTCTTCTTTTGAATGGTTAGTTTTCATTTTGACATATATTTATTAAGTAATCTTGATTGTCAACTTAATTATTGTTAAGTAAAATTAACCGATATCAATGATAATTAATGACATATATACATATTACAATTTAATATTTACACGCTTCTGTAATGAAGTATAAGTATGCGATCCACATAGCCTTTAAGATCCTTTCCTTTGTAATTCTGCCCGCAGTTTTTCGCGTATCTTCTAATAGCTTAGCAGTCCAACGAAAATTTTTTCGCAGCGTTCTAGGTCTGTATGATGGTGATTTACCATACTTTTATGCAATTAAATATAATTTGATTTGAAAAGTATATAGGTGGTGCATTCAATCAAATTTGCTTAACATCCTTCCTTCCCTTACATATTATCAAAAGTCATTATAACTTGTTAGTGAAGCAGATTATAAATGAAAAAAAATTTCGTCAGAAATAGCAGTATAAATTGATAGATTAATCGTTTACCTGTTTGACAATAATTTCTTGTTATATTTGTTTGTCATTGAATTCCTTGTGCAATATGCAAATATTTTACCCATTATCATCATCAGCCTATAGCAGTCCATTGCTGGACATAGGCCTCCCCTAATGAGCGCCTGAGTCCCTGTCCTGAGCTCGATGCATCCAGCTTCTACCAGCAGCATTTCGCAGATCGTTACCACCTGGCTGGAGGGCGTATTATCAGTATATTTTACCCAAATCTATGGAAATTGTAATTATGTGGCAACCCTGCAGTTGAAATGAGAAAGACTAGGGTGGCCACGCAAACTATAAATCTATATATATACTTAATCTATGGAGGGAAGGAATGTTAGACTCCACTCCGTCCGAAATCCGAACACAAGGAAAGACTACTTCGTCACGCTTACGTCACTATCCAGTTGCCACTTCATTTCAACAAATTATGAAAAAAAAACATCTTGATGTTGATATGTGTGCATTTTGTTTGATGCCAAACAAAACAATATTAATATATGTACCTACAGAAGTTGTAATAAAAATTACAAGTCAACCCATCAGCTTGTACAGTAAGTAAAATTTTCAGAAAACAACATGTAGGCAGTAGGTACCCTTAACACAAGCTCTGCTTACTTTGGGCCTTTATGATGTTGTATGGAAAGGTCGGGCATTATTTAATTTATTTTATTCTGTATATGTATTCTTCTCTACTAACTCTAAGGGTGTGTTTCTGTTGAGGCGGAGCGGAGCGGTGCAAAATTGGCCAATAGAATTTCGTTTACATGACGTGACCTTGTTAAAACGAATTAATTTGTTAATTTAGAACATCTCCGCTCCGCTCCACCTCAATGGAAACGCACCCTAATAGTTTGAGTTAGACAAGCAAAACAAAAGTCGGTTCTATGTTGCAAATAATAAAATTGACAATGTTTGCAGGTTGGGAGATCACAGTGCACAGTCTCAAACTATGATAATTGAGAGAAGGCTCGAAATAAATCTGATACTAATTTAATGGCTAGCTAAATAATCCTTTTCCTTCTCTCGCGCCTCATTAAAATTGATTATCATCAGTCTTATGATGACAATGTTTGCAGGTTGGGAGATCGCAGTGCACAGGCTCAAATTAAGATATGAGATAAGGCCGTAGCAATTCCGTAGGCTCGAAATAAATTTAATGCTAATTCAATGGCTATGCTTAGAACAATGGCCCATTTCGACAATTTACCTACATCAATAGTTACGCTTTTTTTGGTCCAACCTGCTTGGCAAAGGACTCCCTCGAATTCCACCAACCATCTTTAATTATCCTTCATTAATCCACCATCCTCTCTTGAAGTTCTTGAGCTCGTCCCGTCACGTCATCGCTTTCTTGTTATTTTATATTTGACAGAATTCCGTCATTTCATTCGATGAACTGGTTTTTTACTTACTATCATAGCTTACAGCATCCTAAATAAGCAAGCTTAATTTTATAGTAAGATTTTGATACCTAAAAAGGCATTAATTTATGCACCTTTACAAATTAAATTCCTTTTTTACATGATACCTAGGCACTAGCCAAATTAAATTTGCAGGGTTACTTCTTCATAAATGGTATAGCTTTTAAGGTAGGTTCCTTTGCTTTGGAGGACGTATTGCTTTTTAAAAAATTTTGGGGAACAAATTTTTTCATAAAGATTATTTTTCATTTCGAATAAAATAAAATTACAACTCAAAGCGGTATTGTAGGATGAGAGTGAGAGGTATATTTACTTTTCATGTAGTCATAGCCTGGGGGGCTATGACTACATATTTACCTAAGGTCACCACCAACAGGTGGCGTTAAAAACGTTAGTTCATTAGTACATTTTAAATTCAATGGCATCTGGGATATTTTATTTTAACAATTTTGTTGCACAATATTATATTTCAGCTAAGATTGTATAGCACTACATCATGATCCATTAAAGGGATAAGCCGTTAAAGTGTAATAGTTTAGCTATGTATGAACACAGCAGTGTAAAGAAAAAATAATTTAAATGCAGTCATTTTTGCTTCAATACCCTAAATAGTAGGGGTAAATGTATATTTCTGTGGGTAAATGCAGGTAATGGTTATAAAAATTATATAGGTACCTACATTCGAATTTACAAATTAGTCCAGGGTCTATTTAAAATACCTATCTTGATATTGTATGTAGGTATAGTAAGCAAAATAGAGTTCAATGTAAAAAGTACAAGAGTTAATTTATTTTTAAGTAACGCCTAAGGCATTTATATTTAAGTTACAATGTTTGTCCTCTTTTAACATAGTTATTATTATTTGAGATCCACTTTCCACTGAATTATTTTGAGTTTTCTCAAATAGCAACACTAAATAGGGAATATGTTGCCAATATCTCCCCAAACAACGATTTCTTCTTTCACTGAATGTTTCTTTTGGTAAAGAGATCTCTCCATCATCTGGAAATATTATATATTTTTTGTATTTAAACATATTAGAAGTAGATAAATAAACGGGACATCTCACACACAGTCAACTGATCCCAAACTAGGCAGAGCCTGTACTATGGGTACCAGAGACTGATAAATATACATAGATACTTATAAAACACCCAGACACAAGAAGACACATCTATGTTCACCACACAAAATGTTTGTGCTGGGTGGGGATTGAACCCACGACCAGCACTGCAGAAGGCATTTGTGATGTGATCTATGTTATTTATAATGCCAGGCAATAAATAGGTATTATGCAAATATTTTTAACCATCATACCAAATCACTTATAATTTAATAGGTCAAAACAATACTAGACAAATAGTGTTCTTACCTTCCAGTTCAATAATTTCTTGGTCAACCCATCTCGTCTGGATATTAACACAGACAAGCCCTATTTGTAGTTCTTTGGCCAAATATCTGCTGTAGCTTACAAAATTATTTAGTAATTTTAAACCTGAAAAAATAAATTACTTTTTAGCCACATTTAAAGTAATATAGTTAAAATTAAATGAGTTAAATATGTCACAGTAGATAAGCTTTTCTATTACATTCGGGCAAAGAGGTTAAAGATAATTATGTTTAAATCATAGAGTGTATTGTTAATTAGTAGATATTGCTTCATTGCTGAGGGGTTGTAAGGGGTTTCAAGTGCCTCCCTCCATTTTCTGAACCCAAGCCAACTTCACTGTCCCTTAGTGGACCCTGCAGCAAACGTAGCTGAATACGACTGCATATTCCAACCTTGCATTTGTACAGCTAAATTGCCTGACTGCTGGCCGACAGGTAGCAACATCAGCACTATGAGAAACTGTGCCCTGTGATCCTAACATGCCCAGCGTGGGGATTTCAATCTTTTTCTTTTTATTAAGGGAGGTCTATGCCCAGCAGTGGACTGATATAAGCTAGTGCTGTCCCGTGAATTTTTTATTACATTATTAAACTGGTGGTGATAAAAGAAGTTGTTGAGATGTGACTTTTTTAATGTTAAGTGTCTCGTTTTCATACCAATTTTATTATCATCGCCCAGGAATTGAAGCATTAAGCATGGAAGGGAGTCTATAATTATGAGTGCCAAGTGCTCGATTTCAATTCTTCTATGTTTAATGTTTTGAAACAGCTCAATTAATTCATCCATGGTCCATACATGGGCCACCTGGATTTTACACATTATACTCGCCATATCCTACAACAAAAAATTTTTGCTACCTAAAATTGTTCTTTAGTATAAACTTATAAATAATAGGTTATTCAAAAGTTTTAAACCTAACCTTGTGAGTAAACCCAGAAGAATCTAGAATCTTCTGGATACGAACTGCTGAGAAATCCCCTTTAGTATCCACATATAAAACAGTACTATTGCTAGATCTAGTACAATTTATGGCAAGTTGAAAACACAGCTGTGTTTTCCCTGAATCTGCAAGACCGCATAATTCTGTAATGCAGCCTCTAGGTATGCCACCACCGAGGAATGAATCAAGTCTGGAACAATAAATGGGACTTTAGTATTGGGTATGCTATATAGCTTTAATCATGTTTACGTCCATTGACGTTTAGTGTTAAAATGCTTAAAGAACAGAATATTAATACTTGCCTTTCTATGCCAGTGCTTAGAAATCTACTTTTTGACAAGTTTTCCAATAGCACCGAACCATTTATAACAGGGGCTGAATATTTTGAAAATATTTCACTTCTTACTGCTAGAATTTGAGGTATGTTCAGTCTTGTAATTGTTGCTAGTTTACTGATATCTTCCTGAAGAAACTCCACAACAGTTGTTATATGATTTTGAGTAAGTATTTTAATTATGGTATCGGAGAGGTAAATTAAGTTTTCTGTCTTTAGTTTATGCATTGCAAATCCGTGTATAACGCATTTTTTATAACGCACTGCAATTCAACTTATTTTTTATATAAACTAGCTAGTAGCCAGAAACCTAGAAACATAAGAGAAATTTTAAGCTACGCCCCTATAAAATCAATTACCCTTTTTTTGAAGCTACGCTCCCCGAAAATAAAGTTTTGATTCAAAACTTTTGAACAGTGTTGCCGTTTTTTATTTGGAGAAAATGCTAAAACTTGTTGCAGAAAATGCCAAAAAAATGCTAAGTAACTTTTAAAAATGCTAAATAAAATGCTAAAATCTATATTTTATTCCCGAATAGCAAACTAAAGTAGTCTACTGTTAAAATAGATGCATATTCGTATATAAAGAACGCAAGAGAAGACTCTGCTCTTTGGGTATTAAGATTAATTTGCATCGTAGGTTAATTATTTTTCATTGACATATACATTTTGCATGTAATGTGTTGCTTCAGTAAAGGAGAATGCCGGTTGATGTATGTACCATATTAATCTTAATACCCAAAGAGTAAATTTTGTAAGTACAAAATTTGCAATAAGATAAACTCTGTCATCTTTTCCCGTTGTTAGCGGTAAATTTTTTCAATATGAGAAGCCGTGAAAACAGATTGTCTCTGGTTTCTTTAAAATCTTTTGAATTCCTTAGGAATTTTGAATTTTTAGGTAACGTACAAAAAAATGTTAATCATGAAATATGCTAAATTCGAATTTTTCAAGCTAACAGACCCAAAAATATGCTAAATTTAGCATTAAAAATGCTAAAACGGCAACACTGCTTTTTTTTTTTCTCCTGATTAATAATAAATAATAATAATAATAAACTTTATTTACTAAAAAGATTACCGTCCAAATGTAAAGATCGTGCAATAAATACACTCGAGAGCATAGAAATCGCACACCCCCTACATTTTCATTTTGACCGCAAATATTTTAGAAATCACTTTTTGTTTGCGAAAACAACTTAAATTAAATTAAAGTACACACTGTTAGCTTCCTAAAAACCCATAATGTCTAGCCTTGACCTTCAAAATCATTACAGTAGGAACATAACAATAGACAGTACAGTACAGACAGTACAGTAATACAGTAGGAACATAACCCTAATTGAAATGAGCAATTTCAGGTAGCTTGGTTTGTGGGACTTTGAGTAGGTATAAAAGGTTAAAAAAACATTTTCTTATAATAATAATGGTTTATTAATACGAGGTATTGCCCCCCCTAGCCTTAATAACGGCTTCCATACGATGTTTCATCGAAGAAATCAATTTTTTTACAAAGTCTTGCGGTATGCTATTCCATTCTTCCTTAATTGCGGTTTGGAGCTCTCTGAGACTCGTAGGTGCTGCGTTTCTGGCCCTTACTCGTTTCTTTAGTTCGTCCCATAAGTGCTCAATAGGATTGAGATCTGGGCTTCGAGCAGGCCACGTCATAACGGGTATTTCAACCTCCTCCAAGTACTGGCGTACTATAGCGGCGGTGTGTGGTCTTGCGTTATCCTGCATAAAAACGAAATTTTCGTCGATAAACCCCGAAAAGGGCACAACATGTTCTTCCAGGATCTCTTCGACGTAACGTCGGGAAGTCAATCCACCCGATCGACGGTCGGTATCGGGCCCTGTGATGAACACAAGTACAGTTTTCGCTTCCAATGATATGCCTCCCCAGAACATGCACGAACCACCGCCGTATGAAACCCGTTCGGAGATGCAGCACTGAGCAAAACGCTCACCAGATCTTCGGTAGACTCTACCCCGTCCGTTGTTACCATGGAGAAACATCCTGCACTCGTCAGAGAATAGTACTGCCTTCCATTGATCCATAGTCCAATTTACGTGATTTCGAGCAAACTGAAGGCGCGCTTGTCTGTGCGCTGGGGTCAATTTTGGGCCAGTTGCTGGTCTATGCGCTATCAGGCCTCCTTCGGCAAGTCTTCTTCTAACCGTCCACCAACTTCCACTTCTCTAACTTCTTGGAGCTGCTGTCCGAGTTGAAATGCATTCAACCGGCGATTTCATAATGAAGTCGTCGATAGAAAACGATCATCGCGTTGTGTTGTCGCACGTTTTCGGCCTGTTCCTGGTCGCCTGGTAAAGCCACCAGTTTGTTGATATCGCTGGTATACACGTCGAACAGCATATCTGCTCAAATTTAACTGACGAGCCACTTGACTTTGGTTCTGTCCAGCTTCAATTAGTGCAACCACTTGAGACGCTGCTTCCGGTGTGGTATCCATTTAATTAGAATTACGTAGTAAAAAGTGAATCTTAAGTCTCAAAAAGTTTCGAAACATCTGACCAATTGTAAAGGAATAAAAAGTTACCTCATTGAATACATTTTGAGGGCTGAAAATAAGCGAAAATCATCCGAAATATCACAGGACACAAGAATTAACGGCTAATTTGGATTTCAAAAACTTTTTTGATTACTTGAACACCAAAAAATCGTGAGTACAATTTTGAAAATACACTCGAAGATTATCGATAAAATAAAGACTAAATTCCTGGATCAGCTGTTTTTTTTGACAGCTGAATGACATCATTGACAGTGACAATCTACCATTTGGAACCATAGACAACCTGATCTATAACCGAATAGATACGCCAATGCCTACCGACCCCAAAAACAGGTAAATTAAAAAAAATCTACAGATCTCACACTGCGCGTAACTATTAAAGGCATTGAAAATGTAATGTAAATAAAGCACACGATAAAATTTGACTTTATCGTACCGAAGATACAGTGAACGGAGCGCAGACTGGCCTCGCGCGTAAGGGCCCTTCTATTCTATAGTTTTTGTTCGCCCACCTCTTAAGATGACTCGAACTGTAGCTTAATTCAATCCTAAGATATTATTTTTCCGTTTCTTGAATTTAGAGCTCAAAACAAAGTTATTGGGAAATTCTCGATTAAAGTTAGCTTTTTTTTTAATTTTGACAAATTTTGCTTATATGTGCGAAATTACAAACAAATGTCACAATTTCCGTAGTCGGGGCACTATACTCGAACAGGAAAACAAACGTTTTGTATGCTAAAAAACTATAATGTAACTTTTGTGACAAAAATTTAACATTTCAGGAAACGAAGCGTAACTTATAACTCAAGGGCCCTGGCAGCACTGGACTTTGTAATTCAAATGAAATGAAATGAAATGAAATGAAATGATTTATTTTGCCTGAAGTATGGTACAATAATGGTCTTATAATAATATTTATGATTAGCGCTTTCACATACTTCACCGTATACACAGCATGCAAAAAAGTCAAGAATAATAACTAAATAAAATTACATTGATTCAAAAATTCAAAAATAATAACTAAATAACATTATATTGATTCTATACCTACATAAAATAGTCATCAATCTAGGAATTCGGTCACACTGTAAAAAGATTCTTCGATGAGCCAGGTTTTTAACTTTCTTATAAACATTCTTAGTGGAAGTTTTTAATGGTATTAGGAATTTTATTAAATATACGTCCACACATAACAAAACTGTTATTTTGGTAGAGCGCTGTTCTAGGTATTTTGGAGAGGACAATTCTCTCTGGATTTCTTACACATCTAGGGTATATATCTTGTGCTTTCGAAAAGAGATGCGAATGTTCTTTGACAAATTTAGCCGCTTCTAATAAATATATGCTGGGCAATGTTAATAGTTTTTGCTTCAAAAATATAGGCTTGCACGACTCCCAGGGAGGTATTCCAAAAGTGGCTCGAACGCATTTTTTCTGTGCAATAAAAGCTTTATTTACATTTGTGGAGTTGCCCCAGAGTATGATACCATACTTTATTACTGACGCTACATACCCATGATATGCTGTCATGACCGTGCTATGATTTGATGTCTTTCGAAGCCTATAGAGCACATAAACAAACTTGTTTAACTTTTTGCATACAAGATCGACATGCTCTTTCCAGTTGCAATAACGATCTAACATAATTCCCAAAAATTTGGTTTCATTTACCTCTGATAGTCTATGTCTTCCGCAGTTTACACTGAGTTTTTTATGTTCCCTACTATACGTACTAAACTGAATTGAGTTTGTCTTTGAAACATTAACATGTAGATTATTATTATTAAGCCACGTCAATATAGAATCAATAGTTTTATTAATGTCAATACTGTGTTTATAAATGTCAGAATCAGAAGATACAATTATAGAGATATCATCAGCAAACAAAGTGCATGGATAGTCAGTTACTTCTGGAAGATCATTTATGTATAGTAAGAATAATAGTGGGCCTAAAACACTTCCCTGCGGTACACCACATCTATTGTGTTGATAATTTGACAATACTGGTGTAAGCTCTTGGTTCTTATCTACATTAACAATCTCAACACATTGCATTCTGTTCGATAAATATGATATAAACCACTTAAGAGCAGGACCTCTAATGCCATATTTTTCAATTTTATTCAACAACAGATCATGGGAAACGAAGTCAAATGCCTTTGACATGTCAAAAAATATTGTGGTTACCAATTTCCCAGAATCTAAGCTATCTATAACTTTATGAAGCAAGTTAAAGCAGGCAAGGCTAGTAGACTTTCCTTTCTGGAAACCATACTGTTCATTCTTGAAAATATGATTTTTTTCAATGAATGACAAAATACGCTTTTGCATCGCTCGCTCGAAAACTTTAGATATAACTGGCACCAAAGTAATAGGTCTGTAGTTTTCTATCAAATTTCTTTTTCATTTTACAAATGATCAAAACCACCAACTTATGAAACAAAATCGTATGGCATTGGCATGCGCACTGAAAAAGAAGGCAGGTCATTTCAGACCTGACCATAAATGGAAGCGACTAAAAATGCGAATTATGTAAAAATATTCTTGATAATGGAGTATTGAATTTATAACTAATAACTTTATTTATTAAAGCCGGAATACTTAGTAAATTAATCATAAATATTGATCGCAATACGCCCTATCATAACGAATCATGGTTACTGAACGCACTCTCACCCACATTGTGCATCTGTCGTCCCAATGTCAACCATCTAAAACAAAACTGCCACTAAAAAAGCACGCGTTTGGTTACTTTTTGTTAATTGGCGCCAATGTCCTATTCGATCATAACCTATAAGTATAAAATAAATACACAGAAAAATTCTCCAGCTTTAATAAAAAAAACGATTAATTGAACATGATATCCTGCGATAAGATCTAGCAATTAGGACATAGGTAATTTCTAGGCGCGACATTTTATGGTCAGGTCTCAGGTCACAGGTTGTATGAAACTGACCGATTTTATTTCGGACGCCATTTTGTTTGATTGATTACATCACTACAAACAATCAAATACACACCAAAGAGCATAAAAAAAAAAAAAAACAACCATAGACGAGCAAGGCGAACGCCGCCTCGCCAGCCAGCCGCCAATCGCGCGGCGGCCATTGTTGTTTTATTCTATGACAAAATTCGTAATGTGAAGTTGTGTGTGGATTGTCGAGTAATTTTTGTTTTTTTCGCGGCGTAATAACCCAGAAATCAATTTTTGGGAGTTTTTCAAAGTAAATCAACATGTCTAATCTATCGCTCGATAAAGAAACGTTTTATCGGCGAATCAAACGGCTCTACGCGGCATGGAAGGTTGGTCATTAAAACCGTTTTGTTATGTGTCTATTTAGAGTTTCATTTGCTAAGAATTGGTGTTTCACAGGCTGCAACGGCGGATCCGAAAAGTGATGATGCTTTGGCAAAGGTTGATTGTCTGGTCTCATGCGTTGGTGTCGATGAGGACACACTTTACAGCAAGTCTACTGCGCTACAGGTATGCTTATTTTTATAACTAACCAAGCCCATGTGCTAGTCATGAATAAAAGTTTCAATTTGTGATTAAACTGCAAACTATAATACAAACTTCTTTTCATTGAGGCTTTGGCGCAGTTTTCGTCAGTCGCCTGTCTTGTCAGCTTCTTACAACAACTTCATTTGAATCTCTCGGCAGTCTCGTTCAGCCACTGGAGCATTCAACCAATCAACTTCGGACATCTGCGCTAGAGCAGTTGCCAGATTGAGAAGCTGAGAGCTAGAAGTTTGTCTTGGAAAAGCTCGACTGTATGACTTCAAGGCAGCCTGTGTGTCTAACTTGCATCCTGAATTATACCAGTCTTTCATTGTGTCATGACCTTCTCAAGTTCTCCTAAATGGCTGCTCTATGAGTTTAATCATTCAAAAATGTTTGTTAACTTTTACTTATTATTAATTTCAGACTTGGCTGTTTGGATATGAGTTACCGGACACAATCACAGTACTCACCGAGTCAAGCATGTGTTTCCTTGCTAGTAAAAAGAAAATTGAATTCTTGAGACAAATTGAAAATGGCAAGGAAGATTCAGATTTGCCTCCTGTGAAACTGCTAGTCCGTGACCGGGTAAATCAAATTTTATTTCCTAGTTGATTTCACACAAAACTAATTGCATTTTCTGATTAAGGAGGTTCTATTCAAACCACATGTTGCATTAATTATTGGTTATATTTTATCTATCTTCCAGAATGACAAAGACAAAGACAAAGAAAACTTTAGTAAACTAATAGCAGAGATAAAGAAATCAAAATCGGGAAAGACTTTGGGCATATTTATAAAAGATAACTATCCCGGAGAATTTTGCGAGAGCTGGAAGAATGTTATAAAAGCAGAGAAGTTTGAAAATGTTGACGTAAGCTCTGCTGTGGCAATTCTTATGGCTCCGAAGGAAGATTCTGAGATTATAACTGTAAAGAAAGCATGCCTGGTCACTGTCGATGTCTTTACGAAATACTTGAAGGATCAAATCATGGAAATTATAGACTCTGATAAGGTAAGGACTTTGTTTACGCCAACGGTTCTTGGTTCTTCGGCAGATATGGCCAGTCCCCTGCTAATTCAGAAGAAGAAGCTGGATGTGTTTATCTCATAACAGGGCGCAATGGCGCTCATTAGGAGAGGCCTATGTAGAGTAGTGCACTGCTAAAGACTGGTGATGATCATCATAATGATATAGGTAAACATGATGCAGTCATTAGTTAAATGAACATTCAGAATCTTGGTGGTTAGTGGAGAGAGAGTATAGTTTCTTAGTAGTCATCTAATGATGTCCCGGTGAACGTCATACCCCTGCAAATTATTGAAATCAATCTGAAGTGGTAATTCTTAGACAAAATTACCTACTTTATCTATTTTTTAGCTGTTCCTTTGCATTTTCTTCGTTTCATGTTTTCCAAAAGCACCTAAACAGGCTTTTTCGAAATCATATTTTAAATGTTTCACACAATAAAACTATGAAGTACTTTTGGTAATTACTCATATTCATTCATTAGTGTTACTTTAATTAATATAGATACTCTTACATTATTTTCACAGAAAGTAAAACACTCGAAACTAGCTGAAGGAGTAGAAGCAGCAATATCCGACAAGAAATATGTCACCGGTGTAGACACAAGCCAAGTTGACATGTGCTACCCTCCCATAATCCAATCTGGGGGGAACTACAGTCTCAAATTTAGTGCAGTGTCAGACAAAAATCACCTCCATTTCGGTGCAATAGTCTGCTCTTTAGGTGCAAGATACAAATCATATTGTTCAAATATTGTGAGAACATTGCTGGTCAATCCGACTGATGAGATTCAGAGCAACTATAACTTTTTGTTGAATATTGAAGAAGAAGTTATGAAAGCTCTTGTTGCTGGTGCGAAATTGTCTGCTGTGTATGAAGCTGGGTTGGAACTAGCTAAGAAGGAAAAGCCAGAATTAGTTGATAATCTCACCAAGTCTTTTGGGTTAGTATTATTCAGTATTCAGTATTATTAATATATCTCAAAATGTGTAAGAAAGTAATTAGAAAAGCCTAACAAATTGCTGTACAAGAATAAGTGTTTATTGCTACAATCCCTGAAGGCCAGGGGACTGTAGGGTAGAAAATTTTAAATTTACGTGTGTAAAATATTATTATTATATTCTTTTATTATTTTATATTTAATTTGTATCTTACAGCAATAAGATATAATTTCCAAACCGAGAACTTTACGTGAAGAGGCATGCTCAGTTACCTTGTTCAGACCATAAGATACATACAAATTTACATTGGTAAATTTAAAATCCTCCACCATGCTTTCTGCTGGTTTGTGCTGACCAGTGCTGAATGTTATGATATTAACATTTTGAACTGAAAAAGTCAAACTATGCTTTAAATGTGTGTGAAGCCACCAAAGTGTGGGTAGTCCCTTTTGCTAGTGAGCAGTCCCTGAGCTAGAGCTAGTGGCCAAATCTGGTGTCAAAGTTTTTAAGCCACCTGAAGGCCTCTGTTGTCTCCACTATATACAGGCTACCCATAATTTGTGACAATGATATAATTGGGACCTATAGCACAATTGAATGTGTTGAGTCATTGCATCACAGTGTCCGAAAAAGTAAAGTTTATAAGATGATGTTTATCTCTGCCATTACTATTTTTCTACTGCTATTGCAAACAAACATATTGGTCTTTAAACTCTGTATGTTGTATCTCATGTTTACAATTTTCATAATGTATCCTGTCCTTCAATACATTTTCCATGACTGAATTTAAATTCGTTTATGCTGACAGATTTGTAATGGGAATAGAATTTCGAGAGAGCTCCATTTTAATCGGACCTAAAACGTCGGTAGTGGCGAAGAAAGGCATGGTGTTCAACATCAATATTGGTCTCGCCAATCTCACTAACACAGCCGCGACCGAAAAGGAAGGCAAGGTAATTAATATTGTATCTTCGTTTTAGCAAGTCACCAACTTTGGTGTCGGAGTTGGCTGCCTAAAGACCTCCAACCTGGCTTTTGAATAGCTAGACGTCAACTAAATTTACAATAAAACTTAATGTAGAGGTCCACCACCACAACAAGTTTATATTAGTCCACTGCTGGACATGGGCCTCACCTAGAAAAAGGGGGATATGCCCGTAATCCCCATGCTGAGGATGAGTGATCACAGAGCACAGCTTTTGGCACTGCCGATGCTGCTGCTGGTTGGTGGTCAGGAAATTTAGCTGTGCCGGTGGTAGGCTGCGATTTGCCACAATGAGCCGGCCGCCAAGAGTCCCGTTTGTTAGTTAGCAGGTTACACCATGGGCAGGTGAAGTTGGCTTAGGTGCTGAAGATGGAGGTTGGAGTTGTAAGGACTTCCTACTCCCCTTATGTATGCATGCCCAGCGTGGGGGTCATGGGCATATGCCTCTATTTATTAGAGGATGCTTATGTCCAGCTCTGGACTGATATAGGCTGGTGTTGTTGGCGTACCTGTAGGTATGGTATACCCATACATGCCTATTTTCTCTATTTAAAATAATATTGAGTAGGCCTCTGGGCCCACATTGAATGATCATATTTTCTATCCAACTACGGCATAGCCGAAAAAGGAAGCGGTAAGTGTTTCTTGTTAATTGGGTTCACTTCAGTACATGTTGATATTGATTGTTGTAAATAATCGCCTAACTCTAGCGCGTTAGGTGTTCATAGATTACTTCCGCCCCGTTAATAGTTGAATTTTACAATCCAATTCATTTATTGTAAGGTAACATGATCCATATTTATTTTAGCTAAGCGCTTATTTGCTTCTAAGGAAACGCTGGTTGGACCTAGAAAAACACAGGAAAAGTTTTGATGTGGCTAGCCTAGCCACCGCCTATGAGCTAATAGGTAGTTAATATTGACGACCTTTGTGGCGCAGTGGGTAAAGGTCCGCCTGAGACGCAGAAGGACGCGGGTTCAATTCTCGCCGCGGGACAAATATTTACATCATCTGCAGTATATCAGTCATGTAGTTCCCATATACAAGCTCTGCTTAGTATGGGGCTATATGAGCTGTGTGATAGGGTCCAGCACTATTTTGACGGCTTCTGTGGCGCAGTGGGCGAAGGTCCGCCTGAGACGCAGAAAGTTGCGTCATCTATTCCCACCGCGAGACAAATTAATGCATTATCTGCAGATATTTTAGTCTCGGGTCTGGGTGTTTTCGATGTATAATATGTGTTGTTGCTGAACGTAAAACAATATGCTAAAGATTGCCGCTTTCTATCAGAACGGGGCCTTTCAATTTTCATTTATAACATTTCAGACCTACGCCCTATACATAGGCGACACAGTATTAGTTAACGAGGATGCGCCCGCGTCTCTTCTCACGCAATCCAAGAAGAAGATTAAGAACATCGGTATTTTCCTGAAAGATGACGACGAGGAAGAAGAAGAGGAAAAAGAAAATAAGACTGAAATACTCGGTGAGTTGAACTGAACTCTTTAACATAGTGTACAAATGTGAATTTCGCAATAGCTTGAGATTTTCCAAGAAACGTTTTCCGTAATTTGCAAGACTTGGAAAATCAAAAAGATCTGATTCTTGAGTCCTTACAATGTCAATTACGCTTATAATAATTGCACGAGATATTACATGACGTGTTCCTTAAATGATATTGTTTACTTACATGCGATCGGGGACGAACAGAAAACGGCGGTAAGTGTTTTACATTTTACACACTAACAGCATGCAGACTTGCTTCTTATTGACATTTTAATTTCAACTAACTCATCTAGACTAGACTATCTAGTCTCTGGAAGAACGAACAAGACATTTTATATGTTCTCATTTAAGAATACCCACCTAAAACCACATATTCACTTTTACTCATTGGATTGTTTCAAAGCAAAGCCCCCAGTAAACACTGAAAATAACACTAGATCAACACATCACATTTTTAAGTCACACACTTACAGGCAGAGGTAAACGAACCGCCGTGATCGAGTCCAAACTCCGCACGGAGCATTCCTCTGAAGAGAAACGTAAGGAACATCAAAGAGAACTCGCTATAGCCCTCAATGAGAAGGCGAAAGAGAGACTGGCTAAGCAGTCAGGAGGGAAGGATACAGAGAAACTCAGGAAAAGCACAATTTCTTATAAGAGCGTCAGTCAGATGCCCAGGGAAAATGAAGTGAAGGAGCTCAAATTGTATGTTGGTAAGTGCTGCCTATGCATTCTGTAACACATTTAAAATGTTGAAAAATGAATCCACGTTACAAGCATAAATATAAAACTATGGCATATATATAAACAAAAAGTTTAGTGACCCCATGTCACACCATAAGGGGCTGATGTTTATCTTATAGGTTGATCTAAGTCTTGAATTATCGAATTATAGAGTGGAGACTGCGTAAAAAAGTAGTGTAGAAACTCCCTCCAGCCAGTTGGAGTGACGGGATCCGGAAGCTGCTGATGAAGCTGGATGCGCCGAGCTGAGGACAGGGTGAAGGCGCTAATTAAAGAAGGCCTAGTCCAGCAGTGGACTGCTATGCTGATTATGATGATGATGGATCTTGAATAAACTGACCAAAAATACATCGACACTCAAAGCCTGTATATTTCAGATCGTAAATACGAGACGGTAATCCTGCCGATATTCGGAGTACCTGTTCCATTCCACATTTCCACTATAAAGAATATCTCGCAGTCAGTGGAGGGTGACTACACATACCTCAGAATAAATTTCTTTCACCCCGGAGCGACCATGGGTCGAAACGAGGGCGGCAGTTACACACAACCCGATGCCACTTTTGTAAAGGAAGTGTGAGTATAAAAAATCCTTTACGTACATGTAGTATGCATGCTAGGGACTATGAAGAAAAACCCACCTAGAAATGAGTACCAAATTATTATTTTATAAGATTTTGTAACAGTCGCTGTCAGGAAAAAGGTCGTCATGTTTACGGTTTTATACTGTACAGCGCCTCTATCGGAGTTACTCAAAAGGTCACACATATCACACTTACCATGTGGGTTCACCAGTGGCAGAATAGAAGGCGCTGCAACAACGCATTTTTCAAAAGATAGAACGAAAGATAATCGTCAAGATATTATTTGCTTCTGCGGCTGTTGTTTTAAATTAATATTTGGCTTTCTTTTAGGACATACCGAAGTACAAACACAAAGGAACCAGGCGAAATCTCCCCTCCCTCATCAAACCTCAACACCGGCTTCAGACTTATAAAGGAAGTTCAGAAAAAGTTTAAAACTAGAGAAGCAGAGCAAAGAGAAAAAGAGGATTTAGTTAAACAGGACACCTTAGTTATGTCGCAAAGTAAAGGAAACCCTAAACTCAAAGATCTGTACATTAGACCTAACATAGTTACTAAGAGAATGAGCGGCTCGCTTGAAGCACACACAAATGGCTTTAGATTTACGTCAGTGAGAGGCGACAAAGTAGATATACTGTACAATAATATAAAGAACGCATTCTTTCAACCGTGCGATGGGGAGATGATAATACTGCTACATTTCCATTTGAAACATGCTATAATGTTTGGTAAGTTTATCAGGTTGTTTTGTTTAGTTTCAGCAAGGTTCCATTTGCTTAAAAACTGTTATTTTTCAAGTCATCCTACCGGCTGCGCCAGTCTCCTAAAACTTTAATGAAAGTTCGTTGTTTTACTACTTACTAAAATTACTGGCGGTTTTAAAATATTGTGTAGCTACTTCTTTCTCTCAAGAGTCTCTAATCGATCAGATTTGTATAAACAAATCTGATCTACTCTACTACTAATACTTAACAAACAGTACCCCTAGTAGTTTTGGTTTTCGAGCTCAATTTTAATGTACGTTTTTTGGAAATTACTCAACTGGTTTTGGATAGAAACTGATCGAACAACGTAGGTAATGTAATCGTCTTGCAGATTGCAATGATTATCACTCAAAACATTTACGTAATTAACGAAAAAAGGTACTTTAAAATTGAGCTCGAAAACGTAAACAATAAAAGTTTTTGAATTGTGCAACTCATACTAGGGGTACAGGTATACGGTCCTCCTGGTGGTAAGCGGTTCCCGTAGCCTATGTTAACTAAACTGACCAACATATTGACCATTTTGTTGTATAATGTTTATGTTGGTGTGAGTACAATAGAGTTTAATATCTTTATATCTAAGAATTGAATTGAATTCTAGGTAAAAAGAAGCATGTCGATGTACAATTCTACACGGAAGTGGGTGAGATAACAACGGATCTTGGGAAGCACCAACATATGCATGATCGTGATGATTTGGCCGCCGAGCAGAGCGAAAGGGAACTCCGACACAAGCTGAAAGTAGCCTTCAAGAGTTTCTGCGAGCGAGTCGAGAACATGACCAAGCAGGAAGTGGAGTTTGATACACCATTCAGGTATTTCTGCTACTGGTACTTGCTTTCTTGGTAGAGATGTCCTGAAACTGCAATAGGTAAATAAATATCACAAAATGTTTGCAATCCTTACTATTAATATTGTAATGTGAATGATGATTTTTACGATTTGACACCTTAAGTTCTCAATCCGATCATCATATATATTTTCGCATACACATTGCCAGCTGTACAGAAAGGACATATCTGAAGTATCTTTCATCCAGAACAAAGTGCCTACTGTTGCTGTCGGGAACACATTTTGTGATAGAAAAATATACTTTAGTTAGATCGTTGACCGGCATAACAAAGTTCTTTATCAAAGGCTACTTTCTATCCGGGTACCACGCGAGTGAAGCTGAGGACCGCAGATAGTTATAATTATATTAAAAAATTCAAAGTTTCTGAGTGAAATGTGAAGAGGTGTGGTTCCTTCTTCATGCCAACTACTAAACGGATTGAGCCGAATTTTTTCGCTAATGTAGTTCTGAACAGGAATAACATTTATTTATGAAATCACTTAAAAGTAGGTTTACAATTCTACTAATCGATTGTCTTAAATTAACTTAGGCAAATAAGAACAAAACATATTTTGTCTAAGTTATATAAGTATAAGGAGTGACGACAGGTGGACCAGATCTCTGACCGAGTGGTGGCCGAGAGTTGGTTACAGAAATAGAGGCCGTCCTCCAGCGAGATGGGTTGACGATATTAGAAAGACCGTCGGCGGCACCTGGTTAAGAATAGCTCAGGATCGAGGCAAGTGGCATAATCAAAGGAAGGCCTATGCCCAGCAGTGGGTCGATAAAGGTTGAAATGATGATGATGATGATATAAGTATACCTTTAACAATTTTGCCAGCGCTTTAGCAGCTGTGCTAGGATTATCCTGTGTTACAGCTGCTACACTTCCTCATAAAAAATAGGTATATACTTAACTAATTAACTACATACACAAAAACTTAACAACAAACTAGTTTAGCGGTAGTGGGTAGATCTAGTTACTATTTATATGTGTGAGCGGGCCGTGGTCGGCCGGCGCGAGCTGTCGGTCGGCTCAACAGCAAACTAGTTTTGTTCGAATACTGTTTATATCAGGGACGTAAGCGAAATAGTAATTACATGATAAAAAGTTAAATATATGTATTATAGTAATAGTAAAAAATATAGGTATGATGTATAGGGAAAAATAAAACAAAGTATTCCACCTACTAGGGATCTGTTCTTTGCGGGCTACCACCTCCAAGTAGGTAGCTACACTTATAACATCATATCAGGGGGGTGATCGGCTAACTCTGTTGCAAACAGAAATGATTGACACCGATCCTGTTTTTATAAACTTTGACATTTCATCCGTTGAAATTCAATGAACGTCAATTGGCATACTGTCACAGTTTGTTAAAACCAAAGAACTATGACTAAAGCATAGATGAAGTCTTAAAATTCATTTATGCTCATTTATGAACATTAACTCATACGGCTGATCTCTACTTTCTTATGTCCATATATCATTTGCTAGAAAGGGATGCATACTTTATCTCAATGCGATTTCTGCGACTGCGTACTGAATTTGTATGAACCTGCATAGAAATTTGTTCGAGCACCCTGGTAAGATAAACTTTTTGAAGTCGCAGTGTTATATGTATGCATCCCATTCTAACTGATGATATTGGACATAAGAAAGTAGAGATCAGCCATATTGAATTTTAAGACTTTATCTAGTTCTCTTCTAAATCTGTGGTTAAAACAGGATCGGTGTCAATCATTTCTGTTTGCAACAGAGTTAGCCGATCACCCTGCTGATAGACATTTATTTATTGGATAAACTTTTAACAAACTCTGGTTAGTAATGTCTTAAAATAAAACCTATGTTAGATTTGTCTAGACACCTAACATAGTGTCTAGACTCGTAGACATTTCTCTATAAAATCACGTACCTATGTACATAGGGCACTATTTAACCGGGTACCACGCGAGCGAAGCCGCGGGCAAAGGCAAATGTAACAAATAGCTTAAAATTTTAGCCCCCTCCATTGGTGGCTAGTGAGTTGGTTTGAGTAAAGTTTCAGAATTCGTAAAACAAACCATGTCTCATTTACTCACCCCTTTTTACAGAGAATTAGGCTTCCCCGGAGCACCATTCCGTTCCACCGTTCTCCTCCAGCCTACATCCGGTGCCCTCGTTAACCTGACCGAATGGCCGCCTTTCGTGATCGCGCTAGAAGACGTCGAGTTGGTACAGTTCGAGAGAGTGCAGTTCCATCTCAAGAACTTCGATATGGTGTTTGTGTTCAAGGATTACTCCAAGAAGGTGTCTATGGTCAATGCTGTGCCAATGAACATGCTGGATCATGTCAAGGAGTGGTTGAAGTAAGTACTTTGAGTTACTACTACAGTTTGATTAGTAGACACATACGTATGCTAGACAGATTTCACCTTAAGTGCCTCCGCGACATTATGAATATTAAATGGTCAGATCGGATTCGCAATACCGATGTTCTACGAAGAGCAAATGTCTGCGGTATAGAGGCATATCTGATGCGGCGATTGCGCTGGTGTGGGCACCTTGTTCGAATGTCCGACGAGAACGAACACGGTAAACGGAAAAGCGGTGGCCAGTTCTTACGGTTTAAAGATGTTCAGAAGAGGCATCTGAAAAGATGTAATATTAAACCATCCCGTTGGGAGACTCATTGCTAAAAATCGTCTGGAATGGAGACGTTGTGTGCAGAAGAACGTGTATACGTTTGAAGATGACTGGAGGCGAGAACTTGACATAAAACGAGACCAACTCAAATGTAAACCGCCTTCAAACATTAAGTATAATTTTGTAAATAATATTTTAACGTGTGCTGTTTGCCTAGGAACATTCAAAGCCAAGATAGGATATATCAGTCACTTAAGGCGACTAGTAGGGTCAAACCTCCCTCTCGCTCGCACTATTCAACATTTTTGAAGATATAAAATCACTGAATGTAGTTATGCAAAATAGCAAACCTTCACGGCCTAGAAAATAACAATACAAAGGTTCAGCAAGAATATCATGTTGAACCCAACACGTTTTCCTACAAAAAAATTGGCACCAAAATTGATCACATTGGTACCAGTTTTTTGTTAAGAAAACGTGAAAGAATCAAAATGAGATTATTGCTGAACCTTTGTATTGTTATTTTCTAGCCCGTGAAGGTTTGCTATTTGGCATAACTACATTCAGTGATTTTATATCTTCAAAAATGTTGAATAGTGCGAGCGAGAGGGAGGTCTGACCCTACTAGTCGTCTTAAGGGCAAAGCATCCAAGCACGTAGGACAAAACGTAAAAGCCAGTCACCGAAGCCGAAAACGGCTAGGTTGATGATTGATTGATTAGTAGGTTGTCCCGCCAATGAAAAGCCAATTTGGTTTTCGTCATCGTTCGTCATTGGTCGTCGTCATCACCAATGTCAATTTCCCGCGTATCAACCTATATTTTAACCTATATATCTTTTGTTATTTCATTATTCTTAGCAGCTCAACTTGGTTAACCCCTGAGTTGCCGGAACTAGTTCGATGGTCCAGTTGGTCAGTCCAGGCATAATACGAGCCAAGTTTTTAATTATTCCGCCTGGTCAATACTTGGATGAGTGACTGTTTAGTAACATTAGATCGCTTCCGTGCTTCGGAAGGCACGCTTAGCTGTTCGTCCCGGCTTTTTAGGGTTCCGTACCCAAAGGATAAAAACGGGACCCCATTACTAAAACCACTGTCCCTCTGTCTGCCTGTCTTTCTACACTAGGCTTTATCACATGAACCGTGATAGCTAGATAGTTGAAATTTTCATAGATAATGATTTTTTGTTGCCGCTATAAAAATACTAAAAACAATAACATATAATATTTAAGTGGGGCTCCCATACGGAACCCTTCGTGTTGAAAACACTAGTCCGAATCGGTTTGTTACACTCAAATGTTTATCCTAGGCGGGAATCGAATCCACGACTTGCAGCGCAGAAGAAGGCAGCGCCACTACCAACTGAGCTATAAGGCCAGTTACTAACAAGTAGCTATTTCCAGTTCGTGCGACATTCGGTATGCTGAAGGTATCCAGTCCCTCAACTGGACTAAGGTGATGAAGACCATCACCGATGATATTGAGAGATTCTTCGACAACGGAGGCTGGTCCTTCCTCGATCCAGAGTCTGATGCCGAAAATGCTGCAGCGGTAATTATCACACTAATAGTATAAATGTGAAGTTTGTGTGTGTGTGGCAAATGAAGTTCCATAGAAATTGTATAAAACATTTTTTTTTAATTTTCACGAAATCTTACAATTTGATTTGGTTAGTTACATTGGGAAAAGTTCTGATGGGAAATAAAGTCAATGACGTTACGTAAAAAAAATTATGAGTACATTTTTTTTAATTTTCACGATATCTTGCAATTTGATTTGGTTAGTTACTTTGGGAAAAGTTCTGTTGGGAAATAAATTCGATTGAGACCAACTTGTTTTTTGCCAAATGTCATTTTCTAGGCTGATTTTGGTTCCCATGATACAAGCTCTGCCTAGTTTGGGACTACATGATGCTAGGTGATTGTGTCCAGCATTATTTAATTTTTTATTGTACATTTTTCAAAATTACGAAAGTGCAATTGTTTTTTATTCAAAATAAACTTATAGTTTCCTAAGAACAAAACCTTCTAACTACAAAAGAAAAGGTGACTGCCCTCAATGAGATAAAAAATTTACCCCACCTTGAATAGATGCGATATATCTCAATCGGTCCAGCCATTTTCGAGTTTTTGCGAGACTAACGCACCACCACCACCAGTCTACAGAGTGGGGCAAAATTTTAGAAGGGGATAAACACATAATCCCCACGCTGACATTTGACTGAGACTAACGCACTACGATTGATTTATTTATCTATGTCTCTAGGATGAAGATTCAGAAGAAGAAGATGACGCATACGAGCCGACAGACGTCGAGTCGGAAGAGGAATCCGACGACGGTTCAGAATACGACTCTGAGGCGTCCGACGAATCTGGAGAGAGTGGGGAAAGTGCAGGTAAAATACCACCCCACTCCCATTTTGAACTTAGATTAGTTCAAGGATAACATGTTGTAAGAAGAAGTGGTTCAGCCAAGTATCAACCTGCCGCACTAGACTCAGCTGAACGCAAGGCTAAGAGGCTCATTGGTCAAGAGTATCTTGCTAAAGCAAGGCTCGAGAGCTTGAGCCATCGTCGTGAGGTGTCGGTCTTTTACAGATTGTGCTTCGGAGAGTGTGCGCAAGAGATACATGACCGTATTCCGCCTTCATCTTTCATCCATAGGAACTTCAAACGCACTTCTAACTACCATCCGCATCAAGTTTATATGCCATTTAACAGAACTAAGCTCTTCCAAACATCATTTATCAATACGTACTGCTAAAATATTTAATCAGCTGCCAGTGTCTGTTTTTCTATTTGCTTTGGCCCTAACAGCTTCAAATAGAGAGTTAATAGGCATCTTCTGGGAAAGCTCGTCCCATTCGTCGACCTCATCCTTGCCCACGCAAGCCTCGTGGTCAAGAGCTGGCCCATAATAAATACAAAAAAAAACGATTCGTAGATTATACCGGAGCAGCACCAGAGGATCATGAATATTTCAACCATTAATGTCTAGAGCGTATCGTTTTTTGGCCATGATAATGCATTATTTCTTGTCTTCGATTTATGATTAGCCATAATTGTACTATATCTGTGTATATTTACTTAACACCATCGAAATAGTTATACTCGAGTATAAATATCTCGATGCTTAACACCAACAAATGTTTTTTCCGCACAGAGGTCCCTTATAGTTATAGGCCCTTTCTTCCCTGCCATGGATGTCTTTTAGATCTACCAAGCCGAGCATGGTGATTATGGTATACTCACAAATAAGGAGTTTGTATAGTACTGACTGAAGCATAGAGTGAAACAGAAAAGCGAGTGGAAATTATTAACGAATATTTAACGTTCACAGAGGACGAAGAATCCGGTAAGGACTGGTCAGATCTCGAGCGCGAAGCAGCGGAAGAAGACAAAAAGGACCGCAACGGTGATCCCGTGGACTTCGACAGGAAACGCAAAAACAACCGCGGCCGGAGAGACTATGACTCCGACGAAGGGCGCGGCAAAAAGGGCAAATCCAGCAACCATAAGAGCAGCTCCAATCATAAGAGCTCCAGTTCGAACCATAAGAGCTCTAGTTCTAATCACAAGAGCTCGAGCCATAAGAGCCCATCGAAACATAGCAGTAGCAGGTAATTTGCATCATTTTGTATTTATCTTATTGCAACAACAAAGTGTACACAAAGGCATGTATTTTATTCCTACTTATTTTATAAAGGCGAAAGTTTGTGAAATATGATCATGTGAAATGTTTGTCTCTCCTTCACGCCAAAACTACTGAACGGAATTGGCTGAAATTTTGCATGTATATTATGTAAGTAGTTCTAGACCTGGAATAAATAAATTAGCTACATTTATCCAAATATGCGAGCGAAACCGCGGGTGGGAGCTAGTTAGTACTAAAACAAATATCATTCAATTGTCTTGCCCTAGTTTTTACCAGCAAGGAAAATGCCACTTGACGCTGTGTCAATCATCTAGTAGACAGTAAAAAGAAGCTGTGACAAAGACTATAAAAAGACCTAAGTTCACGAATTTGTAGTTGACAGTGTTCCTGTCCTACGTAGTAGGGTAGGGCAGTAGAGTACCCTAAAAACTGAGAAGAATGCTTGAATAAAGCGATAAGAACGAATGTGACTTATATGTATTAGAATAGAAATCCTTGAATACTCTCTGAAAACTCATCTCATATTGTATTGTAGCATATTTTTTTGCCATTGCGACCGAAGTAATTTGACCAAGGCTAAGTTCACGAATTTGTAGTTGACAGTGTTCCTGTCCTACGTAGTAGGGTAGGGCAGTAGAGTACCCTAAAAACTGAGAAGAATGCTTGAATAAAGCGATAAGAACGAATGTGACTTATATGTATTAGAATAGAAATCCTTGAATACTCTCTGAAAACTCATCTCATATTGTATTGTAGCATATTTTTTTGCCATTGCGACCGAAGTAATTTGACCAAAGCTTTTTTAATTGGTATTTATTATATTTCAGCCCCTCAAAGAACCGCGACAAGCACCACAAGTCGTCACATAGCGACCGCGACCGCCACCGCGATAAGTCTAAAAGCGACGACAAAAAGCACTCATCTTCCTCCAACAAGCGGTCGCGAGACGACAGCCGCGAGCATGGTCGCTCGCCGAAGAAAGCAAAGTGAGTACCTGGATCTTGTGCCATTTTAAATGTTGCTGTAATTAGACTATCGAGGAATTATTGCTTATCTGGAAATAAGTTGATGTGACCTGGAGCCCTCGAACGTCTGACGAATATCACATGTTGGTGTAGATTAATTAGTAGCCACTGTCCGTCACAACTTAAGCCGAATAAAAATTACAGTATTCAGTTATTTGCGGGTTTGCTTCGCATGTTTGTAACAGGGTTCGAAAGTATAATTATCAATGATAATAAAATAAATAAATAATGCTGGACTACCACACAGCATCATGTGGCCCCAAACTAAGCAGAGCTTGTGTTATGGGAACCACATAATTAATATATTGCATATATATTTTTTTGTAAATAGATACATATCATACATAGAAAACACCCAGACCCGAGACAATTATCTGCAGAACGTGCAAACATTTGTCCCGCGGCGGGAATCGAACCCGCAACCTTCTGCGTCCCATTATAATATAGTAATAATTATCATCATAATTATCATGATAGTTATCGTGATAATAACAGATGGATACTTATCTATTGATAATAACATAAAATTGCTCTCATAAAAGTAAACTGTATTCGTACGTGTATTTCCGCGCTTGCGTCTATCCGAACGCACGATGCGTCATCGTGCCGCCGGTGGGGATTCCCCTAATCCCCTTACAAGAAAAACTCACTTCACTTTTTGATTGTGGCTTTTGTGTAAAGTAAAGATTATGTCCGATCATTATCAATCGTAATTATCTTGATAATTTCGAACCCTGGTTGTAACCTATGCTCGAAACATATTTCTCAACAGCTTCCGCCCGCGACTTTGCAGTCAGGTACAGTCAGCATCAAAAGTAGATGATGAGTTTCAGAATGTCAATACAGCTGATAGAAATTTGCGTCAGAATTAGATAGCACTAAAGTGTTCCATAAATAGGTGATTGAAAAATATGCCAACAATAAGCTGATGACACTAACAACCACATGTACCTGATGACTTTAAGGTTCAAAAGTATCTGATGTAAAATAGTTCTATAAATATACTAGCTGCACCCCGCGGCTTCGCCCGCGTGGAAATGTATGTGTCAAAATGTGTTTCATTATTTACATAAAGGTTTATTTTTACCACGTTTTGCGCGGAATAAAAAGTACTAACATATTATTAATGCATTACCTAGCATACCCGTACACGTTTCCACTCTTACTCCCTTTTTCGTTCCCGTTCCCACTCCTGTTCACGTTGATCACTAATTCAACTGCCGGTTAAGTATCATAAATTTTAAAAAACTTACCTAACTTGAGAAATTATTGGTTCCCCATACAAACTTTCATCCCCAATCATACCCTGTTCAAGTTTTATTTTCTTAATGTACTTTTTAGGAATCAATTTTATTCCAAGTTCATTAATAAAAATTGATTACCTTGAACCGCCTTAGGGGTTGAAGTGCGGAAAATCCTGATACAGGTCATTTATTTTTAGTAGACAGTCTCTGTGCAAAATTTCAAGTTGATTGGTAAAGATTTTTTTGTTCCCCATACAAACTTAACCCCCGCCACCCTCGTTTACTACTTTTGAGGTTGTTTTATTAAATTTTTATTAGCATATGTGTTATTCTGGCACCGAAACTATCAACGTGCCAAATTTCATCAAAATTTGTTTAGTGGTTACGGAGATACGTGGTAACAAACATTCACACAGACTTTTGTACCCCGTACAAACTTTGCCACTCCCGTTAAAAGTCTTAGGGGTTGAATTGCGAAAAATCCTGAAACACGTATTCATTCATTTTCAATAGAAAGTCTCTGTGCAAAATTTCAAGTAGATTGGTAAATATTTTTTTTTCCCCATACAAACTTTGCCACCCCCGTTCACCACTTTTGAGGTTGTTTTATCAAATTTTTATTAGGTTATGTGTTATTCTAGCACCGAAACTATCAACGTGCCAAATTTCATCAAAATTTGTTTAGTGGTTACGGAGATACGTGGTAAAAAACATTCATACAGACTTTTGTACCCCGTACAAACTTTGCCACTCCCGTTAAAAGTCTTAGCGGTTGAATTGTGATTTTTTTTGTTCTCCATACAAAGTTTGCCATCCCCGTTTACCACTTTTGAGGCTGTTTTTTCAAAATTTGATTAGCCTGTGTGTTATTCTGGCACCGAAACTATCCACGTACTAAATTTCATCTAAATTGGTGTAGTGTTTACGGAGATACGTGGTAACAAACATTTCACAGACAGACTTTCGCATTTATAATATGAAATAATAATAATAATAAAGTGTGATGTGATGTGATTTATAATATTAGTGTGATGTGATGTGATGTGATATTAGGATAGGATAGGATTAAGATTATTAGGATTTGGAATTAGAATGAATTATGTTACTTTGCAATATTTTGGCAATAAAGATATAGTTCATAAATAACTGACTATCTATCATAGCAAAAATAACTGATTATCTATTTGAACTGGCCTTTTAGCTCAGTAAAAATAAAAATAAAAATAAAAACAAAAACAAAAACAAAAACAAAAACAAAAACAAAAATAAAAATAAAAATAAAAATAAAAATAAGCTCAAGCTCCACATCGTCGTCCGGGGATGAGGTATTCGCCACCCCCCCGGACACCAGCGCGTCGAGCGACGAGAGCAGGCCGCCGTCGCCTCCGCCGCCGCGACCACCTGTGCGGCGTGGGCGCCCCCCGCTGTCGGCCGGCTTGGGGTCTGCGGGACAGTCTGCCCCGCGTCCGACCCCCGCCACCACCAGCAATGTGCGCATTCGCATGAAGTGGACAGAACAAATAAATAGAAACGTCATGCGCGCATATTATAGGGCTACAGACGGAGGAACTAACCGCACCGCGTACATTGCCCGGATGCTGCCTCTGTTTCAGGTACTTGAACCAGCTGTAACTGTTACTGCACAACGGCTATCGGATCAGGTACGAGCCATCCAACGATTAAAATTGTTGGATGATTCGGTACTTGACCGGCTTCGCGCTGAAAGTGCTCAAGTAGCTGACCACTCGCAGCGGGTCCCGGCTGCCACGTCGACGGTTACGACAACTTCGATACCTGTGACGACGCAGCCGGACCCCGCTGCTGACGACGTCAACAACGAGAACACCAGCGTGACAAACCAGGTAAATGAGCAGTTGAGGAGGACTTTGGAGGATACGATTTTATCGTACCGGTCCGCACCTCTTGATGAAAGACCGCGTTTGCCACGCTTGCCCACTCACAGACGAAACTTGGCTATAATGGAGGCCTTGAATCCTTTGCTGGTTCCTTATCTAGAGACTAGCGAAGGTCTAGCCGATACCCATTCGATCCTTTACTGCGGAGCCGTGGCTGCGTGTCGTGTTGCTCGTGTCAAGTTCCCCAACTCTACGCGAGCACCACGACCTGTCAACCAAACTCCAGCTTGGCAAGTACGGATCGAACGGCGGATCGGTAAATTCAGGACCCTCATTGCAAAGCTAAGTTGCTTCAGAGGGGGCAATACCCGCCCTCGAGTGATGCGTTTTGTGACACAGGCCTTTTCTGGGACCGATATTCGGCCTCACGATTATATGGCCTGTGTCACAGAACGCATTGACTTTCTGAAGCAGAAAATCTCTGCATGGGCAAGCCGCATTCGTCGGTATCGAGAACGTGTGGACCGATATTGGCAGAATCGAAATTTCCAAAGTGACCAGAGGAAGGTGTACCGAAACTGGGAGAAACCTGACCAATGTGTGATGGACGGGCGTGTACCGGATGCGGATGCCATGAATAATTTCTGGCGCAGCATCTGGTCTGTGCCCATCCAACACACGGAGGGAGATTGGATGGATGTGGTGAGTAGAGAGTGTGAATCTATCGAAACCATGGGACCTGTAGAGATTAGCCCCATAGATGTCAGATTTGCAATCCGTTCGGCCCATAACTGGAAAAGTCCTGGACCGGACGGGTTGCATAACTTCTGGCTGAAGTGGTTTCGGTGTTCACACTCTGTACTCGCCACACAATTTCAAGAAGCCCTCGAGCTTGGGTCTCTCCCAAGTTTCATGACGACAGGAGTCACCTTCCTGCTCCACAAATCTGGTAGTACCGCGGAAGCAAAGAACTACAGACCCATCACGTGCTTACCTACCATTTACAAGCTCCTTACGTCCATTCTGAGCATAAAAATTAATGCGCACATAGTTGCAAATAATATTTTGGCTCCGGCTCAGAATGGATGTAGGGTTGGGTCCCGCGGTACTAAGGAGCTCCTCCTCATTGACATGACCATTAGCCAGCAGATCAGGCGCAGCAAGGGGAACCTCTCCGCTGCATGGATAGACTACAAAAAGGCGTATGATTCAGTGCCTCATACATGGCTGGGGAGGATCTTAGAGTTGTATAAAATTGATGCAACATTGAGATCCTTCTTAGGTACATGCATGAGACAGTGGATCACAGTTCTTCGTCATCCAGGTAGCGGACGGGATCCCTCTGCTCCGCAAGATCTGATTCGCATAGAGCGGGGTATTTTCCAGGGCGACAGTCTGAGTCCCCTATGGTTCTGCCTGGCACTGAATCCTCTTAGTACTCTGCTAAAGGATTCAGGGCTAGGCTATCGACTTCGGAGAGAGGGTGGTATCGTTTCTCACCTGCTGTACATGGATGACCTCAAACTTTTTGCGCCAAGAAAACCAGAACTGCTGACTCTGTTGAATATCACACAGATATTCAGCAGTGCCATCAGCATGGAGTTCGGTGTCGAGAAGTGTGCGGTCATGCAAGTACGGCGGGGGAAAGTTGTAAATACTACAAACTTACAGCTTTCCGATACGATATCCCTCAGATCTCTTTCCGATATCGAAACCTACAAATATCTCGGTATGTCAGAAGCGTTAGGTATAGTAGACAGAGACATAAAACAGTCGGTGAAGGAGCGATTCTTTTGCCGCCTTACTAAAGTACTCAATAGTCTTTTGTCGGGTGGTAACAAGGTTCGAGCCTTCAACGGCTGGGTTATGCCTCTGCTCATCTATACTTTTGGCATATTGAGATGGACTCAGACTGAACTTGACGCCCTTGACTGTAAGGTTCGTCAACTTCTTACGACACACAGAATGCGACATCCACGCTCGTCGGTAATGAGGATGTACATCCCGCGGAAATGTGGGGGCCGCGGCTTTTTAAATGCCAAGACCCTCCATAACCACGAGGTGTGCAAGCTCAGAGAATACTTCCTCCATGCCGACATTGAGATGCATCGTGATGTCGTAGCAGTTGACAAGAACCTTACCCCGCTCTCACTGGCTAAGGAGAACTGGCACAAACCTACGGTGCTGAGTGCCCTCGACCGCAAGGTGGTATGGGAGAGTAAGGAGCTGCACGGACGGTTCTATAAAGCCCTTACAGGGCCTGATGTAGACCTACTCGCATCCGTGAACTGGCTACGTTTCGGTGACCTCTTTGGGGAAACTGAAGGTTTTGTCTGTGCGATTATGGATGAGGTAATAAAGACGAACAACTACCGAAAGTATATCATGAAGGATGGAACCGTTGACATTTGCAGAGCTTGTCATCGTCCCGGTGAATCCCTCAGACATATACTTTCGGGTTGTTCGCACCTCGCTAACACTGAATACTTGCACAGACATAACCAAGTAGCAAAGATCATCCATCAGCAGCTTGCTCTCCAATACGACCTTGTCGGTTCAGAGGTTCCGTACTATAAGTACGCACCGATACCGGTTCTCGAAAATGGTCGTGCTACGCTCTACTGGGACCGCTCTATCATCACGGACAGGACTATTCTTGCGAATAAACCTGATATCGTCTTGGTAGACCGGTCGGAACGCCGGGCGATACTTGTTGACATCACCATCCCGCATGACGCTAATCTCGTGAAGGCCGAGAAGGACAAGCTTAGCAAGTACCTTGACTTGGCACACGAGATTACCGCTATGTGGGATGTCGACTCAACAATTATCGTTCCGATAGTCGTTTCAGTGAACGGTCTGATAGCGAAGAGCCTTGACCAATATCTTAAGAGGCTCTCGCTAGGCAGCTGGATCAAGGGTCAGATACAGAAGGCGGCTCTCCTGGACTCGGCACGCATTGTGCGGAGGTTCCTCTCTCTGCAGCCCTAGCCACCGACCGTTTGAGCCCTGCCCCGCGGTCGATGGTCTCCCGTTTTGATACATTTTTTACTATAATGTTTTTGATATTTATTTATGTACATAAGTAGTATTAAGTATAATAGTAAAAAATGTATTTTAGACGAGTTTACAATTAAATAAAGTGTCATAAAAATAAAAATAAAAATAAAAATAAAAATAAAAATAAAATATAAATATAAATATAAATATAAATAAAAATGAAAACAATTAAGAATTACTATCAACTGAGTTAAAAGGCCAGTTCAAATAGATAATCAGTTATTTTTGCTATGATAGATAGTCAGTTATTTATGAACTTATATATTTATTGCCAAAATATTGCAAAGTAACATAATTCATATATTTATAAAACTATTTCACATCAGATACTTTTGAACCTTAAAGTCATCAGGTACATGTGGTTGTTAGTGTCATCAGCTTATTGTTGGCATATTTTTCAATCACCTATTTATGGAACACTTTAGTGCTATCTAATTCTGACGCAAATTTCTATCAGCTGTATTGAAATTCTGAAACTCATCATCTACTTTTGATGCTGACTGTACCAGTATAAAGTCTATTTCTTAATCCAGATTACAAACTATGAATATTCCAAATTTCATTCAAATCCGTTTAGTGGTGTTTGCGTGAAAGAGTAACTAACATCCATTAACATCACAAACTTTCTTGTCGTAATAGTAAGAAAGTCACATTAACATTGCTATCAAGAATGAAAAAAAAAAGCAAAGAGCTGCGTGCTAACAAAACCACAACAATAATATAATAATAAATAATAAATAATAATAAATAATGCTAGACACATTACACAGCATCATATAGCCCCAAACTAAGCAGAGCTTGTGTTATGGGAACCACATGATTGATATATTACATATATACTTTTTTTTTTTGTAAATACATACATATCATACATAGAAAACACCCAGACCCGAGACAAATATCTGCAGAACATGCAAATATTTGTCCCGCGGCGGGAATCGAACCCGCAACCTTCTGCGTCCCAGGCGGACCTTCGCCCACTGCGCCACAGAGGTCGTCCTAATAAATAAACGTATCAATGGCAGACAGGCACCGGCGTAATTTCAATCCATTTTTATCATCCTAGAAGTATATCGATTCCTAGAAGACATGCAAATAGGAGTTAAATCATTGTAATCAAAAGCCGAATTAATTCTTAACGTCATGATAACGTCAATTAATTTCATTGTTGAATTGCACTAAGCGGCAACATCGCACTCGGACTCGGAATGCTAAAATATTTGAATATTTTGGCGCCTAAAGTGATTTTCTGACACTACTGGGCCTAGAGGTCTGAAAATTTGGTGCTTAGTTAACTTACTTGGCATTAGGCCCTTCTCTCACGAAGCGACTCTCACGCGATTCGTGTTTCGTACGCGTATCCTACGCGTCGCTTGTGAGTAGCCGCCATACATATTCAGTTAATTTCCCACACGACGAGACGCGTCGACGACGCGTTTGATATCAGTCGCACGCTACCGTTTAGCTGGTCGCACGCTACCCGAGTCGTATACGTGTTGCATTGCATCACAAAATGGCGGCGGAACAAACTTTACACGTTGTTTTTACCATATAACTCGAAAAGTATCATAGCTATAGGGCTGAAAATTTTGGTTTCCTTAGGCACCAATCCAGCACTAAATCTGGGGCTATAATTCACAACTCTCGCTTCACCCGTTTGCTGGTTTCAGATGTGCAAGCTGTAGAGCCATCTGGGATACACATAGTTTTAGGGCCTGTAACTCCAAAGTTTTTGGCACCTAAATTTTGGCCTAGATTTCTAGAAAGCATCAATTTTGTACTAAATCTTGGCGTATCCAGAATTTTGACATTCTCTATGCGTATGCTGGGGACATTCACACGGCACCAGCCTATATCAGTCCACTGCTGGATAGGCTTTTTCTAATAAGAAGGGCATATAAGAAGGCGGATATGCCAATAATCACCACGCCGGGTATGCGGGTTCGCAGGACACAGCGTCTCACAGCGCTGACGCTGCTGCCCGTCGGCCGTCAGCGAATTTAAGCAGTGCCAGTGTTAGGCTGCACTATGCCGCAATCAGCCAACTGCCAGAACCCTGTTTGGGTACACCACAGGCATGCGAGGTTGGCTTGGAACCTCGGCACCCCATCAATGGCAAGAATACATGCCAAAAAATGCGTGTGGTGGTTTAATAATCTTGAAATAAATGCATATTTTATTTGTTACAGGAAATAGATTCTGCTGCGCTACAACCTTGTGGAATACAAAATGGGTTTTAGTGGAATCGGGGCTCTCGTTATACTTAATTTTGTTGCGTTCAATCGTTACATCCAATGTCCGTCTGCTAATGTTCAAACCAGGTCAGAATGTATGTATGTAGATTATTTCAATTCCAGTGTTTATTATAATAAAATTATGTAAGCAAATAAATGTAAGACTTTTTTATTTGAAAATTTCATTTATTCCTCAATTGTTTTAGGAACTATTTCTATTGCCAAAAATAAATTAAGTATTTTGTACACTAGTAACAAACAATTATCTAGGACTAAAACATTAGGGTGAATTACGAATACAACTTGTCATATCGGTAAATTTTGGCCAATGCGAAATCGTAGCTAAGAAATAACGCTTTGTCATTGGCCAAAATTAACGATACGCTAACGATGTTACAGGTTACTAAATATTCGTGATTGCCTAAAGGCTCCTACACACTTGCAGGCGGCTTTTTGCCGTCCGGGTAGCTTTTATTCGTCCCCGGTGCCGCCGGCATAGTGTGTAGGAGCCTTAACAAATGATGCACCATTTTAAAATACATTACCTGCATAAACAACATAGTTTTCTCTATACAAAATAGTAATAGCACAGCTAAATTGCAAATAAAATCAATGAGTCTTGTTATCTATAACAATAAAATTAATAACAAAATCTCATGGGCGATTGATTTATTAACTTACAAGCTTCCTACTTGAATCACATAATTAAATTGTACATTATTTACAATACTTCGTAGGTTAACCTAACTATGCTACGCAAAATCTTCACTGATTTCTGTTTCAGGGAACTTTTCAGATTACATTGTCAATAATCAGCAATGATATTATAATGTATAAAAGAGGTAAAACATCATTGATAATCAGAGACTTCACTAACAATTTGACATCGGTGTTGTCCCTTGCAAAGCCAATAGGAATTTCGTATTCAAAAAGCAAAGAAACTATTTTGATGGGTACTCCTTGGTGTCTCATCAATTTGAGGCCTCGTTTACTAATGGCCGGTTTCTATATTATACCGTTACCGATAACGCCTCGTTTTCCCTTGAAAAACTGTCAAAAATGAACAACGCGGCGTCGAAAATTTGACAGTTTTTCAGGGGAAAACGAGGCGTAATCGGTAACGGTATAATATAGGAACCGGCCATAAATCAGTTCCACACCTGAACGGACGGCACCGGACCTTTATTCGCAAACTGACATTACATCCGTCAAAATTCAAATAACGTCAATTGACAAAATGTCAAAGTTTGTAAAAACAGGACCGGTGCTTTTAATTTCGGTGTACAACCAAGTTAATAAATGAGGCCTCAGGAATATGCGTGGGTTATCCTTGAATTACGTGAATAATGTGCAGTCATACGTCGTAATGGTCGAAAAGAATGTCCAAACGCTCGCTGGTCTATTGGTTATCATGTGCGGCAACCACAGGCCCTCTAGGCAATACTGTTATCCTCTTTTCGTGTAGTTTGTTTACGTCTTGCTTCTCCTGCGTTTCGCTGTTCGCTGAGCTCCAATACTTCTTATTGACTAACATAAGCAGCATCAGAGCTGGAAGGTGGACTAGGGAAAACCTAAATAGTTTTCTTGAACTGCCGCTGTCTGATTTCTGGTAGAATTGCCATGCTGGAAAAAAGTGAGTTAGGTAAGATTTCCATGTATGTAGGTCTTTGGGTTGTTGTTTTGCTAGTTCAGGACCTCGTTTGATTGTTAAACAGACTGTCCCTTATTAGACTTCCACCTAGACTAGACTTACTTAGACCTAGACTTAGACTTAGACCTAGTTGCAAAATATGTCTTTCTTTTTGCATTCTTGCAAGATGCGGAAATTCAAATCCCAAATAGTTTCCACAAGCTTAGTGGCCTTCTACTGGCTTGTGTACACTGTACGTACAGGACCCCTAGTCTAAAGTAAGATCATTCAGATAGGTCATTCAAAAGTGTGAAATCCTAAAGGGATTCAACGCAAACGGGCCACACGCGATTGCTAAAAAACGCGACCACTGGCATATTTCCAGTAGTTTCCATGCATTTTATATGGACTCCGCTGCACACGGTCGTCGCGGCTTCAGGAAATATTTGTGACTGTCGCGAGTGGCCCGTTTGCGCTGACCCTAACATCAAACATTTTATTTACTCACCTAAGTACATAAAGTAAACATTCAAAGGTAACGATTCTAACGCAAACCACGTATTTGTGACATCTAAGTAAGGCGAGGCGAGGCAAGTCGCTGTGATCACTCCAGTATGTCTCAGCGCCACTCTTCGACATAAAGCTGGAAGAAACATATTATAGTTAATCCTTCAGCCGTTTTGATACCACCACATGGTAATGTTTCTCTCTTCATCGCTTCTACAGGCAAATTTGGACTATGCTTTGGCAAAGCCTAGTCTGAGAAAAGCCTTTTATCATCTCATCGACTTCAAACAGTCTACTGCTGGACGTAAGTCTCTGCCAAGGTACGCCACTGAGCTCCATAATCTTTTAACACGCTGATTGCCGGCCTCGGACATAACTTTACGCGGCATGCCCGAGGTGCTGCGCACGGACGGTTGTGTTATTTAGCATTAAAAGCCTTAAGCCGTTGCCGTGGATTAAATTCTATGTTGCTTGCCCAAGATCGTCAATTTCGTCGTCTACAATAAGACTTACGGTGCTGTGCGTTGATTATCACTCAGGCAATCAGCTTCATTAGGTATAGTTTTATATATTTAGATTAACTTACCGGGGTCAGTGACCGCCATCATCCTATACCCTGCTCTGGAGTAGTCTGGCCTCAGGTTCCATGAAAGCGCATTGAAGTGCGGGAATTGCCACGAGTACAATATCGCCGCTAAAACCAGCGCCCCTGTATCTAGCCCCCCAGTGCACCCCACCCACCCCATTAGAGGAGGAATAGCACCAACTGTGGACAAGGGTGTTTTTAAGTAAACAGGTGGATGGAGCTGCAAGTGACAATAGATTAGGTTGGTTTTTTAAGCTGTACGTATAAGCTAAGCAGCAAAACATTATATTGGTGTTTGAAATGACAGAGTCAGGAAAAGAGCTAATATTTCGTATCCTGGTTTATTACACTCAAGTTACCTGTTGTTCACCTCCCACTTTTGGATGGGTTCGATATAATCCCTACGTTATTATTACATAATAGCCGTCGGCGATCACGAATATGTATTTCAAACTAACGTATCCGTAAGCGTAAGGAAAAAATTTGGCCAACGACAAAACATTATTTTGAAATAACGCTTTCTTATTGGCTAAAATTTTACGTCTACGAGTTCGAGTCGAGCATTGAAGTTGAGCATTCAATAAACATAGGTCGATTATACCATAACCTATTTAATTGCTTTTTAAGACATTCGTGGAAAGATAAGAAAGCTGCCTATATTCTCGGTTGGACATTTATATAAACCACTTACCAATAGAGCCTAACCACGTATTCAGTATAGACATCCGTTTCATAGGCGTGTATACAGACGTGTATAGGAAAAGATTAGTAGCGCCTAATGCCGCTGTCAACGGGTTTACTCCTAAAGCCAGAATGCTAAGTCCAGCTGTTCCAGTAACGGCTGCGAAGCCTATCGCGTGTGTCGGTCTGGAAAAAACGAATGAATATATAAAAACTCATTATAAACTTGTTTTTTATGTTTGGTAGATACATGCTCCAAGGTCTGTCGCACAGAAAAGTAAATGTGAACCCCTGTTGCCGATTTTCTTCTTCCTCTCCCTTACCAATACATTCCAGAAATCTGTTTAATTTTTTTAACGAGTAAAACGCGGTGCTTCCATTGTTTTGCACAACAATACTGAGATTATACATACAACGTTATGGAAACTCATTGGATTTTTTTTAATGAGCGAATGCTCTTAGTTAGGGTGACGATCCGCGACGCTCGATGCCCTTTCTAAGTAGTAAGTAGTTTGTTTTTCTCTTCTGGCCGCCCGATCACTATTTGTATGAGTGTCGTCTCATTAGACAAATGCCATTGCATTAGATCTAAGCGCTTTCGTGCTTTGTAAGGCACGTTAATATGTTGTTCCCGGCTTTTTCAGCCGTTAAGCCATGTCAGAGGCTAACTCCAACATCAGAGTTACTCATACGAAGAAGAATGGAACGAACTTTATTCATCAAATTATGTTCGTGACTTTTTTTTTTTGAGATAAATACTCAAGTTGTTTGTTATATTGTTTTGAGCATTAAGTTCGTTACTCTATTGCAAAAAAAACCTGTAATCTATTTTTCTTTATCCTGACCTCTCACTTACGAAATGTACTAACTTTTTTGCTACACTGATAAGTTCAAGTTTTATATAATCTACCTACCTTACCTTACCTACTTAGGTACATGAATAGTTCGGCTACCAACATGCCACCGACTAGTGATATTCAGATCAATACTATCAAAATTTTTCAAATATTTCATACAATTTGATTTTTTTTCGTTGAATTTACGACGTTCAAATTCACGAATGCCAGAGCGCCAGATTCGGAAAGACATATCAGATCTTTATAACAGCTTTTTCCCTACTAGATAAACCATATTTTCGGGATAAAATCTCGGACTAGATTTGTTTTATTCGTACTTACAATTACATATGTAAGATAAGAGTTTGCCACTGCCCCTGGCTCACACAAAAATAACTCACTCTAACAATCCCTTGACCAGCACACGGTTCTTAGTCCTAGACATCTGCGCATCAAACGGCACTTCATGGTATTGGTTCACTGCGTTAGCGGCGGCGGATACTAGCCCAGTGCCCACGGCGCATAGCGCGAACGTTGTCAACTCGAAGGGCGCGGGTGCAAGGGCATAGCCGGCCATCGATGTCATTACTACGAGCGCTGAAACAGAATAAATATATAGGTATTCAAAAACAGAAGTGGATTTTCAAATTTTCGAGTAAACTACCCATTGGCTACGTTACGAGGCTTTTGTCTTTTGGTCTTCGGAAAATTTCTTTGTGTAAAGTAGACGTATTATGTATGTGAACTCGTCTCGGCACTCGGCTGACATAGGCAATACTAAAACGCGATAGTGAAGACTGCTCATTGCAGGGACTTGCTCACCGTTTCAATCTGGTCTGCCTTATAACCTTATAAGGTAAGGTAATCAAAATGGTAAATTGTATGACTAACTTTCTTGATATTGCACTGTTTTTTTATTGATATGAAATTATGTTCTACAATATATAGCGACTAAGTCCAGCATACTCATTCTGTGCTTCGGAAGACACGATAATATTTTGGTCCCGGCTTTTACAGTCGATTAACCATTTCAGAGGCCTTCGAGTGATGCCAGAGTTGTCCACTAGCTCATGCGAAGAATTAATCACTGTGCAGTGTGCAGTACAGGGCTTCCTTCAACTTGATAAAAATAGTCCAGGAGAAAGACCAGTAATTACCTGTTGAACTATTGTTCAACATTGTAGACTGGACGATTTTTTACCTGAAGATGGAACTAGCACATGGCCCATCTGATGTTAAGTTATAATCATTACTTATAACATAATATTGCTTCATAGGTCACGCATGTTTGGACCGTGCCCTACGATGCAACACCCTGCGTCCATCAACAAGGGCAAGAAGAGGCAAGAAGGTGCTAACTGTTAAGCCTCATGTGCCTATAATTTTACCGGCACCCACATCCTTCAAACCGAAACACAACATAGCTGCTTCGCGGCAGAAACAGTTTTTTTAAAGATTTTCAAATTACTCACAAGTCAATCTAAACTTAGAAAGCATCATGCAGTACTGAAGCACGTTATTCTTCCTGTCATTTGAAGGTATTTCCTTCCACATCCTATTGTCCTGCTGTACATTCTTGCTCTTTATAGTTGCGGAGGTCTGTATTTGTGTCGTGATCGGCAGTTTGCTTCGCCAGCAGTGGGTGGTCGATATTCGGGCCAGCTGAGTGAGGGTTCCATTCTGAGGACAATGCATAATAAAGAATGGAATGTTCTGAGAACAAGGCATATGATACAAGTTTGATACGAAAGATTATAATCTAGACAATGCAAAACGAAAGTAAACTCTATGTTGTTGAAGGATTAAGAATTTATGCAATGGAAAATCTCATTTGTGTTTGGTTTTAGATTGGTATTGCTAGAGCTGGATGAATGTGCATTGTGCAAAGCTGATTAATCTCACGGTTAACTATTTGAATTAAACTTATTTCCTTAACCGAAAGTCAAAATTGGATTTACATTTTACGAGTGCATATCGACGTCTTTTTTTAAATTTTTATAAATATGTATACACCTAGCTAATTTTGTAAATTTATTTATTGAAACCACTGAAGTAAATGCTTTATAATTATTTTTTTTATGTTGTTTCTTATTTGTTATTAACAAACTCATGGTATCTGGAGTTAATACATATGTGCGAAATTTTGCACATACGCGACACGCGGTAGCGTTTCAAGCCAAGTTCAAGCTTACAGAACTGGCGAGCAGCACCGTGTGTAATATTACACAAACCATTTGGAGCCATTTTTAACCCCCTCATAACTCAAAAACTATTTTACATTGTATGTTGTATTTGTATTTTGTATTTGGCTCATATATTGAGTTGAGAAAAAAAAATCTGACATATAGATCAAAATCTAACCCAATTCCAGATGACATAGAAAGAAAAAATTTGGCATCCAGATAGGTAGTTGGGTAAATACAATGGAATAAATCAGAAACTAGTATGTTTAGCAGTTTTAGATATTAACGTCAAAAATGTTTGAATATATAGATCAAAATTTTAACCCAGTTCCAGATCACCTAGAAAGTTCAAATTTGGCATCCAGATAGGTAGTAAGGGAATACATAGGAATATATCAGAAACTAGTAAATTTTTAACATTTTACTACAATTTTTCAATTAATTGATTCTATAAAGAATACTTACTTATAGTGCCTGTAATGTAAGAGTCAGCAATCAAAATTGATGACAGTCAGTCTTTATGTGGATTTTAAGGTCTTTACGTGAATATATAATGACTGGAATACCACCCTTAATTTTTTTATATATTCAATCATATCACTTTTAGTACTTATCTATTTATTACGTTATTAACTGGGATTTAGTATTAATTATTATAAATAATTAAATAGTAGGATATATTATTTTAGAACACAGCGCATGGTGCGGCGGCCGTTGAGCAACGGGGTGGAGAGCGGTATAAAACCTTGACGCCAACGTGCCCGAGCGAGCGGCAGGCTTGCTTAAAAGCGCGTGCGCCGCATTGCTGTCCAGTTATCCCTCGATAACACCTGACCTGACCTGATTGCGATTTATGCCTTGAAATTCATAGTCTTTGTAGTAACCACAAATATTATTAATAAAAAAACATATTAAGAAGGTCTGGTTTAGGCAATATTTATATTAAATGTTATTTATATTTTAGTACAGTAATACAAAAAGTAATGATATCCCATCAAAACACAAATGTAAAATGAGAGCTAAGCTCAATATTATGATATATGTATTGGTTGTCACTTCATCAACAAAAGAAGTGAGATTTAAATGGGCGCCAAGTTCAAAAGTCAGTCCTGAAATATCATTTCTTCTTATAACTTAGGATAATCCATATATTGAAGCCTAAGCTTTGACTTGGCTAGTTCTCCTGACATCTGATTATGGCTGAAGAGCCGATTACAGATGTAGAGGAACCAAAAAAATTCTGATATTATGAGACTCACTCTGGTTTTAAGCAGCAGGGTTTTGGTAGAAAGGCCAATGTTACCATTGTTCAAGCAGAATCTGCAGTGCAAGACTTTTAGATAAGACATGGTGTGGTCATATAGCGTAGTGCGTCAACATTCTGAAACAGACAAATTTCATAGAAATGACACAAGAAATCTCGATACATGATGATAGCTCTTCTGTGTTGACCTATACTAGGTACGGTCGGCATAACATTAATTCTTCTTTTTCTCACTCCTATCAATTAGCCATCAACTCTGAACTCCTTATCTCTTACACGCAATTGATACATCTCTTCTTCAGCCTCTACTCATGCATCCAGTCTAGTCCAGCTAAAACATTAAGGGACTATTTCCTATAGCCCTATTTCCTATAGCCACATTCGCAAGACAATGATAATGAAGGTAGATATCAGTTTTTGTTATAGAATTCAATCTTTGTTTTTATGATGGTCTCCCTCTATAGTTCTCTATTTGACTACCTCTACTTCACCTATTTCAATTAACTAATGATAATTGTTATGTGGGACAAAAATGGCTAATAATGATGATGATGTGATGTTGATTTGTGAGTATTTTCACACACACCTATCAATACCAACCAAACTTTATATTTATATACCAATCTACACTTTAAATAACTCACCAAAAAAGAATTATAGAACACAAATATCTTGCAAATACAATTGATTGAAAATATTGGATATAGTTACAATAAGACCATTCACTAACAGCTGATAGAGTAAAATGAAAGCTCAAAGAATACTCAGCATCACTAGACTTTTCAACTGATTACCAACTTGCACTTGGGGTCAAGACGATAAAGTTGACTTGTTTTCTTTTATTTGACTGCAGCAATATACCTGGTGATAGACGGTGACACATGATAAGTAGTGAACATCATTCTTTAGAGATTGCTGTGTGCTTAGAATGGTTGATAAATAAAGCTTAGATTATTTTAAATTGTACTCTGATTTTGAAGACAACTTATACGATTTAAACAGCTACATAATGCAGGATTAGTAATTAGATTAGTAAGGTAGTATTATAGTGATGAGGTGACTTTGACTTTGCACGTCACCACCAACATAATTAAGTAATATTTCACCAGCATTGATAAGTATAGTCAGTGGAATGGATTTCTGTGAAAACTAATTGACTGTTTTGATGTATCTTAAAATACTTATTACCTACCTACTTAAATACTTACTTACATACTGTACCTAATAATATAGATTTAATGTGTTGAGATACAAAAATACAAAAAAAAATGTAGAAAATTTAAGTTGGTGAGCATTTTGTATTTTTGATGAGTTAGATAACTTTAACTTACGTAATTTACTGTCTTGGTCAGTAACAAATAAATAATTGAACGCTACGGCGATGCCAGTCGGTCATTTGCTAGATTCGTAAATTATTTACGCATTAAAATCCACTACAACTTGAAAACATTGAGTTTGTGAGGTTATTTTCATTTTCGTAATAATTCTGACATCTAACATTGACATTCTGATTTCTCACATCTGACATTGACATTGTATTTGGTGTATGCAAAGAAATAGTACTAAAACATACAATGCTAAACTCCGCACAGACACAAAGACAGGAGCTTCCCGTTGTGACCTCTACCTCGCGAGCTCCGTGGACCGTGAGTGGATGAATAACTGAAAAAGCTTGAACATTATAATTTAGGGCTTGCAACACTGGCATTAGTTATTCTTTCTGTCAGTGTGTCTGGTTGTTTTGTTTGCTTCGGTTGTACGGTAGTTGCCTAGACAGAGAAAGCTATAGACAACGAGATAATTCATCTCATTCTTTCAAGAAAGAGAACTACTTATGCGTGCTTCATGCAAATAAGGGAGACCGCACTATAGATTTGCTGTCCCTTATCGCGTGCCGGTTTTTTCGTTGTTTAGCGCAACATTGCGCTAAACAAACTTTGGCAGCTAGCAGCAGTTTCGGAAGATTTTGTGAAAAACTTGCTTGAAACTAAATTATTACCTGGAAAAATTATGTTTCATCTATTGTAAATCAATAATAACAAATGAATGTTATGAATTTCTCTATCAAAATGGATCAGTGTAGTGTATTTTGGTGCAAAAGTGGCAGTGATCGAAACATTCCGGATTTGTCTTTTCAAGCGTAAGTATCGTACTTTTGACGAGGTATTTATTCAAAAATGGATTATTAACTAGACTTCCACAATAAATAACAACATTTAGAGCAGAAATCTGTAAGAAAATAAGCCAAAAAGTGAAATTCAATTTTGTTTTGTTTTGTTTGGTGTTGCCGGCATTTGAAATGAATTTTGCCCACTGCACATTAATTTTTGGCTCAACTTTCATTTATTTGTAGTGAGCTAGGCGGCTGGAACTTTTGTCACAGATAGGTCTATATCTAGGAAGCCTAAATCTAAAATGGCGTAATGCGGAACCAAATAGTTTTTGAGATATGATTATTTGAAAATTCATCTTCTTTTTATTTATGGCCTCTGTGGTATTTTGATTCGACATTGACAATGATATTTCTCGTTGTTAATGTAATACGTTGAATAGACAGTCGGTTATTAGATTTTTTACAACCACCTGGAAATCCTTCTCGCAGCAGTAGGTTCTAGGACACCCCAACTTGAGTAGCAATATCACAGAACTCACGCAGATCACCCCGATGCCACGTAGTCTTGTGGTCCCTATGCGTAGATTGGATATAAAAAATGTGGAACCAGAAATTCCCGTGGAAGATCCTGAGTGGAGCTAGCCCGCGAGGATGAGTGGACGAAGCGACACTCAGGGCCGACGAGGTCAAATACCCGAATCAAATATCCATTTTTATGATTCGAAACTGTTTTTAAACTGATCATAGGTCATAGGTCCGTAGTAGTCCGGTAGTGTGTTTTGGCGTATATTGTTTAATTTTTTTTCTCTCGTTAACCTCAAAACGTAATTAATTTTTTCTCAGAAACTGTGAGTTTCCCCCTTTTAGAGGGAGGGTCCTCACTCCCTCCCTGCCCTTCCCCACCCCATAAGCTATAAGCTATAAGCTATAAGCATATAAAGAAAAGTCGTTTCATTTTTTATTAGAACTTTAAATAATATAATTTCTTTGGTTCATTATTATTTGCATAGCCCAGTTTAAAGATGACGTTTTAATTTCAGGATAAAAAACCAAAGGCCACGTAATTTAATGGATGGTAACTGAAAATACACCTGTATGTCTCCAGTTATGTAAATCTTCCACAGTATGTATAAAAATCTTTAATCTTTAATCTATTTTGATACTGATTTTATCGTTTAAAAGCCATGTGCTATATTTGGTCAACCTTGACAAACCGAAGTTTTAATGAATGTATAGGAAAAAAGACCACGAAAACCAAAGAATTCATTATTTTTATAAATTTTGTGCTATTAAATGTTAGGTTATTGTTATTATTATTATTATCATTCCTACAATGATAGAATTCGTTCATTTTTGTTTTGGTTTAGAACTATTTTTTTATTTCAGACTAGAGAACCAGAGGTTACGTTAAATCAACGGATCATTCAGATTTAAAACGGATTTTGGAGTCGTCAGTCACAACTGACAGCATTTTTTGACAATACACCTATATGCCCCCAATTATTTAAATCTGCCACAGTAAGTAAGTATCAAAAAGCCTAAGCTATATTTTATCAAAACCGGGTAAGTGAAACCCAAGATACTGCTTGCCTTCTCCGAAGTACCCGCAAATTAAATTAGCTAGTTGTGGGTTCAATTCCCACTGCGGGGCAAATGTTGCATGTTCTGTTTGGGGCTACATGATGTTGTGTGATTACGTCCCGCATTATTTATTTATTTATTTATTTACAATGGACTTTGACTGACAGGAAAGAAATACTTTAATGTTAGCTCCATTTTTCAAAAAGTTTTCACTAAGATTTTATACTAGCTTCTGCCCGCGGCTTCTCACACAGCTGGTGTAGCTCTACATAATGTGTAATGACAATTTGTTATATAGGTACACCTAGTTAACTACCTACAAAGCCTCGGTCTGCCTACTATATAACCATATTGCTAAATTTACCCTTAGACAGGGTTTATGTGAGATACCTTACCTATAACCTGTAACATAATGCAATTTGACTCCATGTAAATAATTTACTCCAGTGATCTTCGCAGATCATCTTGGTTAAGGAACACTTCGCCCGGACACTGCTTATATAGGTGATCTGGATGGCATTTAGATCTGAGCGCTTCCGTCCTTCGGAAGGTACGTTAAGATGTTCTTCCCGGCTTTTTCAATTGTTAGCCATGTCGGAGGCCTTCGGGTGGCCTAAAAATTCCGACATCAGAGTTGGCCACTATTTCATACGAAGAAGAAGAAGACCAATATGTTCCATGCCTCAATTCATATGTTTCATCATCATCATCAGCAGCGCCATTAATAGCTTGTTATTTTTCCCAGCCAGAACGATGTACGTGTGAAAATAAATTTAATGTATTGTATTGTATTTTGTATCTAAATTTTGCGTGAGGGAGAAATAAACAATACTCAATACCTTTCGCCTTTATTATATTAGTAGAATTGCTAGCCTTTTATGTACGCATTTTCTACAGATTACATTTGTTATGTTTAAATACTGAAATTAATTTTTGATTACTGGTTATAGGGTAAATCACCATCATACACACCTAGAAGGCTGCGAAAAAATTTGCGTTGGACTGCTGAGCTATTAGAAGATACGCGTAAAACTGCGAGCTCTTGGGGAAAAAAATTGGTGTTTAATAAAAGAGTAGCGAATTTAGAAAATATGATTGCAGAATCGAAAGTATAATTTTGTAAATGTTGAAGTTTTTTGAGAAATAAAAATATATTTCCTATGATTCTATTCTTTTTTGCATGTAGGAATTTTGAAAGCTTATACAAGAAACATAAAGACATGCGTGAACGACAACTTAGGACACAAATAAATAATAGGATATTTTTGCCGCTCTGTAAAAAATCAATGCAAAATATATCTTTATTCATGTCCGTTAAAATATTCAATAGTCTCCCCCAGGACATGAAAGATTTGACACTTAGCCTTTTTAAAATAAGACTTCACAAATGGCTTGTAGATAAATGCTTTTATACGATCAAACGAATTTATTAAAACTAAATAATAATTTACTATTTTTATTTCTTCTTTTGAATGGTTAGTTTTCATTTTGACATATATTTATTAAGTAATCATGATTGTTAACTTAATTATTGTTAATTAAAATTAACCGATATCAATGATAATTAATGACATATAAACATATAACAATTTAATATTTGCACGCTTCTGTAATGAAGTATAAGTATGCGATCCACATAGCCTTTAAGATCCTTTCCTTTGTAATTCTGCTCGCAGTTTTTCGCGTATCTTCTAATAGCTTAGCAGTCCAACGAAAATTTTTTCGCAGCCTTCTGGGTCTGTATGATGGTGATTTACCATACTGTTATGCAATTAAATATAATTTGATTTGAAAATTATATAGGTGGTGCATTCAAACAAATTTGCTAAACATCCTTCCTTCCCTTACATAATATCAAAAGTCATTATAACTTGTTAGTGAAGCAGATTATAAATGAAAAAAATGTTCGTATAAATTGTTAGATTAATCGTTTACCTGCATGACAATAATTTCTTGTTATATTTGTTTGTCATTGAATTCCTTGTGCAATATGCAAATATTTTACCCATTATCATCATCAGCCTATAGCAGTCCATTGCTGGACATAGGCCTCCCCTAATGAGCGCCTGAGTCCCTGTCCTGAGCTCGATGCATCCAGCTTCTACCAGCAGCATTTCGCAGATCGTTACCACCTGGCCGGAGGGCGTATTATCAGTATATTTTACCCAAATCTATGGAAATTTTAATTATGTGGCAACCCTGCAGTTGAAATGAGAAAGACTAGGGTGGCCACGCAAACTATAAATCTATATTTATACTTAATCTATGGGTAGTTGGTACTGGTTGGTACCTCCTTCCTTCGGTCAATCAATTTTGTTTATTATTTGTTTGATTGATAATCGATCGAACACGGAAGTGGCTTTTTTGGGTTTCGTGTATTGACGCTCGCATTGCGAAAAATGATTATTTTTATTATAAACTAGAAAAATGACCAAATTTCAGTAAAGTACACTTTCGTCGACCAAGTAAAGGAAATTAGAGATGGCTTCTAGAGGGGACAAAGGGAATGGAAATGGCGAAGAACAGATTGTCGAGGTAAATCGATATGGCCTAGATTTTTTTGGAGTGCTCTTGAACCGTGTCTTTGATGGGCTGTTGTTGTAGACGCTGGCGGAGGTGTTCCGCTGTTTCATTTGTATGGAGAAGCTGGTGGATGCACACCTGTGCCCTCACTGCTCGAAGCTGTGCTGCTACGCCTGTGTCCGACGATGGCTGACCGAGCAGAGATCCCAGTGCCCTCATTGCAGAGCGGCCTTGCACCTCCACGAGCTCGTCAACTGCCGATGGGTGGAGGAGGTTACCCAGCAGATTGAGACCATGCAACAAACCAATTCAGCAACGCAAAGAGAAAATTATCGTGACAGGTACACATTCATACTTCTTGAATTTATCAGTCATGTTCCTGAATTTTTATAGAAGCCAGGCTAATTTTAGTTTTACCTGAAGTTACTCTTTGAATTGGTATTGGGTTAGCTATCAGCTGTGGTGTGATTGGTACAGATAGACACAGTCTGATTAAAACATGTTTACACCATGGTGTAAATGCCATTGAGGGGAACAATATTTTTTTTATAACTTTCTCTGATCAAGAAAATTCAAAAAAGAGAAACACTCTTTGAAGAAATTCTGCTGCTGATATATATAACAACTCTGTCACAGTATTACTCATAATATAACATATGAGTATCTATTTTTGACCCTTCGTTCAAAGAGATGTGTGTTTAATAGTTTCACATCTGTATCTGTATGGCTGTCTCTATCTGTGTTTTGATTTAGTTAATATAGTGTTCTAGTATGTATTTAAGTAGTATATCAGTAATTAAGTACCGATAACACAATCTTAGCTTACTTTGGGGCAATGTGATGTTGTGTGAAAATGTCAGGCATTATTTATTTGTTTGAATGGTTCCTTCCTTCTTTCTTTGTTTGAGTTAGTGGCCAACTCTGGTGTCGGAGTTATAGCAGCCCAAAGGCCTCCAACATGGTGTGATGACTGTAAAAGCCGAGACCAACATCTTAGTGTGTTTGAATTGTGACTTGATAGAGAGTGTTCTTAGCTATAATTCAAGAAAACCTGTTTAGTCTATTGAAAATCATCATCTCTTTTCTAGTTAAAGGGTTGTGTGCAACTTTGATCAATTCACAATTGGGCATTAAGTATTCAGTATCATGGTAAACTTGACCTGCTGCTGCAGGATCACCTATAATCTTGCGTAGCTCACAAACTTATTATATTTGTTTGTATTTTGTTTGGGCTCATTGGAATGGTCTCTTTAAATAGGTTCTAGATAGATGATGATCAGCGACTGATGCCAGGCTTTTATTAATATATAATTTTATGTCTGGGGTTTTATACTTTATCACTTGTGTGCTAGTTACTCATTGCAAATGTAATAATTTTTTATACAAAATCAAGTCTTTATATTATATTTCTTCCTATTTAAGCTTCTTAGCTTGTAATCACAATGTTTCCGTTCATGCCTCAGTAATACATCATCATATTTCCAACGGTGAGTGTGTTTCTGTTTTATAGAATTATCCTTATTTATTTAAAGTGTAAAGTTTATAACTATGCATTAGAAAACTCTATAACATTTCATACTTATCTTAAAATCTATGTTACACAATGTAATGCATGGCCTATAAAAAAGCTTTGGTTAATAATAAAAACTATAACAATGAATGACTTGTAACATGCTTAAAAACATTAATTACAAAACTCATACCTGCCTCGATCGAATGTTCTGTACTTATCTTAAAATCTAAGTGATATGCATGGCCTATAAAAAATATTGGTAAACAGCAAGAATACAATGTAATTGGTACAAAGCAAAGCCTTTTTGGAAGACTTAGGTTTCTTAACTATGTACAGGATTTATAACTTAGTAAATGGTAATCAATAGGTAATCCTCAGTAGTTTAACCCTTAGTATTCCTATACAATTACCAATTTAGATTTTTTAGCCGTTCTTTAATGTTTTTTCCGTTTGATGGTTGAGGCGAAAACAACGAAAAAAACATCTTGACATTTTGGAGTTTTTTTTAAAGACTAACACATGGCAATTAATATTTATAAAACATCATACATATACGAGATAAAGTGGCAAATCAATTCAGAGCTAACAATATTCAGGTGTGCCACACATCAAGAGAAGCTGACCGTCTACTGCTGGACATGCCGCCGTTGTATTTGCCACCAGTGCGCACTTTGGGGTGGCACACATTCAGGACACACCTTCAAACCACTAGAGGAAGTCTATGAACAGCACCTCACGCAGATACGAGATGAGGTGTCACAGCTCAGGCGTCGGCTGATGGAGCTCATCAGTCTGGTCCAGGATGTGGTAAGTAAATAATCGTTGATAATCTACTTTTGGAAGCTGTATCGGCCACCAGTGCGCTCTGTGGGTTGGTGGGTTCGTTGCTTGATGCTTGCTTTCGTTCGAGAGATTAGTCTATGTTTGAGTATAAGTATTTTCACTCATTGGTCCAAACCAAATTTTTCGAGAGATTTGAGAGCCAGTCGCATCTCAGAGTCGCTCATCGCTCTCATAGGCCTCTTCTAATAAGAAGTCGAATATGCCCATAATATCCAGGCTGGGCATGCGGGTTGGGGATCGCATTGCCGACGCTGCTTCTCGTCAGAGGTCAGGGATGTGCCGGTGTTACTATGGCGGCGCTATGCTGCAATCAGCCGGCCGCCCAGGCCCCGTTTGTAAGGTTTAACAGGGTGCACCTTGCGCCCCTCTGAAGTTGGCTGGGGTTCCGATGGTGGAGTGCGGAACTCCTTACACCCCATTCACATCAAAATGATGTGCAACTATATAGTTTATGCGCCATGTCGGTAAAATAAATAAATCAAATACTTATATACAAAAAATAGACATTAAATTAACATAATGATGATGTATTACGTTTCTGTGTACAATAAAGAATTAAAGAATTAAATATGACAGCTATTTTTCAAATTTAGAATATAAAATATGGAGGATATATATATTATATGGAGGATTAAGTACATATTGTAATACAATTAAATATGCTAAATAGAAAGTGTATAGGTGACATGCCATACCAAAAGGATTGTTGGCATTCATTAGCAAGTGAAAATATTTTACTGTTGACCTCATCACATAGCTGTCTATGCCTATCGGTCACAAGGTTCAAATTCCTTTGGCTAAAACCTCAGTGAGATCACTTTCATTCAGGTAAACAAAATATGTTATTGTTTTTCAATCAATCAACACTACGGAATCAGCCTTGAAATTATTAATGTTGTCTTGTTCATATCAACGTATTCTGCAGTTAACGTGCCGTCTGGCATAATCTTTCCGACCTCATTTGCTATTTTTATACGTACTTTTCCAATAATAATAAACTCTTATATTTTTAGTCAGTTATATTTAAACCAAAATCACGGTTAAGTTCTACTGAGTTACTGACATTGATCACCGCTTAGCATAATGCTATAGCAGCAGTCAAGGCCAGCGCAAGTCGGTGGACGGCAGGGTACCTACTTTAAATTTAGCAACAAAACTTCGTACGTATCCAATGGTTACAAAAATACATTCCAAAGCTCTGAAACCGACAACTGAGCGTTAAAGGCGATTTCTCTGTGCGGTATTGAAGAGTGCGCTGGAGGATACCGCGGGAAGTGACGGCATGCGGCGGGATGCCAAGGCATGCGATGGTATGCACCGGAGTCCGCTAGCATAAGATTCCAGGGGAGAGTGAAAGTGGGGAAAACGCTCTCAGCGGGATGCCATGGACATCATAAATTGGCCGGCAGCAAATCCTCAAAAAATTCTCCAATCTATATTATAGCAAAAGAAAAACAAGTTTTGAAATATAAAGAGGTGTTTTATTTATTAATTCATTCACAGGAACGTAATGTGGAGTCTGTTCGCTCAGCGAAAGACGAGCGCGTACGTGAGATCCGTAACGCCGTTGAGCTGATGATATCCCGCCTTGACTCAGCGCTGAAGGCTAAACTTCTCACTCTGATGGGACAAAAGAACAGTCTAACCCAGGAGACTGAGCAGTTGGAGCATTTGCTTCAGGAAATTGAACACCAAGTGCATACCAGTACAAGGTAATCTTACTATTCTACATATCCTTCATATTACAAAGGCGATAGTGAAATGGGAAGATGTACATTTGTTCTTTCTTTACGCTAAAACTACTGAACGGAATGAGCTAGAATCTGATGTTCTAGACCAGGAATAACATTAATTAGGCTATTTTTAGGGTTCCGTTCCTCAAAAGTAAAATAAGGAACACTTATAGGATCACTTTGTTGTCCGACGAAGGTCTGCCATCCCTTGATGCCTGTGAAAAAATTAAGCTTCTAAAATAACGCAATCAAAAGATGCGGCCGTTTATATAGCATATTTCGAATCGAACCTATAGGGTACTTGCCGTTGCCATAGAATAATAAAGTTTGGCAAGAAGTAATGTCTTATAGGACAAGCAATTTAAGAGGCCCGATAGCATTGAGTTAAATAACAAGAGATGCAAACCTCCTTAACAAGTGTCAAAATATAGTAACCACTTATTGATGGCGAAGACGTAGCTTTGAAACTAATTGTCATTTTGAAGGAAACATATATTTCTCTTTTATTTAAACTGGCCTGCTTCGAGAATGGCAGTTGATTTTATAGAGATAGCCACAATGCTTGAAATAAAAATCTCGATGTTGCCTGATCTAAATTTTTTCCCGAAAATGAATGTGATTTTTTTTACTCATTGATTATTGGAAATAAGTAATATAATAAACCCCGTACCAACCACAACAACGTACTACGTAGCGCAGTTGGTAGTTTCTCAGTATTTATGGGAAGGCCACGAGTTCTAATCCCATCTTCATCATCATCATCATCCACAGCCCGACTTCACCCACTGCTGGGTATAGGCCTCCCTTTGTATGTGCCAATCCCCACGGTTCAAAGCTCGTCTCATCCAGTTTCGGCCCACGATTGATGGTCATGCCACCTGATGATGATAATCCCACTGAGTCGAAATTTATGGGATACTAGCTTCCACCCGCGGCTTTGCTCGCGAGGTACCCGGGTGAAAAGTCGCCTATGTGTTCGATCCAGGCCATAAACAACTATGTATATTTCAAATTTTTATTTTATTATTATTTTATGTATTATTAAATTTTTATATGCGCTCTGTAATTTTTGCGTGAAAGAGTAACAAACATCCATACATCCATACCTACGCACAAATTTTCACATCTATAATATTAGTAGGAAGAAGGATAGGATTATAGATTTTCCCTGAAGTTTAAACTAACATGTGACTGTCAGTCACTAAAAAAGTACCCGTCTAGGTTTTTCGTTTAGCCTGCTCTACGTTTTCATAAAGTAAAAATTGTTCTCCAGTCACCATTTATTACCACCATATAGTTGAAAAGTGAATTGTTTAAGAAAATAACTGTTCGTCATAACTTTGTGATATTATCACTAATCATGTTAGTAGATCGAAATAGTAAACTTTGTCTGGGGAAATAAAATAAGTGTTTTAGTTTGTGCCAACATATAATAGCGATCGTAATATCACTCAACCACAGCATTTAACGTCAAATGTCTTCCGGTCTTCCTTTTATTTCTTTGAGTTAATAATTTCATTTCATGAATGATGGCATTTATCAATAGAAGTGAATGATCTATTTGAAATGATCTTAAATATGCTCGTATGTGTATTGTAAATTATTTTAAGACATTAAGAGCTTAACAAAGATTTTATCCTTTATCAAAATCTCCCACAATAATCGGGAAAATTACACATTTTTTTGCTGGCAACATTACATGGCATGAACTATTTATCTAAATTTTCTTTAATATTTGCTGTGATTTTATCAAAAATTCAATATGTATTCATGAAAAAAGTAATTCCGCGTGATTCTTTACGCAATTGAGTTCAAGAAGTGCACTTTTTCATCACATTATTTGCATATTTCGCGGAAGTGTCACTCGGTCGATGTCAAGATGGCCACTGTATGAAGAAAGGAGAGGATCTTGGCCATGGCCAAGACCTGAGCCTACACGCATTTTGGCCGGTACTACGCATCTAGTTACGAAAGTAACAATATATATCAATGCCCGATAGCATTGATTTTTAGCTACAATTCAAAAAATATTTCAAAATGTTCAAACATTTATATGGTAATGCCATCTAGCAAAAATGGAAAACAACTAAAATAAGTTCAAAAACAATTGGAGATTGCCATCCAGATAATAATATAGTACTCTATATATCATACACAGTCTTCCAGTGAAAATTTTCAAAAATCGTCCAAGCGTATACACACTCGAATGAAACCGCGGGAGGAAGATAGTTTGAAAAATATTTATAGTGGTGTGAAATGGGATCGTGTTTAGTTAATCAGTTTGGGTATTTTAGAATCTGAGATATTGAGATTTGAGGTATGTAAATCTCTACTATTTAAAGGTAAATGGTAAGTAATACGTTTCTGCACTGGTTAAGTAAAGTTAAAAATACGGGACAATAACTGCTTGGGCACAGACTCGCGAGGTAAATCAGTGCAGTGCTGAGTGCGCTCGTGATTAGACGCGTCATAAATTGCACCACTACGAATTTTTAATTCGCGTTCCGCGCGGTCGCGGCCGCTGCCCGTTTATCGCCATGAGTACCGAAAAACTCATCGCAAATGAACTCCTCGCCTTCCTGCAAGACCGCTTGGATGTGATGGATGAGGTCTCGGCGATACAAATCTGTACATCGAGCTTCTCTGAAAATGAGATTCGAGAGGCAAGATCGCTACTCTACGAGTCGCTGAACAAAACCGAGCAGATGAAGAGCTACCGAAGGGACGAACGAGGGGAGCGCAGTCTGCAGGACATCATCAACGTCCTGAAGGTGACCGATCCTGACGACGTGCCCGCGTTCGTCGCCCGCAACCTGCACCGCGTGCCGCCGCTGGACTTCGACCACATCGACTGTACTTGTTTACTCAAGGACATCAAAGCGTTGAAGTCAACCGTGGCTGCGATGCAGTTGAAATTGGAGGCTGCACAGAACACCATCTCCGACCTACGTACCGAAGTAGCATCATTGCGTAACTCCGCTTCGGTAACTGGGTCACCTGAGGCAGCCCATGGAAGTAAACGTCGCGATGCGCAACTAAATGCTTCGACGTGCAGTTTTGTGTCCACGTCGTCATTCCCCGCGCGGCCCGTGACGGCTGATCCACCGCATGTCAGCGTGTGCCCCCCCGCCCCCACCCCGCAGTCGCGGCCCCAGCCCGTGTTTGCTGACGTCTCCGCTCAACCCGCGCCGGCACCGGCGCCGGTCGAACCGTCACGTGTCACGTCCACCCCGCAACGTGACTACGCCGCTGTCGCTACAAGTCAAGCAAAACCTGAGCGACCACTACCTAAGGGGAAGAAGCAGCAACGTCGCGAACCTGGTCGTGGCGCTATGCCGTCGTGCCTTTCAAAAGGCCAATATGATAAGGAGGGTTTCATACTAGTGGACCGGAAGAAGAAAAAGAAGAAGCCCCCTTGTCATAATCAGTGCGGGACTGCAGCACCGACAGAACTAGGCCAGCTGTGCCTTCTTCGTGCCGAGATTCCCACCACGCAGCTTTACGTGTCGCGGGTCCACTATGCCGTGAAAGCTGAAGCTGTGGTGGAGTATCTAAAGCAGAAGACTGGCCTCACCATGAGAGTCGAAAAGTTGGAATCTCGCCGTAACGTGAATTTCAATTCATTTATGGTGAGAGTACCAACTAGTCGCCTCTCTACTTTCATGGACAGCGGGTTCTGGCCGAGAGGTATCGTGTTCAGGAAGTTCATCGGAAGCCTGGCACGCGACACCAAGCATGCGTCATCGACGACGTGTTTAAATTAAGTAATATTATAAGTAGTATTGTGTATGTATGTTAGTTTGTGCGGTATTAATTTTATAATATATTTATATATGTTAGACTGTAAGGTATGTATTGATATGGGCCTATGTAATTTTGTATACTTGTTGCCTGAAATAAACGTTATATTATTATTATTATTATAAATTAAAATTAGTATTCTTGGACTTTCAGTAAAATCAAATCATGCATTTTATACATTTATAATGTAATACATACAACATTGCATTTACATACATTAAATATATGTAATGCAATACTGACAAAAATGGTAGGATCCTGTCCCTAGATTCGGAATCGGTTTGAAGTGATGTATGAGAATAGGCTATTTTCTAGATTACAAAAGTAGGGCAGATTATAGACTCGAGGGTTCTCATCACCCCGGTGTATTTTCAGATCCGAACTTATCGCGAAAAGCGGTGATATATCGAAGATGATTCACCAAGTCCGCAAGAAACCGATGGCTAGCTTCGTGACTGCGCCCGTACCGGCCGATTTCCACAGGCAAGTTCTTTATCCTGAGTAAGTAACTCATGTCATCTCATATAACATTCTTTATAAGTCCATTCCACTCAAAATTACTTTTATCAGTTAATATTCACTGCAGTGTGAGAAATTAAATGATCGTCCTGAGGGCCTCTAGTACGAGTTGAACAATTCGAAAACTTTTATAGTATACTATATCGAGCTCAATTTTAATGTACGTTTTTTTGAAATTACGCAACTGGTTTTAAGTAGAAACTGACCGAACAACGTAGGTAATGTGTCTTCTTGGAGATTGCAATAATTAACATTCAAAACGGTGAGGTAATTAACGAAAAAGGTACTTTGAAATTGAGCTCGATATAGTATACTATAAAAGTTTTCGAATTGTGCAACTCGTACTAGGCCCTCGATGAGCGACGAAGATGGAGAATTTAACTTTACTTCTTTAAAATGTCTTCAAACTATAGCACTGAATAAAAAGGAGTGGAAACTGGGCCGTTGCCATGCAGTGGAATACTATTAGCATTCCCTGTCAAGCACAAATATTATTTCATCTTCTATATTATTTTGATGTTAAAACACCTAAGTTTAATAATGCAATATTGCAGAACATGTTAACATTCTCAAAAATCACTCATCCTTACTGATAGAAGTCGCAAAGTCAAACCCACAATCTCATATTTTTACAGCGAAATCGTCCCGAGCTACGATAGCAGCACATTCCCTCTGGTCAACTTCACTCAGCTCCAACATGCGGCTGCTCCTGTCTACTCCGCCCCTCTCCATGTGAACGGTCTCTGCTGGCGACTGAAGGTCTATCCCGACGGGAACGGGGTCGTGCGAGGCAACTATCTGTCAGTGTTCCTGGAGCTTAGCGCTGGCTTACCTGAAACCTCGAAGTAAGTCATGAACGCCTGGTACTTTTGGCATTTTTAACTTGGCAGTGATTTTAGTGGTATTTTAACCCTGAAGCCAAGGCAAAGAGGCTGAATAACTTTTTTTAAATCGACTTCAGAAAAAGAAGGGTTCTCAATTCTGTTGTATTTTTTTTAATGTTTTCAAGTTTTTTTTAATCCTCATAAGTCCGTCATCTAGGAAAAATCTTTTTTTATTTGGGAGGGTATATTTCCCGTTTGGTTCCATTTAAATTTGAAGAAAAAATACCAGAACTTAAGAATCCATTTGTTTGTAGATGAATGAATGAATGAATGAATGAATGGTGTCCCATAAATCAACATCAAGCCGAAAACGGACTATAGGCCAAGTCTATACACATATAGAAGTATATGGTTTTTTTCATAATACTATTTTAATTATAAGGATTCAAAAATAAATCTTAAAAACTGACACCCTGTAATGATCTTTCAAGTCCTGTGACTACAAATATTATCTTTTCGTCAGTTTTTTTTAAAAGTTTATTAGAATTAAAAGTTAAAGCTTATCTGCCTCAGTTTTAAATAAAATGTTAGATTTTTGCCTAGCATTGAATTCAAAATATTACATCACCCAACTTTGACCGACTGTACTGTACAAAAAATGTACTACACTACTTTAGCAAGTAACTTTAAAAGATCGTGCGTTTTGTCAGGAAACCTGTTCCAAAATATTATGACACTTATCTAATTTTTACTTCTTAATTGAAGAAAAAAATAATTTGTTACTATAGTTATGACTAGCTTCCACCCGCGGCTTCGTTCGCGTGGTACCGGGATAAAAAGTAGCCTATGTGTTAATCCAGGGGCCTGATTCTGACGATTCGACATATTTGATTCTATTAGATATATATCGCAAGAACTATCAAATTCCATACAGTTTATACAGTTTCCGCGATATATATCTAATAGAATCAAATATATCGAATCGTCAGAATCAGGCCCCAGGTCACAAACTATGTATCCAAGTTTCATCCAAATCCACAGTTACATCACAGAAAAAAAACTGACGAAAAGTTAATATTTGTAGTCACAAGACTTGAATGATCATCACAGGGTGTCAGTTTTTAAGACTTATTTTTGAATTCTTATAATTTGAAAAGTACATGATTAAGACTTTTTTCATATTTTTTTTATGACCGTCAAGACTTGACCTATTGCCCGTTTTCTGCTTGACGTTGATTTATGGGACATTCTGTATACTAAAATTTTATAACTAATGTAAAAGTATCTAGTTTTATCTGTACCAACAGCTGATTTTTCCACTACACTACATTATGCAATTGTTGTCCTAACATAGATTAAATTAACCTGTCACAGTTCAAATAAACGAGTGTGCAAAATAGAACCATTTTAGTGTATTTATTTGCATAACTATAGGTTCACAATGATGGTCTTACAATAAAGTATCACTATATTTGACTTGATAGTCGTGCAAATGTTCAGTGAGTAGACAATTTATACATTCTCGGATACATGATTCAAAATTGGCTATAAAACGGTTACGGTACACACACATGCTTATAATTATAACTACCAAACCAATGAATTTACTTTCACTCATAAATTGATTAGTGTTGAGTACACGATATTCTGCTTATGACATGCTAACCCAATAAATACCCGAAAACTTTCGTTATTACAAGCGCTGCTAAGTACAGAGTAGGGAAGAGGTAAGTAACAGCTGTTTCGATCATTAGCTGTTATAGAAGTGTCTCGCTTATCCTGAAGTACTGTCTGCTATCTATGGAATGCTTTAACTGTATCATACACCATTATAAAAATCGCTGTAAAGTAAAAAAGCATTCCATGTCCATAAAACTTCTTAGAAATAATTCTATGCTTACCTATCATGATTCTTCAACCATCACAATTCGTTGTCGCTTGTGTGAGTTTAGAAAACCTCGATAGCTCTCCTAATTTATTGGTGTTTTACTGTTTTAAGAATATTTTAGCTGTTAATAAATGTGCGAGCAGATTGCATAACTGAGTTTTTCGTTGTTGCTTACAAATAAGTAAGCTTGTTGTTCGATTTAAATATGCAGGCTGTAAGAAAGAAGGCTTTTCCAGAAATTTAATTGTTTTACTATGTTGGAATCTTTATTGCCATTCTAATGATTAATTTACTTCTATATAATTAACATTTTTCGATCTAACGGTCATAATCACAGGTGCAAAGTAACATAAAGAATGTATTGCGTGTAATTAAAACTACTTAGCGTGCATTCTTAAGATTGTTGTACATCTTTTAAAGTAAAAATCTATTATGTCTTTATTACTAAGAGCATGTACCGAATTTCGTGTTTCGACTTTCCCTAATACCCCTTAAAGAGTATCCTCAGTAGATTTGCGTTTTGAAGAAATCCATAACGGAGACAAAAATTCGTAATGTTTGTTTGTAATGAGCAAAAAACACGTCAATGTTCAATGTTATCGCCCGTTAAAATTAGCTTCAATGCCTTACAAAATGTCGGTAATTACATAGCTTAATTTTTAAATCAGGTATGAATACAGAGTGGAGATGCTTCATCAAGTGTCCAGAGACCCTTCCAAGAACATAGTGCGCGAGTTCGCGTCAGATTTCGAGGTGGGAGAATGCTGGGGGTACAATCGCTTCTTCAGATTGGACCTTCTAGCCAGCGAAGGGTATCTCAATCCGGACTCTGATACGCTTATATTGAGGTGAGTTTTTATAGACATAGACATCGATACATCATTTATTTGCCAAACCACACAAAATACAGATTACTTAAATATTATGGTAGTGAATAGAAGTTTACGAGAAAGGTAGTAAATATACGCGAGCGTGCTACAGCAGCAAAAAGCGCACGACGCAGCATAATGCCTACTGTTAGAGCAGTAGGCGCTGTTATTCTGCCGAGACCACAACTGCCACAAGACCTTATGAGAATAATTTAATGGCCTGGGCTGACCTCTACATCCTACATATTAGTCCAAAATGAAACAAAGTCCACAGAAGTACGCGCGATCTATAAAGATGCGATATATTGAATAATATGACAAACCTTTTCTGAATCTACTGATTTTATGAAAGTTTGTGAAATGTTTGTCCCTCCTTCATGCCAAAACTGCACATAATCTAATTCTAGACTAGAAATAACATATAGGCAACTTTTTTATCCTAGTACCACGTGAGCAAAGCCGCAGGCCGAAGCTAGCATTAAAAAAATCATGGATACTTGCCCTCGCATATACCAAGTTGTACGAAGACGAATTTAGACTTGTATCACAAAATATCACGAATTAAATTAAATTACCTAAATACTTTTTTATTATATTCCCTTCTTACTCTTCAACTTACAATGTTTGCCAGGTTCCAAGTTCGTCCCCCGACGTTCTACCAACGTTGCCGCGACCAACAATGGTACATCAATCAGCTCATCACCATGCAGAACCAACACATCCTGCAAATCAACGATCTCAAGGAGGTACGAATTACATATATGTATTTAAAATGACTTTCTCAAGCACTGCTGGACATAGGCCTCCCGTAAAGAGGCCTATACGACTATAGGCCGGTGATGATGATGATGATGAATATCATGACGACTTTCTGAAGAATTAGGAGGACATAGATTGTCTGACTAGTCTTGTCGGACGGTAGCAAGGTTTACCTGTGCTTTCAATGCCTGAGTTATGCCACGAGTATTTCGTAATTTATTAATGTTAATAAATAATGACAAGCAATGGCCTACCTGGTAACCATCCCTATAACATCATTGGCCGCGGCCCTTGTTATAGGTAACCTCTTTAAAACACATTTAAAATTTACTAAAAATTCCTATTAAATGGAAAAGTGGAATTGCATGGTATTGGATACGAAGGGTAACAGAACTCAATCAAAATCTAGATGGAGTTTAACCTACATGTAGAATAGGAAGCAGACGAATAACCTGGCACATATCAGGAGCAGTATGTGGTCTTACTGTCGAGATGCAAAGTCACCACGGTATTCAAGCTGAGTTGAGTTTCTCGTGCCCTGAAGGCATGCTACCATTTGTTCATGAATGGTATCGCAGCTGTAAAGCACGTTTGCTTCTCGGTACACAGAAGCGCAAGAAACGAAGGGTAACAGTGATTTTTCTACAGCGCCTCTCCCTCGAAATGTCTCGCAACTCGATCGCGGCGACAAGAGCAGCTCCCTCCACCGCGACCGCCACGCCCTCTACCGACGGCGACAATCCGACGCACAATAACCCAGTCGACGGCAACACACTCAGCGACTCTGTTATGTTCAACCAGTGGAAATATAATACTCCCATCGTGGCGCCTCAGAGGATGACCAATACAGGCATGTTGCCAGTCCTTAGTTTGTTTGAGTCTTGTTTAAATTCACCAATTTCAAACACAATTCAAACTTATTGTATAAATTCCGCTTAGTTGCTGTACATTGCATTCAAATAAGAGGTCACAAACAGTCCAGCAGTGGACTGCTATATAGTTTCACGATGAGATGATGGTTCAAATAAGGAATGGTTTACTCAAGAAAATAACGTGAATTTACCATTTATATTGCAAAACAGGAATTTTGAGATGAAGCCTCTCTTAATTTGTCGAAACGCCGTCGGTGCCTTTACCAATGAAACGGTACGTGAAAATTCCCGGTCTTTAAATATAAAAGGGATGGTTTTGCTTGATTTTAGTTTTGTCCCAAGTTACTTTATACTTTTTTATTTTGATAGAAATATAAAAAATGGAAAAATGGCAAAGGCCTGCTATGCTAACTATAATTGGAACATTTCACAGATATCTTGAATACGGCTATGTTTGCTGAGGATACGCGTAACAACGAAGTATCATCCCACTACGGGGATTACGGACAGCCGTTGGACCGTCGCATCGTGCCCCATGCGCTCTCGCCTTCCTACAGCCTACCTTCTACTTCAAGGTCAGTCAGAAAAAAATCTAAATATAAATAAATATATGGGACAACTCACTTACGGTCAACTGATCGCAAACTAGGCAGAGCTTGAAGCTGTGCTATGAGTACCAGCGCGGAACAGTAGACCAACCTACTAGAAACTATTACTACTAGAAAGGGTATCGAGCGTTGTGGAGCGTCGCCCCAACTATGAGCATTCGTTCATACTTTCATACAATTTTGCCGATAAGTTTTTATGACGTGCAGGAGTGAACGTTGTATAGAGTTATCTGTATTTGTTTTCAAATCAATGTCAGCACCGCGTTTTGAGCGTGAAAAAAATTAAAACATATATAGGCCTTCCCTGATAAGAAGGGGGGGATATGCCCATAATCTCCACCCTGGACATGCGGGTTGGTGTCGCAGGAGATACGTTCTCGCACGCTGACGCTGCTGCCCATCGACGGCCAGGGGATTTAACTGTGCCGATGTTAGGCTGCGTTATCCCGGAATTAGCCGGCTGCCAGAGTCCCGTTTGTTATTTAGCAGGGTGCACCACGGGTCGGTGAGGTTAGCTTGGGTTCCAAAGACCATCCCGTGACCGTCACTTGGAAATGTATGTATTGACGTAATTGTGAGACAAAAAAAACGTTATTATTAGAGAAAAAGTTAGATTTTGCACTGATTTGCAATGCATTACCAGGTCTGCCAATTCGCTCCACGTGACCGGTGCTGATAACATGGCGTTAGTGAGCCTCCATACTTTGCTGAGTGCCGCTAACGCACCGAGCCGCGTGCCTAGCAAGCTGCCAAGCAAACAACCGCGACCTGACAAGCAAGTACCGGCTAAGGAGACTACCCTTACAGGTAATAACTTAAAACTTAGTTCCATACAGCAAATGAAAGTTGCGATTGGACGCTGTATAAATCGGTATAAAATATAAATTACTGGCCAACATATTTATTTATTTAAAGCACATTATAACTAATTATAATCAAAAAAAACCTTCAAGATGTACCCAGATTCTTGTAAAGTTTTTAAGTTATATAATTATTACTCAATCATCTAGTTGTAAAAAAGCCCAACTTTAATTACTTAAACCATATAGACGTACATTACTAATCTATAACAATATTGTTTGTTTTCTTGTATCTTGAAATGTAAAGTTATAAAAAACATACTGTTTGTTTTCGAATGAAAATAAAATTACATAGGCCAACAAATCTTTCCTACTCTTTACACACACTGCATGTAAATCCATCGAATTCGAAAACATTGATTGTAATGCTTTATTCCATACCAATATTTTGCAAATCTTTCCTACTCTTTATACACACTGCATGAAAATCCGTCGAATTCAAAAACATTGATTGTAATGTTTTATTCCATACCAATATTTTGCATTGGATTCCATTACAATAGTTATATTTTATCGCTTAGTTAGTCTGATACAAAAAACTATAAGATAAACTGTCTAAATTTTTACCAGACTTCCCTAGATGGGAAGTAGCAGTAGTGATGGGGGTAATGTTTTTAAAATCTCAGCAGTTGCAAGCGCTCCGGTAACGGAGTCAAACCCTGGCAACGCCGCACTGTGCTCCTCTGTATCGTCTCCGGAACTGAACGCTAGTGGCCCAACGCCGAGGAAGGAGGGAGAGGCATCACAAGAGGCTGATCCTGCGCAGACCGGCAACGCCGCATCCGAGTCCAGCAGCGATACCGGGGTTCGTACAAAGCTGGCAACGCCATATCGTCTGAACTAAACACACCGGGTGGGTCTCGGAGGACGAAGGGCAACACCGCACCGAACAACATGGCAACGACGCGCTATCTACAATGATATCGGGTCAGTATTAACATCAGATAAGTAAACATAGTCATAATACCCAATAGAAGGGTAGTGCGTGAGAAGTGGTATCAGAATCGCTGTCGCGCGTCGGTTTATTTCTATCTCTCCTTCCTCCATACATTCCACAAATCTATTTGTGGTTTCACGCGCAAAACGCGGTGCTGCCATTGGTTTTCACCATCGTGATAATTATATAGGACTCTATAGAGTGGCAGTATTCAAGTGAAAACTGACAAAAATCGTTCAAGCCTGTTTGACATAAATGAACTTCAAAATGCTAAATTTACACTAATTTAGACCTTATGTCGCTTGAAAGGTTTTCGAAGACCGCGCAATTGCCAGCGTGCGCGGAGTTTTGGTGCAGACATTTTTTTTCAACGTTTCCACTCTAGGGTATATATATCTCGATGGTTTGCACACAAACACAGAGATTATACAACGTTCACTCACGCACGTCAAAAAACTGTAACAAAAAGGCAAAAGTGTATGAAAGGATGAGAAAGCTGGTACTTAGGCACTCCGCGATGCGTCTAGTACTTAGTAAATAGGCTGTTTACTCCGGCCGGTTAACTCTTCTGTGGTATGCTATAACTATGCTGACAACGCATGTCTTGTGTTTCTTACCAATTGACTCTGGTGATGCATTCTGAGATGCCTCAGGCACACAGTTGCATCTCAGACTACATTAAAAAAGGCAGCCACAGCGCGCCGAACAATAAAGTGACTCCAATTGGTTATACTTGTGTGCGTGACACTCGCAGCCACGCGCTGCTTTACACAGTTCAATACGTTTGTTTCTAGGCGTGTGATGTTGCTAGTATCACACAACTAAAACTACAACAAACAAATACCAATACAAGATATTTTCGACAAAGATTATGAAAAACAACAAAACTCGCCTGTGATAACATATTCCATCGTGGCTTTTTTTGTTTTTGAGGAAAATACGTTGGCCGTTCCCAAGGGTAGCTTTTAAAAAAATACTTTTATTTAATCTAATTTAATTAATAAAAATTACAATCAAATTAACCTAGCTGAAACAAGTTCGAAGTGTGAACAAAGAATGCGGTATTAAAATCCAGTAGAATGCACGAGCCGCGTGATTGACGTCAGTCGGCGCACGTTCCCGCTGATGTCGCAAAACGTGACTGCATGTTTATTCAGGCCGGTGCAAGCGCAGCAACCCTTCTATTGGTTGGAAGGGAGTAGATATCATGTGGTTCTCCTGTAGAAACTTGGTGCGAATTCTTCGCAAGCTTCATTCTATATTTTCTGTATAAAAAGCCACTAACGAGTGCGCATGCACTGAGCAGTATAACCACGTACATAGGGATTGTAGTGTGGTATAAACTGTAGTCGATGTCCGTTTGAATGTGAAGTGGCGACTGCAGTGTGATTTTCTTGTTTGTGGCATGAAGATGATCCAGGTTGATAGAATTCAATTTGAACGCTGGTGCTGAAGATGGGTTTGAGATGTCTTCATTAGGTAGGTCCATGATCTTCAATGCTTGTCCCTTCAGACGGTCGTTGGTATTGCAGATCTTGAATTCCGGCGTTTATTTTTACAGTTCTTGAAAAAAATATGGTATTATGAGTGCAAAACGTAAACAACGAAGTACTATCACTGAGGCGTATGACCCGACTATCACTCTGTTGTGTACTGAGCGTGAAAACTGCTATTGCTCAAGCAATTAGTATTACTGAACTTGGCGTCACTCGGGTGTTCGACGCGCTGTGTCTGCATATTTTAATGTAGTCTGAGAGTTGCATATTATCACTGCGACGACGTCTTGGTGTCATTATGTAGAAAGTCGCGCTATGTTTTATGTCAATATCAATGTCATCATCAGTTATGAAGAATTTTGAGTATAATCTTTATATTATATTTGAAAAATCTAATGATCATCGCATTAGATGTTTCAGATTAGGCAAGCTGTTGAGGTTGGCGACGTGTAGCGTACCTACGCACCAACGTTTTCAAAACGCTCATTAAAACGCTACCACCTATGACGCTTGACTTCACGTCGAGCGCGAATCGGCATTCCGCGACTCGCGACACTTGCCTACCTGCATCTGCTTGCGCACGCTGCTTGTTTCGCTTTTGCATTATATTCGTTTCGTAATAATTAGTTAGCTTTCTATACTATATCATTCCAATTTTTTCTTGATTAAAATACTTCTATGTGTAACTAAATTCCTCTTTTTATTTCATCAGTTTATGTAAATTAACTTTCATCGATATTGATCGCTTCTCCATCTTCACCTTTTGATAGTTAGGATTTAGTTAGCAATTTAGGTTAGGTAGATACATTTAACCCTACACGACGCTTGGCGACGCGTTGCCATAACAATATTCGTGACGCCTAAATCTATACCACCCACGCAGGGGGAGAAGTAGGGATGAGAGTGAAGTTGAGGGTGTGTGATTGAGAGAGAGAGAGAGAAGGCGAGGATGAGAGAGACAGAGTGAAGGTGAGAATGTGAGAGATAGAGAGAGAGTAAAAGAGTGAGAGTGGGAATGTGAGTCTGAGTCTGCGAGTTCGAAGTATTTTCTATACAAAATACCTTGTTTTCGATGTTTCACATCTCCCTGGCGTCCCGCGGCGGCTCAATTTGTTTAAACTGCAAATATAGTAAATTGTTTACTTTATAATGGGTACGTAAGTTCTTCATAGTTATTTTTGTATTACAGGATTTGATGTTCAGCGAGCTGGAAGTATTTGCTGACGTTCACATTCCGAGCCATATTGACGAGAATTCAAATGAAGAAAATGATGTTGATGACGAAACTATGTCGGGTGAGTGTTCCCTTACTCTACTTGTGTATTCATGTATATGTGTGTTTTTTGTCCCATTCCTAAGCCTCCATTTACATTCTCCCTACAAGAGTTTTCCAACCATTATGCATTTTTACATCCCTTCCTATCCCTCGCAGATGCACCACATCTTATTCTATTCCTCCCGCAGACAACTTCAACTCGATCGGCAGTAGGTCATTTTCATGGTGACTTACTCTTGGTCTTTGCACTTAGAAAATAAATTCCCCATGCGATATTATCGCCTGTATCTTTATCAATGAACCTAACCCAACCAATTAAGGATTCAAAAAGTTGTCAGCTTTGTATTAAGTATATTCTAGTGCCACTCCGATTCGACAACCTTTTCCTTCTCAAACTTAACCCAACCTATGCCTCCCTACCCTCCCTATCCCTACTCTGCCCCCGCAGACATCTCAAACTTGCCCGGCAGCAGGCCATGTTCATGGTGACTACTTATTCTTGGTATCTACACTAAGTCTAATGCTGAATTCCCCATTCGTCATTATCCGATCATAAATCCTTACATGCCACGAACCCACTTAACCCAACCGCACCTGTCCTCCCCTCACCCGCAGACAACTCCAACTCGCCCGGCTGCAGGTCATGCTCTTAGTACGGCGGCGCCGTCATTTATCCTTGTTCTATAAACTGGCAAAGTCTTATCATTGCAATTCCGATTCGAAAATCTTTTCCTATGGTGACTTACTCTTGGTCTCTGCACTTCGACATGGTCTCCTCCATCTTTATTAACGAACTACATCTAATCCGACCATAAATCCTTACATCGCCACGAACCTTACCTAACCCAACCAGTACCTTTTCTCCACATCCTCCACTCCCTCCATAGACAACTCTAACTCTTCCAACGGGTCATGCTCATAGTGTGGCGGGGTTGTGATTCACCCTTATTCTATGCACTCATAAAGTCTATCTATCTACGAAAACAACAACCTTTTCCTTCTCCAACCCAACCCAACCTGTGCCTATGCCCCCCCAAGAAAACAACTCCAACTCTTCCGGTAGCGGGTCATGCTCATAGTGCGGTGGGTTGGTGATTTGACAAAGTCTATATTCCAATCCCAATTCAAAAACCTTTTCCTGTGGTGACTTACCCTTGGTCTCTCCTTACGACATCATTTCCTCCATCTTTATCAACGAATCTCTCCTAAATATCCTTACATGCCAGGAATCTTACCTAACCCGACCATTAATCCTTCATGCCACGAACCTACCTATCGTCCACATCCTCCCCTCCCCCCGCAGACAACTCGAACTCGTCCGGCAGCGGGTCGTGCTCGTGGTGTGGCGGCGGTGAATCGGGCGCGTCTCGCTGCTCTTCGGCTTGCGCGGGCGCCGCGTGCTGCTACCGCGGCCGACTCCGCGCCCGCCCCCGCGCCCGCGCCCGTCCCCGCCCCTATCACCAACCTGCGCACGCCCACGCCTGCAAGCATACACACAATCACTAGACAACCCACCCATTACACTGGCATTTATACACCGATCTTGAAAATAGAAAGTTGTCAAATCACTGCTTACCCTTTGAGATGTCAACTCGCAAGCTCGCACTCGAGCTGAGTCTGTAAATTCCAGAGTCTCGTATTCTAAGTTTCCTCGTATCCTCGTTTCAACCTTGAAATACCATTTAGGTGTTTTCTTTGGTAGTCAAGGATAATGCTAATTATTAAATAAATTATTTCCTCAGCTTAGACAAATCGGCGGATGGTATGGCTAAGGATTTCAATTTATCAACGTATAAATGACATTACGTTTTAAAATAAAAAACAAAAACCGACTTCAATGATCGGCTCAGGGCGAAAATAACAAGTGAGGATGTAGTGTTTTGAGTAACACTTCGAACTTTTCCTTGAGTACGTAGCGAGAATCTTGACGTTGACGGATCCTTGACTAAGGAAATAATTTGCGATATCCTTTACTACCAAACAAAAAATCCAAAACACCATTTTAAAGTTGAGTTGAGGTAAGGGATTTTCGCGGTGACAACTTGGAGTATGAGGGTTAGTCTGTAGGCCTGGAATACAGACCGATCTCAGCTCTGACTGCGAGCTTGAGAGTACTCGAAATCGAAATGTTCTAATAACATTTTTAAAACATTTGAGTTCGTGATTAGAGATTGGTATATAAATACCAGCCACTGTCTGGAGACGATCTGTAGGCGGAGCACATAAATCGATCAACTCCATGGAAAAGTAAACCTACTAACTACCCAATGGCCAACTGGCCTAAGAAGGGCCATTCGCGAGAATTTGTATGGTTTGTTTTATCCTCACACATTCCACAATTATTTTAGATCTCTTAGATTTGAGGTGCTTATTTTCGTATGCTCTTGTTTCGTTGTATTTGGACAGCCCGAGGGTGTCTGAAATGACTAACCGTAGTGCGTGAAAAGTTAAGAAATATGACCTTATAGTCATAATTATGCCAGCTACGCTTATGGTTGTGGTTGATTCACCAACTAATCCATAGAAAATATTTTGCTAGAAAGAGAAAATATTCTTATTACTGATCGTCTTCATACTGTTTTCATTTGGTTCACATCTCATCCTAAAGTGAAAATAAAGAATGAAGCACAAAATTACAGTTAAAATTTAATACCATTGAATTGGAAATTGATAATTGAAACTACGTGCCTTTTTTGAGATGTGTATCCTTATTTTATTTATTTTTATCACTTTACTATTCTAACATTGAAAGATTTTTTCATTTTCTGTAACTAATTTCTAATCATTTTATGATTGCTTCAGTCTTACGATAGGAAGTATCGTGTTAGACATCATAGTTTAGCTTAAGCTCTTTTAAATTAACAAATTATATTGAATAATTCAAAATCTTCGGTATTTTCATAAAAAATTTGAAGTACGACAATGTTGTCATATAATTTATTATTTCTATGGTAAATAAAGTGTTTCATTTACGAGATTCCATTACTTATAACCATCCGAACAGTACAAAAGTAAGTTGTCTCAATATGTGTTACTTATTTCAAGGCGTACCAACAGTAACTTTTTCCCATCCCACAGGTGAGAACGACGTGGAAGGATTATTGGAAGGATCTGTGAGAGACGGAGGGGATATCCTCAGCCGGCTACTGGGGGCTGTTGGAGGGGGCACGGTGACCCCCGCGGGGACAGATGGGACCGGGCCCTCGGCTCTACCAAGGGGAGCGCATGACAACGATCCCCAGATGTCGACTGCCGCTCATACGGATATGCTGCTGTTGAATCTCATGCGTATCAATGGATTGACTCCTCGAGGTTCTAGGAGACATGGTGAGTAAAATAATAAACTTTGAAACTGGGGTTCTAAAGCCTGTGTGGCGCAATGAGCGAAGGCCCGTCAGAAGGGGGATCGATTCCCGCTGCGGGTTAAATGTTTGCATGTTCTGCAGATATTTGTCTCGGACCTGGGTGTTTTCTATGTACGATTTACAAAAAAAAATTATAAGTAGTATATCAATCATGTGTTTCCCATAATACAAGCACTGCTTAGTTTGGGGCTACATGACGCTGTGTGATAACGTCCAGCATAAAAAAAATCGGGCTTTGAGTGACACCTGATTAGTCCAATGTTTATTAGTCTCTAGTACCCAAAGAAAAGGCTAGCCTATGTAGATTTGTATTGGTTAACCATGAGACTATGTATATTGAGGATATTAATGAGCCGACTAAGACGCAAGAACTTCTTGCGTTTTCGATGGGTATTCGCCCCTTGCTCTAACGAAGATTCCATTTCATATACAACAACAAAAATAACAACAATAAAACCAGTCTGTATCAATCCACTGCTGGATAGAGGAATAAAAATATAAATACTGCTGGATATTGCGATATGCGTCATCTAACCCCAAACTAAGCAGAGCATTATGGGAAACACGTGACTACCACATAAATAATTTTACTGTGTATATATACATTTACACATTTCACATAGAAAACACCCAAACCCGAGATAAATATTTGCAAATCATACAATGTTAATATAATTTGTCACATTTTTTTTTCTTTCTTTCTTTCAAATCATACAAACATATGTCTCGCGGCGGGAATTGAACCCGCGGCCATCTGCATCCCAGACGAGCCTTTGCCCACTGCGCAATAGAGACCGTAAAAGATGAAGTTGTTTATGCGTCTCAGTCGGCTATTCGCTAAAGGCTCCTAATCGTTTTATGATTGTGACACAGTGCCGCCGGCTAAGCCGACCCTGCCGTAGACGAAGAAAAGCTACCCGCACGGCAAAAAACCGCCGGCACTGTATGTAGGAGCCTTAACGCAGGCCTTTTCATACATTTTTGATTGTATTGTAGGTCCGAAACGTCAATGGAACAGTAGTGGTATATCAGAGCCGCTCTCTCCCCGCGGACCGTGCGGCCAGACGCGCGCGCGGCGAGCTATAGCCGCGGGTGCCATCGGCCCCGTCGCCGGCCCCGCCTCTGCGCCCGCCCGCGGCTCTGCCCACGTCCCCAGGCCACGCCCACAGCCACGCGACTCCCCGCCCTCTCCCGGCCAGCTAAGGGCCAGAGGAAACAATCGGAATAGAAGTGAGTATAGTAGTTACCAGGTTTTTCCCAGGGCTTTGCTCGCATCAGATTGAGGCGTTAAGGCTAAACAAACAAACTCATATTTGCATGTATAATATTAGAAAGGATTGCATGAAATTGAGAAGATTAAATTTTTTTTTTGTTATCTCCTGAACGAAGCAATTAAATTAAAGAGATTATCTCCGACGCCCTAACACTGGCACAGTTAAATGCCTTAGCCGCCGATCGAAGCCGTGTCGGCCGTGTGAGAAGCTGTGCCTTGCGACCCCCAACTCGCATGTCCGTGTGGTGGTATAGGCCCATATCTGCTTTATGGGAGACGTATGTCTAGCAGTAGACTGATTAGGCTGGTATTGTTCTTTTTGTTGGCGCTAGAAAGAGATGCGGGTCCTGTTTAGATCGAACATTTTGTATAGTTTTCAGACTATTCAAGATTTTCGCCTATGATGTCACTCGGACCGCCCGCGTGGGCGTAACAAGCTTGTTACTTTGTGTTGAAGCGTACATATGTGCCGTTTTGTGGAAGTTTATTTCCACAAAACGGCACATATGTACGCTTATTACACATATGTTAAAAAATAAGAAAATATTTTATTGATAGTTTTAACTAAGGTACAAATACAATTAAAAGATGACAAAATAAAACATTAATTCAGTACGCCTTAGTTAAAACTAAAAGCTAGGATACGGCTGAGCATTGTGCGCCAGGTACAAGTACGCAGTGCTCTGATCTTCCGCCGGCTCCTACAGACAGTATCAGATCTGGAGATACGGATCTGTTATGTGAATAATAAGTTTGGAGCCGTGGTGGCCTAGTGGGATGTACCCCGACTTAAGATCTAGAGGTCGTGGGTTCGAATCCCAGCCGTGCACCAATGGATTTTTCGTTTCGAAAAATTTATGTGCTCACTACCACGAGCTCGAGACGGTGAAGGAAAACAACGTGAGGAAACCGGCATGCCCTCGAACTAAAAAGTTCGAAAGGTATGTGCTAGGTTAGCGATGGGCTTGCAACCTGTCACATGGAATGCTAGCTGCTTGCAAAAGGTCTTGCCTCTGACTACCCCCGTTAAGGTATCCTCAATAGATTTGCGTACTGAGCAATATCTGAAGATATCCATAATGGGAAAAAAGTCGTGAAGATATTTGTTTTTGTTTGTTTTTTATTAATAAGTTTTCCCGTTAATCTGTCATTTGTTGTAGTGTACATGCCATGCACCGGTCTGACTCCGCCCGGGACGCCAGAGCACGGCGGTCTCTCGCCCTCGCCCCTGCACGACTACTGGCCCTCCATGACTTCAGTCAGCGACACAGATGAGGTCGGCATCGGACCAATACTCAACTACAACGTAAATACTAACGCTCACTCACTATCGTTGCGCACTAACCTATCGGTGGAGGTTTTGTAGCTATACTGAAAAAGGAATTTACTGATCATATTTTAAAGAATCGCTCGTGGCGTGTCTTACTTCTGTGTTATTTTAGCAGGTCATCAAAACATTCACCCTATAAAACCTATGCAAATCATTGCATAGGTTTCCTTGTTCATGTAAACTCTTAAACTTGAAACTAAAGTCCCAATTTTTGGCTGGTGGTAAATAACAATTAACTGCAATAGACACGTACAACGTACGAGTATGTGGTAAAATATTGCACTATTCGTGGAGGTACCGGTGGGTACCTGTAATCACAGGCTCTTAGCCTGTTTCAGGCACCGGTCTCTCAAGAAACAGGTTTTGCATAACTTTAAGTTTTACTTTTTAATTGGTCTCATAGCTCAGTTGGTAGTAACTCTGCCTTCAAAGCTGCAGGTCGCGGTGCAGGACAAACATTTGTGTGATGAACATGGAAGTTTATTTTGTGTCTAGGTGTTTTATAAGTATCTATGTATGTTTATCAGTCTGGTACTCATAGTACAGGCTCTGCCTAGTCTGGGATCATTTGACCGTGTGTGAGGTGTGTCGTATGTATATAACTTAAAGTACTACCTTTAGCTACCTAATTATATAAATACCTAATTATGTAGAGTAATTAATTATTAATTATGTATTACCTATTACTTATTACCTATTATACCTCTCTCACCTTTGTGAGAGAAAATAAATAAACTTAACTAGTTGCTGAATATTTCCTATTGTTACTTAACAGGACACTCTCTTCGACATGCTGCTAAACAGCCTGACGTTAGACGGCCCTGGCGCTGAGAGCGAGGAGCGTCCCTCCACGCCCCCCGTGCAGCCGTGGAGCCCCCCCGCCCCCGCCCCCGCGGCCTCCGCTCCCCCCGCGACACCTCGCGACGTGGAGCACGGGGATTGACATGCGGCCGAACGCCGGCCGCGCTACATGCTTGCGCCGTGCCCGGGTAATCATTATAAGCTCACCAAAACCAACACCAGCGTATTCACTGTTGGACAGAGGCCTGAATCACTAAAGGGGGATATGCCCATATTCCCCACGCTCGGCACAGCCGACGCTGCTGCCTGTGGGTGGTCAGGGTGTTTGTTTTTATGTCTAATATAACAAAGATAGAGGTTGAAACACCTTACACCCTCTTGATAAATAACTAGCTTCCGCCTGTGTCTGCGCTCGGGTGGTGCCCGGATCAAAAGTAGCCTATGTGTAATCCAGGTTACAAACTATGTATAATCCAAGTTTCGTCCAAATCCGTTCAGTAGTTTTTGCGTGAAAGAGTAACCAACATTCATCCATTCATCCATCCATACATCCATACTCACAAACTTTCGCATTTATCATATTTGTAGGAAGTAGGATAGAAGGATAAATAAATAAATATGGCCGAATAACTAATTATTAGAAAATATAACTGGCTGAACAGTATATCGGTGAACAGCCACATGAGGCTTATCACCTCTGGATGCAGGCTGTTGCATCGTAGGGTACGTTACTCCAATGGTTGTTAAAGGTGATAGTTACATCTCTTTACAGATGACCGCAGTAACTTTCGTGACAGGTCAGACAGCCGTCGCGATGCCGGCCGCAAGTGTTACTGCGACTGCTCGCTTTGCGCACGCAACTGTAAGCGGTATCGCTGAGGTAACCGCGCTGACCTATGTTATACCAGTGTTGATCACCCTGTTCACGAACAATTATTTAAATATACAGGACCTTTTCCACCTTCTTATGTACGATTCACACTTGCGTGCGCGCGTCGGAGAGCGTCGAAGCGCATTTTTAAACATGCTAGAGGAAATCGAAATATCCACAAAGCAGTTAAGTTCCTTATTTGCATGCAATTTACGCAGCGGATCATTTCAGTGTTTGAGAATCGTACATTAGTGGTTGAAAAATTTGAGATCTCTAGGTCTTATAGTTTTGGGCGAACGTCTACCTTTTCTGGACCCTACTCCTTTATTTATATAGATGAGTTTGACTTCATAAATTATCGCGGAAGACGGGGTTACTTCCGAAAATCAACAACATCTATTTGATCGTTTACTGGATGACATAGTGGATTGACCTGTGTTAATATTGTTTTCTGAGATTTGTTACTATCACACGAGCATGTATAGTACATTCTGCAAATAGTCTAGGTAGTGGAATTTCGTTCGCAAATCGATGATTGATGCGAGTTATTTTAGATTGATGCGCCACGCTGAACGATTATATTTAGCCAAAACATTATCAACGTTATATACCAGAGGTTGATTGTGGTCTTGGCACAATGTTTGTGTGGAGTGCCAGCAAAACACGCATAATTTACGTAAACTTAGGATGTTTTGAGTACATTAATTAGAACGGCGCCTAATTGTTTGAATTATATTGGAATGTCCAGTTTTATGAATAGTGATGTCATTGTTTCTGTTTAGAATTGTTGACTTTGCTTTAAATAGCACAGTTATTCTCATAGGTATTCAATGAGAATGAGGTTCTGAATGAGTCTTAGCTCGGCATTGAAGAATTGACAGATTTTTTTTGGGTTCTTTAATTTCTTTCATCAGATTTTTTGTTGTGCTAATTAATAACAATCAAATGCTGGAAAACTAACTTTTAGAGCAGTCGCAGACTGCAGACTTTTGGTCGGGATCGGGTTCAGAATCAGTATGAAGATAATACAATTCAATACCAACCGATAAGTTTGTAGGGCTTCCCAATTGCCTTCAAATTGAACTATCGGCAAACAATCGGCCGACTGCTGGATCACTGATCAATATGGCGCTATCAATACGCGCGCAAACAACGATTCGGTGGTTGTAAGTCATGAGCTCCCCATATGAGCGCCATTGTAAGTAATACGAAGTGGTAATTTGAATTCACATGTTAAATTACCAATTTCGATGTTTTCGGCTGTTCCTTTGGGTTTTTCCAATTTTATTTTTTCCTAAACCACCCCGTATGTATTGAGACGAACTAAAAATCCATTTTTGAGTTTGCGAGACTAGCGCACGACATTCCTTGTTGTATTGTTATTGTTGATTTAGCAATAATAATATTTCTAGTCAACCTTGTGTTACTTTTATTGCGTGTGCTCTCTTTAACAGTCAGTTTAAAAAAAGCAAATCGTTCGAGAATAGTTGGCCGATTGTTGGCTATTTTACGCACACATCACCAACTAGACTGTCTAGTTGGCTCGGTATGCGCACTAGCAGTCGCACCAAACTATTGATCAATAGCTGCAGTCTGCTTGAGCTCTTACGAGAACCAACTCAAAAAAATTCCGATTTTGTTATAAATATCGAAGCAATGCACAGTTTTATAACAGATGGGACTATATGGATTTTGTTTTTGGTAAGCACACTAACTAACTGTTCCACTACCCAAAAATTGTGGTTAAAATCGGTACCTACTTTTGTATTATCGTGTTTTATTTGTTTTTTTTTTAACAATTTAATTAATTAAAATTATATTGGTGGCGTACACCATACGACTGCATCTGATATTAATATTATTAATTTTGAAGATATGAAAGAATGGGCATTAGGGAGAGAAAAGGAAATTTCAAAAAGATCTCTTATTATTTTATGTTTTAGTTACAATGGTACAATAAAGCTTAAAAGAGAGCGAGCTTGAAGTTGCTATGTGAGGGATATTATAGTGTAATAAATGGTCTAGATTGTTAGGGCATACATTAATTTTAGTTCAATGAATCTGTTTTATTAGAGGCTCGATCAAGACGAATAGCGAAAAAGTATGCGTATCGTAGAGTTAAAAATTTGGCCAATGAGAAAGCAAGATTCGAAATAACGCTTTATCATTGACCAAAATGTTTCGTTACGCTTACGATACGTCAGGTTGAAATACTCGTGAACTAACTAACTAACGTGCCTGCTGTTTGTTTCTATTAAAGCCCCGATTTTCCAATCGTCAGTTAGGTACCCATTTGTTATTTAGTAGATAGTTTGTTATCTACATAATAACAAATGGTTATTTGTTACTCTATTTGTTAGATAGTTTGAAATTAAAACGTGTCATTTCAAACATTTCTCATGTATTTTTGTGAGTTCTTTTTTTAAATTAAATGACAGATAATTTGATACACTGTCACAAGTATAAGTTGGCGGTGGCGTTTTTAGGAACTAAAACTGGAGCAGTGGGTTTGACGAGTGGTAGTTTACGGACAATACATTGTGATAAATCTGCGAATTATTAGGATCTTAAAATGCCAAAGTGATTAAAGGTTCAAGAGAAACCGTAATCACAGTACATTTATTTTCTGGTTTCAAGCACAGTGGCGCACTGTCTCGCCAAGTTATACTTGTGGCACTGTAACAAAGCTGCCCAATGACAAAGCGTTATTCTACGCATTCTTATTGGCCAAGATTTTGTCTATGATACGAATAATTTTTCGCTAGTATTCGTGATCGAGCTTCGGGACTAAGTAGGACCGTATAGTCTTCGAAACAAACTGATTCACTGAACTTTAGTTAAAAATGCTTAGAAAGACCAACGGATAAATATTTTTTAATTTAAGTTATTACTATAAATAAGTATTTAATTTATTGAATTTTTCATTGCATTTACTATTTATAACTATGCGACACTGTTGTAATAATACGAATTTTTAAATATTTTAAATGGCAATGTATTTTCATTATTATTATTAATACTACAAGATTGGTACTACTTTTTAACTTATTTATTTCACACTATGGTTTATCTAAAGTCTGACTAAGACTAAGACAGTTGGTATTTCATGGGTAACCGAATATTTTAAGGAGTATTCACGATGTTATCAACCAATAGAATGTCATCTGTCTTTATCATTATTAGATAGCGTATGCATTTTTTTCTGTTATTTAATTCTATGAAATATATTTTTAGTTTTATTCAAGTATTTCGAATAAGTTTGCAGTTTTAACTGATCCTTATTACTTCTGTCATAAGGTTCTTAATGTTTCGATAATATAGCATATAGCATAGCTTAGAACGAATTGCAATGTTTAAAGCTTAGTATTTTATGATATTGCTGCGACTGAAAAGTTCAAAGTTGTGTGATTCAGTGAGGTGACAGTACTGAGTAGATTTAAGACTTTCGTGAGCTCAGGCGTATTCATAAACAACCTTCCTCGTATGAGCTAGTGGCCAACTCTGGTGTCGGCGAGGCCACTCGAAGGCCTCCGACATGGCTTTTCGTCTGAAAAAAAAAACGGGATCAACAATTTTCCGAAGCACGGAAGCGCTCAGATCTACGATACTAAACCATCACCCATCCAAATAGTAGTTTTTTAAAAAAAAATTGATTTGGGGCTATATGATGCTGTGTGTCAATAATGTCCAGCATTATTTATTAACCCTTGACAGAGGAACTAGCAAAGCGCTGGATTTTTAAGTTATGAGCAATATGAGTATTTTTAAGTAATTAAGCATTGTTGGTCGACTAACTACTATTTACATCCTTAACTACTCCATGTTAGAATTTTTTTCTGTAACGTGGGACTACGAGTACAGTAAAAACTATTATTCAGCAGAATTAGAATCCGCGAATCTTGCATTTCAAATTTAATCCGGGCAACTCGGATTAAACTGTACCACCTTATCTGCATTACGTCACCCATTTTGTCCAGTTACGGTTCTACGGCGTTGTTCATGAATACGTGTGTAAGTTAGTAAAATGCTATTAGTATGGAAAACGTTGGAAACTTTCGACTATCGAGCTCTTGTCAAAGACTTCTATTTTTGATTGAATTACAAAAAAATGTACCTTGATGTTGGTTAGATTAATGTTTTATGAATGAAATAAACTATTTGTCTTGAAGTTGTTGGTTTTAAAATACGCAAATACCTATTATTGTTTCAAATATTTCTTCTCGTGCATTCATTGAGCACTGCAACTTGGCCCAGCAGTTTAAAGTAAGCGTATATAAAAAAAATACGCTTTTGACATTGGCTGTTTGGTCATTGTACGATAGGCATGCTTACAATATGAATGCTTGAACTATTCGTGATTGCCCTTATTGTCTTATTTTTTAACAAAACGAAGAGTCTATTGGCATCGTCCTAATTGGCCAAGATCGTACGATTGACACGACGCGTTCTAGTCGTTCGATGAGTTCTAAAAAACGGATTTCTTTAGAGTGTCCTAATTAGAGCTCGCAAGCCGTCGCACGAGCACAGGCAAAAAATTTCATCGCACGACGAAAACGCATCGTGTCATCGTACGATCATTGCCAATTAGGGCGATGCCTAAAGCAATGAAAACTCCTTCAATACCAGACTCCTAACCAACTCTAAATCTCCTGGTACTTTATAATTAGATTAGAAAAACATGATGATGACTTTGCCAAAAGTACCAGGAGATCAGTTAAGCGCAATCGAACCCACAATTATAATAAATCGGCTTCCGAGTCAGTGGCCTTTTGGGGTATGCAATCACACTATCACACTGTGTGTGTGTGTGTGTGTGTGTGTGTGTGTGTGTCGTGCGCGCGCGCGCGCGCGCGCGTGTGTGTGTGTGTGTGTGTATGTGTATGTATGTATCCACTCAACTCCGTAAAGGCGTCCAGCTGGATTTGGATGAAACTTCTATATATATAAAAATAAAACCCGTTTTCCTTGGTCACGGCATCACGCGTGAATGGCTGGACCGATTTCACTAATTCTTTTTTTGTTGTATTTGTTATTATTAGGAGAAGGTTCTTACGGAAAAAAATATTAAGAAACTCTCAGAAATATTGAAAAATATACATTTAATTTTGCTAAGGCGGTACGAAGTTCGCCGGGTCAGCTAGTTGAATATATATATATATATATATATATATATAGATTGTGAATTAACATAGGCTACTTTTAATCCGGATACCACGCGAGCGAAGCCGCGGGCGGAGGCTAGTAATAAATAAGGCTGTATGCAGCATATTCCCAAAGTATTATGTAATTAGTAGTATTATGTCCCAAAGTTTGATGTATGTAAAAAATAGTAGTGTGAAAAAGATATTAGGCGCAGAAGTAAGAATATTAGTGAAGAAGTATTAGGCGCAGGTAGATTGAATAAAATCACGACAAATAAATTGATTCAATATTTTATTTCCATTGTTCCAAAATATACACAACGACACTGTAAACATGGAGTTAGGTAACCACATTTACGATTTGTCTTTAAGAGTTTGAATTCAATAGCTGAGTACACGAAGAACATGAATAGATAACTTGAATACAATTTTCTTGGAAGCAGACACTCGTGCGAGCCGACTCAGAGAGTCTGTCTTTTGATAGGTTACTTGCTCTCTGGCACTGCCTACTCTACGTACTATATGCTTCAGTAAAATTAGTAAATCATTGTTCCTACGTTAATATTTACAAATAAAACTTTAAAGGAACGCTTTGCAAACATTCAACAAACTTGAGATCGTCTTAACGTAAGATGGTATAAAAATTTTCAAAAAGTTAAAGAACGAAAGTTTAACATATCGTTTTTGCCGTGAACATATTTACAGAAAATTAATTCATATTCTAAAATGTGCCAATCACGTTTTCCACAAATAAATAACAATTGAATTTAGCCTAGAATACTTCTTTGATAAACAAAACAATAAAAAATAATTGCATTCAACAAAGCATCATAAATTCATAACAAAATTTAATATAAATTAACCATAAAAGAAATGTACAATTTATACAAAGCTAAATAAGTATGATCACGTTATTACTATCACTGCAAGGTATGTAGTGTCACGACGCCGGCGCCGACGCGCGACGGTTAGTAGCAATCAGCAACCCTTGACATGTCACAAGTTCCCACAAGCATGCAATTATCACCCAAAAAGGGCATACAACTGTATTCTGTACCTATTTTATCAAACATACACCCAGACTACCTAGTTGTCTATTGTTTCTAATTATTTATTCTGATCGTTTCTTTACTTTGTTGGTAAATTCGGCACACAATTAGGAAAGTTACAACAATGAATGGGGGAGCTGTTGCATACACATTAATACATTAAATTGTATCTATAAGGGATTAAATTTAAAATTACAAGAAATATATTTGTAACTAGCATTCAATATTTACATTTCCAATAATTCTGTTATAATATTTTTAATATTCTACGATTTTTGTAATCAACTAATGTCATAAGATTTTTTTTTATAATATTGTTACTAATGCGATACAAGGTAACTATAATTCGTAGAATGTATTAATATTGAGAATTGTGCATAAATTCAAATCAGCTAAATCTATTGCAAAAGGCAAGTAGGTGATGTACGCATTTTCATAAGTTTCTATCATAATTATTATTTAAAAATCTATGAAATATCTAAATTATGAACTATCTCTTAGCCTAAATGGTGTTATCGTGTGGTCAATCTACGTCCACTTGGAAACTCATCTATACAATAATCCGACATGCACCATACTCTAATAACATTTACTCTTTAACTAAAAACTAGTAGCTAGTAGCACTATTTAACTATATTATGCATATTGAACTCTGTCTAGCCATGGTTCCACCGAAACTCCGTAGATGGTAGTCATGTATCTACGACGGGAGTCCTACTACAAACATATAATGTAGATTTGCGGAACGGCATTTCTTGTACTTCAGTACAATAGTGGAAAGTAGGTATATTTCCTTGTTATGGTCAGTAGTTTCGTTGCAACATCCTAATCCTTGCATTCCGTTCCCGATTCGTCCTTTCAATCTGGTATACGCTCCGCGCATGCATTACTCTCAGTATGTCAGTTTCATTAGATATCTTTCTTTGGCATTATTTAGTGAGCTAAGTTCGTTCAACTTACACCAATATTGTTTTCATTTCAAATAATTCCTAGTCCACGATCAATCATGTATTGCACAGTTCTAATAATACAATTTAGTAATTTGATAAAAATAGCATAGTCTCTACATTTCGAATTAAATGGATTTTTCAAAGATTTGACATTTAAAATATTGACAAGTTTATATGGTTTGAGTATTTTATAATATTATTTTTTATACAATAGAGATTTATAAATATACATACTTGTGACCTAATCTATTCAGTCAATCGAGTCGAATCATAATAGCCTCTCTCTGAGTTATCTAGATGTAAGTTCGAACGGTTTCGATAGTGTAACGTAAGTCGTAAACTCATAATAAGTCACCATTCGTTTGGATTCAAACTTCACGGAAAGTTCGTTTCGAGTCAGCAGAAGAAAATAAAAACAGCACCACATCAGGCACCAACGGAATAGACAAACTAGGACCGTTCTATCACCATATACGCGGGGAATGGTCTCTGCGGTCGAGAAGCACCGCCTCACTGGTCGGGGGGCCGAGGGTCCTCCGGCGAGCGGGGTCAGACGTGCGACTCGAGCGGGGGGCGCGGCGGCGGCACGAGCGGCGCGGGCCAGACGGCGGCGGCCGTGAGGTCGGGCGAGGAGGTGCGCGTGTGCCGCGCGCTCCAGCCGTCCTTGTCGAAGTCCTTGGTGCCGCCCACCGTGTGCCGCCGCTTGATGCCGCGCTCCGGCATGCCGTTCTTCCGCTTCAGCTTGGTGGACCGCCAGGCGCCGCTCTCCCGCCGCCGCACCACGTTCCACTCGCACTTGTCGAGCTTGGAGCGCTCCTTGCCGAGCGAGTCGGAGCGCTGCACGCGCTCGGCGCGGCAGTTGAGCGACTCGGAGCGCAGCACGCGCGCGTCCGGCCGCGTCGGCTCGCGGTCCAGCGACTCGGCGCGCTTCAGCTTGGCGCCGTCGTCCTTGTTCTCGGGCGGCGCCTCCTCAAGCGCGGCGCTGTTGCGCTTGGCGCTCTCGAGCGGCGCACGGGCGTACGCTGGGTGCAGCGCGCGCTCGATGCCCTTGTCGTTGTCCGGCATCGGTTCGAGGCTGGAGGCCTGCGAGCGCGTGTCCACGTCCTTCTCGTCGTCGTCGTCGCGCTCGGAAGAGGCGCGGCAGTTCTCCTTCTCTGAGTCGTCGTCGCGCGCGACGCGGGCGCGGCGCGGCTGCGGTGCGGGCCAGCGCCCGTCGGGCTCGTCACTGGAGGAGGAGGAGTGGCGGTGGTCGCGCGCCAGCCACGCCGCCTTGAGCTCGTGCGCGCGGGCGGCCGGCGACACGCGCGCGCCGGACGGCGAGCTGCCGCCGGACGCCGCCTCCGCATCCGCCTCCGCCTCGCCCTCGTCCGGCTCGTCCGCGTACGGGATGCTGCCGTCGTCCAGCGGGGAAGAGTTGTTCAGCGAGCGCAGCTTCTGGTCGAAGGTGCTCGTCAGGCTCGACACGAGATCTCCGGTTCCTACAACAATCGAAGCTCAGGTTAGTGCGGAGTGCGGGTTGAACGGTTATGGCGACTAAGCGTGTTAGGGCTGAGCTTGGAGGCTCGTCGGATGAGTGTGAGTGGTGATCGATGGTCGTTTGTACAGCGGATGCGATGGTCGCGCGAAGCCGGCCGACGGTAAGCGTTAGTCTGATGTCTGGGTTCCGTCGACGTTAAGACAACACTGCGGGCACACGGGTGCGGTTGAGGCGATGAACACATTAAGAGCGGGCCGAGGTCGGCACACGCACACGCAACACGCTCACATTCCTATACCTTTTATTGTGGACAAAAGAAAGGGATTGCTGTGTCTACTTTCTGACTTCAGTACTGGACACCTAGTGGGCAAATAGTAGACATCTTTACTGGGTACACGTATAATAAATATCATATAATATTGAAACAAGTTCAATAGACTGATTTTTGATAAACTACATAGTTATGTTCAACTTACCATCGACGGAGAAGTGAGTAAGCGTTTGCCGCGAGATCTCATGCCGACCGCGACCCATCGCTGCCATTGAATCTAGCTCAATTCTGGAACAAGAGATACCGAACTCAGTTTTCTGGTTCACCAGGAGACTAGAAGATTACACTTGTTGTAAGAAATACCCACTTGTTATTTCCCTCATGCTGCCTTATTCTGTGCGGCAAGCCGTCGTACTCTGCTAAAGAGGTGGTGAGATGGGGCGGCGGTGACGTCAGAGGGGAGTTGGGTGGAGACCCGGAAGGAGAGTCCACTCTCTTCTCTTCCACCCACTTCTTATCCGTGGAGGGCTTGGAACGGGGCTTCCGTTGTATCTTTCTGTTTGCAGCTGATATGATTGAAGATACAATGTCTCGGGTCGACACGTCTTTGCCTGAAAGAACGTGGTTAAAATCTGTAAAGGCGAAATAGGGAAAGGAATAAATAAATTAAATAAACATAAATATAAATATATGAAATAAAATATAAAAAGAAATAAAATTAGGATTGTACTAAAATTGCTTACCTTCAATTTTCTTAACATTATGTATGAGCAGGTCGCGAGAGGGCGCTGGGGCGGGTGAGAGTTCTTCAGATGACGGCGGAGGATCAACCGGAGGGTCGCCTTCCTCCTCTTCAAAGTACCAATCATACTGCAGCAAATAATTACTAATATTAAACATCCGTTATGGTAGTTGATAAGCCTACTCCATCTAACCATGTCCAAGGAACAGGAATAGTATACAGTAAAGTGAGGAAAAGATATGATGCTGTATAAGTCATCTTAGATCTAAGCAGAGTGTAACATCATTGCATTTTCAAGCTTAATCCTTCCACAAAGGGTAGCACTTAATACTTAGAATAGCACTTAATACTTACATGAGTTAGGAAAGATTCTATGATTCGGCACTGGCTGGACATATCGTTGACCATCGCCAGCATATCATCGCTGGCCGCACGGACCAACGTCGGCCCAAACACGATGGCCAGATTGCGCGCCTCCATTTTGTTATAGGCTGAGTGTGCGACTACCCGCCGCAAGTGTTGAATCAGGTACTTGAGTGTTTCATAATGCGCTTCGGGCAGCGCGCGAACGAGACGCCGCAATTCCCGCGCTCTCTCTGGCGACCGATCGGCGGCTGTAAGCAAAGAAATAGATTTAAAAAATGTAAACAAAAACAGCTTGTTTTGATGCATTCCTGAAATTGACGTAGGAATGTGAGAGAAAAATTGGAGCAATAACATTTCTTCGAATCAAATTATATGGCGCTTACCGATGAACGCAGGGTACAGATCAGCCGTCAGCAAAGGATCGGGAAGCCGTCGCAGATATGCCTTCAGTAGACTCGAGGCGACGTGAACATCGGCCCATCTCGCGTCTCCTTCTAGCGGAGGCTCCCCTCTGTCCAAGGCCGCTGCCAATGCTGCAACGCCGGCTGCGTTACCAGGAACCCGGTACACGCCCACTGTACGTAGACCGAAAGACTGGAACGAAACAAGGTTAGTTATAATCTTGTGATATAGCTCTAATAATGTTATTTAGATTAGTAGAGGGCTCTTTAGGTAGGTCAACAAAAAAATCGTAATTTACTTTATCTTAGAATTTTGTTTCATCGAATTTCGTTAAACAAAAGGCCTCTATTTTTAGGCTCATTCACTACATACACAATTTCTTGCAAGTGATGTTTAAAAATACCTTTTTTCCTATTATTTTTGAGAGACAGAGTGAGAACATGTCCTTACCTCCACAGCATTAGCAGGTAAAGTGACCGCTCTGGGCACACAAGGATTCTCAGGATCTGACGGGCACCTTTCGAGAGGCGCTCCCAGCCACCCAGTGACTGCAGGCGTGGCAGGAGTATTGGTGCCTCCGTGCATGCGTCGCAACTGCTTTGCCATCCGCCCCTTCCACGTCTTGTTTTTTGGAGACGATGGTAGTGTTGGTGTCGGTGGACCTGTATAACAAATACTGCTTAGCAGGTATCTATGTAATTAAAAAAATGCGGCTCTTAGAGAAATCCGGGTCGCAACTACTATAAAATTAAGATTAGCTAGAACGATTATAGTCAGTCCTTTTATAGGCATACTAGGTGATCTGCCCGCAACTTCTTTTGCATTTATACTTGTAAATAACTTGTAGCCGTGCCCAGAACACCCTACACAAGTTTCATCACAATTTGATCAATGGTTTCGGAACACATAAACGACAAACATACAAACATTGACTTTTCTTTATAAAGATATGTATTATTTTAGTGCTCTAAAACCATCTTCGCATTTCCCTTTCTAATGAAACCGGTTTGGGGTCATATGGGTTTGATGGTTTCAAAGTCTATGGCACATAGGTAGAAACATTTTTGGGTTTTACCTAAATAGATTTTTGAACAGTTTAGTTTGTATTGTTTCCCGAGAGCTCACTTTAAATTTTGACAGTTATAAACTTACCAGTGGGCGATCTATTTCTTCCGATCTTCTTGCTCCTTTGAGGTGGCAGTGGCGACGGACAGGCGTCAGGCGCAGTGGTTTGTGTGGGGGGTGCAGATGACGGTGCACTGGGGACGTTATCCGCTGGCGGGGGCTCCGCGGAATGTCTCCGCAATGCTGCCAGCCATCGCTGTGCGTCTGCTGCACCTTCAGCCTAGAAAAGTCACATCAGCATAAAAAACTGGGCACTTAATCCTGTCATGATTTCTTAACACTTTTTGTGACTTGGCTGAAAAACAAGAGGTTTTATGTGAATCACATAATCTAACTTTGGCGATCTCAATGGCAATCTGTACTCATCTATAAGCATGCCATTTGTTGCTTATTTATGTATAAAGAATCTCCACAGCGAAAGCAGCTGAAAATCTTAGAAGAGGTTAAATTCTAAGGTGTTTTAACTTCTACCTTCGGTTCCGCTGAACAAAACTGAACTAAACCTGTGTTCAAACTACCTGTAGCAAGAGTTCTGCACCAGCCGCAGTAGTGACCCTCACGACGTGTTTCCGCTTGGTGTAATCGTCAGCCAATGCTGCGAGTGAGTAGCGCACGTCCAGTGCATCTCTGGACCCTGGCTGCGCTTCAGTGCCGGACCCACTTACAGCGCCAGGGCTCTGAGGACAAAAGAAACTTTGTAAGACACATGACTATCAATGATAAGCATAGTATAATATCCTCGTTGTCGATTCGAGAAACCTGTGATTTTGTTTCTATGACTCTACAAGTTAAACATATATGGAAAGAAGGGTACTTAAAAAACTGTTTAAAGGGCTAATCGGCTTATCAAAAAATATGTGAATTTCCATTTGAATCAGTGTTCAACGTAGAGTATCTACGTAGAGAGTTTACAATGAGACATTGTAATTTTTAGCTTTGCGTGGGTGTGGAAATTGTTCTGTAGATCACGTGAACATTACATTGAAAAGTTAAAACTTCAGTAAACATTTTAGATTTTTTATATGTGAAATCGCATTTAACCACAAAGTGGTGCCATTAATGATCCATCATTGCTGGCTGTTTTAAACGAGACGTCGACAAATCGTGCTCTCGCGACGACACCGATCACGAAAAATAAAAAGCGTGTCTAGCTTTCGCCCCTAATTATAGGTATTTTAAAGTGAATATACTTGGATCAGACGAGTACTTAAAATATGCGAGAGTTCTTGTCTCCATTATCTTTATGGCTGCGACATTAATCAAACGAGAGTCGCTGATACAAACTGGGTTTGCGGTGAATTGACCGAGAAAAACATTTCGATCATTCAAACCATTCGCTACGGTTTTTCTGGCTCTACTATTGTTCTCGAAGCGCGAAAATAGAATTTTATGAAGATACGGATCTTGTAGCGTAGCTCATTAGCTTCCGCACGTCCGCCACTGTTTATTTTGCGGTGCGTTTACGCCCCATGATTTATGGATTTTTGAACAATATCCATGCGGAACCAACTTGCAAATATGAATGTCGTCATAAATTACTGACTGAAACTAGAAATGACACCATACGCAGAGCTATATTATTCAAGAAATAATGAGACCACAAGTTAACTAGGTCTTCGAATATTGCAATCTCATTTTAGATTTTTAGCGGCCTGTGGACGCTAAACTGACTTTCAGTAACTGTTTGCTGGAGCCCGGAGGCAATCAGAGATGAGATGATGTGTGGTTGCTAGCAGGAAATCGAAAGTGCGGTCGCGTCTTCCTAGCGCGTGCCCCATTCTCACGTTATCAATGGGGAAGCTAGTCAATCTATATACACAGAGAAAGCAAATTGAAATACTTAGATGTAGGTAACATTAGGTACCTACGTACCCATTTACACTTTAAGGGCCTTACTTATAAAAATCTGTCAAAAGATGAACGATGCTTAAACTATTGCCATCTCTTACCGTTGGATATTGATAAACAGTGACAGGAATAACTTTAAGCAACGGTTAAGTAAGGGGGTAAGTAGCAAGTAATGTATTCAAAGGATCAAAATCTATCACGTTTTTTAGAAATAATTTCGGCACGACACTAAAATGTTCTTAGTTCAGAAATAACTGGGATCTCATTTTGTAAAAATAATGGCACGAATATGGTAGCGAATAGCCGAGCTGTTCGTGTTGCGATACCATCGCAGGCCACGGAGTTTGATTCAAGCGAAAAAAACGGTCATGCTTTCAAAAGGTTCAAAATTGCAACGATAAGAATCGCCCATTATTGTGCTCGACCCACATGCTGGTTTCCGTATGTGTAATACCGAAAGACGGTCTGTCCAGCGACAACATTACGCGATCGTAACCTATTCACATCAAATGTAATTAGAGGGTCAGCGTCTCGTCAGAATTGGCACAATGACGTAACATCGCTCACAATGCGCCTTTAACGGTGCACGCCTACGCAATTAGCAGTTCTCGTAATGAGGATCCACTGATTAGACTACCTACTCACAAGTGTCGATAGTGTAGAAAGTAAAGAAATTCGAAATTGACCCGATAAAAAGCACCGGCGGCAATAATTCTATCGATAGTCAGTAATAACATATTACTTGTAGGTCAATTGCCTTACCTCCCAATAAAAATAATGGTGAGGCGTGCGATGTGACGCACATTCTAGGGAGAAATTAAGTTTTTATGATAACGACTTTCTGACATTGCCCCAGATGGACAGTGAAGATGGATTGATTACAGATAGAATTTCATTAACGATTTCACTCGGAACGGCCTTAGCAAGTAGGTATAAGGTGTGATTTCAGATATTGCTGCGACAAAAAGCTTGGTGATTGTAATTGATAAACACGAGGCCTCAGTAAATGTTTATGCAAAATATGTGAAAGAATTTAATGCTCACCAGTATGTTGGTGTACCAAAGAGTCATATTTTGGCTTAAATCCATAAGCGTCACAGGTGATACGACACGATGGTCATTGTCACATGTTGGCACCGGCACTTCTCGCACAATGCACTCAAATCACTCTATACAATACCTACAGAAATTCACTGTATTTATCGTTCCAGTAAATACACGTAAATTCACGAGGGCATTGGCCCTCCCATCGCTCTGGAACTTCCGAAATCACCACGATGAGTGACACGTTCGATTTTGGATATGAAGATTGAAGAGATAATATAAATCCATCAACCTCCCGAGATAGAATCGATACAGTTAATAAAACACGAGATGAGAATAATAAATTTACGGAAGCATGAAGCGTCCGGGGCGCCCGCGCACGTATGAAGGACTATGACTCCGAGTCGCGTCTGCGCAGAGAAAAGAAAGTGTTCCCGCGCAGACTCCGAGACGTCTGCCAAATTGTCGTTTTCACAGATTGGAAATTGATGTTTTTTTCCGGACCAACCGTCTGCAACAATAGTGCACACACTTTTACTTTTAGAATTGAAGGAAAACAGTCAAATATAGGTATCTATGCGAAGCATTAACTTGGTTTGGTATCCCTTGATTGTTTAGCTTTCTCGTTTAGCTGAGAAAAAACAAACGGCAAATTTTTATTTTTTCCTTCGTCCGCTGGCATCAATTAAAAGTTAAAAAAATAATTTAATTTAATACCTAACCTGTGTTATAACAAATTTTCAGCATAGTTTTCTGTTGATAAAAAGACTGAGAAGTGGCAAAAAATTAAACCTAAATACCGACAGTAGGTAAATCTAAGCTCCTAAGTACAAAGATTCCCCAAATCTAGGTACTAAAGGAAGACAAGCGCGTGACTCGGCGTAATATAATATTGTAATCCATAGTTGAAGGCTCTTTGCTACGAGTAGTACATCTGCGGTTTTGCTCTTCTCATAGTATTCATCACCTATTTTCTAAATCCAGCTAAGCGTCGGTTTACAAAGTGATCAATAATTTTCTTGTAGTCGTGCCACGGAGTCGTGAACGACCATGTCGCTAACTCCATCCGATCATTGGCCGCACCGCGTGCTAATCGCGTTTTGTCGTACTTTCCTTCTCTCAACTCAAGGTTGTCAACGCCTTTGATAATCTTATTTTTCCTCATGTATAATCAAATGCTGTTAAATTAAACGCTTTCTGCCAAATTTTTCCATGAAAAATTTGTGATTCCCAAGAAACTTTCTGTCAGTATACCGTATTTCAGTCAGCGGTGTTATTTATACAGCGGTTTTCTTTTAGCATTAGGCGACAACCCTTCCGTTTTTGCTGTCAACTTGTCATTGACCTCAAGACAGCTGAAATCGTTACGCTTTCTTCAAAATAAAAAAAACCTTGATTCTAATGTCAATCGTTTATCTTGGGAATCTGTTAGGACACCTCTGTTGGATCAATCGAGCGTTTGCACAGCGGCGATATTGTTTATGAATATAATAATTATTTTATGAACACTACAATAATCCATAATCAATTTAAGTTACAGTTAGATGTATCTATCAATCAAAAGTGTAATAGCAAAACAACATTCGTTCACATGGCTAATATTTCCGATAACAGTAACCCTGGCAGAGGAGTGAATGAGCGGCTATGAATTTAAGCTATGAACCGAATTGATCCATTACATTTTATCAATACCTAACGCTCTTTTTGTATATATGACTCCAACTTTCGTAATATTTGCACTTCTGTTTTCGTAACTTTTATTCTTTCTAATAGTTAATGCCAACTTTAAGTTGTAACTGCTCATCGCTCTTAAAAGGCGAATAAACAAAGAGAGCTTAACTAAGGTGACTCAACAGATGGTTCAAAGGAACAACCTACAAGTAGAGCTTCAATTTGGTAATGAGTCAACCTTACGTAATCTTGAAAGTCAGACGGTACGGTAGTAAAGTAAATTCATTTTTGTAGTTATTGTACAATATCACATCACATTCAAATTACAGTCTAATTTAACTGCGTTCAAAAGTATCAATAGGACGAGACAGCCGCTAGACACTTGTTTTGCTGGGAATTTAGGTATCAAGTAGCTAGTATTGAGTATTGTTTTGGTATCCTTCTACCCTTATTATAAATAAACTGAATCGTAACTTATCAGCGCAACTTATTGCTTTCAACCATGCGAAATCTTTATAATTTCAAAACTACTTTCATATCAATAAATGCAATGCCCATTTATGTATTCCACTGGACATCCTGTGATTTTCATATTAACAGAAGTGCCTAATCATGATTATCCGGCGATTTGCTCGTTTACTAGTCGACAACACGTGGACAGGCTTCTTTCGGGTTTACTGTTCGGAGTAAATTATTTAGTCGCTCAATGTTTCTTTTATTGGGAAACATAACATATAATATTATCTTTTCATCTGCATCATGAGCCCGTAGGTAGGTTACTGAATAATTTTCATTAGGAAACGGTTTAGTATTCTGTTCTCATAAAACATTACCGTAAAATAATGTAAACGGGGTTGAATTTCTGAAACTAGATCAAGCCAAGCAGTCAATGAGCTCATCCCGAACCCTGCAGATCTGCGTTACGTTCAATTACGTCAGGTACCAACGTCATACTCGCATTTGGGTCAATTTGTCCATACTCCCATGGTTTATAACCTATTTTTATCGTTATTGTTAGAATCTAGAGCAGATTACATGAGCAGTGTTATTTGAATGAGAAAATATGTAATGAATTTTGGCAACCTTTATCGTAGTAAAATCGGATTGATGACGATTCATTCACGAATTTGAATGAATCTACTTTATTATTATGAATGTAACGTAATGAGGTTGAAGTTTAAAGGCCTAATTTTACAGTACTTTTGATCTATTTCACGGAAAAACTACTGTTTGTAGGTAAGTTGAAAGTTCATTGGAGCTTGCGATAGCGGTAACTATCAAAGCGGCAATATCGTCAATGTTCATATTACAAAAATAACCGTTAGTAGATATTGTCGATACTCCATTTACGAATTCGTATTTAGGTTACGATGTAATAACAAAAATTGTGTAATGTGCAAGCTATTTGCGATTATCAAAAAATGTACCTGAAACTGAACGGGATCGTATTTTACTGATTTCAGAAATATTATTTTTTATATGACGAGTTATGTCTATTTGCTTCTAGAAAATAAGAATTAATCTTATTTATACTTCCTGCGTACGAGTCGGTACTATTCCGACCTAGAAAGTCAGTGGTCCAGCAAGATCACGCATCATCGGCAGCAGATCGCGCGGAAAGCATGTCTCTTGATGACTTCATTATAACCGCCTGGGCTGTGCATGACCATTGTCTAGTAAGAGATTAGTAGGGCATGTCGATAATGTTTACTGTCATGTCAGTTGGCAGTAAAAGCTGTTTGAAAGTGTCAATCGGTTACAACATCTAAGTGCTTGTTTTTCACACTATAATTTCGCAGATCAAAAAACTGATCTATCTTCTATTACCTTGCAAGATGTGTTTATTAATTTTGAAGAAAAGGTAAATAAGTGAGATGATTTTCCTATGAAGCAAAAGATTAGCTTTCTGTTTTTTTCTTGTCTGTACTGATTTGGGACCTTATTTTTTTACACCCAATATCTTTTTTTGGGTTGGGTACTTGGATATGAATTGGTAAATTCAAAAGTTTTTGATTTACTGCTAGACAAAACCAAGGTGAATAGAAGAATAATTGATCTTCTATAAAAAAGACAACGGAACAATAGTGACGCAAGATGCAAGGCGACCGCTCACAGATGTCTTGTTATGTCTACGGATCCACGTCTCAAAGTTTTGCCAGTCGATTGATCAGTGAAACCGAATCTGCGCCTTGGAGTCGATCACAATGATCACATTTATTTTCAATCACAATAATATTACCTAATCATTGCAGTAATCTGATACATGCATCACGGATGATACAATGAATCACGGAACGCCCTGGACTAGGTATAATAAATATACAATTACCGATAGAAAGTCAGCAATTGGCAAATGTCCGTCTACCCACTCGTCTATTCAGAGGCTTCATTCATGCGGAAAGACCAGGATGCAGCAGTAGGCGTGATTGTCTTAGGAAACTCAGGTAACCTATGTAATCAGAGCTTACTAATGCGTAACTAATTTAATGAAGAAAGACTACTCAAGTTTGGCAACGAGAATAGTTTTGCTGACGCTTGTCTCAACATCGAATATACCTAAACGATTGACGTTCAAAATGAAATATGACAAACCAAATGTTTACTTACAACTATCCCACTAATATTCCGAGTCTCGGAGACAATGTAGTCGTAAATAATAATAACTGTAATAGTTTTTCCATGAAAAACATCCAAACGTTTTCTCAGTCTGTGATAGGTATGAGGGTGCGTTGACCCCGGCAGTGCAGCGGACGCGCTTGCGCATTGCAATGTGCGTGTGCGCATAGACAAGCGATTGTGAGATCAACGATTGACAGTAAACAGCGCAGTGAGATGCGTAATTGCGATTATTTTCCATTTAAGGGAATGAGCACAATAAACTTTGTATCAAGAGAAATAAAATAGCTTACCTATCAAGTTACAACAGTACCTTTCTAGAAAATGCACCAGAATCGAATTTTCCATCTGTTGGCAAACTTTGGCATAGGTATGAAAGTCCGAGAGCTAATTAAGAAAAGCAAAACATTTAATATATCTAATATAATTACCACTGTATATAATGACAATGACCAATACGAGAACTTCCCATGACAATTATTATTCAATGAGTTTACCTACCGTGCCTACTTATTTACCAGGACCGCATATGATGGAAGTGCTTCCGAATTGAGTCACTTTTTGCGGTATCGATATCGAATGAGAAATTAAAAGACGGTCAGATTTTATAACATCTCATATTAGACTATCTACTTTTGCAATTACTGCATGTTGTTTTGATCAAGTGCTCTTCTGTGGATTGTAAGCTTGGATCATGGTTCGTAGGTACTGCAATATCAATGAATACAGAGGCAATGTAAGAAAATTACAAATATTGTTGGCAATCTATGAATAATATAATTGTATGAAAAAAAACCAAGCAAAAAAAAGAAAAAGATTAGCGAATATGTATTCGTATCGTAGACGTACAATTTGACCAATGAGAAAGCGCTTTGTCAGATTGAAATATTCGATTCGTGATCGCCCTACAGAATAAACACTGCGAAAATGTTGCCTGACAAAAATTGAATAATAATAGAGTTGACATGGTTTGGAAAATTCAGATTAGCCGTTTTGAAGGTTGGTCGTAGGGTGGTATAAGTAGTTAGTAGTTTCTCCATCCTACTATTTACCCAAGTATTCAACCGTAGAGTAACTGTTAAGACATAATTGTGAGTATGTGCGTGAACCTAATGGTGTGTATGTATGTAGGTCTACCTGTAAGTAATTAGCGGCACGCGAGATTGGTAGTCTGATAACGGACATGTTATAGGAAATGAGGATTTAATCAATTCGTGTTTGATTCACAAATTGATTATTCTCAAGTAAGCAATGCGTCTTTTTGCACTATCTGAAAGCATTTATACATAGAGCCGAAAATGGAGATCAAATCAGATTCAAACTGAAACATAAAAAGAGTATGCCGAAGTGCGTCTTCTTGAAAATACTATACCTAGATATAAGAGATACTGTAGGTGTAATATAAGTAAACGATATAAATGGTCTTGTTGAAGCTTTAGGTTATGTTGATACGTTGACATTGAATAAACACAAAAAAATGCTGACATTCCTAAACGTTATCCCGTCATGATTTTCCAGTACCTAATGAACATGTACTTATCATGCTCATTACTGGAAAATCACATAAAAAACGGTTTACTATTTAAACGGTTCTTAAACACGTCTAATACTTTTTAATGAGCTAGAGTTCCATTTTAAGGAGTGCGGCGGCGTTCGTTATTGGAATCCAGCACACATGTTCAGTCACGATCTCAGAACTGGCAGACTGACGGACGCTTGTACGAGTATCTACAATGTAGAATAGATAAGGAGCACTGATCCGATGGGCAGATATCGAGTGACTCGACAGATTTATGCAAAAGATTCTAACACACTTAATCACAGACAATACCGATCAACGGAGTATAAACAAAACACGAGGTTTCCTTGATGGTTTGAAGCGATATCACAACTAGATTTGTTACATTAATGCAAGGAAAAATTGTAAATAGCTTGTGAAATTTTCTCTTTAATGCATTGAAAGTACATAAACATAACATTTTATGTGGCTATCCATCGGCTGACGCAGAACTTGAACTATAAGCGAGAAACCAAGATTCTACTAATAAAATGAAGTACCTATCTAGTGTGAATTAACGGATGTCCTTGCTCCATTAGACATGAAGCACCCTGTCCCCATAAATGCTTTAAATCAATTAATTATACTTAATCATCAAAGCGGGAATGGGTCAATGGCACTCGCATAACTAGCCATAAACTATGATTATTTTCGAAATCCCTGGAATAGTTGAGTGTTAGGAAACCACTGTCGTATGCCAAGGAATTGTAATAAAATGTGGATATGTAATGTGATGTGGCGGCCTGATGGACGCTTTGTTTACGAGGACGGCGCGGCGCCCGCGCCGTTGCGAAAGAATTTGAAATTCGTGCTGTTACCGTGTGGCAATCCACGTACACCACAAATACTAGTGGTGAATTATGCTATTGTACGTGAATCATAGACCGCAACTGAGCAGTAGTTCAACTTTCAGCTCTCTGATAACAAACAGTTTTATTGTGTACAAGAGTTCGATGTATCTATTTTCATACATAAGTTATGTAGGTATTACCATCGAGTAAATATTGACGGCCTCTGTGGCGCAATGGGCGATGGCCTGCCTGAGTCGCACAGGAGGTGGCGGGTTCTATTCCCGCCTGCTAGACAAATGTTTGTAAGTATTCTAATTATATTTGTCTCGAGTCTGGGTGTCTTCTATATGTATAAATATAATGTATTTACAAAATAAAATGTATTTATTTGCGTTGTATATCAGTCATGTAGTTCCCATTTTACAAGCTCTGCTTAGTTTGGGGCTATTTGATGCTGTGTGTCCAGCATTATTTATATTTATTATTTGGGTATTCTATGTGTAGGTTAAAAATATATTTACATAATAGCGATACTTACCAAAATGAAAATTTCGAAAAAAAAATGAAAACGGGTTTTTGTTTGATATTATTATAGCCATTAACGAAGAGAGGACTTCAATTTAGTGAACATTTATGCAGCCGGAATGCATAAATGTTCCTGCTACTTGGTATTTGGTACACCTCCAAGAAAGTTCAATTATCAATTATTTTTACACGACTAGGGTGAGTTTTATTGGACAACTTCGGCGTATAAACATGAGCATGACAAATATCTCCACATTTACCCAATCCCGAAAGTATTTGCAATCTCTGATGGAAATACCATTCTCGACGGGAGTCCACAAGCATCAAATCCTCCTTACTTATTATTAGTTTTAAGGGTTTGTTTGTTTTTTACTCACGGGCTTCTAACTGTTGAATCATCAAAGCTAGACGCTTTAGTATTTCTTTGTCATTGACCGGTCATAATAAAGTCATTGATGAATTACGTTGGTATAAACAACATTAAATGAATAAGATCTCTAATAATGAGCTACGTAAATTTAAAAAAAATTGAGCTAATTGATTTGCAATTTGATTTCTACATACTAGCTGAACGGAATACAAATTGATGTTGCTGCACATACTTATGAAACTAATGGCCTCTACGTTTTTGGATTTCGTGACATAACTTGCCTAAACCACTTCTTAAGCTTATGTATTGGATGGTACATTTTCCAAGAAACCAATTTAAAAGCCAAGCAAGTCGTTCTAGTCGTCAAGCTTATAGAAGCAACAGTGCTTTGGCACTTACAGGAAAATATAATAGCGCAGAGAATCAGGATTAAGGAAAATTGGAGCACATCAATTTGGCTAAACGGTCTGTTCCTGTGCTCCGTTTAAAATGGATATACTTTAATTAAATATAGGCCCGACGGCCGAGAGTTTTCGAAGACACGCGCTACCACAAAATAACAATACGATAGTTGGCTCGATGAATTCAAGGATGAATGCCGATTGCGTGGCAGGATCGATTTGCAGGTGGATCACGCGCGATCGCCAACACCATGGCGTCATATCCTCCACTGAATTGGACACGATAATTAATAAAAGAACTGCGCACGCGCAAGGTAGCGCTATGTTCGGCAATGAACGCAGTTTTGACGCATTGTTGATGGATCGTTGATGATAAAAAAAGTCGGCTGGTTGTCTCGAATTGAATGGAACTTGTCAGAGGGCCAGCTTGAGCAGTGAATCACATCAGGAACAATACAATGTCCAAGAACAAACAAACAATGTCCTTTGACAAATAAACATTCCTGTCTCTTGAAAAGCTTTTGATGGATGTAAGTTGTGGTCTGAATCTCGGAATTGCATCACATTATAAATCAATCATTACAGTTATAACCGCAACCTCAATTTTCAATACAATGAGATGGAAACAGTCAGATTCAAGGGCTTGGCATGTGGATACATGGTACGTCAGCCATTTCTGTCATATTGACAGGTACGGGCTTATCTCGCTGTCATCTCTCGCCATTCGAGGCATAGACATGTGACCTCCCCAGGCTGCGTTCGAGGTCGGCTCAACCTTTCCTGAGAGTTTCGTATATTATGTTCGATGAATATAATGATGGCTATCGATAGGTTTAATAAAGTACGTTGTGGGAATATCTTGCTTGACGAGTTTCAATTGTTTAGTATTTGTTAAGTTGATTAATTTATTACCTACTTAAGTAACTACCTACCTATACATATTGTTTTGCATGTATGGTACGTAAAGCTCAATCACGATTTTGATTGAATCAAAGTTAAGATTTATCGACAAGTGTCTACCCACGAAAACCTGTTTTATTTTAAGTAGGTAAGTTATGTATCAGTTCTAAAGCTTTTCATTTATTGTAAGTATAGTTTTAATTGTTTTTAAATAGGTGTAGTTAGAGACATAATCCGTAGACTACCAATTTAAGTAGGTACCTTGAGAGGATAAAATATGGGTTTCATGGATTATTTTAGTATCTAATCTCAAAAAATATTTATCACCAATCCGCACTAAAAACAGATCTTCTTTCGATTTAGCCATTACAAGGACGTCGACCTCAGGAAAACTTTTACAAAGTTTTTAACATCAATTCGCATTAAGTAGACTCTAAAAGAAAATTGGGAAAAATGCCTAATTTCGGCAACTTGTATTCACTGGTCACAAATTAATAATGGTTATAGCATTTTATGAATTTTGCGTAGGCGTGAAAAGTAGTTAAACTCTCCCTAGTAGAACGTTGACCCTTGTTCGTAGGCTCCAATAATGGTTGTTTCTGTTTTTTTAAATTTACCCCTGAGGTTATGTTTTTTGCTACCGTCCGTGGCTTCGTTCGCGTTAGAGTTATTTCTCTATCCCTCGGGCCTTTTTTCTGGATGAAAGGTACTCTATGTCCTTTTCTGTATCTGACAACGTCTATGCGAAATTTCATTATGATGAGTTGGCGGCGTGAAAGCGTAACAAACAAACAAATAAACTTGTGTTGACATTTATAATATTAGTTAGGGTTTTTTTAGTATAGGTATCGAGAAACTTAAGCATCGCTTAGACAATATATTTAATGTAAAATATGAGGTAAAAAATTACTGTTATCACAATATGACAATGGAAACTTTCGATAACAATGCCTGAAGCATAAATGATGGTAAAATATGTTTTTTCAATTCCATTGTCCCATCGTCTAACACTATGACGAATGTGCTAAACTATAATTATTTGCATAATGGTGTGGCACATCATATAATCGTGCTTTGGCTGTAGACTGCACGTGTAAGGCTTACAACACACGACAATTGGGCCGTAATAATCGGGGAGTAAACCGCGTTTACCATCCGTTGTGTAACCGGCCTTTGGGTTAGGGTTGGCATCATCAATTTTGAAATCTTTGATTTTTGTTTCCTGGCATAATAATTTAGTATTAAGCAAGTAAATTAAGCAAAACCTTTGGGATACCTCTAATTTTATCTTTTTAAAATTTACTAATTTATTTAATATGGGATATGGGAGAAACCATTACATGGTTAATATAATATAATAAGGTTACCTATATTTATCTAAGTCGAATAAATATAAACAAATAAATACCACAGATTGTAATAAATATGCATAAAGAAGATCGGTCAGTTTCATACAACCTGTGACCTGAGACCTGACCATAAAATGTCGCGTCTAGAAATGACCTATGTCCTAATTAATAGTTTTTATTGTTCAATTAATCGTTTTTTTTTATTAAAGCCGGAGAATTTCTAGGTATGTATTTTATACTTTTAGGTTACGATCGGTTAGGACCTCTGGCGCCATTAAACATAAACTAACCAAACGCGTGCTTTAATTAATAAAGCACGCGTTTGGTTAGTTTATGTTTTAGACGGTTGACATTGGGACGAGAGATGCACAATGTGGATGAGAGAATGATAAGGCGTGTTGCGATCAATATTTATTATTAATTTACTAAGTACTCCGGCTTTAATAAATAAAGTTATTAGTTATAATTTCAATACTCCATTATCAAGAATATTTTTACATAATTCGTATTTTATTCGCTTCGATTTATATACAGGTCTGAAATGACCGGCCTTCTTTGGTACATGGGTATGTGAGCTTGATAGCTGACACAAAGTAATACAAGTTTGAAAGTTAATATACAAATGGCTATAACCTATTAGGATAACGATAATGCAATTATCTGGCAACCCTCATAATGTAGGTGAAGTTAACCGCAAACGTTAGAAATCGCGGACATAGGTATTCCACGTATTGAATGGACGAGCCGCGAGGAAACTTGGTCGGTTTGAGGTTGAATGAAAATTATACATGTGAGTTCAATGAAACATCGTTTGATTCTATTCTGTAGGTACTGTATTGTGGGTATGATATCGCCTATGATACAAAATGCACCAAAGTTAGGTATATTAGAAAGCTACCACAGAGTAAGTGGTATGTAGGTATTTTGAACTTATGCAAACAAAAATGAAAAAATTTTCAAAACATAATACCACCAACCACCACCAAACCAGCCTATATCAGTCCACTGCTAGACATAGGCCTCCCCTAGTAAAGGGGGATATGCCCATTATCCCCATGCTGGGCATGCGGGTTAGGGATCGCATTTAAACATAATACATAAATCAACATACGTTGCTTCTATGATGATGGAAATCATCTTTATTTTATTTTTATTTTTTGGATTATATTATGTGCTCTATTTATGAGTGCTTCAACGCTCTACCCAAGATTTATCTACCCAATAGGTATTTTGTTTTAAATGTTATTTTAGATGTATCTTTGACGACCGCTTTGGCGTAGTGGGCGAATGTCCGCCTGGGACGCAGAAGGTTGCGAGTTGGATTCCCGCCGCGGGACAAATGTTGGCATTTTCTGCAGATATTTTTCTCAGGTCTGGGTGTCTTCTATGTATGATATGTATGTATTTACAAAAAAAAATTATATATGTAATATATCAATCATGTGGTTCCAATAAGACGAGCTCTGCTTAGTTTGGGGCTACATGATGCTGTGTGAGAGTCCAGCATTATTTATTTATTTTATTTATCTATTAATTAGACAGCTTACCTACAGTTGCCCTATTTAAAAAGTCTATATATTGTTAACCTTAGAGGCTCCAGGCCAGCTACAGGCTCGGTTATGAAAAGCAAATTATAAAATCTGTATTATTGCAGGAAGCGCATGCGTATAAAGATTTCCTGTCACAAAACTGTAGTCTCATAAAAAAATTATTTACTTTAAAATATTGACTGGTTTATTAGCAACGGAGGAAGGAATGAAGGCAGATCCAGGCGAGACATAATCGATGTTCTATTATGTTGATGATCATACACTTATTTAGCAGTCCACAGATGGACATGTGCCTTCCCCAATGAGCGCCATTATGCCCTGCCCTCAGCTCGACGCATCCAGTTTCTACCAGCAGCCTTTCGCAGATCGCCATCCAGCATCATCTATTCATCTCCATTCATGCATAAATAATCGTACTTAGGTTTTTAAAATGTTGGTAACTACGTGTGAACGTTTATTAGTAGGTACGTATTTATTAAATAAAAATCAATAATTATAGGTCTTGTGACTTCTGTTTTAAAATAAGTGAGAAATGTTGTTGACCGTCAATAAGCCCAATGCCCATTGCTGATCTTATACTGCCTAGGTCGTGTAGTCGGCTAAGGTCTAGGGTTATTTATTGCTTTCGACACCCTGATATGTACGTTTGTTAGTACCTTTGTACCTACCTACACTACATAGATCTTTATAACTTACAAATGCGATTCCAAAACTTAGAAATGCGATTTCAAACAAAATTATTAAAGACTATCTCAATTTCTAGACACATTCGGTTGCTTCAAACAAAATCCTTACATTAGAAAAAAATATTAGCAATTTTTCGATTGTCAGGCCAAAATCACACTATTAATATAATAAATGATTTATTATTATTTATTGATCTCTTAGTTACCATAAGTACCTACTACTTAGTTATTATTATTATTATGAATGCTGTGTCCGCCTGTAATTGGTTTTTATATCAGAATGAAAACTTTGTCAGTGTAACTCTACAATGTATTGATATTTAAGCTGTTGGCGTTCCTATTAAATAAATAAATAAATAAATGTGAAAGTTTTTGTGTTGCTACTCAACTGCGAAACGGTCAGCCGTTACGGGTAGCCGTACGGGTTTGAATCAAACTTGGACACAGTTTGTAACCTAGATCAAACCTAAATAGGCTGTTTTTTATCTGGGTACAACGCGGGCGAAGCCAAGGGCGGCAGTGTTACAATAATTATTCTAAAAGCTAATACATAAATAGGAATTTCTATAACTCGATCTGTAGCACTTAAGACCTTCTAGTTCCGAATGTCATTAACATCATTTATGTGTATGAGAACCGCAACCGCAGCCTAGAGCACGCAGCAGATTTCAAAAAAACTTGGATTAACAAGATTTACAGCAAAACATGAGGCTTCAGCATCACTGTGGCATTTTATCGAGGCCGGTAGTTAAATTTTACTATCCCAACGATATTGATAAGTTTTCCGGTCTATGTTTTTAGTTACAATAACCATGACCATGAAATAAATAGTTAATGCCAGAAATTATCACAGCATCATCTAGCCCTACACTAAGCCAAGCTTGTATTATGGGAACCACATTATTGATATACTATTTATATTGTTTTTTTTGTTAATATATACAATATGTACCTATGGTTAAAAATATCTTAGTACCTAATTATGAATCTGATAATACACAAACATAATTTAAAAATAAGTCACAAAAAGGTACTTGGGTACTTATTCCTTTTTGTGACTTGGGTATGGAAAAGGGTACCTACCTAATTTAACTTTCTTAATTTGAAATTCAGTTATAACGATGGTTATTTTAAGCGTATCAAAGGCAATGTTATTCTTTGCTAAAAACGACCCAAAACCTTTTCAAATACCTCGGGCAGGCGTTTTTGTCGTTTTTCAAATATTGTTATCGTAAGTAAACGTTAGGACATTTGCTTTTCATCGATATAGGTATGATGGAATTTTTCAAGTTTACTCATATTTTGTTTGGAATTATCTTCTTTACCTACTTTTAAAAGATTTGGGTCAATTTTGAACCCTTTATAGATATTATGTGAGAAATTGTGCCCTGTGATCTCCAATCCGCATGCCCAGCGTGGAGATTATGAGCATATTCTCCTTTAGAGGTTGCCTATGTCCAGCAGTGGGCTGATATAGGCTGGTGTGGTGTGGTGGTGGGAGATCTTTGTGTTTTCACTTCACTTCACTTCACTTCACTTCTTTATTAAATGGCTTCTGGGATAGTTATCCACAATTTCGCCAGTATCAAGTATAATAATTGTTCATAATAATATGAGGCAACGTAGTACGGTATATAAGTCCAGTCGTCCAGTCTTCGGTCAGGTCCTGTTTTCTGCTATAGCCATGGCGACTATAACAAAAGACGATCGGCGCACAATTTTCTTCATCAGAGAATTCCCGTTCAATCTTCTTTTATTCCATTTCACTAATACTTGTGTCTTTTAACTAACATTTATCGGTTATAACACCATGAATATTAAACGACATACATTAAAAAAACACTAGAAAATAAAATTTAATAAAATTGACAACCGTCGTTCAAGATGAAAAAAATGGTGTCCCATCTTTGTGTTTTAATCCTACATGTATAATAACATAATAAACTTTATCATGTCAGTTTTATATGTCAGCATTTTTATATTTATTAGCGGATACTTTTTTGCCTGAAATATGTCACTGTTAAAAAATAAATGCGGCAATTTAAGGCGACGATACATGTCAAACCTCCCTCTCGCTCGCACTATTCAACATTTTTGAAGACTGAATGTACTTGTACCAATGTGATCAATTTTGGTGCAAATTTTTTGGTAGGAAAACGTGCTGGGTTCAACATGATATTCTTGCTGAACCTTTGTATTGTTATTTTCTAGGCCGTGAAGGTTTGCTATTTTGCTTAACTACATTCAGTGATTTTATATCTTAAAAAATTTTGAATAGTGCAAGCGAGAGGGAGGTTTGACATGTATCGTCACCTTAGGAGAAATGAAAACAAAATAACGCCCACTCCGAATGTCAGGGTTACCATTAGCCGGTCGAATTTCACACATCACAATACAACACAACAAGAAACACAGATTATAATTTGTTATAGAGCTGCCATTGTTTTGATAGACGTAACGATTATGGTTTACTTTCACTTTCTCAATTAGATATTGTGAGAAAAATTAACGTACTTCCTAAACCAAGAAGTTTTTAAAGGGGAGTGCGCGCTTTGAACACAAATCTATAACTTAATTTTCCCAATGAAAATGTATTTTGTGTGTAACACTAAAGAGGAAACGAGACACAACCCCTTAAAAACTAATAAGAAATTTCGAAATTTCGATGTTACATTTATAGTTTAATATAATATCTTTTAACTTAAAACATATGCTATATTTTATTTAAATGTGGAAAGAAGAACGAGAGATTCAGACTGACACATCCGAAGTACCCACAAATGCTTATTCATACTCAGCAGGGGTCATACATATCAATACACTAGCAGACGGATAGAATTCTCGCAAACGATGTTTACGCCCGGGTCGGCTAATCTATAGCGTAAACACTTAACTGAAAATTTACGATTTTTCGGTCATATTTTAGTTATTAATCATACACTTTATGAACGATGTAAATATTATTAGTGAAGGATACGAAAAATGATAAATTAGACGTCAGTTTCCGCGGGCGGTTACTTTCAGAATTAGATAATTACACGGTCCGCGTGAAAGATAAACATTTTCTAAACGAACCTTGACATATTAGTTCTCATGTTGCGTGGGCGTACATTTTATTTATAACACACTTGTATCAAAATTTACGAGTTCATCTCAAAACAAGCGTAACTCTACACTGACAATGTTAACAATAAATGATGTCAGAACATAATCGAAAGTTGTTGAAAATTTTACAATTGAGGAAATCACTAAATGGAATATTAAGTGTAGGTAACTGAGATATTTATTATCTTAACTCTTATTTACTTTAGTGTGGTGTAGAGTTGGACTTAATTTATATTGTTTACATTTCATAAAGAACTTATAATCCGAAATCTCTTGGTAATCTCGTATTGTAAGAACTCTTATCGTAACTACGATCGGTGAAATCGAAAAAGCGATTATCTAAAAAAAAAGCTAATTTCTTTAAAAAGCGCTATTAACAAGATAATTATAGCTGCGGAAGTTATCATTACAAGGGCAAGGGTAGGTAGTAATTTTGACAGTGATATTCCGTAAACTAAAACTCTAGGTTGGCACCTGAAAAGCATCGAAATAATAGTCTTCTCACTATAATAATACCATAAGTGATATAATTATTGTTATTGCTGCTGTAACAAGGGCGCAGTTAACATTTCGTGAGTGACATTACAATTCCGCAAATTACGTAAAGCCCTAGGTCGGCATCGGCACCTGATGGAACCTGTTCGCGAGACGAGTTCTTCGCTCCGAGCAAGGTCTTGCCATAGACGTAGACCTGTACCTACCACAGATAACAGAATACTACTATCCTGTACGGTTACGCGAAAATTACCGGCAATCAAATAAACGAGGAGATAAAACTTACTTTCCATCGTTTAGAGAACTTACACCTATTTTAATAAGCGATAAAGATTATCTGGTTATGTAAATGCCTAGGTATGGGTCCATTTATATTTTATGTTAGGTTTTATTTATTGCATTCAATTCATTGCCTCAACAGTTAAGTTAAAGGAACTCTTCAATTACGTACCTACCGTAAGTACTCTTTAGTAAGTAACGTACTTAGTTAATTGGTAGGTAACCAATGTACTGAAAAAAGTAGCAAATGATCTTAATCCCATGCAATTATCGTTCGATCGTCGCATTTGATTCTTATTCAGTGCGATTGCTTCCAATGTCGACGCGGGAGCGTTATCCTCTATACCCGTTTATTATTTTTATATTCCGCGTGCGAGGATGCAAAAAAATTGCAAAATGGCTGATGCGCCTATATGCTCGGCGACCGACACGGGTCGCAACAACGGTGAAAGTAGCTATATTTGTTTTTTTTTAAATTACCTGCTTAAATTTTATAAATATTTTGTAGGTTTTTAAAGAAATTAACATTTATTACCTCGACATTTACGAACTCCGGCTGATTTGTCTTCGCGCGAGTCACGAAAATAGCACAAAAAACTTGTTTGATTCTAAATAAAATGCTAATTACGAAAGCAAGCATTTCTATAAAACTTCACTTATCTAAAAACCAAACAACACTTTAAATAAAACGAAATACTTTTTTACGAGCTTTCAAAACATTTACGTGTTAATTTATCTACTCTATTATATAACTAAAGAAACTGCAAATAAGTACCTAATGTGTTTCTTTTGGTAAAATTTTGTCGAAAATGAAAAGTATTTGAGGTGATTAACATAAGATAAGAGCCTAATAAACATATGTTAAAACAGGTTTGTACCATATCAGTAAACATATCAGTATTGTATTAATTCTATTTGCAAACTCGTTTTGCGCATAATGTTCATACCTAAATAAGAAGCTTGTTATATATTTTTCAGGATTTCTATTTATATCATCCACATCATTCACAGCCTGATTTTATCCACAGGGATAGGCCTCCCGAAGTTTATGCCTTCCATCACGGTCTTGTGCTAGTCGCATCCATATGTTTTTCATAATTACCTACACACTTTTCAAGCAATATAGGCATTACTACTAACTAGTGAAATCCCTGCGACTACTTGAGCACTGAACTTTGAGCTTCACTGCACCCGTTCAGGTGCTGTATGTCACGAAATCCTTTCTTAGTGTATCCCTCCACTATGCATGGAATCATCATCAGCCTAAAGCACGTCCACTGCTGGATATATGTCTCCCCGAATGAGCGTCATTGCATCCTGTTCTCAGGAACAACCCGTAAAGTTGGAAATCTATGCTTGATATTAGCTATGCGTTAACTATCAGATAGTACCTACCTCACGAAACGATTTCATAAAATTAAAGATAACTTACTGTCATACTTATAAGCCCAACTCAAAGTTAACCATTGCTTAAAGTGAAGGCTGCCACTGTTTGAACCTACGGTTTCTTACCTTCGGTAAGAGATGGCAATAGTCTTAGCATCGTTTATCTTTTTATACGTAAAGCCTTTTATTTAAATAGTGTAATCTTTGGAATCAAACTATTCATATCAAATCGAAACCATAACGTAGTAAAAGGTTGTCAACTTCAACCCTTCGCCAACAAAACAAACAAGTCCGATAAGCCTTTGGGACAACAATTTATCCCAAAGGCTTATCGGAAATCATATCGACATCACGTGAGAGTCACGCAGTTGCCACCCCGGGCAATTTCGAGTCGAGCCTTAAAAGGCTTCAGTGATGTATATGCCGTATATTTGTATATTACTATATGTTCAGTCAGACTACACACCATGTAAGTACATAGCATGGCATTTACGTGCGTACTGTCGTCATCAATCTCTGAAGTTTTTATATAATGTTCTGTTAATATAATTGAAATAGGTATATAATAACTATAGGTTCTAAGACTATGGCAAGACTATGTCGTCTGTCTTTTTTCGTGGTCAATGTTAGATGCACTATTTGAATAATATTAAGCAAGTTATCTAATCTAATCTATTATAAAATGGGTACTGCGAAACGAATGTTAATTTACATAATATTGTATAGCTAGCTAATATTTAAATGCAAAATTTCTAGAACAACTTTATTTCTATAGAATTTGTGTTCTTGGCTTATCGTGTTTGGGTAGAGATTATAAATATGACATTGACGACAAAAAAAGCTTCAATCTCTATAAAGCTTTTAGACATCAATGTCATAGGCAAATGCTTCGTATTTGCTTTACTGAGCAAATGCAACAGTTATTTAGCTCTATGAAGCCTCCACTTACCCACGAGCCCGTGGAGCCCCAGCGCTTAAGCCTCTTCCCGAAAATGTTCTGGCACTGCGACAGGCAGGACACCGACGCCGCAGGCTGTATCTTGCCCACCACACTCTCCCCCTTGTCCAAAGTCATCTTACACTATCACACACTGAACTTTACAGCCAAATTATGAATGTCCGACACAAATGTCATTCATAAATTTCGGCGCACAATGTCAACTGATGAATGTCAAGGAATTAAACTTTGAACTTAGTTTACTCTTTCAAAAAGCTCATGTTTGTTTTACATGGCGCGTTGTTTCTCGGCAATGTTAAGATCGCGTCCGTACGTATCGCCGGTTGCGGCGCGAGTGGCATTTCGCACGCTCGATGCCGGAGCCGGGAAAGCAGCCCCGCCCGCCCTCGCCCGCCCAAACGCAAATCCCAATTAGATCACCCCCTTTCCACATATTTTCTTAAGAATCGTAATATTAGTGTCGAGATTGGGCGTGGATGTACCGTTAATGTTCCCGTGAAAATGGAAAAGTTTTTGGCACCTTTGGTTTACCTTGAGGTAAACTTTGAAGGGTCACTCGGCATAGAGTTGTGATGTATGAGAGATAGATACGAACCTAGAGACAGACAGAGGTCTCTCAAATCTAATAACATCCTGTCTGAGTAGCTCTTATATCAATTTTGACAAATGGCATTGCTTTTGATAGACATCCGAGGTCTAGCGTAAGAAAAATTGGGCCATATGCATAATATATTTATTTTTCGTTACCCTTTCCATGAACAATTTGTTTCAATACCTACTGTATCTATGAAAGATTAATTATAATAAGATCTTTTAGTTATTTTGCAAAACCCGCTGATATTCATCGGTATACGAGTTACCTATGTAACTTTTTCATTTGTAAATAAAGAACTATCGCATATATATTCCCTGCATAAAAAGTATTTTAGAAGAGTTAATCAAATATGAGCCAAATTATGATTCGGTATTTACATCGCAGTACGTTTGTGATTGATAATGTTGATTGAATTACTCAAGATCAGACGTCTCTTCGATCTCCCCTATAAAACCAGAGAATGAATGACACATGAAAAATTGGCTTCAGCAAATTACTTGGGGCAGGTCATGTATTTTTAGATTTCAATCATACAGGTGAGTGCACATTTTGTATTTTTTATTATGACATATTATCTACCTACGTATTCCCTAAAGTTATAAAAATGTTCTGTACCTATCACTTCACTATCACTATCAATTAACTACAAATTATGAAACAAAGTCCCCCGCCGCGTCTGTAGTCTGACTGTTCGCGATAAACTTAAAAACTACTGAACGAATTTTCATGTAGATTACACTAATAGTGATTCATGAGGAAGGTTACGGTTTTATTTTAATATGACGATAATTATTGAAACTGTCGGAAAAAGTCAAGTCGTCTCAGAGCTTTCAACGGAAAGGCTATCTAATCCTTTTGAGGTATAACAAAACAAAACTACGACAAAAAACATGCAGGCTTAATATTACCTTATAACCCGAGCAAAATCGAGGCGGGTCGTTAATATTAACTCCTTAATGGGATATTATAAATAACGAAGATATAGGTTTGTAAATTTCTCTTAACGTAATCTTACAAAATATGACTTAGGTACCTCTACCAGCTTTGCAACTTAACTAAAGAAATGTCACCTTAATTTCGTCACCTGCATCCGGCTCAAATAGATCTGCCACACTATTATTCACTTTCACATTAACGACATTTTTTACACTTACAAAATCGAGATTGCGAAAACTGTTCGTTCAACTGTGAAGTAAATTTATGAATATACTTTGATTACGGCTCGCTTATGTCACGCATACAAATTATATTAGGTTTGATTCGTGTCATAAAGTTTTATTGTGACTATGTCACCCTCGAGCTTTTTGATCTATAAGTGGTTTTGGGTTAAATTGTGTGACTTTTCAATTGTATCAATTACATCTACTACTACTACATTTAATAATATATATGCGAAAGTGAGTTTTTGTTTGATTATAACGCTTTCATGCTTTAACTACTCAACCAATCATCATGTTTCGCATACACACTGTCAGGGGTACAGAAAAGGACAAAGGGTACCTTTCATCCAAAAAAAGGCACTCTTCCCCGTTGAAACCGTGCGCATATAAATGTTATTCCTTGTCTAGCTAGACTAATATAAAAGTGCAAAATTTCAGCTCTATTCATTCAGACGTAGAGGTGTACCATACAAATCTACATTTTCATTTCAAACGTTTGCAATATTAGTTAGAAAGAAAGAAAGAAACATCTCCATTTAACATCTAAGTGCGGTTTAGGTCGGTCCGAACGTTTAGTTAATTATAGCCTCGAAAACAACCCTAAAAATAAAATTCTTCTGCCGACAAAAATATAAAAATGTCGGATGGAACCACGGTAGAGTGAGTCAATTAATTACATTGCAAAGCCATCTGTTAATTATCTCTATCAGATAAAGACAGCACAGAATAATTTGTAGTTTTCAAGGGAAATTATTTCGTAACCAGTTACGGTTTGTAAAACAACCTCCAGCTACATGTGTATCCATACAAAACCATTTTAACAATTGCAAAAATTAACCAACTCTTCGCGGAGTACTTCTGCTACCGCACAAAAAAGTTCTGAGATCTGGTGTACGCCAAAGTCCAGAGTAGCACCTAAAGAGTAAGCTGTAACGAAGATACAGGGGGCTGAAAAATGTCCAAGTTGGTTCTAGTAAAGGTATACTACGCTTGACTTGGCATGGATCGCTCTGCGATCCCAGATTAGACAATGCAAAATAGTAGTATTGAATGTGTTATTTTAAATAAAGTTTATCGATTTACATATTATTTCTGCAACAGATAGCAGATTTAATTCTTAGTTCATACACGGTATTTAAAATAAAAATACCTCGGCTACATTCTGAACAATTATAAGGCACCTTTGTTTATTGCAAGGATGATGCTAAAATTTGTTTGTTTGGCGATCGCAATTTAGTAGGCAATCCAATGAAGAGCCAAATATTTAGACGAATAAAGCGATTTTATGTGATGACTAGGTACGAAATTGCAGAGCCGTGTGATCTACTGAGATAGTACTTTATACTCACCTTCGATATCGTTTATGATTTGGATCTAATGTCCACGCTCAGAGCGACAGTATGCCGTGTTTTTAAACGTACAATTTTATAATGGTAGGATGCTTTTGTAATTGAACTTGCTACAGATTTAAGTTATAAGGTAAGTAAGAACTCACTGAAAATCTTTAACATAAATAGATCTATCATAGTTATACCTTCTGCTTATTTAGTGATCAACTCTGGTGACGGAGCTTAGGCCGCACGAAAGTCACCGACATAGCTTAACGACTGAAAAAGCTGGCAACTTTTTCAACTATTTGAATCGCTATAGGTATTTCAGAAATGGTGATGCTTAGGGAAAAACTGTCAGAAATTCCTTACCCAACTGTAACCGTCTGTCTGTTTGTCTGTCACCAGGCTGTATCTCATGAACCGTGATAGCTAGACAGTTGAAATTATCACAGATGGATGTGTTTCTATTGCCGCTATTACAAAAATAACACAAAACAACAAAAACATACTAAAAACAGAATAAAATAAATATTGAAGTAGGGCTCCCATACAACGGTACGGAACCTCTCGTGCGGGGAGTCCGATTCCCACTTGGTTGGTTTTTGTAGGGAATGCACGATTTACAATTTTGTCTAACCTATTTTATGATAAAACTTACCGTTTAGCTGAATAATGTTTGTGAACCTTGAAATTTTTTTTTGTCGTTGTGGGATCGATGGGGACTTTTAACATTTTGTTTTATAACGGTGTTACTAACATTCGTAGTACCATTTTTCTGCCTAGTGCGAATTATTGTTACCTTACCCCTCCCCTATTATTTGAGCTAACTCAACCGGGCTTAACCAACTCAAATGATTAGAGCGAACCTGTTTGTAAACTTTGTCATTAATTTCATCTATCGAAAGTCGAACAACGTCAACAGACACACTTCGTCAACTGAGTGAATATGTCCCTTTGAGTCTCGCAAAAAGTGTGATGGTAATCTTTTTAATTACTGACAACGATGTTGTTTCACACTAGCCCCTACTATTGAGGAAAACAAAGCGATGCTACCAAACAATTTACAAGGCGAATACAATTTAATGATCACTCGGCCTTGCGCCATTTCTCATTTTGCACCGTACATATTAAATTTACACTAGGTATTTTAATTACATACTGTGTAATCTTGACTGATAGTTGTTACTTTTTACGTAAATCAGTTTTACGATAGCTTTCCTGGTGTTTGCAAGGACCATAGTACAATAAATTGTATTGATATAGTACCACAAACAAGATAGAGGCCAAATAATCTATTCGGATATTCCTATTATTATTTTAATAGTCCTAGTTTAATTGTTCCGGGTTTGGGTGTTGGACGTTGGTAGGTGCCTAAGTACTCGCAGTTTCTTATACCCACGATACGGAGACTACTACGTATTTCTGTTGTGTGTGGTCAGAACTTAAACGTCAGCTGTTTGAGTTTATTTATTTCGTTACCTATAGTTGAAGCGTATATTTAGGTGTTTGGTGGTGTGTATTCATTCATTTTTATGATACCAGTGTTGCTACTTGCTTATTATTTATACATAATAAATACTAGCTGACCCGACAGAAGTTGTCCTATCAAAATTATAGAGATTGTATTCTGTCGAGTATTTGCGAGACACACGCATTGAACAAAAAAATCATCTATTACCTTCGTATTTAAGTTATTAAGTATTAAGTATTCGAAAATAAAAATTTAGCCCTTTTTGGAATGTCTACTAAACTACAACAGTGTCCGATTGTTCGTTCATATTGGCAAAGACCTCTAAACGCCAACGAAGTATCAGTGTCAGTGTAAGATGGCACTAATTCTTGCAGTTCCAGTAATGCAGTGTGTAGGCCCGTCCATGTCTAGGTCATGCCCACATACCGCGTAGGATAAAGCCTCGAAATTTTGTTGACGCGACTTTTGAGCGCGACTTTTTGTTACTGTTGATGATTAACTTTTGGGAAGAAAAAAGCAATGACGACGAGTGACTATCAAACTACAGAAGCACATTTTGGCAAATTGCAATTCAACTGGAACTTCTTTGGGTATGTTATTACAACTGTAGGTAATATAAACTAAGTGTTGTTCAATTAAACGCACGGCTTAAGCCGTAAGTCCTAGAGATTTGTTTGAAGGGGTAAGGGTCCTTGCCTAGTGTAGGGGTGCACTTAGAAAGGAAATTGAATCTTGAAATATAAGCAAGAGAATTTAGAATATTTTTTGTGATTATGCTGACTGAAATCACATCCCAACTTTCTTTACCTTTGAACATAGTTCAATTTTTTTAGAAAAATGTGAATTCATTTTTTAATCGACTCTTGTTTTCTAGTTTATGATTAACATTAATCAAAATCAAAACTTGAGTACAAAAGTCGCATCCGCCATACTCTCCAATGACTAGTTATTAACTCGAGTTAGTTATTCAGTCAATTTATCTTTGGAGCTTATCTATTGAATGGGATTTATCTGCCACATGCTAGAGTATTGTATCGAAGCCTGTATTAATGATGCGCTCGAACCTTCGAACAAGTGGTATTGGATTAAATTTTTATATATTTCTAAGTTTCATTTTCTACGTATGAGCTGTGGCCTACTCTGGTGTCGGAGTTTTTAGGCCGTCCGAAAGCCTCCCACATCAAATTAATCGACAAAAAAGCCGGGACCAACATTTTAACATTCCGAAGTACGCAAGAGTCAAATCGAAACGCTATCATACCATCCATCCAAGTAGTGACCGTTCACTATGATGATCTGCTAAGAACACCAGAGTAAGCCACACTAGGAATTCTATATTTTGTTTTTGCTGCAATAAATACTTACTTTTTCATTTTTATTTTCATTGCACAGAGATACACAACATTATTTAGTTATCAGTGGCATATCATTTATTGGGTTCGATATTAGGCCTTTAAATTCTCACGTTTGTCCCAGATATCCTAGTGTCCCCTGCCTTGTATCCTCAATAACTGAGTCTAAGAGACCTATCAACAAAACTAGATGCTAGCCAGTTAACCTCAGAAATACATTACCTATATCCTACAGACCAGTAAATACGCCACCTTTTCTTACAAATCAGCAATGCTAGATACAAATCTAACTTCGCAACGCAGTTCCTGTGGAAGTTATGACATAGAGTAAGTAAGTAAATTGCTAAAACCCTCATTAGCGAGTTAGTTATAATCTGAGATCGCGGAAATTGCGGCCGTGGAATCAAATCAAATTCATTTCAGTTTGCCTTGATCTGATTAAACTGTAATTATAAGTTATTGTGTAGATTGGATTTCATAAGAGGCTAGACGTAATATAGAGTAGATAGATAAATCTTTATTTGCAACTATAAATACACAAATACATAAAAATAACAATTTACATATAGTAGGTACGGTACACTGATACAAGACTAAAAGAATAATCTATGTGTGTATTGCAATGTGATCAAAAAGGTGCTATACAAAAAGGTGTATAAAACAGCGCAAAATTTTGTTCAAGCACCTATTCTGATGACACTGATTTTCAGCTATAACCCACCAAAGTATCAAAACGAGATGCATTTCAACAATAATATTAGATATATAGACAATAACATTAGGTAGAGAGAGCACTCTACTAAGCTTGTAGCTCTATGTATAAGCAGTGTGGGCAAGCAGATGTTCGTTAATAAATTCTATAGGTAGGTAAACATAGCCTATGTCACGTCAAAAATGATTGACACGAGTTTCGCATCGGTCGCGCGTGGACAGAAAAATACATTATGCCATGGAAACCTGGACACTCAATGACTAAAAATATATTTTTATTTATATCTATTTCTATAGAGACTATAAACCGCGTAGTATCTTTGACCTTTTCCAAAAGGACAAACCACAAGCGCGTAACAATAAATCAGTCGTACGACAAAACATCGAACGTATAAATAACTATCTTAGAACATAAATATCATCTAACGCAACTAAGCTCTGTTTATTTTCAGTTTGATACATTATAAAACGTATGTCAAGGAAATAATGGCTCTCGAGGACTTATTTTTGAGACGGGTTCCAAGTAAAAGTATAATTTTGGTTTTGTCTTAAGAGTTTTTTGTAGGTAACTTGTTTTCTACACTTCTACATCTACACTAATATTATAAAGATGAAAAAATTGTATTTTTGTGTATGTGTATGTTTGTAATAAATAAACTCAAAAACTACTGTGCCGATTTCAAAAATTCTTTCACTATTGGAAAGTTACATTTACCCTGAGTAACATAGGCTATATTTATTGCTAGAAAAGATTAGGGATCCTTACTAAAACTTAAGTAACGTAACCCAAGGCGTAAAAAAAGTACCCTAAGACGTCTTTTGTGCATGCGCTGCAGAAACTATTGATCGTAGAACAAAACTAACAAGGTTAATATATAAAAAAAATCTTATGTCCACCCGTGTGGAGCTGGGACGGGTCGCTAGTAACTTAATAGCTAGTAAAAATATCTTAGTTTGTTGCAGTTTCTGATTAAAAGACTCTCTTGGCCGTTATTAGATAACAGATAAAGTAATGTTTTAGAATACCTATATTTACTCGAGGAGGACACATAAGAAAAAAAATGAGAAAAGTGCGTTATGCAGATCCAGCATACAAAGTTATATTTTCCCTGGCTTCACTCGGCATTGTTATTTGTTGGATACCTTCAGTATTTCGTATATTTCCTTTGCTTGACTCTGGATTAATTCTTTAACTCCACTCTTGTCGGTAATATACTAACAAGTATTGTTAGTACGTTCCATTATTTTTATCAAACAATAGAAAAATGCAAAATATAAGATATCTTTATCATAATAATGCTTCTTACTTTAGAAAATTTATGTTAGAAAATCCATTGTTTCCCTAAAATAAATTCCAATTCACAAATGTGTAGCTTTGTTATCAGAAGATATTCTTAGAATGAATTATGAAGAGAAACAATTTTCTAAAGCTATTTTTAATAACAAAATAGTGAGTGAGTTCGATGGAAATCATAATGTTGGTTAAAAATAGGTTTTATAAATATCTCTCTATGAATACAAAACATATGTTTCTATTGTAATACGAAACATTCTGGTAACTAAATAGATATAAAAATTCAAGAACTGTTGTGATTCATCAATTATAATAACCCAACTAATTTATTGAAACATAATATCAGCGAAAAGCTAAAACTAAGTTTTCCAAATATTTTACCTACTCAATCAAATTTTAAGGACAGTGGATTTACCGCAAAAAAATCTACCGAAGCATACAACTACCCGAGTGAAAATAAGACCATCAAATGCCTTTACAAGTAAACAGTATCCATTTTATTAAATAACAAAGAAAACGTACCGCGTAATCGTACAGGAAAATGTAGAGTTTATTTTGAAAGCTTCTTTCAAGTAAGCAACGTGTACAGAACTTTTAACTTCCTCGTGCTTTTGAAAATATAAGAAACATAAATTATTTATTTGGAAAGACAACATAAGAAAGAAACATCTTACAAAAGTAAAATCTTAAATGAGTAACTATTCCATTAACCATTTTTTGTTTATATTTTTAAAGATAGGTGTGTTTAATGAAATATAGTGTGAGGAGTTTACAGCTTTATTTTTCGGTGACGTGTCACACGGAACGTCACGACAAGGACACACGAGACGTCTGCAATAATCCGACTAGACGAGGTCGTATAAATAGAAGCTCTATTAGCATGGCCCGAGATTACGCCCCTGAGGTACGCCCTATACGTATGCTAGTGACGTGGAACACTTATGCGCATGGATACGATGTTGTAAAGCCTTGATCATTTTAAGGATGTAATATAGAATATGTGTCTAGAATGAGGAGAGTAGAAATAAGAATACTTTCCTGATTTCTATATAAATGTATCTACAGAAAGTAAGTACCATCTGAAAGCTATTGATCTTAGTTGATAGGAATAGGTAATACTATTAATTTGGCCGGCTGCAAGAATACGCAACATATCCATGCCTCATGACATAAATTACACTTCTTATTGTATAACGTTGACGATGTCTTGTAGGTAATAGTTAAGGTCCTAGCACCCGTAAATCAATATGTAAGGTGATGAATTTCACCTCGTTAGGATAGGGACATGATAATTAAAAGATTAAATGCTACGATAGTAGCAAAGCTACCTCTTTGCTTAAATTGTATGAATTAAAAATGTATAGATTCAAATAAATTTACATACGTGTTGTGGTTTGCTTGCTGGTTCCAGATGATAAATTAAACATACCTGTAACAAATAAACAAATTCATTAATAACAAGTCAAAATAAAAGCCCCATTGTCGACCTCATCCTTGCCTATGCAAGCCTCAAGGTCAAAAGCAAAAAAATTGTTATTTAAACGATATTTGCATGAACAGGCGCAAAAAGAGTCTAAGCCATTTTAAAAACATATCCGTCAAATAATAACGACATTTTCCGCATATCCAAATACTTTGATCTCATTTTCGATCTCTGTTAACAAAATGATAAACATTCGATGTAAGCGATTATGACCGTTTCATAAGAGCTTCCAGACATGTTTAGAGCCAAATCAGTTTTGAATAGATTTGGTTTTACTAGGACTGTGTTGTTCGACTCATCAACCACAAGACCGTTTTAGTCGTTAGCACGTCCGGAAGCTCCATTACATTCCACACTGGATCTTGATTATTTTGGCAAATGAAGAAAGATGGGATGGAGTTGTTATTTTTATCTCGCGTCCTCAAATGTCACAACATTCTTGTAAAGATGGAGCGCGGAGAGCTGTCTGAAGTAAGTGAAGAGGACTTATGTAACGACATTTTCGTTGCAAATATAATTTTTATCTGATGCCTGATCCAAACAATACCAAAACCACTACATCCTTATTTATTATACCTTGGCCATTTGCAGTTACAGTGCAATCTACAGCTGATATCATATGTAGGGGCCAAGAGTCAAATATCAGGGCATCCGAAAATGAGGCTTTTTTTTAGCTTTTTGGTGCCGACTCATTTGGAGTTTCAATCTGTTATCATCCAGGGTAATTTTCCAGTACGACTTTGACTCAAGGGTATCATCAACTTGGCTTACTGGATTGTGACTACAATACTGTCAGCGCCATCCATCAAGCCAGTTGGAACAATTTTTTCGATACTTTGCCCATTTTTGTGATACTTTCATCATCAACCTGTGATATTTTTTGATAGGAAACTGATAGTGCAAACGGCTGCTTCTTGCTATGCTTCAGTTTGGAACATTATGATTGACCTAATGATCAGAAGACCTTTGATGACAAATGTGTCGATATCAAAGTAATAATCGAGTTTGCAGATCATTCTGTAGTATTAGAAGGTACATTAATAGAATTTGTAATGGATCAATCAAACATCAAACCCATATCGAAAATTGATAGCCCTTAAAATGAGTTACACGGGTTCTTGGAAGGTGTAAATTGAAATATAAAATACACTTTGCAAAGGGCGATGTACGCGTGAACTTTTAAAGGGCAATCCTGAAGTAATTACAGCTGGATGCTGGGCTTTCAAACGTCACGTGATATTTGAAATCGCGAAAGCTCCTTCATGTGTAGTTGTCACGAATTCAGGCTTTGAAAGCGTAATTTCAGACAGTTTCATAGAATTTATAGAAACATGTAGGTAATCAGCTCGCTTGCTTTTACAACTGTTTGAAATGTATTGAATTCTCCTCTTCAGACAAATCTTAGAAAGTTCACTAAATGGACATAAAGCGACGTCACCCATTCCCACACGCTCCCAATTAGTGATTCATAGAACTTCCAATATTGGGATTCTAAATAAGGTGAGTGTCCACTTGTATGTGTGCCGGCAGCCGACAAAGCCGGGGCCGTTTCGCCCCACTTCGCCCACTTCTGCGTACCACCACAGAATATTAAATAGTCAGAAACAAATGGCTTCACAATAAAAATTGCCTAACCAAAAATAAAGATACTTATTTCAATTATAAACATTAACATATAGTTTAATTAAGCATAGTTTACCTACAAATAGTAAAATTAATGTAACTCGTGCAGGCAGTATGTAGCACTTGTCTTTTAAAAAAAAAAATTATGAGTTTTTTAAATATACTTTGTAAATCAATCAAATTAACATAGTGCAATCTAAACAAACAAACAATGAACATTGCTATATATACTTTGTATAGCGCGCATATTTATAAACGTAAGTAATTATTTTCACATAGTTGATGTAGGGATTCGGTCGAAAATAATTGATTACTTTTATAATTATAAATTTATAATTATAAACTTTTAATAAAAATTTATTAATTGTTGGTTGTTTCTTTAAAAAATATGTTGCGAAGTACATTATTGTCTCCAGAAATTTCAGGTTAACTTTTCATTTAGTAAACATTCTCTTATTGAGCATTTTGTGTGGCTTTGACAAAAAAGAAGAAGAAGGTATGTGGGTTAGAGCGCAATAAAATGGCGGTACACATTAAATGTTGTGACGCGTATGCAAAGTGCAATAATATGCATGCGCTTTATGTCTTTATTTTGAGGAGCTTGCGGTGCAGTGCGCAAGGTTTTATGAAGGAAGTTATTGCTATTTTTCATAAATAATTTAGTTACTTATTTATTTATTGTCATCATCAACAAGTAGGTTAAAAATTAAATTCTTTCAAGGTTGAAAAGATTCAATATGACTAAAATCACATTAAAGGTATATTACATCCTGTAGGATGTTCCAAAACGTATACAAAGTACCTACCCACCTCATCCCAAAAGGAGCTCTATTATTTAGCAAGAGAAAAGTGTGTTTTGATCAGGTATAATTCGGAACAGATCGGGGAAGGAGATGAGGGAGACTTTTGCCCAGCAGTGGGACAGCATAGGTTAATAATAAAAAAGGTTTAAGTAATCACTGTTATGTTTTCAAGAATAGTTTAAAATTTAGTTCCTTATTAATTTTTGATCTTGTCTCGAATTCTTAGTACCCACGTATTTGGAAAAAGTTTAAACCAAGGTGCTAAAGTAGTTCTGTTAATTCTAGGGTAAATATACTTGGCATGTAAAAAATTACGATGCATTTATATTTTCCTCGTGTTGCAACACTCTCTTTATTTCTTTATTGAGCGTAGAACAATAGGCCACGATGGATTCACTCACAACTCAAACGGAAGAATGGGCCATAGGTGTTTTATTAGCCATCGACACGACCATTAGTTTCGTCATACTTGATAGGTTTCTTCAGATAGCGGTCTCCGTATTCATACATTATGAATATCATTGACGTTTTGGCTCAGTAACATTGAAGAAAACGCTCCTCCAATCACACCATTGCATCGCGCGTTGAAGGCATAAAAAGCTTTTGTATATTTTGCTAGAATGATAAACATTCTAAGTTTTACTAACATTATGATGCTAACGTGATACGTTGATCAATTGATCATAATAAACAGAAGTGGCAACTTTTGTTCTAGGACTTTTTTTTTACAAAACAATTAATTCATTTATTTACTGAAATCTAATACTGTTACTGTGACATAGTAATAAATTAGTATAGTAATATCTTATCGACTGTGCAAAGTTGAGTGAGAATATAGCATTGAAGCATAATTTATTTTTATAAGATACAGAAGTTAGTGTCCCACTCTAATTTCAAAAATTTTTAGGCAATGACAATGGACCTCAAAATAAGGAATTCAAAATGAAAAATGATGAATTCTATTAATTTCACGTAAGGCCTTCTCCACTTTCACCGCCTACGGCAGTACACAAGCTGAAATACCAAAAAACTATCCTTAGATATGCGCTTATATTTTATAATAGGTTTTTACCTTTTTATATTTTACATTTTTAAAAGTGTGTTGAAAAATAAAGCTTATTTTATTTTTTATTTATTTTTAAGGCCTTCTCCACTATGCATATGCTACGACCATTATATAGCGGCCGCCGTAGTTTCCGGTAGCTATGCGTAAGAGCTTACATAATTTACGTGCGGTATCCGTTCCATCTCGAATATTCAATTATGTTCAAATCTTGTTGTACTCACGGTCTTTTCAGAACATCGATCTGATAAATGAAAGCTTTTTCGTTGGTACCTTTGGCTAATATATAAAGTGGAATTTGGAGCCTACATATTGGTACGTATAACAAATTGTTTTATTATGTAGTACCTACCTGTTTTGCCTGAGTTTCGTGAGCGAGTAAATTTTATTTGAAATCTTCAGCCTCCTTTTGCACATAATATGAAGAATTGCGCAGATCGCTACTCCATCTAGTCGGAGGGCGTCCTACACTAGTTTGCCGAGACGCGGTCTCCATTCAAGAACTCGTTCACACCAATGGTTGTCGGCAGATATGGCCAGCTGGTAAAAGTTCGATGCGTCGAGCTGGAGATAGGGAGCAATGCAGATCATTGGGGAAGGCCCATGTCCAGCAGTGGACTGCTATAGGCTGATGATGATGATGAAATTCTGTTTTATCACATTGTTTTGTCTGCTATAAATGCATGTCGTTGTATATGTGATGTATTATTCACCAACTGCCCAAGCAAAATAGGTACTCAATTCAGCCGTATTTTAAAAGCTTTTATGTAACTTGCATTGTAACTATGTATGTTCGGGTTAAATCTTTTGCAACTCAATTTTGAAGATATATTCAGATATCTTCAACCAATTGAGCAGATTTTTTTAAACACGTGTAGTTTGGATGACAATGCATGGTATGCTGTGTGACGTCATTTTAAATTCCACATGACGGCAGAGCAACCAAGATAACTTGCATTTTAACTATGTATGTGCGGGTGAAATTTTGCAACTCAATTTTGAAACAGATATCTTCAACCAATTGAGCTGAAATTTTGTACACATCTTTAATAAGGACGACAACGCATGGTAAGCTTTGTGACGTTATTCACATGGCGGAGCACCCAAGATGGTGGACTAGTTATTTTTAATACACTCCTACTATATGGGTATTAAATAAAAGGGTTTAATTAGAATAATACGAAAAATAAAATGACTTAAATCTAAATCCAAGATGGCGGAGGGCTCAATATGGCTAGTTATTTTTTGTGTACTCTCATGATACGAGTATCAAATGAAAGGGTTTGGATGAGAAGAATATGAAAAAGAAAATAACTTCACTCTAAATTCATTATGGCGGACCGTCCAAGATGGAGAACTTGTTAATGTTTACACACTTTTATAATATGGGTATTTATACAATTGTAGGGTTTGCTGAGAAGAATACGAATAACCTAAGGTCTGCGTTCAACCCTTCGTCTCTTTATTGAAGAACTTACTAATTTAATACTATACTAAATTAACAGGCAAACGACCAGTCAACAATGACACAGTAATAACTATAAAATAAAAAATAAATTATTAATAAAAAAATACTTTTAAAAACAAGCTTTTACTTAAAGCTCTAAAAAAAGAGAAAAATAAACTTTAAATTAAATCAAACCTATCAGTTTATCACATTATACAATTTATACGATATTAATTAAAGCTTGGCGCGAGATTTACTTGTAATTTTGTAAGATTTACAGCCTCGATAAGCTGGTGTTGTTGTTGTTGTTTAACTATAATATATAATCCCTATGCAGCAGCTTCATTTAAAACTTGGGATAGTTATGGAAATGGATGTCACTATCGGTCTGTCTTTCTTACGGCCATAATTTAGATAAGATCTTATTTGTATGCTTGTTTTAAAATTGAGAATCAAGTGTACTGTAATGTTCCTAACTGTATGTAGGTAGGTAAATCTGTAATTGATGACTCGTAAACTCCTCCGAAACTCTTTGTCTACTTACTCTTCCTGGTTTATTTGCGGCCCATTAAAGAGGACTCAAACAAAAGCTTTAATACAATGCGATTGTATAAATACATTCAAATAAATCCTGTATTTACTTATGTGCATCCATCATCGCTGGCTGCTTTGTTCTGCTCACTCTAATCTTTGGTGACAAAGACAGAGGATATCGTTTGTTTGGTCTCAATCATGGGAAATTCGGGAAATGAATTTTATTGTAGGTACCAACCTAATGTAAGCATATACACTAAAGTATAGTAGATCCTTCACGATGATCTTTGATCCCCGACATTGAATAGATTTCCAGACAGATTTTCCTAATAAAAACTGGAACAAGAACTGATTTCCGAAATTGATAACCGATCAAGCGTGAATTGGGAACGCATTTACAAGGGTTCCGCACTATCGTACAAAATATAACACTCTTTACTTTTTAAATACTTTTTATTATTTGTTGTAATTATAATATTGTAGAGCAATACATTCTGAAAATTTCAACTCTATCTACGTATTACGGTTCATAAGAAAATTGGGATGTAATTGGGATAGGAATTTATTGTTATTTTTGGAAATACCTAGCAGCCTAATAATTCAAACTGCAGTGTTTAAGAAAAACACATCCATTATGTAAAATTAATAATTAAAAAGATCATCATCATGGAATTAGCTTGAATAATTCTTATTTACCCCAGAACACAAATACAACATTACAAACACCCCAGAACGAAAAGTAGCCCAATTTCACAACATTCATTAACTTACTCTGTAATCTCTTTCATGATCTAAATCCGTATGTAAACTAACCTTATTTATGCCGATGCCCCATATAGCCCTTTGCATATACGAAGACAATTCTGAACTTATTTCCTTATAATTAGAATGAGATCTAAGGACCCTTTCATCCGTTGCTTAGGACAAAGACGTCTCGAAACTCATATTTACCATGCAAACTACTGAAACAAATGAAATCGTCGACCTCATCCTTGGCCTATGCAAGCCTTGAGGTCAAGAGCTGGCCCATTATAAATAATTTAAAAAAAAATACAAAGGATTTTAATTAATAAATTGATTTAGGTATATGATGATGACGGTAACGATGATGAATTGATATTGATAAAATTAGAAGGTTGTGGGTTCGATTCCCGCCGCGAGAGAAATGTTTGTATGATTTGCAAATATTTGTCTCGGGTCTAAGTGTGTGTTTTCTATGATTAATATTTAACCTATTTACAAAAAGTAGTAGATATACTTGACTGATAATTCATGTAGGTCTCTTATTAAATAATCATCATCATCAGCCTATAGCAGTCCACTGCAGGACATAGGCCTCCCCTAATGAGCGTCATTGCGCCCTATTCTGCCTAAATAATGCTTTATTAAATAATGCCCCATAATTATTTATAATTCAATTAATTTTCAAGTGATTATCAGTTTGAAGTCGTATATTATTCCGAAAAGGGGTAATTTGGTCCATGGTTGTCAACAAGTTTTGATAAGTTTTCCAAAAGGTTACCAAAATCAGCTGAAGCTAAGCTTGAATCTAAAGCTGCCTTACATTCATATTTTACATTGAGTAAAATTAGTTTGATATTTACAAGAGTTTTTCTTCAATGAAAAACTACAAAATTCGAAAAGTCCTTGAACAAATTATGTTGTTGACCTTCGAGAATAGATATAGGGATATTGATATTCATAGAACTGCCACTTTCCGGGCTAACATATGAATTTAAACTCGCCTTGTATAATATTATATGGTACTAACCAGAATTGAATCTAAGTAGATTAAATTATGAAATTGAAGATATGGGGTTTATTGCTTAATAGAAGTTCCAGAACTTTGGTATGTTCTCTGAAATCATAAAGTTTAGGATTGAGCATAAAACCGTTTCATCTCACTTTTGGCCGTAAAATGAAATCGGATTAGTTTAAAGGTTAAATGTGTACTGTATTGACGTCCTGCTTGTTTTATTATCTGAGTATATTTTTTTTTACCATGTTACAAATATTTGCCCAGCTGTGAGACGATTAAATAAAAAAGTGAGAAACGCAGAAAAGGAACCTGGCTCAAATGGGCCATGTTAGCCGGGTGCCTGTGGACAGATGGGCGAATACTTATAACATCCTTTCATCCATTGTCGCGGTCGACCAGGAAGGAATGCGATGGCGGGATGACCTCGAAATCTTCGAAAGAGGATGAAGGGAAACCTCGAAGGATGGTTGGCGGAATTTGGAGGAGACATTTGCCCAGCAGTCGGATGATGCAGGTTGATAAAAAAAGTTAGAAAGGATGCACCAATAATACAAGTACCTATCTGAACAACTACGGTAACAGAAAATTAATCTACTAATCATAAAAAAATATTGTAAGATAGAATAATTTTATAACTATAGGCAACATAATTTTTTCTACATTTTCTGAACAACTATGCGCAAATGGCTCTTATCCATAAGATAATTATTATAAGTACGGTCTAAAGTCAGCAACAGATTAACACTCGATTTTTCAAACTGCGATATTTCTGTAGCAATCAAACTTTTGAGTAAACATTCACGCCCAATTTAATTATTTGCTTTAAATTATTGTCGATTAATGCATAAATTTCTTGAATTAAGGCGCATTTTAAAATAATCACGAATTCTGAAACATATTTTGATAATCGACTTTTGTCACTGACAGTACCTAGTTGTTGTAGTTAGTCAACGTTCAGAAAAATGTTCTTGTTCTTAGAATTTATGACCAATAAATTAATCGTCGACTTTTCGTTTTTCTACATTCAAATGTTGGCCACATGAAGTGACATTACAATAAGTTTCCGAGAACGAGGTGTAACGCACCGTGTCTTGGGAATTGAGACGTGGAAGACGGAGAACCACCGCTTTCATCTCAAGAAATGTCTTACAGCCACTCACCGAAAAACTCGATCGGTAGGCTATGAGAGTTTTCAAGAATTCTAAAAAAATAACGAATGTTTCCTGTGTAGGTATTCAACCCTTATAATAATAACCAGAAGTAACTGATTGTAAATAACTGGAATTCATTCAAAGACTAGTTAGGAGACATTGAGTATGTTTTCTCTGAGTTCTCTAAGTTTCTCTTAATCTAAACTAGGCTAGATGATGCTGTGTGATAAACTGATAATGTCTTAAGTAATTTATTTATTTACAAAAGTTTAGTTAGTTATTAGTTTTACTCATTCAAAATGGTATGAAAAATATTGGATCATGTAACTAGCACATTATTTCCTTGCCCCATCTACGCTTTTCCCTCAAAATTGTATATTTTTCCGTTTTCCAGTGAAAAATGAACGCGACGTCCTTGATTCATCGTGTGATACTTATTTGCAACGTTAAATAATATGGGACGACTCGAAATCGCAACATTTGAGATTCCAAGAAAATATCTTAGTTACGTGTAATGTCTAAGCTCCAATTAGCGGTTAAAGACACCGCACTATAATTAAAACTAGTATAAAATAAACAGTGTTTATTTTGGATGAGCGAATAGTGCGATTATTTATAGCTGGTGTTGCAAAATACATGGCCGAGTTATGTCAGAAGCGCGTGTTAGAGCATGTTACTTGAAATTGGAACTGTCATCGGAACGAAGCACACGCATGCTATTTTACATTTGGAAAATGCAAGCTTCCTGCATCCAATTCAAATTCAGAACACAAATTGATTAAAAACTGCTGATGTTTTATTGAATATGCTTCGAAATTCAAAACCTAGAGTGACTTGAAATCCCTGCAGAGATTGGTTTTCCCGCGAAGCTTTTCGTAAAACAAACTACCGAAATGTATGTCTTCTGTAGTTTTCATATTGACTATGTATTTATAGAAATAAAACACAATATGCCACGGCAGTGACAAACGTCGACCGCGAATATCAGAAATTTCACGGTAAATTAATTTCCACCTGGTTTTGTGGGTGGGGCGCCGATACCAGTCAGTCTATTTTTGGCTGAAACTCGTAGTCGTAGCCTGGTGAGTTTTGTTACATGCAAAAGTGCCTAATCCACTAAACTCTAACAAATTTAAGTTTTTATTATTTTTTATTGCCTACACCAGCTAGACAATGGATGATGAATGAGCACTTTGTTAAAAAAAATGATTTAAAAACGTTATTATCATGTACTACCAGTGGTAACTACTTAATTCGCAATTACTTACCAAATCAAAATGTAGGTAAGTAATGTCTAATTACTTAATTTGTTTCAAACCATACATTTTTAACAGGGAATTTTACAGAGAGAGGCTTTTTGTTCCTAGTACTACAGAATTGAGGCGGGGTGGCTGGCAACAGGACGCACCATATCCACGATGACATAATAAAACAGATTGGCACCGGGCTTCGTAGGGCATTACCATTTCTATAGTTACAGTTAGAATTGGTAAGAAGTATATTTTATTTACGTAAATAAGAATGATATTTCTGAGGAAACGGAACTACTTTTGGTAAAATGTGTCTTTTGGTAGATTGTAGAGAAGTCAATACTCATTACCTTCTATTCTTCTATTAATAATTCCTTGCACAGGGCCCAATACTTATCGAAACTCTTATGTCAAAATTAAGGCCGATTCCTATAATATACCCTGACCGATGACGCTTCGTTTTCCTTTGAAAAACTGTAAAATTTTTGACGCCTCATTGTAAATTTGACAGTTTTTCAAGGGAAAACGAAGCGTCATCGGTACCCGTAGGTATATTATAGTATTCTATGGTAAATAGGTCTGCATAGGTCCAGATAAAGTTATTCTTGTGAGTATCAAAATAGCGAATCTACTCAACGACGTAAGCTCCGCCATATTCTAGATTTAGTTTCAAAGAGAATTAGGTCTACAAGATTAGATTTAATTATTGTTGTACCTACTAAAATTAATTAAATGATAATGTGTATGATATATGCGGCCGGTTCTGTGAACACGGGATATTAAATTTTACTTTAGACGTAATCGTAAAGAGAATGATAAAGTACCCTCTTTATTGGTATGATACATGTGCATATTATATTTTGAGAAAATCCAAGCTCAATTTAATTGGCTTATATAACTTACGATAATGTCAATAAAAATGCACGCTCTAAAAATGTTCCTGAAATATTGCTACAATTTCTTTCTTGACTTAATATTGGATTCAAATATAAAACCTTTGTACCTTAGAATTGGATTTAAGTTGAAGCATTCAGATACGTTATTGTCAATAAAAAAGGCCATCAGACATTCAGACGCTCTAAAATGGTCCTGAAATGGTAGTTAGCTGCAATTTAATTAGATATACCTATCTACCGCAAAAACACACGATTTTATTATTATATTCACGGAGACCAAAACTATCTTAAGCGTACGTAGACGCCTTATTGATATGCATTAGATATCACTGAGGATACAAGTCCAGAATTTTTAAGAATTGGATTCGAGTCTAAGCCTATACTTCTTACTTACTTCAATACTTGGCGAGTTTTTGTCAGTTTTGAATATCTATTCAGTTCAGATTGAATTGGAATGGCTTGATCATCCTAATCCTAACCTAACTAAAGCGAAAGTGAGTTCGTTACTCTTTAACTACTCAATTGCGTGGGCGGTAGCTTATTCATAAATACGAGCCTAAGAGCCGCTTTCAGCTCTACCTACACTTTGTTGGTAACCTAGGATAGCATTTTGTATTATACATTATACACTAACACGTTGACTGCAAGTCTTGGAGCTGGTCCTGCGGCAGGTGCGCCCCCAGTGTGTTTTCAGCTGCACTCAAAGCGTTGAAAAGTTTATTTATCTATGCGCAATTTATTAGAATTTTCACTCCATGCGTTAATTTACTTTACTTTTAAGCTATTGCATAGCTTCTTTCGAGGGCCTTGAGCGCGGGGACCGAATCCAGAAATTCCGTAACGAAAAAAAACCTCACGCTCCCCACTCCGATTTACTTAATTTTATAATCTGTTGCTTGGAAATAGAGTTCATATTCAAACTTTTGTATTCTATTAGTTCTTCGTCACAACGTCGCAGCGCTAGTGTTCAACACAGTAAAGATAGCTACATGTCCATGATTGGCCTCTGACACGAAATGACGTCTGACGTTTTTCACCTGAATCTAATTTCAGTTTTGTTTTGAAATTTGTTTTCTTATCGGTCACCACGCTCAAAATGTGTAACTTTAATTAATATCAAAGAAAAAGAAATACTTCATAAATAAAATAATGCATAAGTTGATACAAAATGCTATGCAATAGCTTTACCGCGGCAGTCCCCGAGTGCCACACGTCTTTTTAGTTCATAAACGCGAAAAGTTAAACAAAACAGTGAATCAGGTCACTGTTTATATGTTTTTAACGGTTTAGTATTTTTGTGGAGACTCCTCGACTTACAGACGGACTGTTCCGTATACCGAATTACGTGGATTACGTGTTAATTCTACTTTTCTGGTTTATTGTCTATTGTTCTGGCGTTAATGTTGGAAAAGTATTGTCTGACACATTTTTTTTATAGTCCACCAATTTAATTCCGCTGTACTAAAAGATCGTGGGCAGCACCTGGCTCAGACTAGCGTAAGACCGAGGCGAGTGGCAAAGCTATACCCGAGATACAAGAGCTATACCCAGCAGGCTACTGATGATGATGATCATGAACTAAATGGAAGTGCTGTAGTCATCACTCCTGATACTTATGCCGCCGAAATCAAAGAAAATTGCAATATTTTGGATAAACAAAAATTCGCAAGTCAAAGATAATTATTTTAGGCTTCCAAGAGAAACATTTGCAACGAAGATTGTAAGCTTTTACCGCAGTCGTAAAGATTTCCTTGCACATTTGACCTGGTTACTGTATTTTTTGAAAACATCAAAGCTGATGTAACAATTTCGCCTAATTTACACGAAGTTTATGAAATCTTTATATTCATTTCAAAATTATGATGAAAACAAACATTACTTACATAATGTTTTTCAAAATAACGACGATGCTTTGTGTGAATTTTTGAGACGGACAATCTGTTGAATCAAATTTGGACCTATTGTATTTAGAGAACTTATGGAATGGAGAATGTGGAGTAAGGACGCCCTTTGGAATGACGATCTGCGAAAGGCTGATAGAAGCGGGTCATTCCCATTACCCCCACCAGGTCTGGCCCACCGGTGGGGATTATGAGACAGCAGAAAAAAATCGACTCATAATGTCCACCGCGCAATCGTCGTCGTCGTGGGAGGGGTAGGACGCACACTTACCTTTGTAGTGCGTGGTGGTGGTGCCGTGCGCGTGCTGTCGGAGGAAGCACACTTACCGTTGGTAGAGCGTGGGGATTGTGAGCCTTATTTGTTTTTGTCAGTGTCATAATCCCCACCGATCGGTGGGCCAGAGTTGGTGCCCACCATGTTTTTGCATTGTTATCCTCAGGGATTATGATTTTGTTACACAGTATATTCATTTTTTTTCCAATTAATCCTATTTTCTAGACTCCTCTTATAAACTCATATTGTTCAAAGTTCGATCAAATTTATTTCTTACGAAGTGTTAGCGTAGCAGACCGCCAGGTGGGGATTACTGGACTGACCCTATAGAAACTGGATGTTCGAGCTAAGGACAGTGCGCAATGACGCTCATTAGGGGAGGCCTACGTTCAGCAGTGGACTGTTATAGGCTGATGATAATGTGGATAAAAATAATAAACAGTGAGACTGGGAAAGTCAAACGTAACAATACGGAATTTAAATTAAATATTGGTAATACCATCATCAATAAAGATGGTGATGTTGCCAAAGCATTCGAATAATATTTTACAGACATTCCAGTCTCTACCACAAGATCTTTAAACTCTTCTCCTACGATTGCGGATTCATTACTGAATGAAAATGTACCAAAATGCGAAATACCGTTTTATTTCAAATATGTCGTCATCATGTAGCCCCAACTAAGAGCTTGTGTTATGGTAAGCACATGATTGATATAGTACATATATTTTATTTTTTTGATACATAAAAAACACCCAGACCCGATACAAATATCTGCAGACATTGAACATTTTTCAATCGAACCCGCAACCTACTGCTTCCCAGGCGGACCTTCGCCCACTGCGCCACAGAGGTCGTGTATACTAATACAAGGTACTTATTCGATACTGCAATGTGGAAGTGGCAATCCACTTGCACTTGTATCAATGTGCATAGTTTTTAGTTGAGATAAGAAACAGAAATACGCGATTCTGTACTAATTTGGACAATGGAATTTAGGAACGTGATAGGAATTTTGATGATCAATATTTTATAGGCAGATACCTACAGTAGGCAAGAGATGATAGTTATCAAGCCAATCGCATATTTAGCTCAAGAACCTTGAAAGCTCGATTTGACAGTCAATAGATTCCTGCCGACCACGCGATTTGGAAGCTAATTAATATGTTTATTGCTCAATAACTTGTGATCAATGTTATTCATGATAATGATAAGCAAAAATACTTGGAAGTCAATTAAGATCTTATAAGTTCTGAGTTATTGATAAAGGTTGTGTGGGCCCAGTGAATACTAGAGAGATATATTTGTAGCAGATAGCTTTTTGTACTTATGTACTTACATATAAGTTTCTTGCTCGTTAATGTCATGTTGTAGTTCTCAAAGGCTTTCGGTTACTTACTTAGGTTATAATGATTACTTAACTGAAATTTATATACTTTCACTATGTTAACTGCCATAGTTTGGAACTCACTGCCGGCCTCTACCTTTCCTTATACTGGGATTCTATAAGTCAAGTAAAGGAATTTTCTGGACCTTCGTGCTCCACCATAGCCGTTAGCCTATGAGCCTTATAAATAAACTTACCTTAAAATCAGGTAAGTTTATGGTCAAGTGAAGGTCCAAAAATTAAAAAAAAAACCGGTCAAGTACGAGTCGGACTTACACATGAAAGGTACCCTCGTAAAAGCTATAACACCATATATTTGTACTTTTTAAATGCTTTATTATTTTTTGTTATAGCGGCAATACAAATACACATTCTGTGAAAACTCATAAAACTTTCTATCTACGAGTATAGTTCATGAGCCCGCTTACGGACGAATGGAATGACAGAGGCTTTGTGATAGGGTCCCGTTAGGAACCCTTCGGAAATCAAACTCTATAATGAAAAAAAAACACCATTGTTAGATAGACTAAGTAATGTTTTTAGACAGTAAACCTTTGTAGTCGCAAGTTGAGCATAGAATATGAGAGATATAACTGAGAATTAAGATTGAATCTTATTTATTTATATATTTTATGCTGATTGAAGCGAATCCCTTGTATGGAGTTCAAAGACCCGGCCAATTATGATTCAAGATTAGAATACTGAAACCGCAAATAATTTAGGACAGCTTCCAGGATGTTTTCATTTCAACTTGCCTTTTTTTGTTTTCCAAAGAAAGAAAATGGGGCAAGCTTTGTTGTCAATCTTCGGAGGAAAAATTGGTCATGAGTCAGATGAAAAAAAGCGTTTTTTGTAACAGTATCAGACAAAATATTCATAGGGGCTCGTCACCCCTCAGGCGTCTTATGTTAAGTTTGTCGAGCCGCGGTCTCCCTCAAGAACTTGTTTACCCAAACGGTTGTCGATTCTTTGGCAGATATGGCCCACTGCCATTTCTGGCCAATTTGTTCAGACATAAAGCCGTTACCGATGCCATACTATGAGCTGCGTCCGTCATCCAAACGTTTGTGACGGTGTGTCCGCGGGGCGGTCTCCGAGAGTCAGCAATCGGATGAAGTCATCCGCGGTGGCTATCCCATTAGAATTTTGAAATCTTTCATCGATTAATATACAAATACAAATCGTTTATTCAACAAAAGTTATAAGAACATTATCAGTAAAGCGCTGTCTCCTGCGTTAGTTTAACACTGTGTTGCAGGATTGCAGTAACACGCCCTAGAGTTGGGCGTGTTACTGCAATCCTCATTATGACATGCTCATTATGACAGGACAGATAATACAGAAAATCTTCCTTCAAAAATAACAGGTTTGGCAAGTAAGCCATTTAACTATTCGATAGTTGTATACTAGGCCTTAAGAAATAAGGTTTCTTTAACACACAACAAGCATTCACCTAGTGAATACCCGGCTTTATATGAACAATGCACTCGGGAAATGGAACACGTGCCTTTTCATTTTCCGTTTTTCTTTTCCCGTTTAGTCACGCTGTCAAAATTTACGCGACGTTAAACACTGACATTTATTTAGGGAAACATAAGTGCTTCTCAGACACTTCTAAATAAAAAGTTTATCAGACGTTTGATAGATTTATTTATCGTAAACTGTTTAATAATAAAGCAAAATAGTGTAAGTGGATGTAAAGAGCATGTTTCTTCTAGTGTCTCGTGTTTAATGCGTTACATGATGCGTCACAAAATAAACTTAATTTTAGAGTGAACATAGATTTTTTAATTTTAGGTTGAGGTAAAATAAATACCTACTTCCTTCATTCTTTGTTTGAGCTAGTGACCAACTCTGGTGTCGGAGTTTTTAGGTTGCCTGGAGATGGCTTTCCAGATGGCTTAACGACTGAAATGGCCGGAATCTATATTTTATCATGTCTTCTAAAGCAGGGAAGCGCTCAGATCTAAATGACACTAAACGGTCACCCATCAAGTACCTAGTGACCGGGTGCAGTGTTACTTAACCAAGATGGTCTGCTAAGAACACCAGCAGCCACGCCACGAGCACTTCCTTAAAAATAAATAATAACCCACCAGTTACCTAACTGTTGGGTTCTTATTTATTTGTAAGGAAGGAAGATTATTTATTAATTTCTACCTACCTAAGCTACCTAGCTTAGGTACCCTACCTGAGAAATAAACTGAAGATGTTATTTGGAGAAAGAGGTATTGTTTCAAAATGTTTCATAATAATTGAGGTACTTTAGCTACCTTCCAATATGTCACGAGTGGAGTGGGCAAACGGTAAAAACGGCAATTGAGCGGAGGAGGGGTTGGGGGATCACCTCCTAGGGGTATGACGTAGGTTCCGTTATAATCATATTTCAACGATAAACCCGCACGGTAATCAACTTGTCGTCGGCAACGATGTATAAAATCAAATATTAAGTAAATGAAGAAGTTATTTTTAGACATTAATATTAATTAGGTAATTGAATCACAGATGTTAATACAGTCAATAAATAGATTTTATATTTTAAGATGGTTGATTAAAAGGTTAGAAGATCCTAAAATGTACTTGGAGAAAAATATATTGATTAAGGTGTTGTTGAAAATTACAGGCACTTGAGGCCTAACATCTCTCAAGTTGATGGACGCAAGACGGAGCATTGGAGGGCATTATATGAATCTAGACTTATTTAACACCTCCTCTCGATTGATATTTAGCGATCGTCTGCTACAGTCTTTTGAATTCCAGTCCATCCAAACCGCCTATTGTACTTTTATTATATTTACTTTCTATTTTGTTCTAATTATTACGTTAATAAATATGTTTAAATTGATGTGAGTACAATAAATAATTTTCTATCTATCTTTTGTTTATAGCTAGAATGTCGTGTTTATTGTCTGTCTACTTTATATCGCTGATACTTACCGTTTTTCAACAAAAAATACAATAAAGTATTCCTAACGTCAAAAACTACAGAGGGATATGACGGTTTGTTATGGGCCAAATATATAACACGAATACTTGAAACATTCGTAATTGCCCTTCAGGTGATGGTTACCACTTGACATCAGAGGCTCCATGTAAGAAGACGAGAAGACTAGCGAACAAATTTTGGCCAATTAAAAAGTGTGGATTCAAAATAACGTTTTCTCTTCTCTTGCTCAAAAAGTGTATCATAATAGTGTAGATTAGCGGGCCTAAAACTCGAGTTTAATACCTCGGGCTAAAAAGTATTTTTTCTTTTTATTTTTTGTCTAAAATCATCAGCCCGTACAAAGCATTCGTTCTCTTACATAAAAACTCGACTTCTTGGTGCTCCGTCAATATTTTTTTTTTAAAATAGAACCGTCTTAGTGATGTTTTATGAAGGTTGATTAATTTTTAATAACATTTCTGAAAATTGTCTAATTTTCAATTGTTTTATTTTCTCGCAATCGAAGTGAAAAGTAGAGTGTTTTACTCGGGCCAAAACCACCCATTATAACTCGGTCTTGTCATCCTCCCTCGCTACGCTTGGGAGTATAACAACCTCGTATATAATGGGATGGTTTAGTCCCTTGTAAAACAATCTACTATTTGCCATTAGCCAAAATTTTTCGTATCGCTTACGATACTTCAGATTGATATATAGATCGCCCAATGGGTGGGCCATTTTTTATTCCATTTAAAAAAAAATGTTGTTATGTGTCACACGTAAGTGAAAATCAGTAGTTATGCGCTCAAATAAAATCTTTACGTAAACCGTTCATCAACTTAAAGTGATACCTACTAGGCACCTACCTACCTAGGCGTGCTAAATATAGCCTGAAACTATAAAGCATTGGCTGGAATCAAAACAGTATCGCGTGCTGAGCTGAGTGCTTAATCTATTACAGAAGTGTTGTTATTCATTAAATTATTTTTGATTGTTATTGGGAGTGAGATTAGCATTTTTAGTGAAAGTATAATTTAGTAAACATTCGACACAAGTAATGTCCTAGGGGACAGATAGGAATAATTCAATTAAAATGATTGAATTGAAACACATGAAATACATATGAGTGATAATATGATAATTGAAAAGCTCTGATTTAAACTTTTCTTATCAGAAGTAAATTTTGTGCATCGAAGTAACCATCGACCTTCGCGAAATCTGTCTAGATTGATACTATAACGTAGTTAGGTACTATTTTATCGAAGGTGTAAACACGGTGTGTGGAGGAAAAAGTGACTAACGAACTAGTGGAGAGCAAAAAGCAGAGGAAATTGGAAATAGAGAAAAGAAACAAAGATTACGTGACGAATGTCAAATCATCTATTATTACAAATTGGTTTTACCAACCTAATTTACCGAAATATTTTTGAAACACATTCTTCCTAGAAACTTCGTCTGGACTGTAGTAAACATTAAACAGTTTGTTTGCGCACTCCAGCGATACCAACAAGACAATAGCGAGAAATAATCTAGTTTGTGGCGAGTGGTGGCGAGCGTCATCCACGCCCGTGACGTCAGCACCCCCATTGTGAACTATCAGAGCCTTTTGTTAGTGTACATGACAACATTTTTGGGCTGAGTTATAGTAATCAAAGGTCACTTAATCTAGAGGCTTATTCGTACAATGAATACATTCTATAATTTTCATCCCATTCTATGAATTGGGGTCACGGCAGTAGAAAAATAGCGACAATCATAATGTTAATACGCTAGAAATAAAAATAAACTCTCTGTTATTAGTGTCCATAAAGATAGTCAATCTTTTAGAGGGCAATGTGTAGATATGCTTTTAATAAAATCCCAAATGACGTGTTATGTTTATCTGTAAATAAATTAGCATTTATTTAGCATATTGTAAAGACAAAAAGCTTGGAATGAAACCATTGATATATATTGTTACTATCGAATGAAACTATATTTTGTATCTTGGTTGAACGAAGACAACATGGCAGCCAAGTAACATTGTAACAACGAGGTACCATACTACCGACCGATTTTAGCTGTAGTGAGCGTCGTCATATGCCTTCAAATCATTTTAGGAATTATTGATATCATCATTATGATTTGTTTTATGATGATTGATTGAGCATATGGTAACTTGGACGGACCAACATACATAGATTACGTAGTGTCGGTCCGGGCTACACCCCACTGGGTCTTCCATTAATAGTATTACGAAATTGATAACCAAGGGCGAAAAACACAGGGAACGAGATAATATAGATATCTAACATCGTTTACAAACTTATTAAACTTTATTACTTCGTACTTCGAAACTTTCTGACATAATAACGATATGATCCAGTTATGATTGAGTTGTCCGAAACTTTTAGGTAATATCGAAAATAGAACCGATATTATCCTATATCGTGATAAGAATGATGTTACTTTAGTAAAGATATTTCATAGATATTCAAAGCTATACAAGCTTCCGTTAGGTAGCGATTCTTGCGAAATCACAGTTTTGTGGCAAACCGCAAACTAATAACAAATATGGGTCAGTCGTATCATTTTCGCGTAAAACAAAAGCATAGCGCAGTTACAATCTAATTCTAGACAATGCATGTATTTTTAGAAGTAGCTATCAACAGACCAGCTCCTTGCAATGCAGAAAATGAATTCCATGATGTGACGTTGTGCTCATTATTTTATAAGAATACTTACTTAATGTTTTTTAAGAATTAGCCACAAGTAGTTGCAGAACATATCCATTTGTACTCTTTATACCAAGAATAGATAGAAAATATTTGAGGTTGGATAAAGCAAAATAATGTTGAAAAGAGCCCAATACCAACAGACAACTTTACAGTATAAATCGATGATTTTTCAGATCCATACCCTCTTTGAAGCTTGGTTCAGCTATTGACCTTTACAGGTTGGTAATGATGATAATTACTGTTCGGAAAAGGACATTTACTAACCTAAAAGCAAACACGAAATGGCTTCGTTTGGGTATGGTTGCGTAATTGGGTAACCAGAAATCGATTTGTTTGTGTTCAACCCTTCAAACGACCGACCCTAAATGGCTAGTAATCATTGGGGTGGCAGGAAATGTAGGGCTGATGGAAAAACACGCCAACATAGGCTTCATAGCTGTCATGGAAATAAGGTGACACGAAAAGGTTTGTTGGTGGTTTTTTTTGAGAAATTATGACCAATTGGGAGCAGGGCTGGACATGAAAATGGTAGGGGGTAAACTACCGTCGACAAATACATATATTAGTAGATTTCACCATTTGTTAAGTATGAGTTAGAGACTAAAATGACTGAAATCGATCGCAACAAAGTTTGCTAATAAGCCAACAGAATTTCAGGCGATGTATATAATAAGATAAATACCAAGTAAAATAAGTCAGATATTGCATTAACATGACACGATTCCAGATTGAAACAGGAAGACTCACAGATTTCAAAGAAAAACTACCCACCGAATGATCCCAATCTAGTTAAGAAATAAAAAATGTCTACTGTCATTTATTAGATAACAGTATTAATCGTTCCAGAAATTGAATAATACAAGGTATTTGGGATAAATGCCTCGTAAATGGATTGTTGACAGAAATGTGCCGTGTTCAAGTCGAGGAGAGGAAGAGCACCGATGGAATGCGACCCAGATGTGGTTCGATGGTCGGGGCTTCAAAATACTTGTAGGACATTACTAATTTTGTTATTTCATTTGTTGTTATAACTTGCATTCAGGTGGACAAAAAATAAACGATATTGTGGAATATGGAAAATGTAAAGGACGCCCTTTGAAATTAGCGTCAGTTAAAAACAATAGTTAGTGTTTTTAGGGCTGTGAGATTTGACTATAAGAAGAAATTTCGTAGAAAAAAGGCCAATTTCATTTCCGATCAGTTAGACCAGATCTACTTAAGTGTAACCCTGTGAAATTAAACTTCTAATGAAAAACCACTGATCTAAATCACCTAAACCGACACGACCAACAATAATTTCCCGCATTTTCCAAAGCAATCCTTACAATAAAAATACGCGTATTCGTTCGTAAAGATTTGTTTAGGTTAAAGAAATCGTTGAATAACTCCCTAGGAATGTGGACCACTTTTTCTAATTGTCATAATAGGTCATTCGGACTGTTATTCGTAATTGGGGCGTGCAACCAGGAACAGATGCTTGTGTCGCTCTTCGTTACGTATCAATTACGTAAAGGGTATTTCTATGTGGCTTATTTTTATTGACATTACGCTCCAGTTCACGGTTTTGTCATAAAATATGTTAGAAATTGGAAATATTGGACCTTCGAAACAGCTGTTTGGGAGCTGAAGTGATTTCTGAGCGATTGTTTTTTATTTGTTGTGGATAATTGTTGTGTGGCCGTCTTAAATAAATACTTGTACTATTTTCTCCTTGCAAATGTTTGTTGGTTATCTTTTTTGTTGGTTATTTTTTTCTTCTTGTTTTGAGTTTCCTGTTTTGTGTATATGGAATCTGCTACTTTTCACAAGAATGTTGTTAGTATTTGGCTCTGCCAAACACTCAGTGTTTAAATTGAGTGATTTTCGAATTATGCTTTATCATTGTTATGTGCTACACAAACTAAGTTGTTTTAAAATATTTTTTGTTGAATGATGCATGGTGATAGAGTACGCGTTGTTTATTTGTTATTTTTGTATAGAGAGTATCGCTTAAAATACTGGGTTTATAATTTGCCATTATTATCTGCTGGAAAAAGTTCAAAAGACTGCTTTCTCACAAAACCAAAACAAGAAAGGTCTTATTAAGCTTGTTCATTTACAGACTTTTCAAGACGCCTATCTTATTTTATCTACGAGTTCTTGAAACGAATTGTGACCTCCAAAGGCCCAAGCGTCACTGTTATCAGAAGTCTAAGAAATAATCTGTAAGCTGGATACACACACCACTCAGAGCTTTTGATTAGGTTACCCGATAATAACCACATTTTATTATTCCTTGAAATCATTCAGCAGAACTTAATCGTTCAAGTGTTTATTGCTAAACCGCTAGTAAGCCCAGATTTAAACAGATACAGAGTTCCGAGTAAAATATCAGCGATAGATCAAAATTATCATGTCAGGAGCGGAGTTTAGCTTTAGGGTTGTGGCAATCCCTTAGAAATAATTACGTATCTTCTTTTTCTTCTTCGTATGAGCTAGTGACCAACTCTGGTGTCGGAGTTTTTAGGCCGCCCGAAAGGCCTCCGACATGGCTTAACGACTGAAAAGCCGGGACCAACATCTTAACGTGCCTTCCGAAGCACGGAAGCGCTCAAATCTAAATGTCACTAAACGGTCACCCATCCAAGTAATGACCGCGCGGAGTGTTGCTTAACCAAGGTGATCTGCTATGAACACCGAGGTTAACCACGCCACGAGCGCTTCCAATTACGTATGACTAGTACACTACCCAAACCAACATACATTATGATTATAGTTCCAGTGGTAAAAAGTGAATCAGGGTGCCTAGTGCGAGTTTTTTACCAGCTCGATCGCGTTTGCGTTTACGCAAATTTATATGGAGCTTGTAATCGAGATTGTAAAAAACCTCGCACTAGGCACCCAGTTCTTGAGAATTTTGTCCGAAATTGTCATAGTTAAGTTCCTGAGTGTATGGAAACAATTGGAGTTACCTGACACCTACAACAAATTTAAGCATTTGTGGTTTCGGGTATAAAATCATTTGAACCTAGGTTTTAATGTTTATATATACCATCTTAGAGTTTTTTGTCAGTAACGCCAGCATAACAAATCTTTATATATGTAATGTTATTTTACATAGCTACTATTGAAAGGTTTTCTTAACGATCAATCTTTCTTAATTGAGGGTCTCAGAAATAGAAAGCTAAAACCTACGATAGCTTAGGACAAAAATAGCCTAAAATACCAAGGAATTACACAATATATCACCGAATGTGGGGCAGCCACGATAAATTGATTCAGGATTGACCGATCTCTCACACACGTAATAGTTTCTGGGTCAATCCAGAGATTAGTGATCCAAATAGTTGTTTGTTTTGCTACAGCGTTGCCGTCGACAGCCAATTAATAAACAGGGGGAAACATGGTTTTTTCTTGTTTAAGAATCCAAGCGGATCGACAAAACCGTCAAGGCCAGGCTGTTCATCAACGGCCAGTTTGTCAAGCAGATAAACTACATAGAAGAAGTAGCCATTTGACATTGTAATACCATGGTTCAGAGCAATATTTCACTCAGAACCTTGTACTAATAACTTCTAGGCTGAAATTGGGACACATTTTATTGGTTCCATTATTGGGTTCCATGCTCAATTTTGTGTTTGTACCGTCAGAATTTTAACAGATAGATGTTTACGATAGCATAGCAATTCTAAGTCTACACTTTACCTGACACATCAAACATATACCAAAAGCTTCCTGAACTATCAACAAGCATTCTCTAATTACTCTGTTCTATTCCTGTATTGTTTGTTGGAACGACATGTATTGTTACCGGGTTCGTTACTTCGGCATTGGCATTCACGTGTTAGTTATACAATGTTTTGCTTCAGGAACCAGTTAGGTAATGTTATTCAACAGAAGCTTGTAGTATCGATTCAATTTAGAACAAGGGTAATGTAATTAATTATTAAACAGTCCAATCAAAAACACTACTTTTAAAAACTTGTATGAAGAGTGCTTTCTATGAACGATTTGACGCTTGAAAGCTAGGAGTACGGTACCTAACTTACTGCGTTCAACATAATATTTTCAGTTCAGTATCCTTGTATAATTATAATTAAATTACTAAATAATATCTGTTTTGTATTTTGTAAAAATTGTTTTTTGTAATGTCATAAAAATAAATTATATATAAATCTATGGTGGATTTACATTTAACATTTTATACCTACTTTCTTTTTCTATATAAATAAAGTTTAAAAACAGGAAAGTATACGATAGAGCTTAACCTTTGTATTGAGATAAAGAAGATTGTAAAGACTCTATCAGCCACAGTAATTCCTTTTGCATTATTTTCAAAGACTTTTTCGGTGCTTTCTGGTTGGCTACCGGCGCCTGCGGCTCTGTCCTCCCTCCGTACAAGGCGCGACCGCCGCACACGTCGATTACGCAAATTGGAGAACGAGCCGCCCTCAAATTAAGCACCAGCCGCCGTCAACGCGAACTGTCATATTCACAGAACATAGCTTCCGGTTTTGTGATGCCGCTTTGGTAGAGGCGGAAGTTACCAGATGATAGTTGCCATTTGCAATGATGGAAAGCTTTGTAAAAGTGTAAAGCCTCAGCGTTATGCTGGACGTTAAACCTGTAAGTTATGTGTCGGTTTAGAGTTTCTAATTAAAGTTATGTAGGTACTTAAAAGTACATAAACGTGCTTTGCATTAACGAACTGCATTGCATGCCTCCTTTCCTATGTCAGCTTGAAAGGTGACACATTCTTCGCCAAACCGCAAAATTGCCTTCGTCTCTAGTTGAAGGTCTTTATCCACACTCTGTCCTTAGCATAGGAAGTGATTATTGTTTATTTTTATAATTGGCGTGACAGGAAGTGTCTTGAATTAAATGAGAAGAGGATCATGAAGGGAACTCCGACAGGTTATTGAGTGTCTGTCTACGAGTGATGTATTGCGCTTTACGTCAGAGTGTGAAGGTCTTTTATTACGTTTCTTTTGGATTAATATGGAAAGATACGTGGAAATTAAGCCATGGGTAAAATAAAAGCACCGGTGAGCAACTTTGGACTTGATTGCTCAAGAAAAGGACGACTAAACTGCAACAATGAACAAAAAAAATATTAATACATTTTTAAAGCATAGAAAACATAGTTGTTGTAATAATCAGTTTTTAGGGTGACGTTACCGACCCGGTCAAACGAATGGTGCCGTTTTGTCTGTCCGTCCGTCTGTCACGCCTGATTATTTCAAGAACTACTTATGCTATCGAATTGAAATGTGGTATAGACTCAAAATGCGCTAACTGAATAAGATTGCCAGTAAAAAAATAAAAATTAATATAGATTTCTTCGCCAAACGGTCCAAAATTAAAAATGTCAAAAATTCAAACTGGAGCCAACAGGTCAAGTGGGGTATCATATCAAAGGGCCTAACTTGTACTGCTCGAAACAGTTTTTTATTTATTTATATCACGCACAGTTTTTGACACATGATGAAAACGTCAAAAAATTACAGTTCGTCCCCTCCGAGTCCGAAGTTGCAAAGTAAGAAACCCTAAATTGTTTATAAATTATAGAAAAATATCTATATTTTACAGGAAAATTGTAGCGAAGTGTCTAGTTAAAACGGTTTTGTAGAAAACTTAATAAATGTAAGAAAAACGGTGGTAAAGCTAAAAGGAGAGTTACATGGTTAATAGAGTGAATATCGAAATCAAAAGAATCTGAAAGGCCTTGATTTGCCTTTCCTTTTACAGGTTTCTTTTTTCATATAAGACGTACAGTTTTTAAATAACGAACAAAACTTAATAATAATAAATATACAACGGAATGGAGAAACTCCTCCTTTTGTGAAGTCGTTTAAAAAACTTCTAGGTAATTTCTTTCAATTACTGTTTCAAATTATGGTGGTCAGCCACAAGCATGGAACTACCTATGAAAAAGCGAAGTATGAAGGGGGTAGAAAAAGTCCTACCCCTCTTCAAACATCGAGTGTGAGTGAGAGAAATTATTCATCTCTCACTCACACGCACTTTCTCAATCTAACTCGTTCTTTTAAAACCGGTCATGACGTCACGTCACCCTTTGTAGTTTGTTTTTTTAGTTACCTAGACTAGTGGATTTGTATACAAAGTATTTTTTAAACTAAGAACACGATAAAGACCGCGTTTTTGTGTAATTTACGTGTAAATTAGCACTTTACGTCAACGTGCCGCACTGCAACACCGCAAGTGCAAAGTTCCACGTTGACGACGTCGTGAGGTGAAGTGGTGGTGAGGAAAAGCCCTAATTCCGTCTCTTCTTATGACATCCACGAGAATACAATACTGAATATATGAATTAGACGTCATTGACGACACCTACGCGGTGGGCGACTTAACTCTCACTTTACCGGTCTTGTTTATATTGTTCGAATTATAAAACAAGGGCTTGAGTGCTACAATGAAATTTATAGTAGGTACCTAATAGTTTGAAAGTTGAGATATATTTACATATCGGATTATCGGCGTAAAGCCTGAATGCCACCGCATTTAAATTGTTATTTGACTAAAGGTTTTTAAAATAAATGACTTATGTATGTACCTACCAGTATCCCCAGTTTTCCCATTATGTTAGAATTGAGACCAATGCCACTCTTCCCGGCAAAAATACACGACCTCAGCGAAAATAGCTGTTGCTTTTGTTATGTTCTAATTATTGTTCGCCATTGTGCACCTGACTTGAAATAACGCGTTCAAAATAGCGCAGCTACAGGTGTAAACAGACTTAGTATTGTGTTGTTTAATTGTAGGAATGTGTAAATAACTTATAAAAGAATGCAGCTATGCTTTTGTGATATATTCTTCTTTTTTCTTCTGAAGATCGTGATCATCATGCGATGTTTTGCAAGCGTGGACGGCCTGCCTCCAGCGACTCTGATTTGTGGCCATCTGCCCCATACTGTAGAATGACGTTTCCTTGTAGACGTTATACGTTTCGTCAAGGACGTCATATAGCCTGTCAAGCTATAGTAACGTTAATTCCATGGCATTTTCCAGTATCATAATAAAATCAACTGAATTGAGAACCTCTTTGCAACCATGAAGTCGTCACAAAATATTTTTTAGATGTAGATAAATCACTATCCAAAAGCTAGCCGACGCTTTTGCGAATATTGCAAAAATCTTAATTCTTTTTAAAGCAAATGCTTTTCTATATCAGGAGCTGAGCATGGTCATAAACGAGACCGTAAGGAAAGGAACCAGTTAATTCCAAGTGCTCCCAGGGAAGCTATTTATAACAAAATGGCCTTGGAGATCTGGATCGCAACTTTCATTGTATTTATTAACAGCGCACCTTTTTACTTTTAATTTTTAACTGACTTAAGATCGATTATTCTTAAGCTAACATCAACTGGTGCATAATGTGTTTTTTTGAGTTTGTCTTAAAAAATCTACAACGTAGATCTACGTGATAATCAGTCATTGTGTAGTGCGCCTATTAAAAATCTTATGTATTGCTTGTTTTTAATTTTATAAAGTCCTTTTTCTGTAGGACAACATTTATTTTAATCTTAGATCTTCAAGCATTCGGTATAGTCAAGTTTCTGCCACAAATGCCGGTCAGATTTGAAGCGTTTTCCTCCGTATATGACAATTCGAAGACGTTCAAAATTAGATAAGAATATTAGGTAGAATCTGCCGGGGGTCCTTGTACTAAAGTTATTTGCTAAAAGACTGTATTTGACTTAAAGTTCGAAGCACATGTCGAGTAACGAGCGTACCTAATTGGCTGTTCCATCCATACTGACGAGGGTTCACGAATAAATCTCATTTGGAAAGTTTCTTGACCCCGACCATCCGGAAAGGTACATTTTCCACGTCAGGTAATAGAATTGAAAACCAATAAGCGTCAGGTACGTACCTACGCGTATCTAGTGGAGAGTCCCACACCTGTGCAGCAGTAAGGTTCAGTATTTTGAGTGAATGTATTTCAATGTTGTAGCACTCCTCCTGTTGTAGCAATCTAGGTAAGGTAGTTTGTCCTCACTTGTGTGTAAGCTGCGAATGTCTGACTGACTGAGCGAATGAACAACATGAATGAGGGATCTTCCCGAAGTAAAATTAATTTACTGCAAATGTATGCAATACCTGTGGACTAGACTGAAAGACAATGCCCATAAACCTCACGCTGGGCACGCAGGTTGGGAATCGCAGACCACAGCTTCTCGGACCGCCGACGCTGCTGCCCGTCGGGAGTCAGCGGATTATTTAGCTGTGCCAGTTTCGGACTGTGCTATGCCGCAATCAGCCGGCCGGCCGTTTGTTATACAGCAGGATGCAACACGGGCAGGTGAAGTTGGATTGGGTTCCAAATGGAAGTTAGAACCCATTACATCATCACTTGTGACGTTCGCCTCGCCTCAAATGAGTTTCTACTCTACTCGTGATTTCCAAAGTCCTCCCTCATCCTCGTTTGAAACGGAGTTACCACATCCCTACAGGTAAGTTAACGACCCCTATACGTGATTGGATAGATGTGATGTGCTTGCCGACAAGTGACGCTATTTTGGATTGAAGATCGAATTCACACGCGTCACCGGAAAGGAATATTTCCGTAATGCGAAATATTTAACTTTTCTGTTTTCTTTAATAATGCATTGTTTTGAAGATATTATGTTCATTTTTCCAACAGACTCGGGTTTAAAGACACCTTTTTGGATAATTTGTGTACTTTTACGGGCATTTCACTCATTGTTATTTTAACTTTACTTGAATGTTTTCTATTGGTTCATTCTGACAAAATATGTATGTATACTAAACAAAAACAAGGATTATGGTGCCTTATATTACCATTTACCATTATATTATAATAAAAAAAAACGCAAACTAATAAATGTCACCAATTTTCAATGAAAGACCAGGGCCCAGATTCTCGAGAATAAGATGACTGTCACATTAGACAAAAATTGTTTCAAGTTCTGTCAAAACTCTATGAAATTTGACAGTACTCGCGATGTAATGTCTAACTTAACTTTATGCCTATTTTACATTAACCTAGTAGTGTATGTATGTGCTCAATGCAACAATAATAAGTAAGTAAGTGTGTGTGTAATGCTCAATGCAATGTATAAATGTTATCTGTATGCTCACAGTTTTTTCTAGTTTTGTAAGTATAATTTTGTTACTTCTCATGCAGTGAATAGTTTCTATTCTTTTGAGAAAATAAAGATCTATAAACCAAAAAAAAAAAAAAAAAAATGCGACTCCAGGATTCACGAGAATCCAGGGCCCTGGATGATTAAATAGTAGGTATTTTTTAGATCTTTAGTCCAGGTATTTTTACTCGAGTTGATCAGCAGCATTCAAGGCAGAAGCCAAGACTATCGGTCTGATCGCGTGCCTCCATTACACGGACCATTCGCGATTATACCTGTTACTGCATTACTACAGCCTGTTTCTATATTATCTTTGGATTATTGATCGTTTGAGTGTGAAAGGCGATAATAGTAGGCAATTTATATGCTAAAAATATTCGATACGCTGTTTTACTTCCTAGGAAGTCTACAGTCATTTGAGGTAGAAGGCAACATTTTAATCATTTGAAAAATCTTAGCATTTTTTAGGATCATCTTCGACATATATACACACATAAATATAATAAGTATACATACACTGCAAGAAAATACTATTTACAAAAATACAGAACTAAAGTTAAGATAATGTAAATAAAATATTGGTATTAAGTACTAAACTAACGAAAAAGTACAAATAATGCAAACTTTCTGCGTAATGCGATAGCGGCACTTTCGTCATATAGTCTACCTACTAGCATGCCAGACGGCTAGCCATAAACGTCGTGGAACAAAGGATGCCAAAAGTTTAATAGTTCTGGCTACCTTCAGATCTTCTGTACGTCATGTGGCTAGTATGAAAGTCATTAAACATACAAAGTCATGTTACGAATACAATGGCATCAGTGTGTCATTTCAAATCTTACTACTAACTTTAAACTCTTTCACCCCTAAACTTCTGAACAATTTGAGCTAAAATTTACATGTTATGTAGTTACCAGAAATAACATATAGGCTATTTTTTATCCAGGCCCCACACGAGCGAATCCGCGACCAGAGGCTAGTGATAATGATGATTATCACATACCCTCGAGAGCAATGAATCCGGGTCACTCAAAGAATCCAAAAAATCTCGGAAAGTAAGAATGCTAGGTTAATGCAATAAATTGTATTTAATAGACAATTTAATACTCCTTAAATGAAAGTATTAAAACTTCTTAGTTATTGTAAAGTTATATCATAAAAAAATCAAATTTGAAAAGGGAACACTGTCGAAGATGGAACTACGAAATTACAGGATTTGTTTTTGCTTTTGTTTGTAATCTGTCATTTATGTTGGTACATAAACCAGGTTGATAGTGCTCAATATTCATGATTCAAGCTGAAATCATGTCGCTTACACTTGAAGAATGCACCAGAATCCTTACATTGGTGGAAACCGGCCGGAGTCAGCGCGATACAGCCAGGACTGTCGGTGTGTCGCTGTCAACAGTACAAAGAGTTCTCCGACGTTACGAAGAAACTGGTTCTAACCTACGCAGACCAGGAACGGGCAGAACTAGGTGTACCACAGCACGAGAAGACCGATACTTGGTGAACACCATGCTTCGAAATCGCTTTCTCACAGGAACTGAACTCACAAATCAGTTTCGACGCCTCGGAGGAAGTAACCCAAGTGCATGGACAGTAAGACGTCGGCTTGCTGAATCTAACTTAAAACCCCTTAGACCTGCAAACGGCCCTAAACTGGAGCGTGGCCATCGTATTTCAAGACTAAGATATGCCCAGAACCACGTAAATTGGAGTATTGAAGATTGGTCGAAAGTTATGTTCTCCGACGAATCAAAATTTATGCTCTACAAGCACGATGGAAGACACAGAGTGTATAGAAGACCAGGGGAAAGATTCAAGCAAGCATGCATCGAAGAAAAAGTAGCCTACGGTGGTGGGTCTGTACTTGTGTGGGCCGGAATTTCCTCTGAAAGTCGCACAGAGCTGGTGATCATAGAAAACGGCTCTTTAACTAGCTTAAGATATGTGGAAGAAATCCTCAACGAACACGTTGGTCCATTTATGGTCAATTTGGGTGAAGATGCTATATTTATGCATGACAATGCCCGACCTCATACAGGTAGGATTGTGAATGACTACCTTCAAGAGATGAACATTACTTGTATGGAGTGGCCAGCGCGCAGCCCGGATATCAACCCGATCGAGCATGCTTGGGACGAGCTAGGGAGATGCGTAAAACAACGAAACCCTCCCCCAATCACGCTTCCTGAGCTCAAAATTGCTCTCACAGAGGAATGGGAGAATATTCCCCAAAATCGTATAAGGAACTTGGTGTACAGCATGCCAAACCGCGTAAACGCAGTAATGGAAGCACGAGGAGGTAATACGAAGTATTGAAATTCAAGAAAATCGTCATAAAGTTCAAAAATTTCATGTTTCCTATTTTTGTTTTAAGGAGAGATCAGCAGTTTTTTTTCTTTATGTAATTTTGTGTAAATAAAATGTATGGTGACTCATATTTTTTTAACTTTCATTTAAGGAGTATTAAATTGTCTATTAAATACAATTTATTGCATTAACCTAGCATTCTTACTTTCCGAGATTTTTTGGATTCTTTGAGTGACCCGGATTCATTGCTCTCGAGTGTAGTTGAAAAATTCGATGACTACCTATTATTTCCGTCTAGCCTGAAGCTTAGAAAAGCTTTCAAGCATCGAAATAGATTAAGTTATCCGTTAACTTTAAGACTAAGTTGATTGCCTGTGATATACATAGAACGAATAAGTGCAAAGTAAAAATGGATTTACAGCATTGATATATTACCTTTCATTTTGTCAAGTGTTGTAGTGTTCAATGTTAGGATGTTTTCGAGTCCCTATCAGTTTAGGTAAAAGAAATAACTTCTATGAAACCTAAATGACCCTTGTCTAAAAGAATACAAAAATTGTTGGTAAAAAAATATTTTTATATCCGACTTCGTAATCCTACAAAAAATTATCAAGTTTGTATTAAGATGTGAAATCTGAAGTTGTTTGTTCCTTTACGTGAACACATTATGTAGTTCTAGAGAATAACGTTTTGACTGTTTATTTGACTGACCATGTGATCAAACTTGCGGGCGGAAGCTAGTCAAAGTTATAAATAAAAGTATATATGTATAGAATAGAAATGATATAGAAAAATTACTAAGGTATATGACTACCTACATATTATGTAGGTAGTCAAAAAAGTTCCATTGACGCAAAACTATGAAAACGAATGATTGTATAGTGAGCTATTTGTAATGATTTAAGAACCCATTATTATAATGAAAAGAACTCTGGTATTGCCAAAAGATACAATAAACATCAATACCAATTTTCATATTGAATCTCGACGTAGAAAGAAAACGCCCTAGGCTTTCCTAACAAAAATACAAGAGCACCATGAACTTTACTACACAGAGATAGGGTATAATTTGTTATGGATTCTTATTGAATTTCTGTTTGCCGTAACCTTGGACGGAACCTTCCACAATAACTTATCCAGAATGAATTAAGAATTTATATTGGATAATAATGAAGATCAATTCGCGGAGTGCTTTCTTTTCGAGGTAATAGACCTGCTTATCGGAATTGTTTACTCAAATCCTTAATGCAAATAGCAGCGGAGTTTGTAGAACACGCGAAGGTCTCCGCCATGGTAAAGCAGACCCTACACATGCCGTGCAGAAAAACAGCTATTTCTGATGATATGATAGGTACCTCAATAAATTTAAAAGAACTTCCAAGAACTGATAAAACATAAAGCATCGCATTCAAAAAAACGTAGGTATGATTTTTTTTCTAAACAATGTCGTACAGTTTTTATTTGAACACATTTTGTGATGTAGGGAAAACCTAACAATTTAACATCTTTTTTATTGGAATAGAACTTTACATTCTTGGCACTATTGCAACAAAAACGTCATTGCAAAACTCCAACCCCCTTATTCATAACCAAATGTCATTTTATAACGTGCTGCTCGCTCGATAAAGTAAGTTTGTCCCAGTCAATTGAATGTAAAATAAAAAGAGGTGATATATTATTTTAACGCCATTTTAGCTATCTGACGTTTATAGAACTGTTATGAATAGGACGGTTTGAATACTTATTGGAGGTGTCTTCATTAAAAATTTATTATGGGTACTTGTCAAAAAAAAATGCATTTATTTTGACTTAGAACCTACATGCCTAATTCTTTTCTTACTCACTTTCTTAATAATAGAAGTAGGGAGTCAAAATATTTTTTTATAGTTCTAGTTTAAAATTGATTCATTCATCTGCCAACCTTTCATGAGTTTGCAAATCTCTGCCCCCAATCACCTAATGACGTAGGTTCCGCTTCCATACTTCTCTGAATATAATAGATTTTGCAACTAGGTCAAGGCATCTTCAGTTATCCCATAACATGGATCCAAAACTTTATCTTTTAGAAACAGTAACGAAATCATCTAAGCCAGATTTTATGGTGCCTTTTGAGCATAAAGAGCTTCAATACAATTTTATGGTATATATATACATACAGGGGTGTCATCATCATCATCAGCCTATAGCAGTCCACTGCTGGACATAGGCCTCCCCTAATGAGCGCCATTGCGCCCTGTCCTGAGCTCGACGCATCCAGCTTCTACCAGCAGCCTTTCGCAGATCGTCACCCCACCTGGCCGGAGGGCGTCCTACACTACGTTTGCCGAGCCGCGGTCTCCACTCAAGAACTCGTTTACCCCAACGGTTATCGGTTCTTCGGCAGATATGGCCAGCCCACTGCCACTTCAGCTTGCTAATTCTCTGAGCTATGTCGACAACTTTAGTTCTATGTCGGATAAACTCGTTACGGATTTTATCCTTCAGAGAAACCCCGAGCATAGCTCGTTCCATAGCTCGCTGAGCGACTTTAAACTGGTGGACTAGCCGTACTGTGAGTGTCCACGTTTCGGCTCCGTATGTCATGACGGGTAGGACGCACTGATTGAAAACTTTTGTTTTCAAACATTGCGGTATGGGTGACGAGAAAACTCGACGTAGTTTTCCAAATGCTGCCCAGCCCAACTGAATCCTCCTCTTGGCCTCCTTCTCGAAGTTGTTTCTACCCAACTGCAATATCTGCCCGAGGTATGTATACTCCGAAACAATTTCAAGAAGGTGTCCATTAACGACGACAGGACTCGGATCAATTCGGTCATTGACCATAACTTTGGTCATGTCCAAATTCATGCCGAGACCTATCTTTCGCGAGGCTGATGCTAGGCCGTCCAGCATCTGTTGCAGCTCCTCCAGCGACTCCGCCATTAGGACTATGTCATCAGCGAATCGCAAGTGTGAGATGTGCTCGCCGTTTATGTTAATGCCCATACCTTTCCAGTCCAGCGTCTTAAACATATCCTCCAACGCGCTTGTGAACAGTTTCGGAGATATGACATCTCCCTGTCTCACTCCGCGGCGCAGTTGGATGGGTTTAGACTGCTGGTCCTGTACTCGGACACTCATAGTGGCGGCTTCGTACAGACACCTCAACACTTCGATATAACGATAGTCCACTTGGCATCGCTGCAAGGATTCCAGGACAGCCCAGGTTTCTACAGAGTCAAAGGCTTTCTCATAGTCCACAAACGCCAGACACAGGGGCTGATTATACTCTTCGGACTTCTGTATAATCTGCCTCACTGTGTGAATGTGGTCTATGGTGCCAAATCCTCCGCGAAACCCGGCCTGCTCCGGTGGCTGGAACTCATCGAGTCTTCTGGCGAGACGATTTGTAATAACCCTTGAGAACAGCTTATAGACGTGGCTCAGGAGCGAGATAGGTCTGTAGTTTTTAAGAAGGGTTTTATCTCCCTTCTTAAAAAACAGAACCACCAAGCTCTCGTTCCACGCCTTAGGAGTTCTCCCATAGTGAAGGACGGCGTTGAAGAGGGTCCGCAGCTCCTGCACAACAGGAGCTCCTCCAGCCTTCAGAAGTTCCGAAGTAACACCGTCTTCACCGGGGGCTTTTCCATTTTTAAGCTGTCTCAGGGCCAGTACGACCTCGTCTTGGCTGATCTCTGGCAGGTCGTCGGTATAGTGGCGGGTGAGGGTGGCTCGAGAATCGTGGCTGCTACGCTGGGGGCAAGGAGCATGTGCCGCATACAGTTGGCCGTAGAAGTCCTCGATCTCTGATAATATCTCCGGCTTTGACAAGACGGTTCGGCCATCGTGTGTCGTTAACTTCGTCAGGTGGCTCCTGCCAAGCTGCTGAGTGAATACTTTGGACCCTCGGTTTCGCTCTATTGCCTCTTCAATGAGGCGTGTGTTGGAGCTCCGAAGGTCGCGCCGTATCATCTTCGCAATTCGCTTGTTCAGGTCTGACCTCTCTGACGAAGTGGCCTGAGTGGTTTCCCGTCTTTTTGTCATCAGCCGAAGAGTCTCATCCGTGAGTTTGGACTTCTTGCCTTTAGGCTGCATTTGGCAGAATTTGATGCCCTCGTCCCTTAACGTTCCAACCACGTTTTGTAGGGCCTCATCAACGTCATCGGTAGGTTCCACAGCAACGAATCTGTCACCGAGAAGCTTCTGAAACTTCTCGGTGCCCGCCATGATCTGGAGTAGATTGGGTCGGAGCGTGGACTTCATCAGACGGTTTCTTTCCAGCTTTAGATTGATATTCAGAGAGCCTCGGACAAGTCTGTGATCAGATCCGGTGTTGAACCTGTTGATCACGGCAATTTCAAGGGTTCCGATTTTATTTTTTTATTGTGGGACGTAATCACACAGCATCATGTAGCCCTAAATTAAGCAGAGCTTGTATTATGGAAACCACATGATTGTTATACTACACATATATATTTTTTTGTAAATATATACATAACATGCATAGAAAACACCCAGACTCGAGACAAATATCTACAGAACATGCAAACATTTGTCCCGCAGCGGGAATCGAACCCGCAACCTTTTGCGTCTCAGGCGGACCTTCGCCCACTGCGCCACAGAGGCCGTCAATATTATAAGTGCATTTCGATTTTCACTTTAAAAACGAATAGCACGTTCTTATCTATGTTATACTCATTCATCAACTGATTCTATTATTCACATTACATTTACTCCTACATATGAATTTCCTTTCATTAGGAAAAGGAGAATAAAATTAGTTCCAAAATACCAAAGCCAAATAAAATCGCTTGAGTACCTTTAAGTAGAGCCACTAGCTATAAACAACCTTCGTGCAATAACGTTCAAAATTACAAATTTCATTCATACACCTTCCTCTTTCATAAAGCATGCAATATTCCTGCCCCCATTCATCCGGTGACGTAGATAGAAAGTGGGTCAAGGGCCCAGCTTCCGTCATAGTCCTGGCTCTCGTGTCAGGGGCCTGGCAACCTTTACCACGTCACGTCTACCCTACTTACCCAGATATTGAGGGGTGTGTACCGAACAAGTGCTGTTGCAATTTGTTCGGACCCTTGTTGGATACTTTGCAAATAACGCGTAATTATAGCATTTATCTCTTTCTATAAGAAAGTTTTAGTTCAAGTAAATAATTTAACTAAGAGCAACCAAACTTTTACGTTTTGATAACTCGATTAGTTATGAATTTGAATTTTCATATTTTTATAATGTAAGTACCAATAAAATATTTATAGTTTTTATTCCGCGCAAAACATGGTAAAAATAAACCTTTATTTAAATAATTAAACACGTTTTGACAGATAAATTTCCACGCGGGCGAAGCCTAATTTAATTCTCAGAGAGTTAAAAAGAGGGTAATGTTCCTTGCTTTGCGTACTGTGTATAATTCCTGTTTTTACTTAAGCTTTAATTTTAGTTTTGGGCTATAAAATATGATGCTGCGTGATAGTGTACAGTATAATTTATTTAATCGAAAAATATTGTCCTTTCTTTCATCTAACAATAAATTGCTATTTGCTATGTGTACCCTTCATTTCTAAAAGCCATTTCTCAACAATAACAGGGATAAGAGCTCGCAAGGTTACAGCTTTATGTGGTTTAAATCCAGCCTGACCTTTTGGACTATCCTTATGTGCACACGGTTATTACTAAAGTAATATAAGGCGTTATCATCTATTCTTTTAACGACTATACTGAAGTTTTATTAAATTCCCCGACACCTATCGCAAGAAACTTCCTTAACTTTTGCATATATGAAATTGTGAAATATTTTTGCTTATTAAATTCTATAAAATTTAGTTTCTTCGAATTATTTGTATGCTTCAGCGTCACACTAAAAATAAGATAATAATGTGGCGATTCGTATCTATTACTGTAGGTGATGATGTATTTGTTACGCAGTTTTAGAGATTCACTAGGAATAAGATGATACTGATTGCTTTACTGGGAAATAAAGGGTTAATATTTCGAGGAAAGTAAGAATTGATGCCTCGTGGCTTTATCATTGTGGAAAGTAAAGGTTCCTAGTAAAAAATATAACTTAGAAGTAGCGGAAGCGAGAGATAGTCGTAAGGTTAAAAGGTTTCGAGAAAAAACCTGTTTTGTTTACCGTTCAATTATTTTAGCATTTCATTGTTATAGGCTTTCAAAAGACAAAGAGGTTAATTCAAGTAAATGACGCACTACCAAATTAATGCGCAGTATAATATTATTAGTACGTACTCGTACTTAAATTAGTTTTATTTGATAGCAAATCAAGCCGTAAATCATTATGATGCGACATATTTCTGAACCTAAGGTCAGATGTTGAAAATATGCCTTATTTCATTCGGAGAATTTAAACTTCAACGTTCATCGGACGTGTGAGTGAAGTCTCTGTCAGTGGGCTTTTCATGAATGAGTGGTGCGGTGCGTAGGCGCAATCGTGAGTTATAGCGTGGAAATCAATTTACATTTTTATGAGACTAATTTCTGGTATTGTTTACACTGAAGTAGAAGTCTTCAACGACTTTATTGTTATTATTTAATACGTTTTTAATATGTTTAATCATTAAAAGACGGAACTTACAGTGTAGTATAAAAGATGTGTGAAATTATAAAAATTATAGAAAGCTTGTGGAAAATAATAAAAGTTTCAAAACTAATTATATCGTATTTTCTACTTCCTATATCAAACATTATAAAGACTTTTTCCTCCTACGCAAATCCATTGAGGGTACTACAAAAGGCACTTCAAAAACAGTTAACGAACTTAAACTTAATTACGCAGTTATTTAAAAACTAAGAAAATAATAATAAATCTGCTAACCAACAAAATGTACACAGGATTTCAAAGAAAAATGGAATAACATATAAACTACATTAAATAAAATGTTATATTTAGAAAAGGACAATGCCGTATGATGTATGGCGCTCGGTACCAAGACCTAAGTGAGTGCGTCAAAACAAACGTGAAAAAGGTCCATTAAGTTATTTGTCGATTCAACTGTCTAAATAATTAAAAATGAGGGTTGTCGCCATAGTAACAGTATTATCAATGGCTGTTGCAGTCTAATATGGTGGCGTGCGGCGGAAACCAAATCAATAAAATATTTTTTACTTGATTAATAAGCCCGTCGGTCGGTGTATAAAACTAAAGAAAATGTTGATGTCATTTATATAATATGATAATTTTTATGGAATACGTTTGGTTTATAGAGTTGAGGTTGACATATACGGTGCACTGAATACATTCGGTACATGCCCGTTTTTCACGTGGCAGGTTGCAAGAACATCGCCGCTTCTATTGAAACACTAACCTAGCACATAGCCTTCGAATTATTATATCCTTTTATATATTTTAAAAGGTTTTCAGAAGTTCCCTATTTCCTTTACTGAATGTTAAAAGGTTTCCAGACGCGTGGGAGACGTTAATTGCAAACCAGTACAACTTTTAGTAACAGAAATGGAAATAATGAGTACCTACGTTAAGAATTTACTGCTGAATGAAAATACTTAATAAGGCACACCTCACACCAAAGGTGTAAGGATTCCACATTTCTTAATTAACTGACGTCAAATTGAGAACACGTAATATGGGTTTCTACATCACAAACTTATGGAAAATTTAAAAATATACCTACTCATTTACGTAACGCTATAATAAAAACGGATTAACGTATTTTATTGAAAAATAATAATATTGAATATTTTCTTTTACTTTGGCGCCGTATTTTTTACACTTCAATATGAGTGCGAAACTGCGGCTGGAAGCTAGTACCTATTACACACCAAATAGTGTTCTCATAACTACTTTTTGCATCCATAATCAGTAATCACGAATATTTCTACAAAGAATTTTTCGTAAGCGTAAAACAAAATTTTGGCACTGATAAAGAGCTATTTGAATTCTATCACTATAGCTTTATCAAAAAAACTCTTTTGCAAGGTGTGGACAAATATAATAATAAAATTTCTGTTGAGATGACAGACAGGGTTATTTAAAAAAAAATGTGGCTCATTGACCGAACTTTTTATAGCTAATTTTATATAGAACTTTTAATGAACTTCTTAAAACCAAAAAATAAAAATACAACACAATCTGACTCATAATTTTTAACTACAATTATTTTTTATTTTAATTTTACAGAACTTACGTTGTGATTGTTGAATTACCTAAAATTGATTCATCTTGACAATTATTAATAAAATTTTGCAAGTCAAATTATTTAATGAAATATGAGAATCTTGTACCATAGAACATGAGTAACCATATTTCTAGCGAATAAACTATTTATATTTGTATTTTTACACTTTCTCATTCGCCAACATTTTACGTCTAGGTACGATACGTTTGAGTTTTGAGTTTTTCTATACGTCGCCAGCGAATACGTAGGTACTAAAAATTGTCTCTCTTATGTTCAATTATTTAAAACTAACTAATTCCAGGTGGAAGAAGTCATGACCGTGTTTTTTTAATGACCAAAGATAACACAACAGCTGTTGTAATAAGGAACAGTATCATAATTTATTCGCTATGGTATGAACAATATGAGCTAACGTATGTATGAACATATACCATTCGCAATACGTTTCCGTTGGTTTCATAGTTCGTTGGGCAGGGAAGGTGCGGGTTCGCGCGGTATAGGGCTGTCACAATGATTCAAGTTCGCAGGTATAATTTTTGTTACTAAACTTCGTTTATAAAAGTAATTTAGGTATTTTTTTAAACGTTGCTTTGTCTGTTCTTCAATTAACTTTTCAGCATGAAAGAAGTATTGATAATTTTTTAATTTAATTTTTATTTTGTGTCCCAGCTAACAAAACTTTCCTTGCTGTAGATTTGGGATAAGCGAAGGGTTTATATTATAAAGCTTGATAATCATTGCAAATGAATGAGCAAAAAAAATACAGAAAAGAGTGTGTGTATGACCCATGAGGCAACCTTAATATCGACGCGTGCGCAAAGGAAGCCAGGTGTGCGCTACGGGAAGCGTATCATCGGGTATTGTCGAGATAACGAGGACGCCTCTTGAATTCGAATGCGACAATAACTTAATTAGTTTCTTAGAACACGCGAGGCTAATTCCAAGTTAATAAGTTACCAGCCGTGGCCGGAAAATAATAAAGTATTCATTTTCATCTGTGGAAGTCAACAGACTTCTACTCTATGAATTTGGTGTTGCAGTTTTTATACTCCAATGTCGCCGTCATGGCCGATTGTTTTTATAAAGCTGTAACGTGCTTTTCGAAACACGAAAGCATTCGAGCCTAAAAGCCACTTATCGTCACCCATTCAAATACCAAAAAAATATATGAAAATTATGTTCACTCATAATTCAACCCGTAAAATATTTTTAATATAAATAAAGAGATTTAAGAATTGAATCGCGTAGAGGAGACTGGTAATCGTATGAACAAAGTGGTGAACTAAAACACATCGCCATAAATAAATTAAACACACCCATACATTTATCTACAATAATGGGCAAATGCGTCAAACGATCGGAATCAAAATAGGTTCCACGTAAAAACAATCCCATTACGTTAAACGGTTCAAAATATTTGTCCTGCAGTGTACACATGTGGTATACTAGACATCAAGGCTGCACTGCGTGGCAAATAAACGTACGTGTCTTCCTCACGCGAAGGCCGGAAGATTCCGTCCAAATTGAAAACATTGAATGTCCTTGCGTGCTTTTTCAAGAATCGTAAATGTTTATGTTTAGTATTGTATCAGTACGGATAGCAAAATAAGCTGACGCTATAAGTTTATACTTCCCTAAAATTAATTTCTAATTCTGTTTTGCCTTTATTATATGAATTTTATCTCTAGGTAAAAGAAGCACCATATGGATGACCGCAAGGTTGCAAGTTTAATTAAGTTAATTTCTGTAGGTAGGTATGCTGTCTTTGTTTGTTTATCCTCCATGTATATTTTGTTGTTACGTTGTCTTTTGATACGAACATTAGAGCTTTGCCTTTATGTTTGCACATTTATTAAAGGGTCTGAAAGGGTTCCTCTATTAAAAGCACACCCAACAGCAGGAAATATCTAAGAAATGCATAATATGAAAACAATTATCACTGATTCATCTTTAGAAACCTAGTGGAAATAATTTATAACTATGACTTACCTGGCTGGGATGATGTCGATAGAGATACAGCTTGGTCCCATGTAACACACCCCACACTTGCTTCCACGATCTGTCGCTTGCTCGCTGTTGGATGAAAGAATCCATGTTAGATAATGAACGGTCTTTCCCTCCGTCTGTCTGTCTATCTGTTTTAATTTTGTGTCTGTCTTTTTCCACCCCTCTGTCCATAAGTCAGGCCAATATGCCAATGGATATAGGTGTATCCTATTAATACTTATTTAAGACTATTGCCTTTTTTTTATCACAAAAAATATGAGAAATGTGAATATATATATATTTTCTTTCTTCACGCCAAAACTACTGCATATGGAGCTGAAACAAGGCCGGTCATTTCAGACCTGACTATAAATCTAAGCGAATAAAAATACGAATTCAATTGAAAATATTCTTGATAATGGAGTATCGAAATTATAACTAATAATTTTATTTATTAAAGCCGGAATACTTAGTTACTTACTTTAATAAATATTGATCGCAATACGCCCTATCATAACTTATCATGGTTATTGAACGCACTCTCATCCACATTGTGCATCTCTCGTCCCAATGTCAACCATCTTAAACAAAACTGCCACTAACAAAGAACGCGTTTGGTTAGTTTTTGTTTAATGGCGCCAGTGAACGAAACGTAATCGATCGTAACTTAAAAGTATAAAATAAATACCCAGAAAAATACTCCGGCTTTAATATAAAAAAATGATTATTTGAACATGATATCCTGCAATAAGAACTATCAATTAGGACATAGGTCATTTCTAGACGCTACATTTTATGGTCAGTTCTCAGGTCACAGGTTGTATGAAACTGACCGATCTTCTTTGGACTTTTTTAATTGAAGACCAGGAAAAACATATGGGCTACATTTTATCCAGATGCATATATCATAACATATAGACAACATTTTACCAACCTTCCCGTTACTGACAACCATCTTGATCTGCACATTGCCTTGCACGTCCCCTTCAATAGGTTCTACGACACTTTCGATCACTTCTCCTTCTCCTTTCTTGTCTGGGCTGTTGACATAACAATATTATCATTTTTTGGTAGGATCACACCAAACAAAATTAAATATTGACCTGGAATATTCAACCTGACGTATCGTAACAGATGCAGCTCCTTTCATCTGCCTCTTTTTAAACTAGCTTTCTTTACTTCCTTTTATGACATGACAACTAGCTTCTCTTTAATGAGGCTCATATAATATATCGTAGTCTTTTCCTACCTTTCTTTATTTCTACTTTTCACTTTATGATATTGCGTATACAGCTGTCTGTTTAATATTATTTTTTTATTAATTGATAGTCCAACAGCGTTATCATCATGAGCCTGTAGCAGTCTACTGCTGGATATAGGACTCCTCTAATGAGCGCCAATGCGCCCTGTTCTGAGCACGAACAGCGTTATAAAAATCATAATATAGGTACTAATAAACTTAAAACTTAAAGTATGACCAAAATAGGACTACATAGTTATTAAAAAATATATATTAATATGAACATTGTGGTCGTCTAGCTTGAAACAGAAGAAGTTAGTTTATCTATTTGCTAGAAAAACTTTATTGCAGATACTTAAAATATGATACAAAGCTCGTCCCATCGTCGGTCGACCTCATCCCACGCAAGCCCATAAGGTCAAGAGCTGGCCCATAGTAATTAAAAAAAAATGAGACGGAGTGGGCTTAATGCCGTAAGCATTTTTTGAGCTTTTTCACTCCTAAGCTTACCTTTTTGGTAATTATTATTTTGCTTAGTTTTTGTGCGAACTCTACCTTTTCTCAAATGTGACTCTACCTTTTTTCAAATACAGACTATACTAAGGGTTACGAATTTACGATAGGTTTTCTTTTGATACATACATTAGAGCATAACTAGATGTAGCGATTTAGGCGCGAGTTGAGTCGTGTAGACAATCATATCGACGCACGTCACTTTCCACGTGACATTTTACTAGGCTGATTGAGCTGATTGGCTACGCGCGACTTATCTCGCGCCCCACCTGGACTAGCTCCCAGAGGTCCTTTATTTACAGTATCTAGGTCTACTTATATAAATTAAGTATAATACCATCAGTAGCTCGTGATGGTTCGTTGTTATTCACATCTGAAGCACTGTCATCAAAGCTTGTTTATTCACCAATATTACAAAAAAAAAATAGGCAAGTACCTTTCTTTTTATATATACATGGTAGGTACCTACCTACCTCACAAAACGTAAATACACAACATTCATGCTGAACATTTTAATGTCAGAAAATGCAACATTTATAGCTGCCTTCCAAGCAAATGGCAGGGTAGCTCAGTACCCCCTACTACGAGTTGCATAGAACGAAAACGTTCATAGTATTTGTTTCGCGCTAAAGAAGTTCCTTTTCTCGGCAATGAACCGGTCTGTTTAAGTAACTTACAAGAAAATTACATTAGCTATGTCGTTCCATCAGTTTAATTTTTAATCAGTTCAGTAATCTACAGAAAACACATACATTATTACAAACATTATTGAAATTGAGCTGGGAAATGAAAACTATGAACATTTTCTTATTGCATTTCGTACTAGGAGTACAGGGTAGCTAATGACTTATCTATTACCTAACAGTAAAATCATGCAAAGTTGAAGATAATGCTTTCTAGGCCATATTTTTCATGCAGATAATTTTACAACGAATTATTCTAGGAAAAGTAACTGTTATTTACATTAAAGATTTTATATTTGATACCTACAAAACGACCGAAGTTTTCATCTAGTTGCTTCTTCGATTAACTTTTAAGTAAAACCAATTGATGATTAGCTTTTGTGATGATAATATATCAGCAATGAAATTTTATTAAAAAGCATAATAACTTTTGGTTTTTAGGGTTAAAATGTAATAATAACAATGAACTAAGCAGTGAGTCGAGTTTTTTGTATCCAACACAATTTTAAATCGTCAGCTTGCAACACGTGGCGCCATCTATTTCACATGCGTGTCAACTATTGCACACATTGAAACAAGCGCCATCTATTCAACATAAAGTAAATTGCGTCGTCATGCGACGTACCGCGAAGGGAGGACAGCATGTGGGTCGAATATTCGCAGCAACGGTGTAATGTCGTCGGTGAGCCGAGGAGGGCGCCACTTGCGGTAAACACTGTATTATCAACCCAATCACTTTGTTATAAGACATAAATTTAGAAATATTTTTGAATTAACTTAGTGTTAGGCACGAACCAAGTTATGTACTTCTAAAACGTAAACTACAAAAACAGATACAATACTTATTACAATTCTATCTACAACAATTATGACAGGGAAAAGGAAGAAAAATATAAACAAATAATGCTTTTTTCCAGGACAAAATAAGTAATAAGGCGTACGACTAATCCTTAATTAGTACCTAAGTAACAGTGATACGAATTATTACACTAAGTATTATTTGTAATTCAGTAATAAGAAGGTAAAATAATAAAAATTACTAGGTACCTACTTGCTCGTAAGGTTTACGTTTTATTAAAAGTCCACAATCTTACCTTCTAAGGTTATGATGATCAATTTCAGGCTCCACGTCACTATCCAAGTGCAACCGATCTCCCCAAGTGGCCTTCAAGTAGGAAACCCTTCGCATAGCTCGTTCTTCTTCTACTTGAAAAGATAAACAACAATAATTGAGTTTGAGCCTTAACAACAGCTACAATTACATTTAATTTTGTCTAACTATCTTAAAAGTTAACATACCCCCAAGTTGTGCATCTTTTTTCTGTCTTCTTGTAACCACGTCATCGGCAAAACCTGTATAAGAATTATGTTTTTGCATTGATTACTTGATTACTTATTATGTATGTATACATTGATAAAGATATCTTATGAGTAAACACCGAAATACGACGGAGAAGATTTCAATCTGCGTTTGGTTATTCCCACTGAAGAGCACACAAATCTATATGGGTATATTATGCAAAATATTGCATTATTATAGTCTATTTTGAAGAAATTTGTTAGTTTTAATCAGTAGGAACAGCCCTATTGCACATCTAGTAGCACATTAATGCATTCCGATGCGTGTTTATTAAATAATAGTTATACCCAGTGCGACAGCGCCATCTTTTATCCAAGGCATTGTGTTAGTACCGTAGAAGCGCAGGCGCAGTCAATTAAATTATGGTAGTGCAAGTCGAATTGTGCCCTCTACCAACTGAAGGGTAATTTATTTGTGTAGTTTCTCTGGAAGTGCATTAGGCAACAAAACATAGGTATATGTATCGGTATAGGTATACCTACCATTGCAATTTATCCCATTTTAATACTATTAAGGTTGGCTCAACAAAAACTTTCGATAAATTCGTACACAAACATCAACTAAGTATTAGATATTTAATAAGGTTCACATCCACAAATGTTCACAGACAAATGGATTATCTAACTGGATAGACAACTGCTTTGGGAATTGCTACAACAGTTACTACACAAACAGACTACCCTGACACCAACAACGACCCTATCATCGACTCGCAAAGCGGAAGCGAAGGGAAGCAGCATTCAATACGACGTCGCGTGCTCGACCTGAATCGGCTGGCGTGCTGGGCGTGGGTGACGGAGACGTAGCCGCCGATGACCCTGACTGCCCCACGCCGGGAGGTGCCAAGCTCAGCTGCGTCGGCCTCTGCGGACCCTGGCCACCAGGCAGCGACACTCGGTTCATCGCTTCCATTTGCTCCCTGTTCAGCCCCATTCGTCTCTTCGCGTGACTGCCATCTTGGGGCGAACAGTGCGATTAGACGCGGTGCTAAGCCGTGAATGCCGTTTTCATGTATACGCAAACCGTTGCAGGTAAGACCATAGAATAAGTATTCTGAATTTTTCTTCAATACAGTGTCTTGAAAATCTTCCAAAGTTAACGCATAGGTAGGCGACTATTAAATTTACGAAACCATTATTTTGGCTGTTCGAAGATGGTAAGTTCACACAGAAAGCTTTCGTAAATTAATAGATAACATTATTGATGTAGAAAAATGCATTGAGTTAGGATCTATGCTAGTATATAACCGTGTCTTTTATTAGAAGGTTCACGTACGAACCTGCAGAATAGAACATACTTGTTGGCCTCATCCCTTCACCGGTGATTGGACATGACAAGCACAAGCTCAGCAGATGGCCGAACCAAATGAAACAGTTTGCGTATGACAATGAAACACGGCACATTTAGAAAGCTGATCAACTGTGAAGAAGTCACAGGTATACACCTTTCGTAGCGTGGCTCTAGAGTGCATGAATTGACTACATTGTACCAGCTAGCTATAATAACTAGATGATTACCTGTGGCATGATGTCTTCTAATGGGTAATCCTTCACTACCGGTACTGTTTGACCTTGTTCGCATTTGAACCTTTTCTGTTTCTGAAAGCGGATGGAGGTTTCATGAGTGCATCTAAGCTAGCCTAATTGGATGAGATTTCTACAGAACCTAAGGCATACCGGGGTTAAATCCTTCTGGAGGTGTGCAATGGAGGTGTTTGCTGCCGGTTATCATCAGCTGGTTCCCTGATAAGCTTCCGCCCAGTGCCGCTTCATTTTCTAGTTCTGAGGAAGATCAGTCAGATTTGAGTCGAAATTTATTTATCCATTGTACACAGGTTATCAAGTTGTAATATAAAAGCCATTCTAAATTAGAAAGACTACTGTTAATTATTGTAAAATATCCTGAATAGATTTGCGTAGTGAGCTAGAAATATCTGAAGATATGCTTAAAAATGTATCTAAGTATATATCAGTCTTGTGGTTCCCATAATACAAGCTCTGCTTAGTTTGGCACTACATGATGCTGTGTGATACTGTTCAGCATTATTTATATATTTATCCTTACTTGTGAAAAATCGTCATTATGTTTCTTTATTGATAATCGACGATTTCGATATTACCTTGTGGTTGCACGTCCAATGATCTAGCTTCTCGTCTCGCCGTTCTCGTCTCAAACTCCTTGCGCCGCAACGCTACACTTGGCTCCAGCCGCGTGGTAGACAGCCGGGCCAGCTCGCTCCGAGCCACCTCTGTTCTCTTCTCGCATCCACCACGGGCTTCCTCCAGCTGCCGCGTCCGCGCCGTCACTAATTGTAATTCAGGTACTGGGTATCTGCAAACAAGGACTTTATATGAGTTTTGGCATTCTATTCCTGACTATTTCGTAAGTAATAACATTGTTCTCTCATAACAAGTAATAAATCGGAGGAGAAATTAATGAATTTATGACTTTTGTTTGATGTTATAATTACAATTCGTTCTCAAGGTTATGGATAAAAAACAACAGACTCACTTATTTTCTTCGTTTCTATTCGCATCATCTCTAGCCTCTGCTGATCCATTCATCGTCCCAACATTCGTGCTGTGAATACTAGGCGCTGTCTCCTGTATCTTCGAAAGGGTCGCCACAAATTGACTCCTGTCTAGTTTTAGCCTGCCTTTGTCATGTGAGCCGTTGACTTCTCCATAGCCACTATAAGTTCCGCTGTCTACGCTAGCGGAACATTCTTCTTTTTTCTGATCTTGGGGAGGTGGTGAGGAGGCAAGGGGAGGGGATGTAGCAGGCGGTGGCCACGCTGGTTTTTGAAGTTTCTGAGGCCTGGCATAGAACTCTTTTTGCTTTATAGGCGGTGGGGCGTCAGGTGTGACCCAACCGGTCGGCTGGCTGGGACGTCGGAGGAAAGCCTCTTTCTGCTCGAGGCTCTTTCGTATTCGTGAGAGGATGATCGAGTCGTCCAGCTCTCGACCGGTGAGGGTCGAGTTCGAGTCGAACGAGCCGAGACTGTCTTTGCTCTCTGTCGCTGATGATGGGAGAGATGTGTCTGATTCCCGTCTGCTGAAAGAAAGTCACAGTACATTTAGTTTTGAACTTTGTTTCTAAGAAATTCCATGATTTTCTCACGGATCTAACTCTAATTATTCACACTGTTCATCTTCAACATGGGTAATTTAAATTTATATTACCCATGCTGAAGATGAATAATAAAAATGTGTCTACTTATTCGTGTGAGCTAGTGCCAAACTCTAGTGTCAGAGTTTTTAAGCCGCCCCAAGGCTTCCGATATGGCCTCATACTCTCCTAAGTCAATGTAAAATGAAGATCAAAAATTTACTTACCCATCGTGTAACAGATAATGTGGTGGTCCGCCAATCCGAGGCACATCGTATCGTGACGGTGCTAAAGACGCCACACTGGCATACTCCGGATCGTCTCGATGGCGGACTGGCGCCTGCGGAGCCGGTAGCGCAGCCCTAGGCCTGCGGTACGCGTCAAACAGCCGCGATTCGTGATCAGTCACCGGCGCCGGCATCTCTAACTGCCGCTGGTGCTGATTCGATTCGGGATTGTAGGCGGCTTCACTGAAATACTGCAAATAAAGAAAAAACTAAGTTTTTGATACTTTTTTGGGAAGTAGATACAAAATTTTATTTAGGTATGTGTAAGTAATTAAGTTGGTTAGTGAATAGGTACCCCACACGTTACTACGATATCATATCATCACACTAATAATGAAAATGCGAAAATTTCTGTGTGTGATTATATTTGTTCCACTCAACACCGTAACGGTTGAACAAATTAGGATGAAACTTAGAATCACATCACATCATACTTCATATTATGCGAAAGTTTGTGTGGTGTGAGCATGTTTGTGACAAATTAAGTCCGTAACGACTTGGATGAAACTTGGATTATACATAGTTTACGACCTGGATTAACACATAGGCTGCTTTTAATCCCGGTACCATGCGAGCGAAACCGCGGGCGGATGCTAGTCTTAAAAATCAAAGTCTCATCACAGAACACAGACAACACTCACCCTTTGCAGCAGATCGTGGTCCCTCGGCACAACGGTCAGCCTCAGCACTCTCGGCTCCCTCTGCGCCAGTTGCACCACTCTCGCGTAAGGCGCGCGCGAGCGGCCGCAGGCGACGGGCTCGCCGTTCACGGCCAGCACCCGGTCGCCAGCGCGCAGCCCCGCCGCGGCCGCCGGCCCGCCCGGCCGCACGGACCTCACGAAGATCGTGTCCATTGGCGCACCCACCGCGCCCACCGCGAGGTGGCGCGCATCTTCGTATAACTCCTGGAATGGGAATATTATTTGTGTCAGACAGATGCTGGGCAAAGCTAAGAGAAGTTATAAGTATCCGTATATGGCAGCCGAGCAGATATCTCGCGTAGCGTTCATCGAGATTTATATAAAGTAGCGTTATGAAATGGTGTAAATTAAAAAAAAACACTTTAAAGTTGGCCATGGATTCTTTTGAATAAAGATTTCTCCTTTTTTTTCATATTATGTTTGTTAATATGTATCTCATATATGTCGTAAATTCAGGTTAAAAATACACGTTCCTCTTGAGCTGCACCCCCATCCGGCTAATTCTAACTGTTCGACTACGTTAGGTACCGTTCCTCCTCCGTATCCCTGATACGTTAAGTACCGTTGAATTATTATTAGAATTATTAATTTATGTGTAACTTATATAACCTTAAAATAATAATTCTACATGTATACTTATAACATCGCTTTGGCTATGCTGTTATGGTGTTATAATTGTTTCGAAATAAATAAAATAAAAAAATAAATAATTAGCACTCTTATCGTATAAGAGTTTATAATAACATGTTGTGCCGAACCCACCTAGAATGGGATAAGGGCAGGGAAATGATGATCCTATAATATGAGTGTGTATCGTAGGGCGTCTATATGACTACGATGTTGGGCAGGGCAATCACATATGATGCTCTAATCAGGGGCGTATTTACCCTAGGGCCATGTGGGCCACGGCCCAGGGCAGCCAAAAACTACCCTAACCCATCCTAAAAAGTTTGCAACAATGACAAATTAGAACACAATAGTGTTAGTAAGATATTAAAAAAATCGCGGCTCGTTCCGCTCGCTAACTTCGTTTCTGCGACAGTTGTTGAAGTTACAAAAAGCTATTTAAAAAAAATTGTTAACGTTTGTTTCTATTGAATACCAAAAATGTTGCGGTTTTTCTGCTTTTGTTTCTGTGAGGAATGCACTGAGTAGTCAACCTTACCTCGCTCGTTCAATTATAAAGGCAAAACCATTATTATTATTAGTAGGATTTTTATTTTTTTTCCATTAAATTATGGGGCGGCAAACCTTACAGGCCCGAGGCGCTGAATCTTTAAATGTGCCACTGGCTCCTAAGATATTTTTATAAAATAAAGGGACATATATTATTAGGTATTTCTATATTAGAGAGCCTTCTAGGACACGTTTGGGTGGTATTAGAAGAGACAAACCTGCAGGGAATCTGGCGGGTAGACCACTAGATGGCGAAGGGTAAAGCCGAAGCCGTGACGCGCGTCTGGCCTCTGGATGACGATGGTGCGTGGCGCGGAGCAGTGCGCAGGTGCAGGGGCGACTGGCGGTGGCGGTAACGCCAGCGGTGGAGCAACGACTTGTAGTTGAAGCTGTAAATGAAGAAATAAAGAAGGTAAGGACACATAAGTTATATTTAAAAAAAGTTTCCAAATACTATGACGAACTCTGTGGCACAATGGGTTTGGTGGCGAAGGTTTGCCTGAGTCGCTAAATGTTACAGATTAGATTCCCGCTATAGGACAAATGTTTATGACCTGCAAATCTCGGGTCTGGGTCTTTTTGCATTATATGTACCTATGTAAACATATATGTATGTAAAAATATAAGTAGTTTATCAGTATTCCCATTATACAAGCTTTGCTTAGTTTGGGGCTATATGATGCTGTATTATAGAAACTGGCAACGTTATTTCTGCAGAACTAAAAAGTGGAAATTGTATTTTTTTGTATTTATTTTATTCATCAAAACTAATTACTACACCTACTAAACATAACTAAAACTCCGCAGGGTTGTCTCAGTCGCAGTCAACGTATTCAAACAAATCGTATTAGCTACTTTATTTTATTAAATAGCACCACGACACAAACAGGTCGGTAAAATGGTAGAGAAATATTACTTATTATGACAGACATAGCTGATTATTTATCATTATGGTACACCTACATCAATAGAAACGAAATAGCTATGAAAGAATCGATAACACATTATGCAGAGCGGTCTACGACCTTTTCTAGTGAAGTAAAGTGAAGAAGACACTTCGATTTGTTTATACAATTTTTTTTACGATAACCCAATGGTCCAAACTAGTAAAGATCGAACCTTTGCTTTTAAAAGACAAGTTCTCACATCTGTTTTGACCAACACAATGCCGTATCCTGTTTGTTTGTTGTGAACAATCAGTTTAAAAAAAAAAAGTGACGTCACACGTTCACAACAGATGGTAACCAGCTGTTTTGAGTTTTGGGTTTACAGAAATACGGATTTGCAAGTACGGCAAATGTTAGACGAACGTGTACTTAGATATCGATATCACCTACATCCACACTACCAACACACCAGCTTATATCAGTCCACTGCTAGACATAGGCCTCCCCTAAAAAAGGGGGATATGCCCATAATCCCCACGCTGGGCATGCGGGTTGGGGATCGCTGGGCACAGTTTTTTGCACCACCGACGCTGATGCCCGTCAGTGGCCAGGGGATTTAGCTGTGCCGGTATAGGCTGTGCTATGCCACAATCAGCCGGCCGCCCCGCCAGAGCCCCGTCCGTTGTTTAGCAGGGTGCACCACATGCAGCTGAGGTTGGCTTGGGTTCCGAAGATGGGGGTTGGAACCCCGTAAATCCCAATTGTAATCAACTACACTTATTCAACAAATTGGCTATCCAAGCGGTTAAGTGTAAGCAACGTGCGACGTAAAACGTTGCAGCGCCGCGCTGAAAATTTTTGTATGACGGAGCCGCGACGCTTTGTTTATTCCTAAAGGAGGAAGGCTTACGTTGACGAGAAATAAAAAAGGATCTATAAAACATGGGTAGGGACGCGGAGAGATAGTGCCGCGTTCACTCACCCTGAAGAATGCTTTCTGAAAGAGTCGAAACGTAGGCCATTATGTTTAGTCTTCTGCAAATTTTATCTAGTTTTGGGTGTGTTATCTCATTCTGTGGTGAGTAGTGGAAAAAGCTGGAAGTGGCTTTTATATATGTGAGGGGTCCTAACAGGCCTAACTACTCATATGATGGAATATTATGGAATAAACATGTTATTTTTTGTAAATAATTTATAAACATAATAAAGTTTCTATAGACTCTAGTGTTTGAACATAGAAAAGCACCTACTTAATAATAATAATAATATATGTGGGTACTCATGTTAAGGTAGTTAAGTAACTACACAACGTTGCACCTTAAATCACATGAGCTAACAAGTCGCAACATCGAATGCACTGTCATAAATCATATCTACATTTCCTTGCAGAAACACTGTCAAGCAAGATAGCCGCTAGTTACGCATAACACTGATTACGCAGCCCACGCGGCTCTGCGATGACACCTCGTTTATAACGGATAAGGGTTGCAGGTTTCTTCACATTAACATGTTGACTGCGGACCTGCCCGTGGAGCTAGTCTTGCTCCTGCACATGTGTGTTTTTAACACAAGCACGTTGCGGGCACGCTGCGGGCTGGTCCATCGTGAGGTGAGTCGTTGTGTTTTCAGCAATCAAAGCATTAAACAGTACATAAGCATCATCAACCTATAACAGTCCTCTGTTGGACGTAGGCCTCCGCCAATGAGCGGGTAATGCGTTGTGTCCACGGCTCGCCGCATCCATATTCTGAAAACCTTTCACAAATCACTCCACCTGGCCGAATTGGTATTAAATACCATTTAATTAATTTGTAGTAAATTTTGGAAACTATATTTGTAATAGATAGGTATAGATAGATAGTAATTTCTTGATTGCACTTATAGACTCATACCATCTTAAACTTATGAAAATATAATAAAAATACAATGGACGGTCTTATAGCTTAGAGCCATGATGGATTGGAATTAGAAGACTGTAGCAGCATGGTGAAATATCAATGAACAAAAAAATAAAAAGGTAGATAATAATGTAGCATTTTGCCCACCACCCAGTTTCGCTACAAAAACATGATTCCCGATGTAACACGACACGACAGTAAAAGGCTTGTGCAGGTAAAGCTTTAGAATTGCAAATCTTGGTGTTATGACGATAGCTTGTTTAAAGTCGTTTAAAGAGAGTATATGAGATAACAGGTTTGTTAAATTTATTCTATTTCTGTGGAACTTAAATTTGCATTTTTTACTAGAAAGATGCTTAGCACCATTAGAGGCATCATCACCAAGCATCGTAATCCAATTGATTGCACTATTAGTGTTGAATAAATAAATAAAATAAAATAAAATATAATGCTGGGCATTATCACATCATAAAGCCCCAAACTTATCAGAACTTGTATTATGGGAACCACATGACTGATATACAATTTAAAATGATTTTTTTTTGTAAATACTGTCTAACTGCTTTCTGCGATGCTATGTTTTAAGTTTGAATTGGACTGACTGGATTTAATTGTTATTTGACTATTTTGACTAAATCAGCAGCAAAAATAATTGTTGCTGATGCATTTAAAATGCACGTGTTAGTGACTCAGTGGTAAGAAGCCATATCGTCTCGGCTTACCCGCTAGAGTACCTGTGCGAGCCAGGTAGAGTATCGTATTACATAGATTATAGTCTGGTGTCAGCTGCGGACAGATTTGAGACCAGATCCTTCTTTCCGGACTTGAGCTTTTACAGAAGTTATTATGTGCTTATTAACTGATTGATACATGCAAAGATACATAAACAGAAACCTCAAAAACTAGAGTTGAATCCTGAATTCAAAGAATCTACTTTCGATTCCATCAAAAAAGTAGACTTGCGTTACGTTTTATTTCATCATTATCATCATTATCAGCCTATAGCAGGCACAGGCCTATCCAAATGAGCGCCATTACGCCCTGTCCTCAGCTAGGCGAGAATGTCCTACACTACGTTTTCGGAGCCGCGGTCTTCCCTCCACTCTCTAATACAATAGGTACAAGTATCTCAAAATAATACAATAATTTCCGAGCTTGGAAATCCATTCAAAAACTGTAACCAATTTGTATTCTCGCCTTTAGCTTGCTAGAGTAGTGCTGGATGTGATAATTGCATAATAATCTGTGATAAAATCCAGATTATAATCATGCAAATCAGATAATGCTTTCGATAATTTGTGCAGATTATGTCGCCGTGTTCTTCGACGTGGCCTGATTAAGAGTTCTATGTAAAATTAGGATGTCGAATCAGTTATATATAATTTAGCAATTGCCTTGAAATATTAAGCATTAATTTTGAGTCTTTTTAGCCTCAAGGTCTCGAGGAATTGGATTTAGTTTACCGTTTCAGATGTTTGATAAAAAACTGATAGAAAAAACAAAAAAAAGTAGGGCAAGGGAATCATAGAACTCGCTTTTATATTTTGAAGAGAAGTTTAAATGCTTTCTAAAAGTTATAGCATTTATGAACCTAATAATATTCCCTGTAAATCATGTCATGGGGTCAAAAGTATTATGACCAGTGATTATTATGCACTCGTGTATGAATTTGTATTTCTACAAAGTTATGGCTTCTGAAAGTAGGTTATAGGCTGCAGCTAATATCTTATCAATTTCTCCAATTTGTTATTCATTAATATCAAGGTTTTGTATGTGTCACGTAAGCAAAATCTTCGAAGAGAAATTGATGCTAAAGGTAGGATATAGAGTGAGTATAATTCCCTACACATCATAAATTACAGCTTGAACAAATTTAAAATTTATTTAAATCAAAGCTTCTGTAAATAGAGCCATCTAGCATAGCAAGTGAATAGCACAAATTATTAAGATGATATTGAGCATTGGGAAAGGAAATAGGCAAAAATTAACTTATACAAACATCGAGGTGCAATAGAGATAATGTTTACAAGTGAAGCTCATGCAGAGAATTTAGATATTAAAATAACTATGACATATTTTCTGTTGATGCGAAAAGGGGCGTAAGGTTAAAAGCTTGCTGTGAATTTTATATCACAACTGCAATACGAATGTAAAACTTTTAGGGGCATTCCGAGTGAAAAAAAAATGTGCCAAACCATAGTTATTATGATGAAGCGACACTATAGCAGGTAGTTTTATATCTATAGCAGGTATACAGGTAGATAGATCTACCTGGGATCTGGGACCGTGTCAAAATCATTTTGCGAATAAGAACACCAAATGTCGAGCGATTATTATGTAACTGTCTATATAACCTATAACCTACCTATAATACCAAATATCATCATTATCAGTTTATAGCAGTCCACAGCTAGACATAGGCCTCCCCAATGAGCGCCATTGCTACATCTGTGAAGTGTCTTGTTGTTTAAAGAATGTAAAGTAAGCATTAGCTTTATCGTATACAATATGTCCGGTTACCGGTGACATTGGGGCGGTGAAACACGGTAAATTTGATCGTCAAATCACCATCCCTATCTTTTCCCTCTCTTTCCATGATAAAATGGCAGCCATTTTGTTTTTCTTTGAGGTGCTTGTACTGATAGAGCCATAGCTAGATCCCATATAGAGGTCCTAAGAAGACATAATAGGACTCATTTGATCTCTAATAATGTAGACAATAAATCAATGACAACAATTTTACAATTTTAATTTCATAAAAGCGCAGAAAAGAATTTCTAAACCAAAAAAAGTATTTTCTCTCTAATAATATACTCTAAACCTTAGCAGTCGATGTGAATTGATGAAGGTATGGTGGCATTATCCACTGTAAGCAGATTGTAAAATTTCGCGATGGCTTTGTTTGTTATTTAATCGTGGCTAAACGTCAGATTTTATTGATGTTAGTTACTTTCTTTGTTTCGACTTATTTTTTTATGATACCATGCGAGTAGAGCATAAATTAATAAATAAGATTATTGGCATTAACTGATACGTTTTAGATAGTAACGATAATGTATGGTGTCTTATTGGTTTTAATGTAATGTGGTTTTAGTGTGTGTGATGTCTTATTGCCTATCTTTCTGGACGTGCCAGATTAGGTATACCGTAGGTCATGTCAGCGTTTAGCCCTAATAACAACACATACCACTACTCCTATAGTAAAGGATCTTATATATTATGCTAGTCATTGTATAAAGACTCCAATGGACTTGCTGGCTTTTGCAATAGGAAATAGCAACATAGGTTCTTTGCCTTCAAAAGCAGTAAATTATCTCATAAATTCAGAACAGACACCATTACTAATGTCTATTAGTTTCTCGTTCCTTTGTTTTGTGTCTTATCTCAGATATAGTAAAACTTTTCTTCCTATTCCGTGATGTAAATACTTATGACTTTTACGAGTCCTAAATGCCAGTATTTATATTCATGGTGTTCGTTTTGACAGTACCTTTAAAGGTAGAAAGTTTGTATTGAATGATGATCTTTATGAGTAGTCTGTTTAAGGTTCAAACTCTTTCTGTTGTGTTTTATCGGGATTTTGATTGCACACCCACCGGAACTACTTTCTAAGGAATGTTAACATAAATCCTTTGATGGTCGTGGCACATATTGAGGGTATATTATAAGCCGATCTCTTTAATCTAAATGGCAGTCATGTGGTCATGTGGAATTTTGACTGTCTTGAAATATGAATGTGTAACAAGGTTATTTATATCTTTATTTATATAGAGAATATTTTGTCGTTGATATTCTTCATTATTTTTATCTTTTAGAACAAAAGCTATTATACGGGTTTTCTATTGCGATGGGAGGTATTGTGTTTGAAAGGTGCTTATTGGAGCCGTTGTCAAATATTATTTAGGTTTTATACTGCAATTTTAGATCACAAGCTCAGACTTCATGGTTATAAGCATACAACTTACCCGATAAATATGATATTCATTAGATTAATTAATTCACAATATTTTTTTAAAACATTCGAGATCACTTATTTAAAAACTCCGTTAAATAAATACTTAAATTTATATTGGTTCTCCATGAAATGGGACAACTCAAGTCGTAACTCCTACGTATAATAACTCACATATCGATTTATAAATCTAAGTTAATATTACCTAAGAATGGAGTGGAACGAGATTAATTTGCGATAAGATCTTGTTATTAACTGTCCCATGTCTATTTTGAGAAAACAGTTACGGAACGAAACCACTAGTAGATTGACGTGTACGACGTGATGTCGAGGAGGAAGAAAATACTATAGGTACAGGCCTAGAACGCCATAGTAGATTTAGTTTTACTTTCGTTGTTTTTGACCTCCTTGCTATAAGCATGACTTCTTACTACAAGCACAGTATAAAGCCCTACATTATGGATTTATAGGCTGTGCTATAGGCGATGTTTGAGGACAAAAAAGCGCGCAGCAGGTCACCCATGTGATGGACTGTTCATTTAAGATACTCCCCCTAGCGAGTGAGCCGAAAAAACAGCGGTGCGAGAGAAATGGCGCTACCACTCTCAAGAGTGTTAGGACTGAGACGAAGAAATATTTTCAGTTGAGTTTTATTTTGAACTTTACATTTTTTTAAACCACAATAGGAAACTATTTTAAATGAAAGAACTAGCGAGTACATCTGCATTGTCGTATCAACAAAACCCAATTCAAAACAATTACTTTACAAATCATGCAACTAAACCAATCGTCCACATCACATTATTCTTAGTTACTTTTACTCATTATCATCATGTTCATCAGCCTATAGTAGCCCATTGCTGGACAAAGTCCTTCCCCGTTGAGCGCCATTGCGCACTGTCCTCAGCTCAGCTTTTACTCAGGTACCTAAATAATTTTTATGATTTTACATCTGTGTAATTTCAGCATTATCATCATCAGGATTATGGCAGTCCATTATACATACTACTTCCTATTAATATACTTTCATTTATTATTTTGTATCATAAAGGCGAAAGTCTGTAAATAAGTTGTGAAATATGGAAGTAAACATAATAATGTAGTTGTAGACTAGGAATACCATATAGGCTTCTTTTTATCCGGGTACCACGCCAACGAAATTGCGGGCGGATGCTAGTTTCATCTAAATATCAGCAAGTTCATATAAGGTTCGAAGGTATGGTTTATATTTCCACTCTGAACGAGATTTAATGATGATATTGGAAAGAGCTAGTTTGTCACAATTAGACGATGTTGCTTATGGAGCGGAGAGATCGGGAAAATTGAAGCAATTTTTGTGCTGATCACATCTTGACAGGAAAATAATAACGAGTTATGGATGTTGGCGATTGGTGGCGGTGAAAGAAGTAAGTGTCCTTAATCAGGTGGAAAATGAGGCAGACAAAAACAAAAATTAACAGGGAGACATAGATCAAGGGAAGCAATCGAAAGAGCCAATGAGAAGAAAGAATAAGGCAACTTGTCTCTGGCCGGATTTAATTGAAATAAGCATGTGCCTTAGAGTGGGCAAAATCAGGAGGGACTGATAGGGAAATTATTTTCAGTAATTAAAAAATCATGAGTCGCATTACATAAAATAACAACCATTTCGTACCTATATAATTTAAACGTGTCCTAAGAAGTGCTAACTTCGCCAGAGTTTTTAACGATAATGACTAAAAAGTGTAACCTTTGGGTAATACAGTTGTCATTGTAAGGAAACGATACATAAAATGTGGTTCGCTGTCGCCGAATATGTTTTGCATTATAATAATTAATTGCTTACGTCAATAAATGTCCATTGTTACTGATATTATCATTATTTAATCTTTAATTCCGCGAGTGTCAGTGGTTCGTTAAAATGTTGGATTTAAGGATTAAATTCTATATTAAGAGCAGTATGTGGTTCCCTTATTTAGTAACTTACAGTGAGTCAAGCTACAAAATAATTATATATTATCAGCAGTCTGCAGAAGTCAAGTCCACACACTCCCAAAGTTTTCCGCGATGACTGTTTTTGTGTCTTTCCAAAATTTGTTTATATACGTTGTCTAATATAAAAGCAGATTCTTGTCAGTCGGAACTTTCTTTGCCTTTGATTATTCATCAATGAAATTTAGGTGCATTGCCTGTTGACCTACTTAGCACTATGCAGTCCAATTTCACAATACACCTAACAATAGATCAATAGAGCTATCAAACCGTTTACGATCACCAACATTCGTTGCTCATCAATTAATTAGCCTTTTCTATAAATCTACGACTTTTATTATAGTCATTCTACGTTTAACTGCTCATAAAGTAATCAAACATCAACAACGCAGACGGGAAATCTGTGCCTGAAATTAATCATTTGGTTTTATTTATAATACACGAAACGTATCGAATTAAACCTTAGCAAAATGCAGTGTTAGAAAGTATCGATAGGAGAGTTTTGATAGAATTAAAAATAATTAGAACACTATTGAGATTGAAAGAAATACTAAATTATATTTAGTTTGTACCTACACTATTGAATTTTTAAGTCGGCCGAAGGCCTCCGTCATAGCTTGACGACTGAAAAAGCCGATACAAACACCTTATCGTGCCTTCCTTGCACGAAAGAGCTCTGATCTCAATGCCGCTTGGTCACCCATCCAAGTAGTGACCTGGCGGAGTGTTGTTTAACCAAGATGATCTGCTACGAACACCGAGTAAGGTGTTCCTATGAATTTTTTCGCTAGACATATATCAACTTTTAAATACCTACAAGTAGTAGTGCGGTCCCCACGGCTTCACTCGTGAGGTTCCCGGATAAAAGTAGCTTATATAATTTTCCTTGTCTAGACTATATATTAACTACATAATGTGCAAATTTCAGGTCAATCCGTTCAGTAGTTTTGGCGTGAAATAGGAACAAACATTTCGCATTTTACATATTTTTACAACCTTTCGCCTTTAGAATATTTTGAAGAAAGGATTTCATTCAACTCTTTATTACTAATAAATCCTAAGGATTACATTAAAATAAAGTGTTCTTGACTTCTGACTTTTCAATAATTGAAAAATAATTGCATTCACAAAACCACCCAAATCGCCACCAATTTTTATGAATCATTCGTATTAATTACACATACCTAGATGGATATCAATGAGTCACATCGATTTTGGACCTCAATTAAACAAAATACAAGAATTAATGAAAGATTTGTGAATGAAACTGATTTAAATATGGATATCGTCCAATTAATGTACAAAAATGGTCGAAAAATCAGGGCATTATGAGGCCACAGCCCTATTAGTAGAGACGGGTGCGAGTTCGTAAACGAAAGTATCGATTAAAGGTCGGTTAAACAATGTATAGCGATTAATATCGAATCGATGTGAAGGCTGCTGATTAAGACTAACGTGATTTATACTTTGTTTGCTGTGAGATAAAGATACCTTGGTAACTTTTTACCTTCAGCACCAGTTTATCATACCGGGTTTTTAATATGCTCTGCTTTATATTAAAAGGAATACTTAACGTTAATTCCCCGATTTCTATACTTTTAGTAATTTGTTAAATTAGATAATCTAAGCGAAGCTAGTACTAGTTATTTACTGTCTTTATTATCTATGTTTTATTAGGTAGTGTCTTAATTTTATATAACAACTTTACTTTGTTTATTAAACACCTATATTCCTTCCTTCTTCGTATGAGCATTCAGCACCTCTTTGGGTGAAGGCCTACTCCAACTTGTTCCGTGCTTCGCTGTTATTTCCAAAGCTTATCCAGTAAGACCTATTTATTTCGTTGCTATCTAAACGAGTTAGAAATTGTCTGTATCACAGAAGCTGTCCATTCGTAGATAGCAGCCAGCGCGTCGCCACCGCCCACCCGTCTGTCTATCGCGCCCTTATAAGGCTCTGCGGGCTAACTGGGGAAATTTATGAGCAAATTGAGTCGCACTTCAGAGAATATTTTGAACCACGACCTTTAGTATTAACTGATCAATTGTAACCATTCAATCATACTTACGTTAGACGTTAGAAAGAAAAATATGTTAATAAAACTTTGAGCATTTTATAATTATAGTTTTGTTATTCTGATTGTTTCTAAGACTTAATATAGTGACAGAATAAGTATGATCATCCCCATCATCATCAATACCATGCGCCTGCCTATAGCCATCGAATCTTGATGATTCTCTGCAATATCTTTGGTTGTCGGATATTCTCGTAAAAAACCTTAAATCCTTACCTTCAATCTTAACAGACAGAATACTAAATTATAAGTGACATCCACCGACTCATATTAAGTCTATGGTGACATCTAAGTAATGATTGATAAAAAAATATTCATTGGTATAAGACTTGAGAGATACTCAAATAGATCGTAAGATAATTTGAAAAATGACTGAGGAATGGATGTTCGACCTCGATCTACCTACGTTTTCGTATTTTTCACTATTAAATATAAAAATAAAGTTGTACGAGATTGTAATTGTAACACAATCTCCGTATAATATAACCTCATTATCAATTTATTATTTTGCAAAAATATTAAAACTGCTTCTCAAATGTCACGTTTTGCGTTTTACTGAAGCAGGAAACGTGATACTTTGACGTCCAGTTAACCTGGACACGTCATGTTAATAGTATCACTTTGTGATAAATCTTGCATAGTATCCTATAGAGATTATATAGATCTTAAAAAGAAAAATAAATATACAAAATATACTAAAAAGTTGCAACAAGGCTGTACGCTCGTTGGTCGTTGTCTTCTTCTTCTCCGTATGAGCTAGTGGCCAACTCTAGTGTCAGAGTTTTTAGGCCGCCCGAAGGCCTCCGACACTGTAAAAGCCGGGACCAACATCCGGTCGTTGTGATTAAATCAGGTCTTTGCATTTAATCTAGATGATTAAGTAGTATTTTTATAACTTTCATCATCAGCCTATAGCAGTCCACAGCTTGACATAGTCCTCCCTAATGAGCGCTATTGTGCCCTGCACTCAGCTCGACGCATTCAGCTTCTACGAGCAGCAGCCTTTGGTAGATCGTCACACCACTTTCAAATTTTTTGGAAACTTCACAAGTATCAATTAAATTAGTACTTAATGAATACTAGCTGCGCCCCGCGGCTTCGCCCGCGCAGAAATGTATGTTTCAATACGTGTTTCAACATTTACATAAAGGTTTATTTTTACCATGTTTTGAGTGAATGTGCGAACCAGGGAATATCCGCGAATAAATCCGGGAATAATACCGCGGGCGGAAGCTAGTACGAAAGTAAGAAATAAACTCGGCCAAGTTACACCACAAAAGCATAAAAGTAAGCTAAGAGTTATTAATACATAAATATTGTCAAGACCCTAGACACATTGACACTATCGACTTCCTTGCACTAAATCAATCCAGCTAATGTACCGTGATTATGCCAGTAGCTTAATTGATTAACGCACGGCAGATAGTGAGCTAGCATGCCTTTAAACCTAGGTTTATACCGGTACCTATTGATTAAGCTTAATGGATCTAGCGGTAGTGGGAGTTCGTCAGAGGACTTATACTAATTCCTACAGATACTGATGAACAAAATATTGTAAGAATTTTGAAATCGTATCAAAAAGGAGTAAAAAAATCAAAACGATGACCATATTTATAAACATACTCGCTTCCGCCTACGGCTTCGCACGCGTTGTACCCGGATATATGGAAGTACCTTTGTGTATCCAGGGCATAAAATATGTATATTCCAAGTTTCATTCAAATCCATTAAGCTGTTACACACACACATAAATTCACATTTATTTTATAATATACGTGTGATTATAATCGTCTTATTGACTATTCTTCGCGCGCGGTGGGTGAAGGGCAACGCAAAACGTTGCTGGTTCGATTCCCGCTACGGGAGAACGAGAGTCCACCGGAGAGAATGCAATCCTTTGTGATTGTTAGTATTACTATACTGCTTATATTATGCTATGTTATGTTTTTGTATGTAGGACTTAGTCTGCTTGACAGTCTAAAATCTGTTAGTTATTGTTGATAATAATTACAGACACAACATTATTTTTAATAAAAGTTATGTTTTTGTTTCGTTACTCCTTGCTTTCTGGCCGCTACCTAACGATTAGAAATTATACCATTACAAATAATAACCGACTTAGTATCTTGATACAAGTTTATATCACGTAATTGCACATGTGCAAGAAAAACCAATAATGACTCGGTTATTCAATAATTAACTTTCAATCTCCACTGATCTAGAATTAAGAGCGCTCTCACTACATCGATTAAATAGAACTTGGATGTAATAAGAAATTAGAGTTGTCTATGTACCTTTATTTACCTACTTGGATGCGATTAGAAATCGGAGTTGTCTCATGATCATCACCATCCTATAGCAGGCCACTGCTGGAAATAGGCCTCCCCTAATGAGCGTCATTCCGCCCTATCCTTAGCTCAACGCATCCAGCTTCTACCAACAGCCTTTCGCAAATCAGCACTCCACCTGGCCGCAAGGCCGTCCTACACTATGTTTATAAACTAAAAACGTTAAACATTCTTACCTGCCCATAATCGTAGCGATTTTGTGAACCGCCCCATACCACAGACTAGAAACACAGCTAAACCACACATTATACAGAATTGTACAGTAAAAGCTACTCTAAGTGCTATAGTGTAACATGATACGACCAAGGTTGCCAATTTCGCGACCACGCACGTTAAAATAAATATAGTTTATGTTTTGCTAGAGGGGTTACTAACTATTTGTATATAGTATAAGCGGTGGGTGTGTAATACCGGTAGATGACGGTAAAACACATGTTTATTTTTGTAAAAGGTGTATTTTAGCCAAGACTGGTCTCTTTCAATTACCCTACTGATTGTTGGTTTCACAAAGTAAGAAATTACCAAATTATCGTCGAAAATAGAACAGATCATTCTTTGATGTTTAAGTCATATCAGTCGCCTTCCCCCCAACCAGGTATCAAGGATATTTTTTATGGTGATACGATATGCGCAGCAGTCTTTTCTTTATTGTGACTGAAATATTCATAAGCATAAAAGAGTTGTGTGTTCTATTGTAATTATATTGCTGCCATTCCTTTGACGACCTCTGTGGCGCAGTGGGCGAAGGTCCGCCTGTGACGCAGAAGGTTGCGGGTTCGATTCCCGCTGCGGGACAAATGTTTGCATGTTCTGCTGATATTTGTCTCTGGTCTGGGTGTTTCCTATGTATGATATGTATGTATTTACAAAAAAAATATGTATCTATGTAGTATATCAATCATGTGATTCCCATAATACAAGCTCTGCTTAGTTTGGGGCTACATGATGCTGTGTGATAACGTCCAGGATTATTTATTTATTTATTAAATTGAATCAACATGTTAACCCGACTTGTTGATCGTTTACGTTTTGTCAAGAGTCATGTTTTCACTTTTATAATGAAAGACTGAAGTTACTGTGCATTTCCAATAAACATATTATTAAACATAATCTAATCAAACTAGTCAATCGAACAGTCGCAAGGGAAATCGCCGGGTATTCATTCAGTGGAAACGCGGTGTAAGATCAACACTAAAATATAAACAAACCAAGACCAAGACTATACTAGACTTGACGACCTCTGTGGCGCAGTGGGCGAAGGTCCGCCTGGGACGCAGAAGGTTGCGGGTTCGATTCCCGCCGCGGGACAAATGTTTGCATGTTCTGCAGATATTTGTCTCGTGTCTGGGTGTTTTCTATGTATGATATGTATGTATTTACAAAAAAAAATGTATATATGTAATATATCAATCATGTGGTTCCCATAACACAAGCTCTGCTTAGTATGGAGCTACATGATGCTGTGTGATAGTCCAGCATTATTTATTATTTATTTATTATTATTATTATTTACTATAGATCTTTCATGCAAAACAAGATTTGTGTTCTTAGTTTATTTCACAGAAAGTCAGAAATAACTAGAAACGGAATTGTCATCAGATTTACACCTATTACAAGGTAATAAGCTCGATCAGATCCAACTTCCCAACACTCTCCGACTTTCATTTTGGTTCATTACCATAGATAATGACAGTAACGACAGCTTGGTGTGACCAAGGCTCATTACTGTGACAATATCGTTTGCTGTCAATGACTTTAATCGGACGAGAAATCCACAGGATGTGACGTGTGCCGGTTATCTATAATAGCTGTCATTTTTGTCTATAACTTTAGTCGGTGATAGTGGTAGCACTTTATAGTGCTCTTGCGCTTATTATTTGATCACGTCAAATCGGATGTCATCTTATGAACCCTGGCTATGTATTTCTGAACGTTCTGATATACCTATTCAGGCTGTTTTGACAAGACAATACAAAAAATAAGATCAAAAATGCATTGGAAAAAAGAAACTGTTACATAAATAGTTAAAAAAAAATTTTATTCATTGTTGGGTTTGAAAATTTTCAATTTCCTGGGTCGCATTTACATGTATTTCAATAAATTTTACGAGCTTTGCAAACTTAGTATATTTGCTTTATGCATCATATATTTATTAATTTTCATAACAGCATGAGAAATTTTAACGGAATCTTCTTCTTCTCTTTCTATTTAGGAAGGTAAAGACCTTAGCATATTTACTTTATGCATCATATATTTCTTAATTTTCATAACAGCTATGGTATGACAAATTTTAACGGAATCTTCTTTTTCTCTTTCTATTTAGGAAGGTAAAGGACTTAGTTATTAAAACATGTACTTACTTTGGTTTCCGCATTAAGAAAAGCAAGAATAAGAATAACTTTCAATTCTTAGACGTAAAATGAACACATCTATCAAACCGTGGCAGTATTACACAACTTTTGTTAACCATTTACAAATTATGATATACCACTACTTGTCTATTAAAGTAGAAATTACGCCCAGTTACTGTGGTACAAGTAGTTTCGTCAGCGTGTCAATCAAAGTGATTTATGGTCATTCGGTACACTTTCTAAAATATAATGAACTAGTCTAGGACAATGGGATAAAATGACAAACCCGATTGAACACAGAATTAAGTTTTGATTTCAAATTATAATTTAAAATGAACTACTTACATATAGATGAACTTTATGTATCTATTACGTAATCTATTACTGTAAAACATGATTATAGCCAACCATTTGAAATAGGGAGACATAATATCCTGCAAGGAACCTTTTTCATTTGCTAGATACTCTTCTTAGGACGAAGCAGTATAAACACATTGATGAAAGGGAGATGATCTAGCGAATTTTATCTAGCACCTTTTTACCGTTTTTAGCGCGCCGTATAGGTATTTTATATTCATACAAGAACATATAAGAACGAACACATCAAACATTGGCGCTGCAGTGGACGCTATGTTTTGTAGACTTGTGTATATTGTGCGGTGGAGAATATTTTTTCAAAATTCTTGAAGATAGAGCAAGCACATTATATAGCCTAGCTGATAATAAGTGGCAACCATTACCTATTAATAGTGTTGCATACTTTGCTCGTAGGTCATACATGCATGGAACGTACCCTACGATCCATAGTCCATCAATTTGAAGGTGATAACGATAAGCCACCCACACCCTTCAAACTTTAACACAGCAAAACTGCTCTATGCCAGAAAAGCATGGTGGTAGTATTCCCCGGACGAGCCCTTCACAAAGTCATCTACTAGGTATTCTAGAAATGTGTGTTGTTCAAAAAAACACAAAAATCTTTGACCCTGTTTTAAATCGAACGAGACGAACTGCATTCATACAAGTTGTGAATCGGGATGGTGCCGATTGCAAAAATAGAGCAAGTTGACACATAAATAATATTAGCGGTCGTAAATAACCGAGGCGAACGTGAAAACTTCTTACGTCTATATCCAACGGTTCGGTGACGCGGGTGGGTTTACGATGCACTACGAGGAGAGCACGTTAGTACAGAGATGATTTATGTCTTCTCGTACCTATTTACGAATATTAGGTATTCAGACTCAGGTAACTTCTAAAAATATTTTTATATATTAAGAACATAAATGAATAGTCAGCAGATCTTTTATTTATCATCGGTAAGATTGTTGGATGATGGATCGGAGTATGATTGGGAGTATTTTTAAATCGTTTTTTAAGATGATCCAAAACTGGGTACAATTAAAAGACTCTTTTTCTATTTAGCATGGGCCAGCTCTTGAACTTGAGGCTTGCGAGGGCAAGGATGAGGTCGACGGTGGGACGAGCTTTCCCAGAAGATGCCTATTAACTCTCTTATTGAAGCCGTTAGGGTCATAAGACAATGGAAAAAGAGGCGCTTGCAGCTGATTCCATACTCAAAAAAAATTCTGTTCCCTCTTTGATATTTATTAAATTGTTTGTTTTGTGCCGAACCACGGCCGAACAAACGTAAAAGATCGCCATTTTATGGATATTATTATATATATTACAGTGAGTCGGTGGTGCGAGAAGTTGTGCCCTGCGATCTCCAACCCACATGCTCATTGTGGGGATTATGGGTCCTCATTCTTATTAAGGGAGACCTCTGTCCAGCTATGTCGGACTGATATAAGCAGCTGTTGTTGACAGTCATACCCGCTATTAAGTCCGACTCAGTTTTTGGATTTCTTCATCAGAAATATGCTGACAGCTTATATGAACTGGCTTTAAAAATGATACAATAATAAATTGGTTGATAAAAGTAGTGTTGGGATGCTATAATGATCTCAGTCTATTAATTTATCATTGTCGCGTCACTAGTTCTGTCGCGGAGTGGCACTCTGAATCAATATCGGCTGATCATAAACGTGCTCGAAATACCGCAGCGGCTGAGTAACAAGATATTCCTGTGCGTACTTCTTCCTTATGGTCTTAGGTTTACGATTCAATTTGTAAGAATCAAGCATTGAGCTGTGGAAATAAAACTCCATAAAGTGGTTTAACGATTCAGTTAGATTGAAACTAAAGTGCTATGACCTATGACTAATTTATAGTCAAACATAATGACCGTTAAATTAATAACACAAAATGCAATTCTCAAAATTAAATATGGTCATCGTATTTTTCCAAAAATGGTGGGAAAAATGTAATTTGTGTGTTATTACTTTACTCTTTGGTTTGAATGTTCATAGCAAATTCTCAAGGTAGAAAGTTTGATTTTGAAATACCTACTAGACTTCATAAGTACCTATTCTTGAATATATTTCAGTTTTTTTAAAGCATTGAAAAATAAACCATTGTCTTGCGCGTTTACGTGCCCTTTACGTGAAATTAATTCGCAAAACTATGGCGCGCAAAAATTCGAAGGAGACTAAGGTTTTACTCACAGAAGTTATCTTCATATCGTTTTCACTAGGATACCCACCTGAAACAAAAAAAAAGTATTTAATTTTACAAGAATCAAAAGTAAGCGAAAGGGGGCGAAAGTATCTTAAAAAGATGTGAAATTGTCGTTCCTTTTTCTCTTCTTGAATAGAGCTGAAATTCACACTTTTATGTAGGCAGTTCTACACCAGGGATAACATAATAGACTAAGTACTTTTCCATATTGCTCGCAGAAGCTCAATCTGGAGCGCTTGACGGTAACTGGAAAGGTGAAAGGAAAAATGCCACGAGGAAGATGTCCCAAACGATGGACGGACCAAGTATCCGAACATCTAAATATACCAGTCAGCGTGGCTATCCATCAGGCAGCTGATAGAAACCGATGGAGACAGTAAAGAGCAACGATCCTCAGAATTAAGGGAACGACGGAGGCGGAGGAGGAGTGAAGTACTTTTTATCCGCGTCAGTCGTTACACCGACTCCAAAAATAATAGGTAGGTCTACTTACGTGGTAAACGCATAGTTCGTACAAGATAAATTGAGTAGATTTTTTTTTATTGTTAGTTATTTGTATGAACCAAAAAATAAGCAATTATTTTTTGCTTTTTAGGTTTTTTTGAAGTCGTTTTTTTTAGATTAAATTATTGTTTATTTCCGATTTTTTTGTGAATCTGACTTCAAGACGATTACAAAAATATAAATAAAATTCGAACCCATAAGATTTTCATTCCCTATTTTCTCACCCTTAGGATTGTTCCAAATTTCTATGGAACTAAACCAAAAGTATACCCTCCTCAACGGAAAAATAATTTTCCAAATCGGTTCATAAATGGCGGAGTTATGAGGTAACAAACATAAATAATTAATAAAATTCGAGCATAAAAAATGTTTATTCGTTTTTTTTCTCACCCTTACGGTTGTTTTTTTTTCTTCAAATTTATATGAGACCAATTGAAAAGTATACCCTACCCAACGAAAAAAGAGTTTTCCAAATCGGTTCATAAATGACGGAGTTATGAGGTAACACACATATAAAAATATACAACCGAATTGAGAACCTCCTCCTTTTTTTGAAGTGAGAGACTATACGACACAGCACAAGTGCGTCACACGTCGTAGACTTTACGTGTCAGCAAATAGTTTTAAGCACATTAGTATATTCTTATGGGACTTAGATTATGAAAATTAATATCTGTGTAAGATGTCGGCACAAAAATTGTAATTATAAAGTACGCTACTTTATTTAATTGTCAAACTCGTCAAAACTATTTAAACAACACCTATAATATTTACGATACACAAAAATAATATTTTTATTATTATCTTTATTTTGCCTGTATTTAGATGAACCATTGGCAATGAGCCTTACTTTAATGACAGTTCTTTGTCTTACTGCGCTATGTGAGATAGAAACAGGATACGTGCAAAGTAGTGCATTTAACATACACGGGAAGGCACTTCAGCCTTACGAGTTTAAGCGAATTTTAATGTTTCTCACGACCCCAACGAAATGTAGTAGGAAAGTTAAAAGTTATATGGCCGTTTAGAAAATAGTTGTTAATTTACGTTAAGTGGTTGGAAAACTTGATAATTGGCATAGGTACTTAAAACTAACTAATTTCATGGAAATGCATGTACTTAATTAACTAATTCGTATTCAATAAACCTACATTACTAATAGGTATTTATTAGTACTTAAAATCATTTTAAATTGATAGCTATGATAGAAACTTAATACTTCTAACGCGTTGAGTGCTGAATCACACACCCGTACCTGCATCAGGACATGGCGCTATGTCCGAGGCCTGCAGTCGACGTGTTAAGGAAAGAGTAGTACTTAAGTATAGCAGGAGAATTAAATGCCATTGTTCTATATTCAAAATATTATTTTACCTGAAGACATAATTTTAGAAATAACATCAGAGCAGCCAAAGTTTTAAGCTATCTATTCCTAAATGTAGGTCAGACGTGTTTCGGGATTGTGACGTTATTGCGGCGTGTCAACTGTCACTGGCGTGTCACTTGCCTGTCACAGTTTTAAAATGCAAAATGGCAATTTATTATGTATACTTTCGACTAAAATAGATTAATTTTTATCTGATTTCGAAGTACCGAATGTATTCAGAGCAACGAATATATTCTATATGGAACGCTGATTAGAAGCGATAACGGTAGATCCCAGGTTTAAGTAGACTAAATAAGTAGGTTTTTGTATATTTTGGAGATTATACACATTTACAAAAAGCCTTAACTGAAATTGTATAAAAATATGATATAAAAATTTTGTATCACCTAGATTTGATTGCGTGGTAGAATACATATTGTACTGTTACTTATAATTTATCTATGACGTGTTTGTCTCAAGTTGAAAGTTAGTCAGACATTATCTGTAAGTAATTTTTGGGAGAAAAGCACTTCCTGGTTTTTTGTAAAATAATTTATCTGATTGAGTTATAATAAAATGTTACTGTACAGGATTGTAACATCGTTTTGTAAAGCAACAAAGTCCTGTCTACATTATCAAAGAGATTTTGTCGGTTTTTATCTCACAAGTTGGATAAAATAACAATAAGTAGGTAGGTACTTACAATAGTCATAAAGTATCTAGGTCCCAGCGACTGAATACCAGCGGGGTGATCGGCTAACTCTGTTGCAAACAGAAATGATTGACACCGTTCCTGTTTTAACAAACTGTGACACTTTCGATGTATGAAATGTCAAAGTTTGATAAACAGGATCGGTGTCAATCATTTCTGTTTGCAACAGAGTTAGCCGATCACCCCGCTGGTCGCTGCTAGGTCCCTCTGAAGTTGGCTGCAGGTAGCAACGTAGTTCCTATTTTTCAAAGAACTATGACTAAAGCATAGAAGAACCCTTAAAATTTATTCATGCTCTGAACATCAACTCGTACGGCTGATCTCTACTTTCTTATGTCCAATATCATCAGTTAGAAAGGGATGCATACGTCTCTCAATGCGACTTCAAACGAGTTCAAAAACAAAATGGTACCAGGGCGCTCGAATAAAATGCTATGCAGTTTCATAGAAATGCCCTGGTACGAAGTCGCAGCAATCGCAATGAGATAAAGTATGCATCTTTCTCTAAAAAATGGTTTAAGGACTTAAGAAAGTATGGATCAGCCGTATGAGTTAACGTTCAGAGCAGAGTGAATTTTAAGACTCCATCGAGTTGTCTTCTATATCTGTGCTATATTTGGATCGAATTGTACTAGGATTGTTTCAATTCCTTGCTGAGCCTAACTTCAGAGGGACATAAATCCGTTGTGACTAAGTATGCTTCTTTATAAAAAGAAAAAGACAAAAGTAGGTTATATGCCAATAACGCTAGAAAAATATATGAACCGGAACAGTCAATTTCCTAATATACTTTTCACAGGACATCTCCCACGTCCCAATCATCATTCGCCATCATCTCGCCCAATGAATTAATGTAACATTAGTGTCAAGCACTCGGAATGCGGAATGACTGCGGCTGATATTATCCACTTAGCAGCTTCTGTTCCCATTTGTGTTTGGTACAAGCATCACGGCGTTGGAATGAAAACTTTGTTTGGTTTCATTCCAACGCTCTCCGGATGGTGGAAAGCTCTCGTACAAAAACAAAGCAATTAAAAAAAAAACCGGCCAAGTGCCAGATGCGCACCAAGGGTTCCGTACAAACTTATAGGTAATGTAATTACATATTTTCGGTTGTTAGATTTTTTTCCTTTACTGGTACTGTAAGACATTGCCAAATTTCATATTCCAGGTCAATGGGAAGTACACGCTATAATTTTAACAGTGTCAAAAATGAAGCAAGTTTATGCTTCATTTTTGACACTGTAAGCTGTTTGGCTGAATCTTGATTGCGTTGATTTTTTCACAACTCCAAGAGATTGCAGACCTGAGTATCTGAATTTAATTTCAACCTGATACCACTCCACGCGTTCCTGAGAAAAGGGTCTTTGCAGACTCATACATTGACAGACAACAAAGTGATCTTTTATGAAATCCTTTTTTCCTCTTGAAGGACGGACGGAACCCAAAAAATGAGGCGTAGATTAGGCCTAAAATACTAGGTGTTGAATATTATGACTTGTACCAGACCCTACCAGCCTGCGTTTCATCCTACATGAGTGTTATGTCGCAATAGATAATAAGATGGTCGAGTGTCTGTGAAAGACGAGATCATAATGAATGGTGCGAAACATGTTCATGCTACTCATTGGTAGTACCTACTCATTCTGTTATTATTCAAATGAACTGTGGTAATTGGTTTCTAGATTATAGATTACTTGTTCAAATTAGTTGTCCGTTATATCTATTAAAGACTTTTGTTCTGTAATAAAGATTTGATTATGGATTTAGATTTTAAAAATAGACCGCGTCTTTTCATACCTACTTATTTTTAAATTTATTCAATGAGTTATGGATTATGAAAAATCAGACTTCTTAGTCTGTTGTCTGCTGTCAACATAAATAATCATCATAGGCCTATATAGCAGTCCACTGCTGGACATAAGCCTCCCCAATGAGCGCCATTGCGTCCTGTCCTGAGCTCGACGCATCCAGTTTTACAACATTACATTTTATAGGTACACCATTTCAATTAATTAAAGATCGAGACAATATAAAATACCAGCCAAATATTATTATTATAATAGGTAAGTAGATTGTTTAGACCCAATTTTCCAATCGTTAGCAACACCTCTACTTAAACAATTTTGAAAATGAAACGCGTAATTTCATACTTTTTTAGAATTTTTTCAATGCATTTTCGTATAATCTGCCTACTTAAATGCATCTAGCAAATTATTAACTACAAGACTAGTATTGCTCCATAATTTTCATGAATTATTTTTTCATAAGTTTCATACAGGAGAGCGACTTACGTTAAGGGCTGCGGTACAGCTTGACGCAGATCAACGTTCGTAACAAAGACTACCGTTTAAAAAAGTGAAATAGTCTCGTAACAGACATTGAAACAACCAGTGTGGTGTGATTAAGATATTTTCCATTGTAGAAAATCCCTCTGATAAGATTGTACGCTCAAGTGTTTTATTTACTAGGTGTAATTATAGCTTACATATGAATTGATATGGTGTGACGTCAATACCTGCATTAGTATTATTGTTATTATAACGATCCCTTTGATGTTTGATCCATTTTTTTGATTATCTTTTTATAATTTGTATCTGAAAGAGTTTGTGCGGTATAAGTAACACATGGTCGTTTAAAATGCAAAGGGTCAGTTTGATCGACCCTTTTCAATCCTGAAATACCTTTACCTGGTTTCTGAAAACAGCAATATTTTATATACTTTACATACCCGAAGGATAGAGCGCAATGGTTCTCATTGGAGGGGGAGCAGTGGACTGATATAGGGTTATAATGATGATGATGACGATGATGATGATACACAAGCCTTATTTAAGATGAAAGATACCCTTTGTCCTTTTCCTGACTTCTGACAACGTGTTTGCGAAATTTCATGATGATCGGTTGAGTAGGTAGTTATGTTTGAGCTTAACAAAAAACAAACAAATATACCTCCTCAATTTAGCATTTATAATATTAGTGTCATACAACCACATTTTGTTAGCTCAGTTTAGAAAATTAAGACTCATTGAAACTGCTTTGAAAATCTAAAAAAAAAATTATACTTAATATTTTTACTAGAATATATAATATATAATATAAAGCCCCAGTTACGTAACCAGGTTGCCACAGACTTGGAAGGCTTCATCCCATATTTCACATAAACCAACAATGCGAATTAGTGTCGCGTCACAATCTAGAGTAAAGACAGATAATAGCCAAGTCATTATTTACTACTTCGATCCGTAGGGCTTTCTAAGCTCAACCCGATTCAAAACACAATAGACTTTATCCCTACATATCTAACGTCGAAAATTACAAAATCTGGATTTGGGGGATAGAATTACTTCGAAAATAAACCCTAAATTTGTAAAGCTAAGGTTTAAATTTGTAAAGTGGGATTGGGAACGCAGGTGTCAGTTTGTCACGGGATAGCCGTCCGTCACTTTCACCCGATTGTGAAGATAACGTTGTAATGGTTCCACTGTCGCGTTATGTTTATTGTGTATTTTGCAACGTTTTGTAATATTTGATTGGACTGCGATTGTAGGACCATAAAGTTATCATGAAATGCTGTAAGGTACCTTGATATTAACATAGTGAATCTAGCTTTACATAATGCAAAGATTGTTTGCATATTTAATTTATGTATGCCAAATGCTTACTAACGCTTTGAGTACTGAAAACACTAGTCGGGATACTGCTGCTCAAATCAATGCTGCGCAACGAACGTGTTAAATAAAACCAACAATGATTATTTTGATTTTAAATGTTAAAGCGCACTTATGGGAAAATCTAAGATTTCCAATCTAAGGGTGCCTGAGTCGAAATTATTGGGATATTATAAAATATTCAAACCTAAGTTTTTTTTATGAAATTGCTGAGAATTTAATCTCGAAAACCAAAGTTCAAAAGTTCTGTTGGTCAATCCCAATTTAACACTACCCAGGATCTACAGTTCTACTCTTCCTATATAATATCTAATCATTATACCATTTCTTAATTTTAATCCTCAAGTCACACAAAATACAAAGATAAAAACCCGTATCTAATATTAGTGTTTCCTCATATCGTGACGGCCAGACAATCTTTCGGGATTACGCGTAGTACAGTAAGTCGTAAAAATACATTGTAAGTATAATTCAAACGAGCGTAAGCTGTATGTATACCGGGTGTCAGAAGTGGGTGTCAGAATTTTTTGTTCTTGCATTGAATCGATTAAATTTATGAACAAACAATATACGAACTTGACTGTCTACAAAATGGTGCTTCTACAAAATTGGCAATTAGGATACACTAGATGTCGATTGATGAATTTCCGATTCATTCTTAGTAGTAAGCTAAATTTGCCAAATAAAAACTAACACACTTTAGATTTCAAACTTTTCGACATTAATTTTGGTAGAAAAACTCGTATCAAATAAAAAATATATATATTGTAATTTATTTATTAGGTTGGATGCCAATAGGTGCGTAAAATTGACCAAATAACAAAATAAAATGACTGTAGTTTCATTAAAAGGTTATTTCGGCTCTTAAATATATAAAAAATATCATTCTATCCCATGGCACAACCAAGCAATGGGGATATAAAAATATATGAGGTGCCCATGAAAAGATTAATTGGAATAATCCAGGGGCCTCGTATATTTTGTAATTTGCTGTAGCATAACCTAATAGAATAGGCAGATCTAGTTCTAGGATTTTTTTAGATTCGATATTTAGTTCGGTACACCCTGTACACCTTAATATTAGAATAGAAAATTCTGTACGTGTTACGCAATCGCTGAGGCAATATTTTGTTCGGTCAATGTCTCCACGGGCCCAAATTGCCATGCATAATGGGATAAGGCACTACAGGCACAGGTACCTAAAGGTCGTGGGAGCATCGTATGGACGAAAAAATTGATTTTGAAGGGCAACCTTATTTTAGGTATTTTAAGGTTGAATAAAACTGCTTTGATGTTGTTTTTATGGTTAAATGAACATTTAGGTGTGTGGCACGTTTACCAGGATATTTTTTAGGTAACCTCATTATTATCATGATCTACAATTCATCCATTGCTTTAGGCCCTAAAGTAACTGTGGAGATGGGGATGACCAAGTATACCCTAAAGTTTAGGGTATACTTGGTCATCCCCATCTCCACAGTCCATTGATAATATTGTTCGCCCATCAAGCTGCTTGGCGAATAACGTTTTCTCGACCCGGTTCTTTGACAACATTCAGTAATAGGTTAGCACGTATCCATTAATTAATACTATCAATATTTAAAACAATCTTTTTTCTTAATTATCAATGTTGTAATAAGTAATACAAAATTACAACATTGACATTTCAGAAAACCGAAAAAACTCTTCAATTCTTCAAGCATGCAAACCTCTTTTATTTTTTGAATTTTCGTTCAAGACATGTCGTAAACGTAGAGAAATATTTGCTACCAAAAGAGCCTTCAAATACAATTTGCTAACATATTTTTCAATTCAATAATCCTAAGGGTATACGACCATATCATATATATGATCTAAGAACAGTCGCCTTCAATAATATAATATTACCAGGTCACAATTAAGGCCGCTTGCCAGCATGCGTACCTACGCGGTCGCTGAAAAAGTCAACTATAAAGCACATGGTTCTAAACTGTAGATATTATATTGCAGTACAATCGAGTGACATCGTGCGTACGCGCAAACGTTTTGTAACATTCGAGGTTAACGACCTCTGCATTGTAAGAGTGTGACAAGGCAAGTTCAATGATGTAAGAAGATCTGAGGATAACACGGGGTAATGGTTTTGGCAGTATGAGTCCGACTGTATGACGCCATTGATAAGTCTAGAGATATAAGTTATGAAGTTGTAAAAAAATATGTACTTAGATAAGTAGGTAAGTATTTAGATGATTTATCGAACACTAAACTTGATCGAAAAAAACAACAATAGTGGAAATTAAATAAGATTATTACAATCACTTTAGTGTCTCGCTTTTGATGCTGAAAACACAACTGAACTGCAGGCGTATGTCTTGCTCCGAGTCCGAAGACCGCAGTCAACGTGTTAAAACAAAACTAAAAATTTAAAAAATTAAAGGATGTCGGATAACTGAAATTGTTTTTCTGATGTTTTATAACGACAGACACTTTAAAAGATAAGGTTAATACTAAGGGGCATTTGAAGGCAATACAGTGGCAATGTTAGGATAGATACAAAGACGTTAGTATTAAAATGAATAAAAGAAAACATGTATAGTTGGATACTAACGGTTAAAGCAAGGGCAGGCGTAATTAATGTTTGTCTTTACGATCCTGAAGTCCTCTTTAAACCAAAGATAACCAATTATGAAAGATTCGTTTCACCACATCGTTATGTGTTTGTAATTAGCACACTCATGCGGGATGTCATGTCAGTCATCCTGAAAGAACCGGTCCCAAGGTTAACCTGAACCGATTTCTTTTCTTTTCATCTGGCTACCATCCAAATGTCTAGCGTTGATTCATACAGAGATTAGAATGAAACCGTACAAACGCTATGCTATTCTGTAACTTTATTACGTACCTAGTCTGTTATTCTGTAGATAGACACTCGCATAATAACTTTTTACTATTCTGTTGACACTGTTGAATACTAACTCTTAGTTAATCTGTGCTGAATCGCGAATAGTATGTAAAATATTGTGCCGACGATATATTGATGAGTTTACGTCTATTCGATCAAAGCAAAGAGGGATGTTGATGGGTAATGAAATGAACAAATGAACGATCAGTAAATTTTATAGAATTTTATCATGGAATTTTATGAGTTTGATCAAACATTTTTTACCTTGATATATTCTGATGTATTGCATACGACAGTGTTGCTAATTTAATTTGACAAACGTTAGGAAACTAACCAAGTTTATCTGACAGCTGAGTGTCACGTCATGTCACTGTCAGTTATAATTTTTTTATATTATTTAGCCTAGGAACGTTGTTTAACAAAAAAAAATGTAAAACGTTACGTCATAGAACTATAAATAATATGTAGGTAACTTTTCTTGACATTTAATTTTTACAACTTAAACATAAATCAAAATTAGAAAACAACTAGGCACTAGTAGAATTTCTCCAGTTAAGTAATATTATTTTAGTGAATTCTGGTCAAAGTTATATCATTGATGGGATGGGCTAAAACCGAACATATAAATTTAAGAGGGTCATAATATTATTACATAAAACACTCAGGTTTATGTATGGCCAGACCAACAGGCAAACTATGAACTGATATGCTATAGATAAACTGAAATGTTATAGATAAACGTGGAAGCCTTACATACTTCACGCTAATAGTGTAAAAGCGAAAGTTTATATGTGTGTAACAACTGAACGGATTCGGATGAAATATAAAAAATACGTGGTTTGTGACCTGCTAAGGGATACTTTTTATCTTACTCGAGCGAAGCCGCCGGGCGAAGCTAGATTGAAATATATGATGTTGGTGCATCTGAATGATACTCTAGCATTTTAGAAAATGCTGAACTAAACGTAGTTTTTTGTCTGAACGTTAGTCCTCACTGTGACTTATTTCTGGATGGATTGGCTATAGACTGATGATGATTAGATGTAATCGCTGTTTTTAACGAAGAAACAGCAAATTTAAAATGATTGGTACAAAGAATAAAGAAAATAGTATAAATAACACTTGTACTATAGGAGGCATATTTGAATGTTTTATGTACCACTATAGTGTGAAACCAAACCAAAACAATAATACTAAAACAAATAAACATCGCTGACTTATTTAGCGTGTATTAGGCAAATGAACCACCGCCTCAGAAATTCAAAATCCAAATTAATCCTATCGACCGATTATCTAAACAATCATAAATCTAAGCTCTTAAACGCCGTTTCACTCAATCATTGAGCATAAACCAGCCGTGAATGAATAAACAGTAAATTATTCTAATGGTCAACACTGCGTTATTTACTAATTTGATGTGCCTATTTACCTATTTCACTAATTTATTTCTAGAAATCTAACACACATCATCAGGATTGTCATAAATTAAAGAGTATTACTCGTTGATTTATGTCAATATATTATTTTTGAATGGATTGGTTTCAGTAAAAAAAATATCTATACATAGAAGAATGGAAGAAGGGTAGGTAGACACTTGCTCTGCAGTGGGACAGCGATAGGAAATTAATTATAATAATAGTATATGTAACAGTCATACCGTGCGTATATGTAAACTTAATGTATGTTCGAAAGAATACCAATATGTACAAGAAAAATAGCGACAAGCTATATATGAACATATTAACATTAGTTAATACTAGGAATAAAGATAAACTCACTGTTCGTACTGAAAGGCTCCCTATAAGATAGACTAACAACTTTGAAAGGGCCATTTGCACGTGTTTTAAACAAATTCCCAAACGACCTGCTTAATATGTAACTGAATTCAAAAATGTTGTTGAACGTGATCTGTGTAATAAAGCTCATAAAGTTAAGTATAAAGTATCAAGTTTCTGATTATTCACATGACAAAGCACAAAAAATCTTGGGATGAAACTGTCTCCTACTCCATCAAAAACAATGTAATAGATAAGAAGAATTGTAATAATGTCGTTAAAAAAATATATACCTTACAGAGTTTCTTGCCCATTCTTCTCTGTTTGCTCGCATTACGATAATTATGGTGTAAATAAAAATTAATACTATCGAAAGAGTACTTTAAGGTTCCTACTGACTAGAGATTTTTACTTTCTTTTACGTTCATCTGTTGATTAACTATGTTATTATTTTGTATTTGTTGTCTACTTTAAGTGATTATTTTTCAAGCTTATTTCAAAAATAGTTTTTGTTATACGATTTTTTTGATCAAATATCCTAGAAATTCTCTTTATTCTCAAAGAAATTGATAAACGTTATGGTACTTACAAGTGAGTTTACTTAACCAAATAGTTCTTTTGAAGTGCTCTTATCAACCAGCATTTCCATTGACAAGCCACTTCACCATCAATCTCGAATCACTCCTTTAGGCAAAAGCCGCTGGTGTTGTCACCTGCTAATAGTGATTTGTACTATCAACACCTACAATGCCATCTGTTGGTTCAAACAACGTAAACTCTATCACAACGAGATAAGGTCGGTCTTAGATGCCATGGAAATGCAAGTGCTGCCTCAAAATGGCTAATCCAGTGGCCAGACAGTGGCAACTTTACTCCGAGTTGGATTGATGGACGACTGACAAGCGAAACCAGGTGCTCTTTACAGGAAAGGTTTCTAGTGAAACTAGGAGTATGTGAGGTAAGTGTTTGGTAACTTGGTTATGCTGACTTCTGGGTGGGTCTAACCGCAAAATGTCATCAAATCATTCAAAGATTTTATAGAGATAGGTACAGGTACTATGTGGACCAGCCAATAAGCTTTGACCTTCGTAATTTGGCTACGATATATTCCACTTCCTACTAAGTTTGTGAAATGTTTATTCTTCCTTTACGCCAAAACAAATGAACGGTTCAGCACATTATAAAAGAACTTCTAGACTAAGAATAACATAATTTTTTTGTACTTTTTATCCAAATGGCGGAAGCCAGTTAACAATAAACTTAATAAGCAAATTTGTTATATTTTGCCATAACCTAAACTTTTTCTAAATAACAAAATAATTGAACAAAATGCACATATGTCTTCTTAAAAAAGTAATAACATGATAAATAACACTATTAATTTATTCATTACATACATCAACGTGAAGCCTATTATTATTTTTGACATTAGAAAACCAGTATAGCTTGATATCAAAATAAACGTCAAAATATATTAGAACACTGTATGTCAAATGCAGTAGATATATGGATAAAATAAAGCATTCATCTGAGTTATCGATCAAAAATAATGACATCGTTATCTGCGTCGTATTTTATTAGAGCTTATTTATATCTAAGTAATTGATATTTTACAAAGTGAGTTTCAGTTGTTTTCCCAAAAGGGGGTATTTTGGACCATGGTTGTCTACAAGTTTGAGAACCTCAGTGATTAAAACTTTATGTTTTTATGTAAACTTTATGTAAACTATGACGACCTCTGTGGCGCAGTGGGCGAAGGTCCGCCTGGGACGCAGAAGGTTGCGGGTTCGATTCCTGCCGCGGGACAAATGTTTGCATGTTCTGCAGATATTTGTCTCAGGTCTGGGTGTTTTCTATGTATGATATGTATGTATTTACAAAAAAAAATGTATATATGTAATATATCAATCATGTGGTTCCCATAACACAAGCTCTGCTTAGTATGGGGTTACATGATGCTGTGTGATAGTCCAGCATTATTTATATTTATTATATTTATTTATTAACTATCATCATCATTAATTCAAGGACAAAGTTTACAAACTAGTTCTTCAATCAAAAAGTATTCAATTAAAAAGCCTTTGAACATAATAATGTTGTTGACCATTGGGAGTACATTTATCCCTTTTCGGGATAACATACAAATGGTGTTTTCCTTCATCGTTTCAGCTCCAAAATGGTTTCAAAAGCGTTCCAGAATCATGGCAGCATTTGGTAGGTACCTTTAATCGATGGTCGTAATTGATCTTTGATAACCAGATACAAACGTGGAATTTTTTTCTTGCTTGATAATCAGCTACGAGAACGGAACACATACATTTTTGGAAACGAAAATCCATTGATGCACGGCTGAGATTCAGCTCACGACCTCCAGATGGGTACCGACCGACACCTCCAGGTGGGGTACACTAGGCCACCACGGCTCCATCTCTGTATCTGTCTTTCCTGTGGATAACACCGACTAAGGTGAGAAGATGGTATATGTGCTGGGCAAGCTTACTCCATCTAAACATGTCCCGGGCACTACAGCGTCGTGGTCAATGAGTAACCACTTTTCGCTGATATCTTTTGGTTGTTGACCATTGGGAGTATATCTTTTCGGGATAACATTCAAACTCAACTCATAGTTAGTTTACCTACCCAAGTTTTTATAACGCCGTTTTATACAGCACCTAGTAGTATGTTATAATGGTTAAATAAATTATGACTCTAGTGACTAGTCTATAGACATCATCATCATCCACAGCCCGACTTTATTCAATGCTGGATATTGGCCTCCCTCAATTTGTGCCATCCACCGTGGTCTTGTGGTAGTCATACACGAACGTCCGGCGACGCGTGTCGTCGACCTATCTCGCTACAGGTCTTCCGACGATTAGACGACGACGTTACACATCATTACATAACAAATTATTATACCCATAATATTTTATGATTCGTTGAATAATTTATTACTACAAAGTGTGCCAAACCAGTGCATCAGAAACTGTGCCCTTCCCTACATGGTGAGGCTTCCGATCATCTATCTATATTATAGATAGAAATGTCAGATTAAGGCCGGCATAAGAAACTTCTATAAATATTTACAATGAGTAAACATTTGAGTTTCTTTTTGTGAAAGGAACGTAGCATAATATTGTGACTTTTACTCTAACCTATATAGGGCGTTTTTATTAAAATAATTTTTATTTAAAATAAAACCAGCCAAGTTATGTTTGCGCACAGAGGGTTCTTTAAAAACTTGCAATTACTAATATTTTTTTGTGATGTACTTACAAATTTACGGTTGCCTTTACTTGTGCTTTATGTTATTATTATTTATTTATTTAAGGAAAACCAACAGCACTTAACAAATACAATAACAACTTATAAAAAAAATAGAAGGCCAATTATAGATTTCCACTAATAGATGACATTGCTTGTTGCCAAAAGAGAATGCCGTCTGATGTATGGCGCTCGGTACCAAGACTAAAGTGGATGCGTCAAAAAAATCTCCAATAAGTTTTTAGTCGATTCTACTGTCAAAATAATTAAAAATGAGGGCCAAATTAACACTTTACATCAATGTTTGTTGCCATAGTAACGTGAATATTATTGGTTCTTGCAGTCTAATGGCGGCGTGCGGCAGAAACCAAATCAACAAAATATTTTTTACTTGATTATTAATTCCGTCGGTGTGTAAAACTAAAGAAAATGTTAATGTCATTTATAAAATATAATAAATTTTATGGCATACGTTCCGGTTTTGACGCAATTGGTACGGGTTCTCGGCATTCTCCTTTCATCATTCTAAGTCAACGGGAAGTATTAACGGGAAGTAACTATTTTGTATGAATAAGACTCGCTATTATTATTATTATTATTGTTTTTAATCAATGCAGCTTACATTAACACTGTAGGTACTAGCGCGGACCGCGGTTCAAAATATGCGCGTGCGGTCGCGACCACGGTAGGTTTACGTTACGTAGTTACGTTAGGTTTTAATTCCTTTTCGTTCTTTAAATATGCGGGAAAAACGGCCTTTTCTTTTAATTGAGTTTACCTAAAAGTTTAATTTTCACAGCTCCAAGAGATTGTAGACCTGGGTTTTTCATGCAAATTGATACCTCCATGCGTTCCTGAGAAAAGGGTTTTGACAGATATACAGACAGACGGACAACGAAATTATTTTATAAGGGACCTTTAGAGGTAATTATGACAGGTCATTCGAAATGTATTTTATTTATATATTTTTTTATAAATGAAAAGTACTACTACTCAGCAATAATATTCATTTGAAAATGGTAAAAAAAGTTATGGATTTTATAATCACTTAAATATTCAATAAATAATGAAATCAAAATAAATTACATGTATAAATGGATAACACGGAACCCTTCGTGCGCGAGTCCAATTCACCTTAGGCCAGTTTTTGTCTAAATTTCATTTTCACATGTCACAAGCTTTCACCTTCACAATAATATTAAATGAATGAAAATTCTTTATTGTACACCTTAATTTTAGAAAACTGACAGAAACTTTAAAAAAATAATAGGTACAATGGGCACCTGGAAGCGATCTCTTCCAGCTAATATTAGTTTAAATCAATTTTGAAGTGCTAATTTTGACGATAAATATAATTACAACATGATTAGAATATACAAAGGCAATAAATACTTTTCTGTAAATATATGAAAAAACTGTGTGTGTATTCATAATGTTACCAATACACGTGTGAAATGAAAAATACGTCTCATTCATTGCAGCTGGAGCGGAGAGGATTTGAAGCGAAAACTTTACTAAGAGCTTTTTCGTTGACTATATACTATAATTATAATTATTTTAATAATTTGTAGTTCCCTTAAGGATTTTAGTTATGGTTAATTGACGACCTCTGTGGTGCAGTGGGCGCAGGCCCACCTGAGACACAGAAGGTTACGGGATCGATTCCCGATGCGGGACAAATGTTTGCATGTTCTGCAGATATTTGTCTGTTTTCTATGTATGATATGTATGTATTTACAAAAAAAGTATATATGCAGTATATCAATCATGTGGTTTCCATAATATAAGCTCTGCTTAGTTTGGGGTTACATGATGCTGTGCGATAGCATAAGATTTATTTATTTATAGTTATGCAATGCAATAAATTCTGCTATCAAACTCTAGATTTGCTTATTTCAAAATCCTTAATTGGTTAAAGTCAACCTTTGCAAATTGCTTTTTGAATTCAATTTTGTTACGAGAGATCAGCAGCTATGAGATAGAGCAGTATCCTTCGGCCTCTACTCGGTATTAGTTACCCGATATTGCAAGTTTATTATCTGACTAAATACAGATATAGATCTTTTTCTAATATGCGTAAAAACAATAATATAAGTAAATAAGCAGTAGTAGAGTTCTTTGTGGAGGGCGCGTCCGGAGAAGTACTGCCACCATGCTTATTTCTACCGTGAAGCAGCTGTGCTGTGTTTCGGTTTGAAGAGTGTGGGTGCCGGTGAAATTACAGGCACAAGAGACTTATCTTCATGCTTCAAGTTCATGGACGCAGGGCATTCCATTATTTATTTATTTATAATATAGGGTTAGGGTAAAAATGACATCGTAAAAATCTAGTGTAACTTTGTCACTGCCTAATTTGAAACCATTAAAGTACAGTTAGCTAAATAATTATATACCTTTAGCTTTTTATTTATTTACTTATAATTACCGAATGTTTTACCGTAGGTAGGAAGACAATAATATATATGTCCTATAAGAATACCTTTCAGGTTCAATAAAGTCACTAGGATAACTAGTGGTCTCTTATTTGTCTACCAGCCGCGGGAATTTCAGTTATTAATTCTGTCTGTTTATTTCGAATGGCGAAATCTGTTCTGGAAATAACTTGGCCGCAATTAGTTGGGCTATTTGGGAGCAGCGTGAAGCTCAGTAAATTGCTCAAAGAAAAACAACTTTATTCAAAGTAATTACGCGCATAAATAAATTTTGTGATAAATTGTGCAGTGAACTACGGGAGATCTGTGTTGGGCATGTTGGCGTTAAATTGAAGATATTGATGTCAAGTTCATTAGAAGATTTGATTATTAGCTTATCAATTAATACTATGACGAAAGAATTGCTCAATTGTTTTTTGTACAAAAGTAGTCTTATAAAAGTCTTATAAAAAGCTTAAAAGAGATTTTTTTTATTAATATATCGAATCATTTATAATATTTGTATATTAAAACAAATACTTTTTCTGCACTGACGCCTTAAGTGGAGATTTTGATCAATAATTATTAAAGCTATCTTGGAAACCCTAAAGACAAGAGTTCAACGACATCCCATGATCTATGGCTATCTATTTATCTCCATCATCTAGTTCCATTACTTCAATGGCAATACAAAAAAACTCATCAATTCTGACGTGTCTTTAGTTTTTGCTTGTTTGCTTGGTGTTTTTAACTTATCGTAGAAAAAACGATACTATGAGTAATAGTAGTTTCTATAATACTGTGAACGTTTCTTATTTCATGACTTAGGTATGAGAGTCTTGTATGAGAAGTAAAATGTAGTTTCTGAACAGGAAAACTCACACCAGACGAAACTATCAAGTGACTAGTAGGAACTGGCTAAAGGTTAGATAGGTACTACATTCTTTTCACAAAACCAACGTTACTCTGTCGAGCCTGGAGTAGTTAAAATTTTTTAGGACTAAAGTATATATTTAATACAAAACAAAACAAAAAAAAATGCGTTAAATTACGCCCGTCATAATACGGTTGCCACTTCTCAGGAAACCAAAACTTTAAAAGGCAATGTCGTGACTAAAAGATACACACGTACCAATTTAGCGTGTTAACATTTTTTATGGTCTATTGATTGAATTGGGAGTAGATTCTTGTAAAGTATGTGACAAAAACATTATGCTCTATTCAATCATTGGTATTCAAGAGCAAGTATTGAGTTTCCGACAAAAAGTAGTTGAATAAATACAAGCCTCTTAAGCAAAACTCAACACTAACAATAATATGAATTCACTAAATACTTTTCTACGATACGTGGTAAATGGTACTCGTATAAACAATACTTGATATAGTTAAATATGAGTTAAAGCTAGCAGGCGTTTGAATCACGCAGGTTTAAGTGTACTTGCAGTATCTACAAAAAATAAAAAAGAATATACCTAGTTTTCAAAAAATATAATAATATTTTTTACGTTCCTTTAATATTTCGATTTATGATTATATTTCAAATATTAATATATTTTTTTAATTTTTAAACGATATAATGGATACAAAAAATAGGTACTTTGGCATATACTTAAATTATTTTAATAGCAGCTGTATAAGCAGAGGCAGTTTTACCAATACATTAAATTACTGGCTTCTATAGAACACGTGTTAAGTAATTAGCAGATATCTATCAGATATTGGATGAAGTAGCTTGAACAGTGACCTTGCCTTTCAAAGCACCAAAAATTACCGCACACTATAATTTGTAACAATTATCAGATTGATTGGTTCCGCAAAATACAGAATTTAATAACATAGTAAATTAGTAAAGCAAGCGAGGTCGCTAGAATGATAGCGAGTTAGACAAGTTCCATTACATCCATTACATAGAAAGTAGTACGCGTCTGGTCCCTTGACAGGGCTGTGAATTAAATAAATAATTGGTATGATATGCTTTACACTATCACAGTTAGACAGGAGATATAAGAGCACTAGGCTATATAAGCACACTTAATAAATATAAAGATACTGGAAAATTTTCACACATCATTTAGCTTCAACTTAAGCAGATCTTGTGTTATGAGAACATCATGACTGATATAAGACATATAAACATTTTTTTGTTAAAACATAGGTGAGTTTGAACGAAGACTGGATGCAATATACCAACAACTCATTGATTTTGTGAAGAAAACAACAAAGCAAATATTTCATCATGAACCTATTCAATATTTCATAGAAAAGATGAAAGGGATATACTACAGGAAAGACAATGACACAGAGGCATCTCAGATAATAACATCTTATAGCAAACCAACAGTGATTTTCACAAAATAAAAACAGCAGAGTTCGTCGCCCTCGCCACGTGGCGGTTCGTAAACAAACGGTTACCATTATATAAATTAATAAACATTTTGTAGAAAACCCTTGAGGGGTTAAATATAGGCTGTTGCGCAGACGCCGAGGCGGCACGCATGCGCGAATGTTTATATCAATGGACACGAATCCTTCAAATAAACTTCTCAGAAACGCCATGCTTAACTTTCGTTGCATTTGTAACAGTAATTTATATTTATGAAATGTGATCTTGTTGCCAAGGTGGCTAACAACGTAGGGAGTATGGAATTTCCTCTGCAAATTGAAAATAAATTCGTCTTTTATTTGTATCAAGATATCGTTTGTCAAACTCCAAAGTAGACTAACCAGTAGACGTATATAAATTGAAAGGCTTACCAAATCGTTTCACCAGTATCATCAACTTAGCTTACCTGAAAACAAAACAATCATTACTAATTAAAGTCTTTGAAATCTCATTCGTATATGTTCGTAATTCCTAGTAGCAATCGATTCACGTGAGGACCCACGTGAAGCCGTCGGCAGTCATACAAATGCTTGTTTTAATCAGATTATCTGGTATTAGGTGGCTGACAACTTCAGCCAGTTCCTACTTATACAAACGTAGTCCTATGACAAAAGCATCGTTCTCTTCATCATAAATATCTGAAAGATCTTTTTAAATAACGAGATGGCTTGCTTTGATGATAAATAGGTCAGATGGATCGCTAAGAATCTATTTTTAGCTAGAATGTGGTAACATGTCAAGAAAATCAATCTTTATTTTTATAATGCCCATCTATCCGTGATAGTAATTTTTTTATGATATGATCAATAGCAGAAAAAAACGAAATGATTGAAGTTGAATATACGGCACAGCTGAATCTAGTAATTAAGAAAACAATACATTCTTTGTTAAAAGATATAGTGTTAACCATAAAAAAAAACATAAGGTGGCATGCTAATGGTCAAATGTTTGTCAAATGTCTGTGTACACTCACTTACTTAGTCCTATGTGACTTTGACTATAAAATAAAAGGCATATTGCCCTTACTAAATCTACAAAGTGCATGCTCTACATATCGTTTTTAAAAATATATATGGTTGCGAACTTTCAAATGCTGTAAAAATACTACATAAATAGAGGTATTCAACATCCATGAACATACAATATGATGACCGTCTACTATATTATCTTGTTATGTATTTTGTTCCATTTGTCGTGAGAACGGGTCAGCGTCGTGCCTGGGGCAGCCACCGGAAGCCGGCAAGACGTGCTAGACATTATACTTGCCGACTAAACACTATGGCCATTCAAGAAAATCTACATCATCTATTTATGGTTGATTCACATGGACTCAGTGACTGGCGTCAATATCAGCGGCGCCAAAACTGGCTCGCTATTGTCAGTCGGTTGTCAGTCAGCACTGAAAATAACGTTTACTTCTTCAAACTTAACATATTTATTTAATTAGAACCACAACGAACACTTTAATTATATATATATTTTTAGTTTATAGCAATTCGTAACGCGACCAATTAGAGAAGAAGTGGCAAGAAACTCTGCTTGGCTTTATATATTTTAACGTCTTTGTTACAATTGCTATTCTTAACTATTAGATTGTTGTTAACTATTACACAGACTTGAAAATATTTTTTTTTTGTAATACTTGTCTGTCTTATAAGCTTGCTTTACCAACTGACTCAATTAAAACTTAGCCTGATAGTATAAGAATGGTAAAGCAATTGCTTTACAGATCTATTCTTATAAGAAAATTTAAATTCGAACTCGAATGCATGCAAAATTCGTCGATTTAAGATTTAAAATTTGTTTCCAGCATACATTAGGATAATTTTTTATTAGTATTGATATATTTTGCACCTTATAATTTGGTCTCCGATTACCACTACTGCCGGTAAAGCTATAACTTCCAAGTTACTACATTTCATTGATTCACCTACAAATTTTTGCATTTCCATAGCTCTTAAACGAAATCCTATAAGGTATCAATTTCTTTGTGTAACTTGCAAATGGGTTGTAGCTAAAGGCACGGACGTGCATATCATTTGATCTCGAAGTGCCTACGAACATAAAACTTATAGTTTACGAAGTGAATTCATTAGTTGAGCTACTTTATGTGTGTAAATGGAACGGAAGCACTATGCATAAGTCAATGATACCTTCGAGCCTTGTCGTTCGTGGTAAATATTTGTAATAAACGATCATTTCTTATTATATTAGAATACAATATGTTAAATAATCCTACTTACTTATATTATTAAGGTATGCGAAAGTGGAGATGCACTTGTTCCTCCTTTACGCCAAAACTGCAAAATGGCTTCATTTTGCACTTATGCAATCAATAATAACAATACACATTTCAATCAATATACATTTATTTGCTAAAGACTGTTTATGTTTGTCATTTATTTGGTAAATGATGTGTACACAAGTACTTTACACCTGCATGGGTATTTTAAAACATTCGAAAAAATTCCAGATGTAACTATTTGTAAACGACGGATTTTTTGGATCTTAAAAGCTGCTGATGATGATTCTGCACGAAACGATGGCGCATCACAACATAACCCAACACAATAACGTAATTCTGGCTCAATCGTCACTGTCAGATTCGACTCGGAAAGGTATACCTTAAACTTACTTTACTTTTTATACGTCACGATACAAGCAAAACCGTGGATGGAAGTTAATAAGTATTTTTTTTTGACAATACATAATCTAGCGATTTGCTTGTATGTAGGTATAAATTTGTTTAGATTTTTAGGTTTTTAAACCCAACACAAAATGAAATGCGTTAAATTTCTAACAGCTCTTTCAAATTGTCCTGCAATGCTTTTACATTTCTGCATGGTGCCATGAATAGATTCCCGCTGACACTGCACTACTAAAATGGAGATGCATTTTTGCTTTAAAAATAGTATCGCCAACGAGTGTACTTGAAGGCATTGTGCACCGGTTTTATCTTCTGGAGAACCCTTGAATGCAGCGGCGTCATCAGGGGTTGCTAAGTGGGAACGAGCTGGGTGAATGACCGGTTGAGATAGGTCGGGATTTTGCAAAGCCTTTTTGAAAGAAAGAAACATTTAATTTTACGCAAAAGCAAATCATAAATTTCGTGGAAAAATTATTTTTGACTTTGTTTTAAAAAGTTTTGTAAAAACTTATATGTAAGTGGGTGCACAATAGTAAATTATTAAATACATTCAGCTATACATTCGCTAGCTATATTTCGTGTTTCGGATGGCACGTTAAGATGTTAATCCCCGTTACCCAGTCGTTAGGCCTAAGTCGACCTTTAAACACCGACACCATAGTTGGCTACTAGCTCATACAAAGAAAGAAGGAAAGCTATACATTATGTTGCTATAAGCAGGCTGATTGCCAATTAAAAGTATTCCCAACTAAATAATGGATAGGTATGAAAAACAGCAAGTAGACGATAGAATATGAAATTAAGCCCACTGTGGGCGCCTCGCAACTTCGTCCGCGTAAGAGATTTTTTTCTTAACCCAAGAGCACCACTTTATTGTATGGGATCTAAAACTATCCTATCTTTCAAGCTGGAACCAACTATACAAATTCACAAAATTTTATTGAAATCATTTGGGTCGTTTCGGAAATTAGCGTGTACGAAATGAACATACTTTATGATCTTACAAAGATTAGTTTACAACCTTTTTTTTCATGGCGTTGTATTCAACACATGCAATCAACAAAATTTCTTGTATTTATCATACTCCCACGGCAGCTTTAACCTCTAAACAAGGGCATAGAATGTCCTACATGGTTCCTCATCCGCGTCACGCGATATTTCAAACCATAACATAATTTAAAGCATGGCGTTTTGTGAGTATGTAGTTACATAAAGGTGAGTGCATATGTAACAAAACAAGTTATTAAATAAAACTATTTGGTTATTAGTGTAGGCGACAAGTTAATAAAGACCAGTGGCCTTAGTGTGAAAAACATACTTTATTATAAATATTGCGATATTTTTGTATGGAAATGGACCAGCGCCCCTAGTGTGGGTGGTGAGTAGAGACCGCGTTTTGGCAAACGTATAGTGTAAGACGCCCTCTGGCTAGATGGAGTGACGATCTGCGAAAGGCTACTTGTAGTAGTTGGATGCGTCGAGTTGAGGTCAGGGCGCAATGGTGCTCATTGAGGGAGACCTATGTCCATTAGTGGGCTGATGATGATGATGATGATGATGTGCACTATTATTAAAATACAGTTCTGTTATAGGTACGTATACTGTATACCTATACTATGTTATAATTATACTAAAACAAATACAAATTCTTAATGTGAACGTGAAATAAAACAAAAAAATTATAACATGTTACATAATCTAGACTCACCTCTAGAGCATTTTCTTGTAACAGAACATCGAGCTTGTAACAAAATTCACAACAAATGAAGGTATGTCAAAAGAGTAATTTTAATAAGGTATTTTGAAAGAAAATTGAAATAAAAGGAGGTATATATCACACACAAATGCTTTAGTTATACTCGTCTATACCTTAAGGTAGGTATAGGTACGTTCCTCAGAAGAGTAAACCAACATACTTACTACTAAAATTTTCTGTGGTATGTTCGCAGTTACCTACGCACGCACAAATCCAATTAGAATACGCATTTACCTTTTAGTTACAAATTAGATTTAAGTTCCAAACATAGTAATTACGTGTTACAGACACCTCGTAATTATTTAACAAGATTAGAAACAGTCGGTAGATATTCGTCATTGCCGTCGTCAAATAACAACAGTCTTGAACAAGAGCCTTCTTTTTGCGATTACCGCGAAACCTCACATCTATAAACAATCCTTTAGTTTATCTATTAATAATACTCATCTTACCTAATGCAATTAAAAACTAACCTTCCGATTACATGATTTATACCTAGCTTAATGCTAAACGAGTACCTTCCTAATGTTTAACCCTTTGTAGTAATTATCCTTTGTTTACCGTGAACCACAAGTGTTTTTTTAATTTTAGATTCCCTCGATACAGGCTCTGCCTAGAGAGGAAATCAACGACATAACTACAGGTACCCACCACAGTACCAAACATACTATCTGTAAAGGATCCTAGCAATGAGTTTGATAGTATTAATATGTACCAACATATGTAACTACACTTGGTATATTTTAATGAAAACTTGTAGGTATTTGCAGCAATAAACTTTATTTCATTTCATTTATTATATAAACCAGTACTCAAATTGGTAAGAATAAGAATTATTTTGTATTTTAAAATCAGATAAGTAATTAAATCTCCCCAATATACATACAGACCAGACGACATATTCATGCAAAATCACACCGTTGGTCTTCCAAGTTCACAACTTTGCAGTTTGAAATGGTAATACCCTTTATAATACTAAGATATCTGTGCCATAATTTATATTCTCGACACAGCGGGTTAACAGGACAAATAATAAAAAAAATATAGCAATGGGACTTACACTCAGTGGGGTGCCAGTTAGTTTGAATATATGCCTCGAAGTCGCCGATGTAGAACTTGTAGGTGTTAGCTTATAACTTTGATTTATGGACTAGAAAAAGTTAGTAATGAAAATATAAAAATGTTTGAAGAAAGGAGAGAACACTGAGAGAAAGTAAAAATAATCTAACAAAGATATCAAAACTTAAAAGCGAGGTATCTTTAGCAAAAATCTTGCAAACTGTCAGAATTTTACGGACAAAGTGAAAGGGCGGTGAACAAGGGCTCTATTCGGCACTTGGAATAGCTTTGTTCATAATAACCCTACATTTTTGTAACAATAAGTCGACGACGACCCTTGAACTCTTTAAATAGGGATATAAGTACCAAAGGGCATGTGAGCGCCCTTCACATTAATTGCGTCTAAAATGAAATTGGTACGCAACTGTGAAGTGTTATGAGGGCATTCTGGGTAACATACATTTCTGCAATAGGTGCAAGCAACAAAGAATTCAAAATAAAGAACTGTTTGAAAATACAAAGAAATCGAACAAAAGACATTGTATGCTTTCAAATTCCAGCAGAAAAATCCAGTGAAAATTGGAAGTAAGTTCCGATATTTCGAAACTAGGGATAGTTGCATCAGTTCTTTTGGGGAAATGTGTTTATAAATAAAACATAGAACGGTGTTGTATAAACAAACAAAATGCAGACAGATGAATACCAGACATATAGCGGGTCAGACTAGTATACATTACGGAAATAAGTTAGTGGTAATACCACTAATGGCTAAGAAAATTCAGGAAACTGGGAGTATGCATAACAATTACTTGAAATTTGATAGTTATTAAGAGTTTGTTTAGATTTTAATAATAATAATTATTATTATGAAATAGAACTGTAGAAAGGAAATTGGATGTAAGTAACGGGTTTCAACCTCCATATGCAAAACCCACAAGCCAACCTGGGACGTGGTGCACGCTGCTATATAATAATCGGGACACTTATCATCTAAGGTGTCTACGATCCATCCTTAAGATCAAATGGCAGGACCGCGTACCTAATACTGAGGTTCTGCGTCGTTCTGGAATGTATGGCATGGAAGCTCTCCTTATGCAGCGACAACTCCGGTGGTGTGGACACGTCCTCCGTATGGAAGATCATCGTCTACCAAAAGCTGTCTTTTATTCAGAGATGGCAGACGGAAAGCGGAAACACGGTGGTCAGCATCTACGCTACAAGGACATGTTCAAAAGACATCTAAACGCCTGTGATATCGATCCTTCATGTTGGGAGGAGCTTGCCACACAAAGGTCTTCTTGGCGCTCAAAGATCTTTAATAAAGTTAAAATGTTCGAGAATAATCGTCTCGATACTCTTGACGCAAAACGTCAAACACTTAAAGAGAGGCCTAAGCCCTTCTATACATATACTTACAATTCTGCAGGTCAACTCTATTGCAATTCATGCGATAGGGTATTCAAAACCAAATTTGGACTGGCCAGCCATATTAGGTCTCATAATAGAGACACAAAATAACTAGGGTCGCCGTCATCGAAATCGATGAGGAGGACTATATAATAATCGGGGCTCTAAGGGCCAGATAGCGGAAGTGCAGCTAAATTCCTGATCGCCGACGGGCAGCAGCGTTGGCGGTTCTAGAAGCTGTTCCTTGCGTTCCCCAATCCGCATGTCCAGCATGGTTATTATGGACAAATTCCCCTTCTTATTCGACCAACAGTGGACCTATAAAGGCTGATGTGGTGGTGGAAATGGAACTATGTAATACAAAATATTAAAATAGGATTAAAATACAAAGGTCAGATTTACATTATGCCCTATTTTTAGAAAATTGCAATGCCTTTGTGAGTCATAGCCTTATCAAAGGGTTTAAATGAGATTGCTAGAGTAAAACGAAATTTCAGTCTTAAATGCTAAGGTATAAGGTTCTAAAAACGACCAGATTTTGTATGGCAATAAATAATAATGGATCGTCTTTGGCCTTGGTGAAATTAGTCACAGACTCGGGGCAATAAATTGTGAATTAATGTTGTCGCGTGACAGTAGTCTCATGTCTTTATAATCTTGCTAAATATAAGTAAGAGAAATTGAATATTTAAGATGAACCATGTACATAAGAACCGAACAATAAGCATATAGTATTTCAAACATGAATATTTAAGATGTACCATGTACATAAGAACCGACCATACAACCATATGGTATTCCTTCCTGGTGTGTGTGTCCTGGGGGTGTACGGGGTTCCAACACCCATCTTCGGAACCCAAGCCAACCCCACCTACACGTGGTGCATCCTGCTAAACAATGAACGGGGCTCTGGCGGCCGGCTGATTGCGGCATAGCACAGCCTACATCGGCACATCTAAATCCCCTGGCCACCGACGGGCAGCAGCGTCGGTGGTGCGAGAAGCTGTGCCCTGCGATCCCCAACCCGCATGCCCAGCGTGGGGATTATGGGTATATCCCCCTTTATTAGGGGAGGCCTATGTCCAGCAGTGGACTGATATAGGCTGGTGTGGTGGTGGTGGTGGTGGTGTGTGTCTCTCATAGTTTGGTAGCGACCAAACTAGAGTTGATGATATAAAAACTGAATATGCTTTATGATACATGATAAATCGTATAGATTTACTTCTTGGAAAAGAATCCCGCAAAAACTTGACATCCCATCAAAACCTTAATGCTTCTTTATCATACGTATTGCGTAATGGAGTAGCTCATATCTGTCATAATTGACTCAACCGACACCCAATGCCAAGTGCTACCATTCCAACATACTAGGTACACATTTACTAACTCAACAATAGTACCTACTCACGGATTCACATGATACAACAGCGCTTTTAATTGGTGAGGTCATATTTAATGTCGTCCTTGTAATACATATTTTGAGTTAAGTATCTATTCATTTCAAATAATATTTAAAAATTTTGAGCTCAGATAAAAATATAGTAGTTAAACAAATTTATAAAAAAAAGAAAAGAACTGATACCAAATACTAATACACATATAAAAATATTGTAAAATTAGATTAAGTAAAGTACTTATCTATAATATCCAAGAGTCAGTAATACGTATGTTACGACTCTCATTAATAGCGATTCATAATAAACTTAAGTTAAGTGGGTAAATATGGACATAAACCTAAACCAATAAGCAAGTTATGCACTGCATTGGACATCATGGTAATATAGAAGGAACAGGATAGTAAATAATACAAATTGATATGACTCTTAATCAAGTAGAATAGGAAACTTCATGGAAGCGTTACTTTACAGCACGTTGCCTTTAAACAATTAACATGGTAATTATAGTGAAAGTTGAGTTGGTAAATACGCGATCGTTCCATACATTTTTTTTTTAATTTAAAGGAAGCTTGCCTATGCAAGCCTCGAGGTCAAGAGCTGGTCCATATTAAATAAACAATAAAAGGTTCATATTAAATACGAGGTTATAACTCTATTTCAATCATTTATATTTTCTATTATCTTAATCTTCACCTAAACATATTGTTTATATGGGAGAATGATTCCGACTCTCGCAGTAAACGCAACATCAACGGACAATAGGACTAAAGTACTAGGCACCTACTACCTACAGTACTAGGATTTTGATTACCAAGTACAAACGATAAACTATATTTATTATGTTTCAGACTCGTGACAGTTTATAAAATACTAATATATATTGAAATTGAAAGTAACAATAAATAATAATATGTATTTGTAAAAACTAATATTTAAAGATACAGGTCAACTAACACATTACTAACTACTATCTGATTCTCACTATCGCATTAACAGCAAAACGGCTTCACCACAAATAAATTAACTTTTACATTTTCCGGTTTCTTGCAAGTAATATACTAATTCTTGTTTACCAGTAAGTGGAATATAAACATCTATGTTTATATCACAGCTTCTAATGCAGCCGTTGACAAGTTTTATGTCTAATCAAGGAAGCGTTTACCCGTCTCAGAAATATCATAAACTCGTTTTTTTAAACATATCCACACGAAACACTTTTTGAAACGTTTATATTAATAATCTTAAAAAGCGACTAGGGAAAAATTTGGCACATATACTTTGTTCTCTCTTCGTTTTTTTAAATGTCCAGACGAAAAACATAAAACAAAACTTTTCCAGAGATTTACTTACAGTAAAACATGCATTGAATACAAATCTTACATCTTTAACAAGGTGTACTGTCTTTCTCATACCGATTATGGAGAAGCAAGTTAAAAATAGTAGCAGAAATTCCATTTTGAGAGAGCATTTTATAAAACATGGACCAATCCATTCAAATGTCTCCCAAGCAGCATTTGTATAATTGAAGTCCCCGGCATTCTTGATCCTCATAACACAGATAAAGCATTCAACTATTTATAGCGAGCAATCAAAATAGAATCGTATCGTGTAAATAATATGACAGAAAATTATATAACCGATGTTTAACTAAACACACACAAGTTCATTGAACAACCAGTGAAAAGCAATGCTAATTTCGAGCTTAAGTGATTTTAAAAATCTATAATTAATCATAAATATTTTATATGATTTTGAAGTGCTCGTGGCGTGGCTTACTTTGGTTTTCTTATCCGATCATCTTTGAACTTTTCATCTAGTCACTACTTGGATGGGTTTGTTAAACGGGATTTCATTCTGAGCGCTTCCGTGCTTCGGAAGACATGTTAGGATGTCACTCACGGCTTTAATGGTTGGTAATGTATATCACAAAAAAATAATTCAAAATTTCTTAAATTGGTAACATAAAAATATTAAAAGGTGGTAAAAATGATTCTTAATAAAACATAGGTATAATAAAAACAAGAGCCTGAACTAGGTAATCCTGTGTTTCAGGTGAAGAAAGCTAACAAATAAAATGGATGTGAGTAGGCACAATATAGCTACTTCATTAGGACAAGCAAACTAAACCTGACTTACTAAAACGATGAAAACGTCTATTCGAAAATAACTCTGTGAAAAGAAACCCTTTACGACGGTTGCAAAATATAATTAACTAACTAAAATCTTTGTTATTTCATAGCATTGATACTTTTAACGTCGTAGACGTCGTCTGGACGAAATGAAATGTAACGTATAAATTACGAACATTTGGCAGTAAGTGTGTACGATACATAACATCCTGGTGGCCTTGCGATGATACAAAAATTGCTTTGATACCATTACTGTTCGTTGTACACAATTGGACTAGTTTTAGAATGAAATGACTGCGACACTAACATTTGAGAAGCAAAATGAATCATGATAAATATTTAAAAGTCAAGTATAATAGTTCATGGTACCTAGTCAAATTTAATTAACAAACCATAGCTTCATGATACAAATTTAGTTAGTTTGGAGCAAAATTATATAGCGATTTATTAATATTCCTAAATCACAAAAAACCTCGTGAATTAAATAAAAACAGTTGAGAACATAATTATGTATTACAATTTAAGCAGTTTCAAAGCAAATGAGTGTCAGTGGTTCAGGGCTAAAGAAGTCAGAAAGAAAATATCCAATATTATGTATTTTGCAGTCGGTATTTATTCTGAAGTCGGTAATTTTAAATCCATTACACACGCACTATATTATTATTTACACTTTAAAACGCCCATTACGTGCAAAAAGTGACAGCTCAGCGCCAAAAACGAAAAAGCCCTGCCATAATAAGCGTTCAACTTTTTTTTCACCTGTCCAGATTATTCACGCAATTCTCGTCGGTATCTATAGAGGTATAGAGTATCCTGAATTCTTGTTATATATTGCACAATTATCGCAAATGATCCAACAGTTACGTCATTTAGTCACACTTGAGTAGAGACCACGTGTCTTTAAATTAATATCATCATCAATCATATTTTTTGTGATGTAGAAACTGATACTTCATTGATGATGCTTTAGACAGCATATTGCTTTTAGATAGATGGTAGGTATTAATATAACTACAAAGTAATATTTTTTTACTAATACGTTATCCATATAATGATTTATAAACGAGGTTCATAAAGTATCCAATACCGACGATTTAAACACAGTTTGGTTCATTTTGAAAAACGATTATGTATTTCCATTTTTAATTGAATTTTAAGATTGTCAGTCCTAGATACTAATGGCCTTACTTATGAACATCTTTTAAAAGATAAACGATGCTTAAACTATTGCCATCTCTGTCAGTTGGATAATGACAAACAGTGACAGGGCTAACTTTGAGCATTGATTAACTTTAAGTAGCGTTCATAAGTAAGGGGGTAAATGGCGACATTTCTATGACAATGCTCAATAAACCCACGTACGTGGCTATCATGCGTGATTCGTTGTTCACACTTTGCTTGTGCAAATAACATTTGCACATGTATGGTAATACGTATGTGCTGTATAATGTATTGATTGTTTGTTTGGCTGTTTAGTTATCATGATTATATTGAAAACTGTGAGAAATATAATACAATGATTTACTCAGTGTTAATGTAGTAAGAAAATACTTCGTGCCTTGGTATTAAGGATTGTTAAAGTGTTAGATAATGCATTGCTATTCAAATTTAACATTGTATATTATTAAAAGTAAAGGAACAAGGCTTGAGTTAAGCAATAAAAATAATTTTCACTAATTTATATTTCTTCTGAGTCTGTAAATCATAGTTAGAAATAAGGTGGTTCGTTTTTAGTCCTAGCTAAGATGCATCATAGAGATAAATTATATCATCAAATTTACTGGTAATTTATTATTTGAAAGCAAATCACTAAAAGCATTAGGAGAACAAAATAACAGTAAATAACAACTGAAAACTAAACTTTCTAAAGGGTAAGGTGTAAATTAGTGTTAGTTTAACGACCTCGATGCAAATGAACTACAGTGGTGGAACATTGTGATCATCCAGTTGTCAAACAGAGCCGAACGAGAACGGAAGTTGAGAGTTCTAAGTAGAGTTACTATTAAATGCTAATTTTGTGATCTGAGTAGCAAAAAGTTTAGCAAAACTAAAATATTTTTCTGCATCGGCAGTGTTGTTTTGAAACCACTTTGACCCAAAATAATAGTGAAAGTAAGTTACATTACTATATCATCATCATCATCATCTTCATCACCTGAGGATGATGACAGACTGAGGTCTGTAGTGGTCCACTGTTGAACCAAGGCCACTCCTCATGAGCGCCATCGCACCTTATACTTAACTTGACGAATCCAGCTTCTACTTCTTGCTGGATTCCTTTCTTTTCCTTTCCAAATTGTTGGCTGGAAACTGACACATTAGATAACTCTTTGTATACTATAGTAGATTGTTTTACAAGGGACTAAACCATCCCATTATATACGAGGTTGTTATACTCCCGAGCTTAGCGAGGGAGGATGACAAGACCGAGTTATAATGGGTGGTTTTGGCCCGAGTAAAACACTCTACTTTTCACTTCGATTGCGAGAAAATAAAACAATTCCAAATTAGTCAATTTTCAGAAATTTTATTAAAAATTAAATGTGCAGTTAGAGCAATTTTGAATGTTTAGTGATATGTTTTTCCCGGGCAATTTTATTTCGGTTCTCTGTGATTGGGATGTGATAATATTTTGAGTTGATTGTTGTGGAGTAAAAGTTGGAGAGACTCGAATCATGCTTGAGTTTCCTGCGCGGCTTCAGCTGAGTTCACATATTCATCCAATCCCGCGATGTAGATGCTTGGGGTTCTGTAATGTTTGGTAGAATATTGATTCCTTCCATAATCCGCTGCGTGACGTGATACTTGTTTTGTATAGAGTCCTCTATATAACCTTCAGCCACTTGATCGGACCTCCATCCACCGTGGCGTTTTAATGTCGTTATATTCGCACCAGAGTCCGCCAACAGAGTCGCGGATGTTCTGCGGAAACAATGGCCCGTGTAGAGTTCCGGATTTGGTAAATTTAGATAAGTGGCAATATCTTTAGGCATGTTACCAAATTTATTTTTGCCTATGACTTGCCTTGTGCATTTACCATTTTGATAATTTAGAAAAAATCTTCTCGTTGAAACATTAGTGGGACGTAACTCCTGATAGGCTTTAACTATATTAAGGTATTCTCCACTGATGACAAATTTACGCTCTTTGTTTGTTTTCGTGTTCGGCAGACTCACAGCTTGTAGGTTTGTATCCGTTTCTACGTCTTCTAGCGTTATATTGGCAAGCTCTATTCCTCTGCATGCACCGCTGATTCCATAAATTAAAGCAATCTGTTGAACAAAAAAATAAGTGTGTTAATAATCGTAATAACCTAGGTACATAATTTAGGTATGTAGGTAGATATCTATTTATTTAGTTTGAGTAGAGTACATAAGTAGGTTACCTTTGTTGCCAAGTATTGTTTATTTGGAGCGTTATTTAAAAATGTTTCGATTTCTTGTGTCGTCAAGACTTTAGATTTTTTTGCCTTGTATCCAGTGGACAATTTCTTCAGTAAAGCCGTTAAATTTACATATTTTTTAATATCGACGTCGTGTCTCGTTTTTAAGGTCATTCTTAACATTGAATATGTGCTCCAAAGAGTCGACGATTTGAATTTTTTCGATAATTCATCAAAATAAGTGAGAAATCTCATCTCTCCATTTCATAAAATTTTCGTAACTCTTTAAATATATTTCACGTGATTTTGTCGGCAACAGATTCATAATTATTTCTTTGCCCTTTTCTTCCATTTGCATATTAGCATCTTCACTATCACTTGATGACATTTTTCACGTTCACAATTTGAAAGTTAAAGTCAGGAAGTTAAACGTAAAAGTTTGTGATTTGGAATGAAGAAAATTCTAGAGATTTAGCGCCAATACCATCTTTTTTTTTAAATCTCTATACCTTCAATAACCCTCAACGAAACAGTTCGCATTCTACCGTGAAGAGAAGAATCAACCTTCATAAAACATCACCAAGACGGTTCTATTTTCAAAAAAAAAGATTGACGGAGCACCAAGAAGTCGAGTTTTTATATAAGAGAACGAATGCTTTGTACGGGCTGATGATTTTAGACAAAAATTAAAAAGAAAAAATACTTTTTAGCCCTAGGTATTAAACTCGAGTTTTAGGCCCGCTAAGCTACACTATTATGATACACTTTTTGAGCAAGAGAAGTGAAAAAATTATTATTAATATTTAAGTCTACTAATAATTTTGGTGAACAAAAACAAGTTATTTAACTATCTATTCGCGGTTGAACAATGCCGTGGTTGAACGGTCTTATAATATATAAAAGCGATCACTTCCAGGCAACTAATATACTAACTACACTACTAATTACATGCCTACTTAACTTTATGCAGTTTGACTTGTTAATACGGTATGTATTTGACGGATTCAATGTTCGTGCTCTTATGGTTGGTCTTATATGTTTTCGACGCAAATCGATACCAGAATGTATTCAATACCTTTAATTCTTTTTAACTCATATGATGCATGACAGTCATGTCTGTTCCCTCACGTACACAAATAGACCCATGACTTCACCCGATAATGTGTTTTCCTAGCAAATCTCTTGTATTTCATTGTGTTGTATTTTTTGTAGATGAATATATTGAGAATTACAGATAAAGCAATAAAGTAGGTTATAATGGATTAAGACAAAAAGTATACAGCTCGTAAATGAAGTGAAAATATTAAAATAAGGATATTTTATATTTGCATTTTGAGAAATTATAAATATAAAATTTAAAACGTTAAGTTAAGAAGCGGATGCAGTTCAGGAAATGACATAAATCCAAATTAGCATAATTTAATAGTAAAGTTATTATTGGCGTCGCCGAGATTCGAGACACATTAAAATGTAAGCTGTGCGACAATATACTTATTCTCACTAATATTATAAATGCAAAAGTTTGTGTGTATTTTTTCCACTCAACTCCGTAACCGCTGGACAGATTTAGATGAAACTTGGCTTTTAAAGACTGCTTTTATCACGGTAGCAAGCTAATATTTATCATACTGAAATTTTGGTGTTTAGATGTATGTTGTAGGAGTATCCTTCACGCCACAATGAGTGAAAGAATTGAGCTACAAAATGATGAATGAATTAAATGAGCTGATTAACTATACCTACTATAGTGTAAAGGCTGATTTTGAATTCGTATATCATCCCGAAACCGGGTCGATCTTCTCCCGGAGGTCAATAACAAATTTGATCTTATTACACTATATACTCTATAAACTTCTCTAAAGAAATGCTTATATACACATTATATTATATTATATATATATATTTTTGAGTGTACAATTAAGAATTTATCTATCTATCTATCTATATCCAAACATCTGTATGGTATTTACTAGCTACGCAATTATAATAATATTTGACCACTTCACGTTTTGATAGAAATGAGGGATAAAAAAGTTTTAGACGTCGATTTGTGGCCGAATATTGTATAAACAACGATCACATTCCCTATGCATTGTTTGTATTGTGCGCATTAACGGCTCTACATCCGACCTCAAAATCACCGCGATGCACATGCAAACAGGAATACATAATGAGACGCTAACCAACTATCGTACCATTAACAGAAAATCTCGGTCAGAAAAAAAAATAAGTTCCTTTCTTTTTCAGAGTTCCATCAGCGAATGTTGATGTCTGGCTGTTGTTTGATGTCGCGGAATTTGGCACAAAACCGAATGGCTCATTATTTTTCTTTTATACGTAATATCTTTCCCGAACTGAAGAGGATACCTATGTTCACGCCTGTTTTCCTTAGAGTAAGTAAAAGTTACCATTTGAAGCTGTATAAAATTAAATAGCGTGACTAGGGTTAGACTAGTTATGTGTAGAATTTTTCGTTGAGTTTAAATGAAAAAATTCCATAACGTGATATAAATTTCAGTAAACCAGTAGGGCAATCATGAATATTTCAGCCTGAGGTAACGTAAGTGTACCGAAGAATCTGGACCAATGACAAAGCGTTATTTTGATTCTACGGTTTCACATTGACCAAAATTGTACGTCTACGATACGAATACATTTCGTTTGTCATCATGACCGAGCCTCTGATGAAAAGTAATAACAAATTAATACGTAGACTACGGGCCTCGTATATGACTTATGCGCGCCATCGCCATACCGCAGCAGTAGCAAGCTTCTTAGAGCAATTGTCTTTGCAGCAGTAGCAAGCCACCTAGAGCAATTGTGTTTGCAGCATTCGCAGCGTTAACCTCTAGTATTCTCCGGGTCAAGTTCCTGGTAGATATGAGGTAGACGTTCAATAATGCCTTAAGGCCTTTTGTGTGAATACATATTTTATAGATTCCATCCTAGAATGTAGTCTTATCGATTGTCAGACACCACCATACATACACTCGAGAGCAATGAATCCGGGTCACTCAAAGAATCCAAAAAATCTCGGAAAGTAAGAATGCTAGGTTAATGCAATAAATTGTATTTAATAGACAATTTAATACTCCTTAAATGAAAGTTAAAAAAATATGAGTCACCATACATTTTATTTACACAAAATTACATAAAGAAAAAAAACTGCTGATCTCTCCTTAAAACAAAAATAGGAAACATGAAATTTTTGAACTTTATGACGATTTTCTTGAATTTCAATACTTCGTATTACCTCCTCGTGCTTCCATTACTGCGTTTACGCGGTTTGGCATGCTGTACACCAAGTTCCTTATACGATTTTGGGGAGTATTCTCCCATTCCTCTGTGAGAGCAATTTTGAGCTCAGGAAGCGTGATTGGGGGAGGGTTTCGTTGTTTTACGCATCTCCCTAGCTCGTCCCAAGCATGCTCGATCGGGTTGATATCCGGGCTGCGCGCTGGCCACTCCATACAAGTAATGTTCATCTCTTGAAGGTAGTCATTCACAATCCTACCTGTATGAGGTCGGGCATTGTCATGCATAAATATAGCATCCTCACCCAAATTGACCATAAATGGACCAACGTGTTCGTTGAGGATTTCTTCCACATATCTTACGCTAGTTAAAGAGCCGTTTTCTATGATCACCAGCTCTGTGCGACTTTCAGAGGAAATTCCGGCCCACACAAGTACAGACCCACCACCGTAGGCTACTTTTTCTTCGATGCATGCTTGCTTGAATCTTTCCCCTGGTCTTCTATACACTCTGTGTCTTCCATCGTGCTTGTAGAGCATAAATTTTGATTTGTCGGAGAACATAACTTTCGACCAATCTTCAATACTCCAATTTACGTGGTTCTGGGCATATCTTAGTCTTGAAATACGATGGCCACGCTCCAGTTTAGGGCCGTTTGCAGGTCTAAGGGGTTTTAAGTTAGATTCAGCAAGTCAGTCTTACTGTCCATGCACTTGGGTTACTTCCTCCGAGGCGTCGAAACTGATTTGTGAGTTCAGTTCCTGTGAGAAAGCGATTTCGAAGCATGGTGTTCACCAAGTATCGGTCTTCTCGTGCTGTGGTACACCTAGTTCTGCCCGTTCCTGGTCTGCGTAGGTTAGAACCAGTTTCTTCGTAACGTCGGAGAACTCTTTGTACTGTTGACAGCGACACACCGACAGTCCTGGCTGTATCGCGCTGACTCCGGCCGGTTTCCACCAATGTAAGTATTCTGGTGCATTCTTCAAGTGTAAGCGACATGATTTCAGCTTGAATAATGAATATTGAGCACTATCAACCTGGTTTATGTACCAACATAAATGACAGATTACAAACAAAAGCAAAAACAAATTCTGTAATTTCGTAGTTCCATCTTCGACAGTGTTCCCTTTTCAAATTTGATTTTTTTATGATATAACTTTACAATAACTAAGAAGTTTTAATACTTTCATTTAAGGAGTATTAAATTGTCTATTAAATACAATTTATTGCATTAACCTAGCATTCTTACTTTCCGAGATTTTTTGGATTCTTTGAGTGACCCGGATTCATTGCTCTCGAGTGTATTTTAAAGGGTAAATCGACCCTAAGGTCAGAACTCACTCAAACTCAACAATATAACAAACAGCAACCAAAAAACTAAGTTTATGTGCTACGGAAGTAGACACTTCGTCATGCTTTTACATGATCGTAAGTGTACATTGCGTAATTTCTGCTTTAATAAAATAGCAACCGAATCGACAGTAGTTTTATTTACTTAGCTAATTAATCTCTTTTATTGGTGCTATTATACCGTTAATAAATCAATTTTATAAAGGAAAAAAAACATATATTTAATTAGCAAGTTACATAACCACTCTCGCTTAATTTACAGCACTCTAATTGATAGCGGACGCAAGAAATATATATTAATTGACCTACAGCAGAGTCAGTGAAAAGAGTAACTTTATAGGGAATATAATCATTTAAAATATCTATAAAACTATAAATCTTTATAGTTATCACGTAATACCTAGTCCTGAATTAACTTTAGAATTTTTAGAACAAAAAATAATAATATTCAGCACAAAAAATCATTACACCTAACTTTTAAGGTTCTTTATCAAATCATGTTTTTTTATAGTTCGTTGAACAAATCTCCAAATAAGCTAATTAGAATAAAGCGAAATAATAGTTGAATGACCTGAAGCCATTGATCATAATCGCGTAAAGACACAGAATAAATAGTAGGTAGCCACTGTGCCTTCTATTGGATCAGGGGTCATCGACCTCGGAGAAAAAGCCAGGAATGAAAACACTTACCACCTGAATAGACCTCATCAATCATTTAGTTGAAAAGAGTTTTTATTCAGTTTGCTGGCCAGAGCCGTAGCAAGGTTCTGTCACCAGCGGGGTGATCGGCTAACTCTGTTGCAAACAAAAATGATTGACTCCGGTCCTGTTATAACAAACTTTGACATTTCACCATTCGAAATTCAGTGAATGTCAATTGACAAACTGTCACAGTTTGTAAAAACAGGATCGGTGTCAAACATTTCTCTTTGAAACAGAGTTAGCCGATCACCCCTCTGGCTGGTCAGTGTAGAGTGAATATAAGCAAATGTATTTGGAAAAGAAACAAAAGAAAGTTCAAGACTAAGAAAGAGCTGAAAATTAAATTTAATAATCCTTAATTAATCCATTAACAATAACCACCTATCCTGACAGGTGAATGTTATACAAATGGATTAACAAATCAAAAAAAGTTTGTTGTATCTATATTTATTACCTACTGTAGACGTATTCGTCTATATCCTATCCTTTCCACAAAGTATTACAAGTGGCTAATCCTTAAATTGTATGATTAAGTATGTTCATTTTAAGTTCATTCAAAAATAGTTTTTTTTTAATTTTGTTCCATCATGTTTTAGATACTGAATGCCCCTATTTACAATTCCAAGCCTGTCTTTTACATTGCATCAATACTTTCACTAGCAGAATACTGGAGTAACTTCATCATAAATACGTCTTAAGCTATTCTAACCATCGCTAAAAGGCTTTGTATAAGCAGATCAAAACATTATGTAATATTCAAAAGTTTTGAGTCTAAAGTTGGACGAAAGTAATTGTTATCTCTAAAGATCTTTGTCTAGACTTTAAAAGATGTAATCCATTTGAATTAGAATCAGGTAAAACCAAGTATAATCTTTGAAAATTTTAATTTTTTTAGGGCTTGTTGCCGCGCCTAAATGGACAGGCGTCGCAACCTACGGAGCGACGCTAACTTCATTAATAATCACTTTTTTCACTACGATCGTATCGAGCTACATATCAAATTCACTGTGCCGTTATTACCAAAATCTATGTATTTAAATCAGCTAATACAAACAAAATTGAACAAAATAGACGTTTTTATCATTAATCCCTGAAGGATTAACATTGGCGACCGTGACAGGACAGTGAAAACTACAAATTAAATTGCAAGAAAACGTGCGAGTATCCACCATCTTGTGCGAGCCCGGTGACCGGCCGGTAAAACGTTTCGAGATTATCCACGGACTAAATTGGATCTATCACCATCATCAAAGCTTGGTTCTGGAGTTTCTACGATCAGAATTTACTGGTGTTTTCACTGTTTGGGCTCCGGAAGGACTGGATGACTGGATGACGACGATGAAAAAGTAACCTAAATCTTGGACAACACGGACATAGGAAAAGGATTTGGACATTTAATGAACTTGAAAATTGTTGGACGGTTCAGTGGAGCATCTAAAGCTACACGCCTGCAGGACAAAACCCCATGAAAGTTAAGTGCCCATCCAAAATTTTATACTTATCCTTCAAAAGTTCCTACCTGTTGATCCCTACGAATCTTTGTCGAATCTCATAACCACTAAATTAAAGCAAAGTAAATAAACATACAAAAGCATGCCTACGCCTCTTTACTAATAAATAATAAAACAAACATTCTAAAATACTTACTTGTACTTACATGATACTATTTCTAAATATATACATAATTACTTACTAAATTGTTTTTAAGTACGAATTTGCATCTTATTATCTTCAAAAGGCAAAACAATAGATAAAGTTCATCTATTTACAAAATATAATAATTGATTTCGAAGGGAAACAAGTAAATATATAATGAAAAAATAACAAAGAGATTAAAGTTTTAGTTGAATCAAAATAATTTTCCTTTCAATTCTAATCTTAATTAATAACTTATACAATAAATCGTGCTAAAATTCATGGTAAACCTCCACTTGCAATAACATAATAGTCTAAGTTTGAGGTAAACAAGCTACTAGTACTTACACTTAATTGGTTTTATACTCAGATTCACTACGTTAATATTATTCTAAGTTTACAATTGTCTCGCTAAATTAATACCTATTATGTAATAACTCGTAAATAAGTTCCAAATACAGCTAGTTTTACGTTGACTTGCACCTAGTTAATACTTAGGTACTTGTTTTAATCATTTGTTTATCACAGTGAAAGTTTGCCGTAATAACACGAATAGATATTGTTTTACATTAAATGAGTGTCATAAAGTTAACGTGATTTGCAAACAATTCCAGGATTCGTGCGCTCGGCTTGTGGACCACACCAGCAGTTCAGATAGTTGAACTTGACCTTGATCGCTCGGGTTCTTAGCGCTGCCAAACAAAGACGATCAGCTGTTTGTGTGCACTGCCCAGCGCCCAGCGCCCGGCACCGGCTTCCCTAATATACCTACCTACTTCACCTAAGGAGCGTGAGAATACACATTTTATACCTACTACTTATTTGCTAATTTCTCGTACCTTTTTTGAGCTTTGGCTGAGTACCTACCTACTTTGTCGTTTGTGCTAGTTACTTATCAACACATTCGGTATACTAATAAATAATTGTATCTACTTTCCTAAGCAAGTAATCGACTTAAAACCGGTAAAATGACGCAGAAAGCTGACGACAAAGATTTAAAGATTTTAATGCTTAGGCGAAGCTCAATAAAGGGTCAAATAACCAAGTATAAAAAGTATTTGGATGAAATAATAGGGAAACCTCATTGTTTAGAGCATTTAGAGTGTGCAGAATTAACGCTTAAACTTGGAAAGCTCGAGAAATTGTCTTCAAAATTCGATGAGGTGCAAGGTGAGATAGAAATTTTAAATTCGGATTGCATTGATAAAGAAATTGATGAACGGGAACTCATTGAGCGCGATATAATTAGATTGATAGCTATGTCTAAAGATTTGTTAGATCAAAATAAACAAAACTTGGAGCTTTCCCGACGGGACTCCCGCGCTCCCTGCGATCACGATCATCGAGACATAGGATTTAAATTACCTAAAATTGAAATCGCGAAATTCGATGGTGCTTACTTCCGTTGGCTGGAGTTTCGTGATACATTTAGATCTCTAGTGGACAAAAATGAACGTTTGTCATCGATTCAAAAGTTTCATTATTTGATTTCATACCTTGAAGGTGATTCGGCTAGGATAATCTCTAACTTGGAAGTATCCTCAGATAATTATGAAACTGCTTGGAGTTTGTTGTTGGAGCGCTACGACAATAAGAGGTTATTGGTAAACCATCATTTAAAATCATTATTTAACATTCAGCCGATTACTCGTGAATCAGAAAAATCGTTGCGTTTCCTCGTTGATCACGTGACAAAGAATTTGCGAGCTTTAGCAAGCCTGGGACAGCCCACTACCCACTGGGACATACTCATAATTTACATGCTGTCTTCAAAGTTAGATGGTCGTTCTCTTGAGAAGTGGGAGGAGACGCGCAGCAGTCTTTCTGAGTTGCCTACTTTGGAAAACTTTAATAAGTTTTTAACTGACCGCGCGGATGTGATTGAGGCGTTAAATCGTACTAAATATGATAATCATACCAAATCGTCGAGTTTTAATAATAATAATAATAAGACAAGTTCATCAGGTTCTTCGCAATCAACTTCAAACAATAATAATCAGCAAAATCGCTCCAGCAATAATCACCAACATCGATCGAATTATTATCAAATAAAATCGTTTGCGAGTGCTTCTCAAGACACAAGAGTTTTTTTGTGCATCGTTTGTAACGCTAATCACAAGATTTACGATTGTCCGACATTTAAGTCTAAAAATATTCAAGAACGTTTAGCTGACGTTTCTAAATACAAATTGTGTATGAATTGTCTCCGACAGGGACATCCTGTGAGTGAGTGCCGCATGGTTTCTTGCAGGGTTCGTGGCTGCAAAGAACGTCATAATACGTTGCTACATACTACAGATCAATCACTACAAACAGTAGTAAACTTTTCTAAAGAATGCGATACTGGTTTGGTTACTGGTCAGGTAATTTTATCTACTGCTATAATTGAGGTTCTAAATCCGAACACGAATAAGCGCGAAAAGGTGCGCGCTTTATTGGACTGCGGCAGTCAGTCGTCATTCGTGACTAAATCGCTCCAAAATAGATTGGGCTTACAAATAAATCCAATAAATTCCATAAATGTAATTGGTATAGGAAATGTTTCCAATAATAAAGTAACCGAAAGTTGTGTTGCTCAGCTAAATTCGATGACCTCACAATATAGTGTCACGGTCGCCAATGTTAATCCTTCAGGGATTAATGATAAAAACGTCTATTTTGTTCAATTTTGTTTGTATTAGCTGATTTAAATACATAGATTTTGGTAATTACGGCACAGTGAATTTGATATGTAGCTCGATACGATCGTAGTGAAAAAAGTGATTATTAATGAAGTTAGCGTCGCTCCGTAGGTTGCGACGCCTGTCCATTTAGGCGCGGCAACAGGGCTAACCCTTCGATCCTAACCTCTCTGAAATTTATTTACCTGGAATGTCTTTTTCTTACTTACTTTAAGCTATCTAAAATTATCATAAAAATACATTAAAGTTTAGTTAAATATTTATTATATTGCACATGCTCATAACGCAAAATGTTTTTAAAGTTAGGTTAAGTTGTCTTATTTAGTGAAATATTTCTCATTTCTTAAGACAATAAATATTCTCTAATCTAAACCGATAATGTGGTTCCATCAATTAGTATTGAGCTAATGAGATATCGTTATGAAACTATGAACTTAAGAAACTATTTAGGTACTTATTTCAGAAATTGATTACATGCGTAAACGCAAATAATGAAGTTTTAGATTTGCAAAAAATATATTTGTCCTATTGAGCATTATTTGCACGTATCTTAATTATCATGCAATGGTCTTAATGTCTATGCAATATATTGACTTTCAACTACGAACGGTAGGTAATAAAGATATAATAGAACGAAATGATCTTCTTTTCTTGCATTGACTCACTAACCTAAAACTATCTTAGCAACAGTTTTACTGTCAAAGAACCACTCACAATAAAAATAAACACGAATTTCTAACCAGTTGTAACCGTGCTTTTGTCCTGAATCACCAATCCAGCAGTTTAAGCTTTGAATACAAATGTATATTTTATACTACGTAGTATTTTTATTTATTCTGTGCTTCTTCATCACAATGACTCATTTTAGGGACAAATTCTGTTAATTTGTTGTTTTATTTGATTTATGTTTGGGATTAGACATTTATTAGCTCAAAGAATTTATTAATTGAATGATATAAAAGGTTATTTCTCTTGCATCCAGTTTTTAAATGAACATCTTTGCTGGAATATTTATTTTTGGTAAGTCTATATAGTATCATCATTATCATCAGCCTATAGCAGTTCACTGCTGGACATAGGCCTCCCCTAATGAGCGCCATTGCGCCCTGTTCTGAGCTCGACGCATCTGTCAGCAGCCTTTTGTAGATCGTAACTCTATCTGGTCGGAGGGCATCCTACACTGCGTTTGCCGAACGAGCCGCAGTCTCCATTCAAGAACTCGTTTACTCCAACGGTTATCGGTACTTAGGCAGATATATACCTGAGATAAATAAGTAATCGGGCCAAATATTCATTAAATAAGTAGTTTCCCGCATGTCAAATGTCTAATCACACTAATGCCAATACTACGAGTATTACATGACTTATGAACTAAACAATATGGATTCACTATTCCATATTAGGAAGAAATGGAATGGTAGCCAAGCAAAATTAAATGAGTTTCATTCATGACGCAACATTCTGCAGCTTTTTGGCAACACATGGTTACCCTTTACTGGAATGTGCGTTTTCAGGATGACTCACAACAAGGAACTCGAATCAGTGCAAATAATTTTAAACACGTTGTCAAAGATATTAAAGCATTCAAGATTACGTATCTATCTTAGGGCAAAAATAATTATGAGTGAAAACTGTCCAGCATTATTTATTTGTTATTATTATTTATTTTGAAAGGGGGACGGGTTATCTATTCCTCGATCACAGGACAGGGATTCTACTTTTGTACAGAATTCGCATTTGTAGTCGATACTACGAGTACTAATCGATACAAAATGACTTCATCATCATCATCATCATCATCATCATCCACAGCCCGACTTTATCCACTACCGGATATAGGCCTCCTGTTAGTGCCGTCCACCACGGTCTTGGGCTAGTCGCATCAAAAATATATTGATGAATAAAAGCATGATGTAGATAGATAATATATGAATAAATTTTTGATACATTTTATTTCGTATGTTTAACAGATCTCGCAAACACGACGCTTTCTCGTTGCGCTTAGTCGCGAGCGTCTGTCATATCTTGCTGTCGCGATTGTCACCGTGTTACGGAGCTTTGAACAAAATGTATGAAAATTGACCCCCGCTGCTTGTCATAGCGTCTAATCGCTGACGTTTGTCGTCCAATGTGCGCAGGCTGTTACTTACATTTTCTTTTAAAAATTGATGTTTTTGCGATATTAGCTTTTAACATACCTGTAACAAAAAACATATTTATAAATTCATTATGTCCATATTTACTATAGTTTTCAGTCGGCTGAAGTCTGAAGTTATGTCTCAAAACAAAGTGGAGGTTTCAGAATATATTCAGCCATTTTGGGCCTTATGGGAAACTTAAATTTCTTACAAATTGTATTGTTAGTGATGTCTAATATGTTTTTATCAAAATTAAAATTTCCAGCATACCGGTTACTAATATTTAGAAATAGATTATTTCAATCTATCTCTAAATATTAGTAACCATGTACATTAAAATAAGTAATATTGCAACTATATACTCCTAAAATTACTAGCCGTAAATTGGTGATAATGACTGTACAAATTGCATTTACATAATTTAAATGAATTAAAGTACATACTTTTATATTAAATAGGGAAAAAATTATTATAATAGTATTATTCACCAAGTCAGCTAAACTGATAAGCCTTACCTAACAGCTACTTACAATTATAAATAAGAATAAATAAGAAGAACATAATCATATTAACATTCAAAGAAACAATATTGGACAAATCCGCTAGATAAAAAGAAATGCATGATACATAAGTCACAGCGGCTAATAATCATGAAACAAACATTTCAAAATAAAAGAAACATGACTCCAAAACCTTGAAATCGAATGACAGCGTCAGATCGGAAGTAGGTACCCACAAACAATGGATGTGGTCATACTACGAGTGAGTCAGATAAAAATACTACGGTATCGAAAGCGTAGCTGAAAGTAAAATAAATAAACAGTTCGTTAACACACTATCCTATTTCTAGATATTGCCACATCTTATCCTACTTCCTATCACACTACATAATTCGAAGGAGAAAGTTTGTAAAAAATGAAATTCAATGTTAACATGTGAGAAAAATGTTTTTGACTCTCCTTCATGCAAAATCTTCTAAAGGGATTGTGCTGAAATCTTGCACATATTAAATTGTAAATCTGGAATACATGGGTTACTTTATATTTGGGTTTTATACGAGGGAGCAAGTATTACGCTTGGTATCGAAAGAATTCGAAGTTTGTTTCAGTATGCAAGTGACATCATCACTATCCGTACTATTTTTATTTGATTTGTTGGAGTACTTTTATCTAGAAATAACTTGGAACCAGCTGAGCGTTTAAAAGAATGCGTAACTGAACATAATCTTTACAATGTGTTTTCTAAAAGATTCTCTCGTCGATGTCTTAAGAGTAAATCAGAAAATAAGTCAGATAAATATTTTTATGGAATAATAACATTTTAGAATGAATGTAAGAAGAAATCTGAAGAATAAAACACCTACAGACTGACTGAATGACAGAATGATCAATAAATAAGTTAATGTGAAGGAGTTATCTGTTGGTAAACAATTTAATAAACTTTTATCAAAGAAATAAAATATATGACACGGTCAACTGCCAAACTAGGTACCTACCAGAGACTCATAAACATAGTACATAACAGACCTACATAGAATACTCCTATAATAGCAAGACACAGAACAAAGATCAACGTTCACCATATAAAAGTATGTCCTGGCCGGTTAACGTATCCGCAGCCTGCAGCTCAGAAAGCAGAACTACTACCAACAGTACCAACTGAGCAATGAGGCCAGTCCTCAATTTGCTCTCATCATTTGCCTACCCTAAAGTCACTCTAGGTGGGATCGGCACAAGATGTTTTCTTTCTCCATTCACTCTCATCAACCGTCAACTGTCTCAGTAACTTCCTTTCACTCTCTTTCACAAAATTTGAACCCAAAGTTATTAATTATATGATAAAATCCCTCAAAATATCTTGGTTACATCTTTCAATTTCACATTCACATTCTCATTGTGGTCTTTTGCATTCCCTCATACGGGAAAGATTTAGACAACTCCAAAATTCATAGAGATATTAATTCAAGAACACGTTGAGCACACATTCCTCACTAATCGTATAACAAACATAGGCGTAAGGCATAATTCGTCGATACAGTACAAACAGTTACGAAAGAGTGCAGATAAGATCTAACATCAGACTTTCGAGATGTTTTGATGACGGAACCAACGGCAACAATCGACAGCATCATTACGTGACCAGCCTTATCGATGAGCTTTTTAGAAACTGGTTTTTCTTACAAAACTGATTAGAGATCAATGTTAGACTAGTATGCTTGACCTATTTATGTACGTATTGCATAGTCTTGGACTGTATAATTTGAATTTCTTTGGAATATATATTTGTATTCAGGTAAGTACCTAAATGTCATAACGTTATCAAATAGTCCTAAAATCAAACAAACTGCGATAACACATATCAAGGACAGTTAGAAAGTGGTTTCTGCCGAAAGTGTCAACATTTTAGAGATATTAAAACCTTACGCAACAAAACGCAAATTGCTGTATAAAACATCGGAAACTGTCTGGTTCCGTTCCTGAAAAGATAAAGCTTAAAAACTTGATGGCAAAAAGCAAGTTCCGTAATGTTCATTGGGGTATAATAAAACTTGCGTCATGCTAAATTGAGATAAAAGAACCGGTCTGCACGACGGAAGCAGAGGACGGATGTAAAGGGTGCCTTTAACACTTTTAGGAAGGAGTTGAAAGTAGGGGATAGTGCGAAACAAACCTAATTGGCTCTGTTTATAATAACAATCTAGTTCAATGACAGTAACAGTATATGTAGTATATAAATGACAATATTATTATCTACCACAGAGGTGTTATAATAGTCAATGAGCCTTAACGTCACCCTGGTAATGGTAGTAAAAAAGTAATATCGCCCAACATCTATATGATGTAATGTCTCCGGTATGAATACTAAAAAAACCATTCACAAAACCCAGAATGTGGAACTAATTACAGATCGTAATTACAAAATATTAGAGAAGTTTGCTCAAATAGAAATGAATAGAAATGTGTTGATGAGATAACGCGCTTTTGAATGTTTATAAAGTCAAATTATTCATGCTGTTTGTCCAACGGTACAGTAGCGTCACCAAAAATCCAACAAAACAAACAGTTTTCGATAATATTAGATGAATAAACACAAAACTCAACGCAACAAGCAAACAAGACTCATTCATATCAATTGTTGACAAAACAATTGCCAAATATTGACGTTACGTGTAAAATCGATTTCCAGTCAAATCAATGGAATTACGTACCGGTAGCCAATCGTGAGTCACGTTGCGCCCGCGCAGGTATGGACTCGTTAATTGTTGAATGGCCTGTTCTGATTTCTTGATACAGTTTGTAATGATACGTGCAAATATTAGTATGGAATTTACAGTTCACATAATTTGAGTTATGCGCAAACAGATGCTATAAACAGGGCCTTTTTCACAGTCAATGTCATTGACCTCATCAATTCATACTGTACTAGCTTCCAGCCGCGGCTTTACTCGCGAGATATCCGATTAAAAAGCCTATGTCTTTGGTCCAGGTGATCCAGGTCACCAACTATGTATATTCATCCAAATCCGTTCAGCCGTTACCGAGCTAAGCTGAGCTGCACAAACATACTCAGCCACACACACACACAAACACAAACTTTTGCATTTATAATATTAGTGAGATGTGATGTGATAATGTCTTCTAATTCTTAATTTGTCTTCTTTTAAGTTTGACTACGGACTATTCCAGGAGACTTGTTAAAATGTAGGTACTAAGACAGAGATTAAATAAATACAGGATTAGTCACTAGGTACGTTGAAATACGATTATTACTATAATCATAATTCGTATCGCAGCGCTCGTGGCTCGGCTTACTTCGGCGTTCTCAGCAGATCATCTTCGCTCGGTCACTTCGCCTGGATGGATGATCGTTTACTAAATAGATCCAAGCGCTTCCATGCTCAGGAATACACCTCGTTGTTTTAGAAGTAGTAGAGTTCTTTGTGGAGGGCTCGTCCGGGGAAGTACTGCCACTACGTTTATTTCTGCCGTGAATCAGCTGTGCTGTGTTTCGGTTTGAAGGATGTGGGTGCCGGTGAAATTACAGGCACAAGAGGATTATCATCTTCATGCCTCAAGTTGATGTATGACGTAGGGTGTTACATCGTAGATCACGTTTTTCCGGAACGTGATCTACGATGTAACACCGATGTACGATGCAATACTTTGTGATAGGTATTGGTTACCACTTAACATCAGGTGGACCATGTGCTTGTTCCATCTTCAAGAAACATAAAAAATTAATGTTAGTCCCGGCTTTTCAGTCATTTTGGAGGCCTTCGAGCGTCCTTAAAACTCCGCTACTAGAGTTGGCCACTAGTGCACATGAAGAAGTAAAAGAATCATTCGTACGATTTGATTTTCGTTACATAGCCGAGCATATAAATAAGACCTATCTATTAAATTAATGTGTTTAGATAAAACATTATGGAGCTAAAGGTTAGCAGATAAAGTGGCTGCATACTGTCAGTAGCTCCATTCATTAGTCGTCGATTTATCTTTAGAAAACTTGCAAAAGGTATAAATAAAAGGTAACTGATACAACTACATTCTGGAGCTATTACACTTAGTCACACTGAAACGTTTTTAGTGATATTTGTATTATTTCGGTAATGACGTAGGTATGGAATATAACATACAGTGATACCAATTTTGTACAATTTTTAAAACCAAACTTAATTTGACAGCTCTAAAATAATAGTGATCCTTGTCATCTCCATCTAGACAGAAGAAACAGCAACATTTTTAGATCTGTCAAATGAAGTTTAGTTTTAGGATTTGCACAACGTAATGGCTACCAGTGTTCATGATTCTGTTGTGCAGTTTTCAGTTTCTATAACGAAACTTAATTTATTTGACCACCTTTCAGTGAAAAGCAACGACGATAGAAAAATAGATAATAGATAGATACAAAGTTTATATGGTACACAAACAGTAAAACACAACAGGCAAGATAAACAAAAGTAACAAAATATACAAAAAACAACGTTAATAAGGTATGGCCTGCTCTTCCAATATACCATGTATTGGAAGATGCAGGTGAAACGAGGGACAATCCTGTTTCCATACTGCTGTCATGTCAGCCTGAATGAGCACGCGACACGGTCACGACCACTAGTGGCACAGTACCATGGTACTGGATGTACTAAATAGACGAGCTATTGTGATGTCAGATGCTTGGCCGTGGTTCCCGGCCATAAATTATAAGCATATTAGGTTTGCGGTACAGCGGTTTAGAATTTTTTGTTCTATGAGGGGTTCTGCAACAACTTGATATGATACGTCCTTTGTCTTAGCAACTAGCTCTGTGCAAAAAATCACGTCGGTTTGCTATGTCGTCAAAGACAAACGCACATAAGTATGGACTTTCTTGTTTATACCAATAGGTAAGTACATAATATGTACTTTTGTGTTTTGCAATTTAGTTATTTTTGTTGAAGGTCTGCATAGCATATTGTTCTCCCACTGATGAAATCTGTATTCAAAATTATCCAAAAGTCTAGGTATTACCTAGCGTCAACTGTACCTAATCATAATATCTAGTATTTCAATTTAGACACCATGACGACCTTTCCCAAAAAGGGATTACAAAACACGCGCTCGGTAGACCTCTGACTCTGACTCTACAAGCGCACGCGTCTATCTTGCTGCACGATTTTAGGTCAAGGCACTTGCCAGTTGCCATCCCTAAGATTACAAATTGCATTGCTCCTATGCAATTTAAAATACTGTAATACTCTGTGCGTTTTGACGCCAAATTTGAAATTGATACTAAGGGTTTTGCGTAGATAACTTTACTTATAATGTTACAAATCATCAAAAATTCTCGTCTACAGATAATTAAAAGGATCTAGTAGGAAATGCACCTAATAGTCCATTCACTTGTCCGTAGAGATATTGCCCATGGATACCCAGTAGACAGCTATACAACGTTAGTTTAGTCTCCCATTAAGTCACATTCATCCTTGGCAGAATGAATCATGGAACACGACTGTAAATTGCTACAAAATGTTCACCATAATAATCCCAGAGACTCCAAATACGAAGCAATGCGACCGCTAATCACGAAACTGCAAATCCATTCAAACCATAAAACAAGTTAATGCAGAGTTATAGTACGCTAATACGAAGGTTGTATTGCAAATGTCCGAGATAATAGATGAATTCGAATAAGTCGTGGGAATGGTAATAAGTGAAAATCATGAGAACTGTCGTCGTGATGCTAGTAAATTGCTGAAGCAGCTGATGGAAGCGTGACGTCAGGTACGGTGAAACGTGACAAATACTACTGAAGAAACAAAAGTAACGCTGATAAAACAAGTAGATCTTATACACAAAGAAAAACTTGTTTTTGCTGGTTTGTTTGTCGTACTAACTTCTGATTCTTGTTTACTTGCAGTTTGAATATTATCATTGTCGTAAGTGAGATTTGAATACAGATTCGAATAAATGAACACTTATTTTATTTAGGAAAACATTTAAAAAAACTTTGCTTATGAAATTTTAAATGCCTTCAGAATAACTAAACCTCCCATTCCATGGAGTAGGAATATAGTAAAACTTACATTAAGAAGTGCTCGGGGAGTGAAGTGAAGGGGAGCTCGTGGGAAACAAAGACACAGGTGATGTACCGACATGTGCAGTCACGGATCTTAGGTAAGGTGACCATGGCGTGCTATGGTGAGGGAACATTCCGATAGCAGACGAAGGGTGTGCGGTGGAGTGTGTCGCCCTACAGGGCTTTACTGAACAGTTGTTGGGCACGGTGATTGAAGCGTTACTTTGAATTCCACTACGTTATTTGAATTGAAATTGAAATGTTTCTGGCTTTAAGCTGTGTATTATGCCAAATGCCAACCCCGTTAAAGGTAAAGCTAAAAGGAGTTTTAGTAGCCGAGTAATAGTGAGCACTTTTGTTTGAACGAGATACCTACATAATGTTTGAACACCACAATATTCATCGATATAATAAACTGTTAGTATCGGCACTGTTGCAAAACCTAAAAACAGAAAAAAAAATCGAGACAGGTTTAAGAAACAAAAACAAGTCCTCGCAAAAAACAGTAAATCCAGTAAAAGTTTCCTAAAAGTGTCTCTAAATACCAGCGGTAGACTATATAAATTAAAAAGTGATGAAAAAACAACCTCGTCGGGGCATGAATGGGATCTGCATAAAATATGAATGAAAAAAGTAGAAACTTCAAGTGTCTCTAGCGTGAAACTGCAAAATAATGATTGCAGATCATTATTTTGCACTTCAAACGACGCCTGAGGATGCATAATGCATTGTCTGAGGTCTCAAGTAGCTTAACTCTTCGGAAAAATTAAGGTTTTTGCAAACTACGCAATGCTGATGAATATTTCTTTAGACATGAATGATTACCTGAAATTGATAGTTTCGAAAAATTTACATCTATTCTACCAATTTGGATAAGTACTTGTGGCTTTACTTATGACTTATGACTTACAAAATGTAAACGATGTATAGACTATTGCCATTTCTTACCGTTGCATTATAAAAGTATATTATAATAACTTTGAGCATTGGTTAACTTTGAGTAGCGTTCAAAAGTAAGGGGTTTGGTGTTTTATTATAGAAAAAGATAAACACACTTTGTTAAGCCAAGAGTTTGTTTTAGAGATATATCTATCATTCATCATATTTATCTAAAAATAAATACGCTGTAGGGGTCACAAGTTCTTGTTTCGCTTTCAGCCCGAGGGGGAAGAATCTGCAAAAAATCGATCCCATCCATGTGTCAAGCTTAGCTGAGCGTATCAAAAACTGCGGTAGCAATAGCTTTTTATCTCTGTGACAAATGTGATTGAAGATTTATTCAGATAGATTTTGGAAAAACAAATAGGGCGATAACCTTTTATGTAAAAAAAATGTACAAAGTTCAACACGAGTAAAAGTGCCATGACAAATTAGGAGTTTGAAAAACTATAGGTACTTAAGGTACGTTGTACATTTTACGTCTGTACAATTGATAAATCCTTAATTTGCAACAAACATGGGTAAAAAAATAAATTTAAAAAATTAACGTGTTCAAGATTTTGTAAATATGTAAAATAATTACTATTAAACCAGCCACAAATGGTAATGGCAATTAAAACCAAAGTTGTCCAGATAGCTTTTTCATAACATAAAAAAAGCAATTTTTATTCCAGACCAAATCCCGAATCTGTCATAAAATGTCCCGTGAGAATGATTGAAGATAATAATATTTCGCACAGAGGGGGTTAAAAGAGGGACTTTATTCCCTTGCACAAAGCAGACAATAGACGCATGCGCAGTGCATTCTTTTTTTTTTACCCAACAAAAGATTGCACAAAACATTCGGTCAGCGGGCGGGACACGCTTCACGGCTGACAACAATGATGTGATGAAATTAATCATAGCTTTGAAAGAGTTACTGATGTACTTTGCGTCATAATTCTATTTAGTGGATTGTGCTATTTCCCAAGCGTTATACAATAGACGAAATCTGTTCTGAAGATCGAACAACTCATCGTAATAATGAATCATTAGATAACTAAAAAGATTTAGATTTATTTATATTTCTATAATAATCGATCACAGGTTTCTTAAATGTGTTTGAAGGTTGTGGGTGCCAGTGAAATTACAGGCACATGAGGTATCACACCTTTATGCCTCAAGTTGATGGACGCAGGGCGTTGCGTCGTAGGGCACGTTTCAAATATGCTTGACATTCGAAGCAATACATAATGATTGGTAATACCACCTAATATCAGGTAGACCATGCTAGGTGGCATACTTCAGGTATTATAAAAAACGGTAGTCTGTCTGACAAAATTAAACCTAAAAATAATAAACATTAAAGTAGATAATTAATAATATTATAAATAACTTTCAATTTTTTTGTCAATTAGGTACAAATTTGCTTGTATAGTCCTAGCGTTAAATAGTATTTGATATTGGATTACGTTTACAATAACAGTGAGCTAAATCCCAAAACAACCAAATCACACAACTAAACTTCATAGATTAATAGACCGCAAACCATTTCTGGTGTAATGAACACATCAACTTCAATAGCGACGGATGCACGGATGTTACATAGCATTTATATATAGACTAAATGGTTATATATCACATGAGTTACACGTGTCAGCCACGCGCAAGTCTTGGAGGGACTTTCCTCTGCGAAGGGCTGTTTATGCATGCAGAATGCACCCTAAGGACTCCTATAGAAATGCAATTTTGGCAAGTTGAGGGGTGGCTCGTCTATCGATTTCTGTAGTTAAGTTTGGCTTCTAGAGTGCAGTCATGTCTTAAAGGCCAGTCCTGTTCAGTAAGGAAACAGAAAATAAAATATTGTAATAAACATACGGATAACGAATAAGAAGAATAACACACTTATTAAATGTATAAATAAAACAACTTTTGACACATTATGAGCCACAAAATTATTATCTGCAAATCACAAGTAGGTATTTCTATACCGTATCGTCATTATAATGTAGGTACTTTATACTTAAACTCTCTTTGATTTTTTTTTTTGCCTTATGCAATAGGATAAGAAGTAGTCTATTTATATTACTACTATTTATATGTTATTTCTGGTCTAGAACTCAATAATATATGTATAACTTTAATATTTTTTAGGTTAATCCGTTCAGTTTTGGCGTGAAGGAGGGATACATTTCACTTTTTACATCTCACATCATTTTTACAAACTTAGCTTTTATAATATTATTAGAATGCATGTTCACAGAGAACTAGCTTGTGCCCGCAGTTTAGCTCACGTTATAAGTTATTTTTGTTTCTTTTGGGTCACACAGGAATAGTACTATTTTCCGATAGAAGCTGCTATATGCACCCGTCCGATCGTTAGTGTAACCAACAAACGAAGAAATAAACAAACAAAACCTTTTCACATTTTTCATATTAGTTACAAAGTCGCCTTAAATCATTTTTTTCGGCAAGCATACTGTATATGCTCTTTTCGACAAACACAGGTAGGTAAATCAAGTTTCGCTATCAAATAGTATAGATATCGATAATATTATAACTAAGCTGAGTATAAAGCCGTACCCCGATATTCCTTTGATTTACGCTCATCTGTAAATCCTTTGATTCTACAACGAAAACTCGAAGCAATACAAACATGATTTAAAACGGTTGTTACCACGTTATAAATTCAACGGCCTATTGTAATGAAATAGCCAATAAATTGTCACATCCCAGTTTATGATTTAGAACGGCAAAGGGTCCAGGGTTTGTTACCCCTTGTAATAAGGCATTTGGGTAAACGTTTATCAAATATTAGATCATAAAATAAGGGAGAAAAATATTCATCATAAAGCGATATGTTATTTGCAATTACAAAACACGAAAAATATTCAATAATTCATTAGGTACTCCATAATTCTGTTTACATTACATTAATTTATTTTATGATAACTGTTGATGGACCTAGCACGGCCCATCTGATGTTAAGTGGTAACCATTACCTATAACAAAGTTGCTTGTATGGAACGTGAATCGTAGGACACGATTCAAAACCCTGTGCCCATCAACTTGAAGTATGAAGGTGTGAAACCAAATGAGCCTGTAATTTCACTGGCACCCACAAACTTCAAACACATCTACAAAAGGTGTTAAGTCTCATGTGCCTGTAATTTTACCGGCATCGGCACCCACAGCCTGCAGACTAAAACACAGCAATGCTGCTTCACATCAGAAATATGCATGGCAAGGCAACTTTGGACAACTACAATTATTCTCCTTATAGAGAAAAATCTGAGGTTAAATAAACGAAATGATAAAACATAACGTGATACTTACTGCCTATATCCCTAATTCCATAATCCTATATCCATAATTTTTGCAAGTCAAATGCATACCTGTTAAAAATCTAGGTATGTACTGTACATTCCTATATAAAAGTCGACCATACGTGTTCTTAGTTTGGTACCTGCTGGTACCTAAGTTGGGTGTTAAAATTTCATAAGTACACTCTATCTACTTAATTCAGTAATTTCTAGGGATGGGCCGAATGTGGTTTGAACCGAATACGAACTTCGGCCGAACATTCGGTTGAAATAAAAAGTTCGGCCGAAGCTCGGCCGAAGTTCGGTTTAATTACGCCGCGCTTTACAAAACTTTTTAAACTGACGAACAAAATAAAGTGAAATGTACCTTATGTGGTTCGCTTATATCTCGTGGTGGTATTGGCCGTTCAGCGTCTACTTCTGCACTGACCAACCACATTCGTGTGAAGCATGATCGAGAATTTGCACAAATAAATCATCGTATTCATACGCCAAACCTCTAATAAATTTTAAATACGAGTAGATGGATAAAATAATAGAATTTTAAGCATTTGATTGAAATTAAACACCCTTTTTTAATTCTAAATTCTAGTGTGTGTCAATTCTTGTTTGGTTTGTGAACAAAAAAAGTTATTGTTGACATTGTTCATTGACATGTTCCTAACTTTTGAAACTATCATGGTTGTGAACATAATTATGAATATCAACGGGATATTTACCATGATTTGTGAGCTGTATTGTATCCAGATATTTCGACGCAGTTGCATGCGCCATGATCACGGGAGGAACTGAAGTCTGTGCGAGTGGGTTACTGGCAGACGAATCTATCTACCCTCTTTCTGAGTCTTTTATTACGAATGACACCACTACCACTGGTTTCAAAGTCACTTCTAACTCGATCACGACACACAACACACTTCTGAAACATCTCTTTTTCGGTTCCTACACATTCTAACAACAGGATTCCAGACTCCAGACAATTGGAAACCATCTTTTCGATTGAAATTCCTGTGTTTGGTTATCTCAATCGCCTCTTGAACCAGTCTTTGTATATAGTGGCGTTCTGTTGAGATTACCTGCGGATTGTGTAGTTTGATCCAGTGATTTGAACCTGATTCCAGTAGATGTTCAGCTATGGCATTATGGTGTCATTCGTAATAAAAGAGTAACTACCCACTCGCATAGACTTTAGTTCCTCCCGTGATCATGGCGCATGCAACTGCGTCGAAACATCGGGAAACAAGAGAACTCATAAATCATGGTAAATATCCCGTTGAAATTCATAATTATGTTCCTAACTAAATGACTGATAAAGGTCTAATTTTATTTTACGGTTATTATGATATATATGATTTCTATTAATTTCAGTCAAAATACTTAGTGCATAGTTCAAGAAGAAAGTAAAATTAGTTACCTACATCCTACTTTTTTCTTGCACCGAATGTTCGGCATTTAAACCGAATTTCGACCGAATGCCGAAGTTCTGCCCAAATTTTCGAAATTTGGTTAAACCGAATGTAAAACGAATTTTGGCCCATCCCTAGTAATTTCCCATTTATTTGAAGACCTAAGATATTCAGTAAGTTTTAATTAGTACATAGTCTTGGTAGCAGATCTCCGTCTTAATTTATTTTAGAATTTAAATAAATTGAGGGCTGCATAACATTTACATGGTAAATTCCCTTATAGAATTCACGTACTTTAACGGTAACACTGATACTTATTAACGTCTACTCCAGGCCATCAAAATTTATATAATATAAATGATCTAAACGAAATCTATATTCAATTGACTCATTTTGTTTTTGAAATTTACCTACATCAGTTCGCAACGCGTCCGCGAGACAAAAGAGAAGACTTTCATTGGCTTATAAGGTTTTTAATGTCGTTGTTACAAACATTATATTAAGTATTCAGTTATGAATAACATGTGTGAAGACAAGTGCATCCCAAGTCATTTAAATAATCAGAAATTTTTGAATTTATTGACAATTAGTTTTAACACGTCACTTGGGATTGTGTCGTAATAGCGAACACATTGCCCTTTAAAAGAGGTTATACATAAACTTCGTTAAGTGAACGAGATGTAAAATAGGCGAGGAAAATAAGAAAAAACACCGTGGCATGACGTCGACGTCCTAATGGCAGAGTCACTGGAGGAGCTGCAACAGATGCTGGACGGCCTAGCATTAGCCTCGCGAAAGATAGGTCTTGGCATGAATTTGGACACTCACAGTACGGCTAATCCACCAGTTTAAAGTTGTCGACGAGCCATGCTTGGAGTTTCTCTGAAGGATAGAATCCGCAACGAGACTATCCAACATAGAACTAAAGTAGTCGACATAACTCAGAGAATTAGCAAGCTGAAGTGGCATGGGCTGGCCATATCTGCCGAAGAACCAATAACCGTTGAGGTAAACGAGATCTTGAGTGGAGACTGCGGCTCGGCAAACGTAGTGTAGGACGCCCTCAGGCCAGGTGGAGTGACGATTTGCGTAAGGCTGCTGGTAGAAGTTGAATGCGTCGAGCTCAGAACAGGGCGCAATGGCGCTCATTAGGGGAGGCCTATATCCAGCAGTGGACTGCTATAGGCTGATGATGATGTTGATGATGATGACGTTGACGCTGCACTAAATTCTTGTTTTATACTAGCTCAGAAACAATCAAAGTAAAACAAATTCTGTCTTTTAATTTTACTAGCCATGCTCGCCAATATGTTGTATTTAAAAAGATATTGTTAACGTAAGTATTAATATTTTAGAAAATTAAAAATAAATAAATAGGAACTATGGACAATAATTTTAGCGAGAAAAGTTTAACAATCGTATTCTGTCTTTGATTTGACTGTATTCAATTCTGAAATTATCTCAGACATTAAAATCAAAACATTTAGAGGAAACATCGAAAAATGATTGAAAATTCATTAATTCTCTTAAAATTTGAAAAGGATGTTTTTAAAATGCTCAAACAATTCGACCAATTTCTTCACTTATTTTTTATTGAACTATTGATTTTGACACAATCTAAACATTTCTCAGACGGTAAACATCCCGACTCATTTATCCTCCGCTTGCAAGTTGCTGTTTATTTATACCTCGCAGATTACAGTATCTAATTCGTTAATGTATCGCACAAACCTTTTGTAAGGTCACTTTCGAAGTGCATCGGCTTTGAACCTTATCGTTAATTAATAGAGCAGATTTTCCTTTAACTGTTTGCGTACACTGCAGTGCAACGGAAATGTCGTGCAAGCATCAACCGCAATTAATTTCAACTGTATTGTATCCTGTAAATGGTAGTGTGCGTGTGTCGATGATCCCGTAGTAACTGTGCTATGCCTGTGTTCTAGTATTTGATTTTACTGCTACATAATCTAAGGCAATATTCGTGTTATTGGAGTGTTCAAAAAAATCTATGTTTTATGCCGGTTGTTGGCTACAGAAAATTTAGTTATGTTCTTTAATTGCATGAAGAAACTAAACCTATATTTAAGGTCCTTATAATTGTCATCTGTTATTTGTGTTTTACTAATTTATTTTAGTTGACCTATATTTTTTTCCTTCTACTTTACTTATCTTACTTTTAACTACAATTTTTTACGTATAATAATTTAAAAGCACATATACTGTGTATATGCTTAGCTCTTTTAATAAATAAAAATAGCATCATACTTTAGAGGAATGGTTTCATGTAGATTATGAATCTACTGGAGTTTTTGGCAAACAAACATTAAGGACAGAACATACATTAATAACTAACCTACCTAAAAAAATTAGAACGACACTTGAATTCCTGGTAAACGCAAATGTATGTATAAATAATATTATGACATCATTAACGCTAACCACGTGTCAAAGTTGTTTAAGGAAGGAATTTGTTTAAATAAAAAAGTTTATTTTTGAATGTTCATATTTAAAATGGAGTTTTCTTAAGTAAATACGTACAAAAATAAATAATAGAAAAGAGCTTGACTAGATTTCCTCTCTGACTCTATCGTTAACTCCTTTACTACAGTAAAGTGGGTATCAGGAACAACGGGTACCATGAGTGTACGAAACCTGAATCAAGACAGATCTTGCACTGCATCAAGAAGTGCTTCAAAGATATATTGCTGTTATATCAATTGTAGATAAACAAGTTTCCACAATAGCTGTTGATAATGATAAGATAAAACTGCACAGCGAATCATTTACACCCAAGATTGAGATGTGGGGAGGCTGTTAAATAGATAACGTAAACAAAGCTAAACAACAACAGTTAAAGAGCGTAAGAATGAACAAACAAATGATAACATGCTAGCTACGCAAAAGCCTACTCCTTCGTACATATTATTAGTAGGACAACTCTTTGTGAGGGGCTCGTCTGTAATAAAAAAAATAATATAAACTTTATTTCAACAATGTGATAAATAATAATAATACTTGTCCTAAGGCTATTGTAAATACCTATAATACCTTAGAGACTAACAGACTAACAGAACAACGGAGTCCATTTTGCTATAAAACTTAGACACTCGCTCTTAAAAATCCACCTAAATAGTCAAAGACCGACGGAGCAAGTGGGTCGGCTGTTCCCCGAAGGAAGCACTGTCCCTCGCAATAACCATAAACCAACTTTATTAGAAGTAATTAGGACCCATATTCCATTTGCAGCTTAGCACTTTCGTAGAGCAAGTTTAATTAAGAAAGTTATGATATGTGCTATTTATTAAGTTGGTTAAGACTAGTGGTTGTGGGCTTGTTAATTTGTTTGTGAGCTTGAGATAACGTGTCTGGTCGCGTAATATGATGTAAGGTTAGTGCTTAGGCTATTTAGCTAAAATATAGTGCAATATTCTTGGGTACCTATGCAATACATTACACATGCTTTTATAACGATATCTAGTGGATGCCTTGCATCTTCATTCGAGGTTTTCCCAGCTTCATCCCTCAGGGGTTGATTTGGGCTATACGGTGATTCAGCCAGTCAGTCACCTTAAGTACATTTTTATATATTTTGATTGAGGCCTATTTAAGTGGATAAGGTGTAATGTGCTGATTAATAAAGAACGTTTTAAGTAAATAAGCATATGGGCCATTTGAAATGACTTCATCAAATCCGTCCAAACGCCTATCTAGTGCGATTTCCCATCGAATATCCAAAACATTTTTTTCAGCTAGTATTTTGATAAATTGAACAATGATTATTTTAAAAAAATACATACTCAGGAGATTTTTTTTCAGTAGATTTTACCAAATCATATCAAATTTCCCATCTCCAAATGTTCCTTTTCAGTGAGTCTCATCAAATTATTTTATGACGAATTGCGAAACCATTTTTTTTAGCTCATACTTTTTACATCATTTTAAAATTAGCATGCTCAAGAGAAATTCGTTCCTAGCAACTACGAAAAATATAAAAATCTTCATCTGTTTTTTTTATTCTAAGCCTAAAATTTTATTTTTTTTATATATACTGATATAAATTATCTATTGCAAAGATCTATACTAAACTAACAACCATTCACAAAACCAAACCACGCTTGAATTCCAACCACTTTAATTTTATTTATGAACTGAAGGTACGCTCTTGCAGTCAATAAATCAACATACCAGCGATGAAGTAAGTAATTTGTATATTCATGTACATCCCGTATGATTTGAATGCCCGCATGTCAACAGATCACAAGATTGGAAGGCAATTGAATAAGTGGACCCCTGATTGTAGACCTTGCGATGTCAGGATAACGTGCCTTTCAAGTAGGCAATCATCAGGTCTTTGTGCATGTATTAGCTGCTATTATTATTGCGAAAATGCAATTTGACTAAAAAATATGTTTTGTATGCAAAGCTTCAACTTAGCAAACAACTAATTCTTTCTTCTTCGTATGAGCATGTTCAACTCTGGTGTCATAGTTTTTAACGCACCCGAGGGCCTCTGACAGGGCTTAACGTGCCTTCCGAAGCACGGAAGCGCTCAGATTTAGATACCACTAAAGCATCCAAGTAATGACCGGACAGAGCTCCTAACCAAGGTGATCTGCTCAGAACACAGAAGTAAGACGAGCGCTTCACAATACTAACAACTATTTTAGAAGAGTAGTAAAGAGAAGATAGTAGAATGCAATTAAACAACACGTACATAAAGTATGCTTTATATTTATCTAAAAATTTAAAATTAAGAATAAGACACTACATTCTAGTTTGTTTGGTACAGTCTACTTTTTATATAAACGGCTATTTACTTGCGGTATTCGGGCATCACCGGTAAGTGATACACAGTTTTGTGTCGTGACCAATTCGTTTTGCTCATTCTGTGCACGCACCAACTTTCCTTGACATTCAATCGATTGCCGGGTTTTTATGTTAGAAAATGAGATCGTAAGAGGTATATGACTAATGATAAGATAGCAACACTTAGTAATATTACTCGTAATAAATGTGTTAGAATCAACTAGTGGATAAACTGAGTAGTTAGAAATCTATCAAAGAAATCACCGTAAATCCAATCTGACCTACAGTTTTTAAAGAATTTATGACTTAAAAGCTCTCACAAATTCTGTTGACGTAAAACACACAGTAATAGCACTTACTTTTATGACTCAATATAGATAAAACATGGGTAAAGACCAGCACTGACCCTGTAACCCTGACATGAAAAAGGACCCAATTCTTCGAATCGCCTGAGGTTTTTTAAATACAAGAATTTTAACACAAACAAGTTTAACAGAAGATTGATAGAGTGATAGATAAGGTGCCAGAACATTATGGACAGCCTTCACATGCTTCAGGCGGAGACATTTTGGGTCGATGGAAGATAATCTGCAATCTGACACGACCGTGAAACCGTCGAGGCCGAAGAACTGTAGAAAGTACTTGAATGATGAATTAGACAATTGCACTTTTCGTTCATTGCAAAGAGAAAATGAAGCCTCAAGCATCTAATCAAGACCTATGATGGATTTGAATAAAGATTTGCAATGTAGAAGGGAACGTAATAGTTCAACTATGAATGTCAAGGTTTTTTATAACTTTATAAAACCGTTACAGTCTGATGCCGTAGAAATAAATGTTAATAGATTCAGTGAGAGTTATATTGATCAATGACGATTGAACGGTCACAGATAAAGTTATCGATTCGTAACTTTGTAACCGTGAAGCGAAACTATGTTGCACGTCAAAAACGATCTAATTGTCGCCTGGAATCGTGTCGCGGGTTCGAGTCTCGCGTGACCCGTCGTGCGAAAGTGCCGCCGTTATAAATGTCCCTTGCATCACGGTGTAAAGACTTCATTGAATCACGACGGGGTATTTTATGGAATCCGTGAACATGCCGAAGGTTCTGCGATGGCTTGTGTTGTTCAGTGACAAGGCCTTCGTGGAGTGCTTTTGTTTTATCGGTCATGAGAACATTACCTTTGTTACATTGTATGAATCTTGCTTTGAAAATGTGGTGTTGGGATGGTTTTTGTTTAAAATATAAACTAAAAAAAACGTTTTTTTGTATTTTAAGTGTTTGCCACACTTATTTTGGGATATATATAAATCTTAAATGAATGAGTTTGAAATCTGAGGAGAAAGTAGTGTTTTTTTGAATCGATCGCATTTGACCTTCATCGTGATGTTTATACGATTGCGTTGAAAGGTCATTATGAGTTAAAAGTCACGCAAGAAGAACACAAAAATTTGTGAAACTACTATAACAAAGTTTATAAATTGAAATAAAGTCCGAAATAAATAACACTTTTACACCCAAACATTTTTTTTACTCTATCACATAAAACCATGTAGCCCCAAACATGAAGCCCCACAAAAGCAGAGCTTCTATTATGAGGACCACATGACTAATATACTACTACTTAATATACATATTTTTGTAAATACATGCATATTACTTAAACATTATAAGTAAAGTCAGACACTAATACCTATAGACCTAAAAGCCAATGAAAATAACTAAATCCCAGTAAGTAAACCAAGCAAAGCGAATGCAATGATAATTACTTCTCATAAACATAATTACGCATACATGACGGACGTGACAACTTGATAATTTACCAATTAGCTGATTTCTTTATAAAAAGTGGTCAAGTCTTAAAGAAAAGTGGTGCTGCAACTAAAGGCAATAAAAGGAAAATAAGGATTTCCTCGAGAGACCAGTTGGAACTACTTTTTATGGGAATCTGCTAAACTTGCTCCAGATACGATCAATCTCTATTAGGAGAAAAGTATAAAGAATTTTGTCGTATGATTTCTGAGAAACATATGACAAAAATAATGATGATGGATTAAAGATAAATTCAAACTGTTAAAATTTTTATAACTGCAGGAATTACATTTATGTACTTTTTTTAGATTAAAGCAAAATTCACAATCAAAGAGAAAAGACAGGAATTTTAGTTTTATCAAGTTTAAAAAACAAACTCTGTATCTAAAACAAAAGTCTAGTATAAAGTTAGGTACTGGAAATAATAGGCTGCATATAAACAATTCTATTATATCATAAATAAAACATGCGGAAATGTTATATTTGCATTTGTTCAGAAAACAGGTTGTGCCTAATGCAAATTATGCGGAAGACATGAATACGATACTGGTCATCGCTTTCCATTTCAATACTATTATTAAGCACTAATATGTAAACCTACTTAAATTAAAATATTGTTTTTATTTACTATAAAATACTTAACACTCCAAAATACTATAAATACAAAAGTTTGTTAGGACGATACGCCAAAACGAGATACGCCGAACTGAGCTGAAACTCTGTACAGTTAGTTATCGTAATGGTTATAAGTAGTTATATAGTAATCGTATTCTACGATTATCATAAAGACTAGGTATTTATGACTAGAGCACAACGCGAGTGAAGTCGCGGGCAGAAATTTTGCACAGTGTCCAACCTTGAAAAAAAACAGATGCAGTTATCGTACGTTTTTTGTGCAAAATAAAGATACAAGAAAAATATGAGATTATGATTAGTGTGATTCGTAATTTGATACATGTCATTCAATGACCACTAGTAATAATTGCTCTTTGGATACCATGTTTAAAATTCATTTGACAATGAAAGAGTTAAGTAAAATGAAGGATGAACAACTCAAAAACTACTTTTTAGAAAGAAGTAGCTCAAAAGCAAAAGGTCAAAATTGATACAAGCAAGTTTGAACTACCAAATAAAGCAGAATGACAAAAAAAAGTAACTTAACTTTCAGCTACAAATACTCATAACGTTGAAAATTCTATTAGGCTTAGAAATGAATTTTGAGAGCAGCTTCCGAGAGTATCCCGTTATGGCGATAGTGGGTTAATTAATGAATAATGGATGTACTGTGATATTTCGCTTGGAGAGGTAGACCGAGACCGTACTGATTTTCTCTACGACTGATTACCTAAAAGTAAGAAAATATATTATTTTTAAAAATCTATAGCACGAAATAGAGCTTCACTGGTTTATCGACACGATATTATAATTTACCGATTCTGATTGATATGTACTCTATTAGCTCAGCAGCAAATTTGGGAAAATGAAAACTATCAGAATGCTAAACATAGTTTCTGCATATTTTGGTTTTTTATTCCACATAGCAATTAGTTAATCGTGCCTTTCTTAATCTCTGGTCCAGATTCCCTTTCGCTTTCCATGGAGAACCACTATTAATCGTCACATGATATAAAATCACGAACACTCACGGTCTGTCTCGAGTGCACGACCAATCTGATCTTTGGGATTATTAATCTGTGTCCATAATTTATCAGCACATCTATCTATAGCTATTATGTGGCTTAATTAATTTATATCATCACATCATTAACCGGTAGATTTTGTTATTATTTCCGGATACTAGTCATTATCTTGTGCACTGCTATGTGCTTGATCATTGACTCAACCATTGAAACCACATATGGATGTTTAGAGATTTGACCAGAATCTGCATGAAATCCGTGGCGCTCATTATTAAGTTGAAAATTGTATAAATTTATATAAAGTAATTAAATAAAATTTTCAACATATATAATATGTCTTTGCTATCTTATAGTCTCCATTTCCTTGGAAACCTAGTCTTATGCGTAGACTATCCGGTCGTACGATATGGAATTTTCTCTTTTCCAGTTAAGTTATTCGAAGAAAAACGCTGATGTGATTTTAATTAATTGCTTCTGGGACGTGTGTGACAAACGATTATGTTCTCTATTGACAAGATATAGGGGTCAAAAATTAAGATGACTAAGTGTAGACCTGGAAAGCAATGTGTGCTTAAAGTTCTTTTTAGATCAGTGACGATTATTGGAAACTAAATCCGGGATTACAAATATTAATAACATAAATTATATTAAAAGCGATAATATAATATTTAAAGTTATGATTTGGGTAGGTAATGTTTCCTCCGATAGCTATCATTGATTTATTGACCTGGTTTGAGATTATTATACTTATCAGACGTTACTACAAAAATGTATGTTTCTATACTGTCCTCATCTATCACTACTATAAGCACCTGTTTACGCCACCATACTAAATAATAGTATCTTGCATCTGGCTTTTATTCTATGAAAGATAATGTTCGCATAATCTTTTTACTAGCATAATAGCTAGTATTAGACAAAAGATAAAAACGAAAGTGACACGGAGTAGGCGTAGAAAACCGACAGCTTGATGTAAATTGGTTCATTGACAAGCTTTTTGTAATGATTGATCGCATGTGAAGATGAAAGTCATTCACGTAAGTTTCTCTCAGAATACTTAACTTACCTCATGCATTGACCTTACACTCGTATAGGCTAGATTTTCCTTTTTTATAAAATTTATTGACTGCCGTCTCATCTAATCGTAAGTGATGATGAGGTCGACGATGTGTGTTTGCCCAGTACGTAAGTAAAGTAGTTACTCTTTGCTTGAAGACCCCTAAATCATAGCGATTGAAAAACACCAAAGCTAGAAGAACATATCATTCCATAGCTGATCATTTATAAGACTATAGACAATAATTATTCCATAGCTGATGTCATAAGGACCCCGAGATGTACACCGTATTCACAATATTGTTTATTTTATTGATGTGCTAGAAGAAATCGTTTGGATTTATATGACATGTGCAAGGTCATGTCAATCATAAAAATCAACTCTACCACTCAACATGTGCACCGATAACACGTAAGTAGTTGAAACCAAATAAAAACTCCATAAAACATAAAACGTGCCTCAAAGCTGTTTGTTCTAAGGATTCTTAACGAAATCAAGGCATCGTGGTCATTCTCGGAAGTGGTTTAAAAGTGTTTAACATACATTATCCGAGGGGCTGTATCAGCCGGTACTTTAACCTCGTACATCAACCAAAGTGTGGGGATAATGTTATGATTAAACAGTACCGTTACATTACTCAAACACCTAATCACTTCAAAGTGCTATGCTTAAACAAGTCCATACATAATCATCATAAATTTAGGTGCACACGCCTTTTAACCCAATACTTCTTAAAACGAAACCAGATTATTGAATAATCGACAAAATGTGTGAAATAGTGAACCCAGATTTAACACCGTTAAAATGTCACCCCACTTGTAAGGTGCGATTCGTAAGTGGCATAATTATTTTTTAATATCGTTAATTACAACTGTGAAATACGTTGTCGCATACCGATAATCTCGCACACGATTATTCGTCCAATAAGTGAAATGGAAAATGTTCTTTAACTTTTTTCCTTATACTCGTTCAGTCGGCATTCTATTTTAATATAGGCATCCGCTTCGCCGTTTACGGCTGTCCATCTTTCCTTTTGGGACACATCTTCGCTGGGCCGCATTCCGAATGAGACCCGCCAATTACGCGGGAACGAAATACTGAAACTTTTTACATCAGACCGTTATTCGATGACTTCGACAATGTTTAAGAACCTGTCGGCAATCCTTATAAAGGTAACCATGTTCCGATTTTCTAGCCTCATCAGCTCATCACACATCTTTAACTTTTTTCCGTCCGGCCTGTAGGGCACATGACATATTGGTGTCAATGCAACAATAAAATTTAACTTGCATTTATTCATAAGACCGCCAGATTGGTTTAACGTTGCGTTGTGAGAATTTGTCGTCGGAAACGTTTCCTCAGTTTACCGATACCCAACCTCTTAACCAATATTTGCAAACATTAAATCTTCAAAGATAAATGAGTCATAAAGGCTGGCGGACGATTTAATTGAATATTGCGAATAAAAACATTCGAACTGGATCGATTAATCAGCGTGACCGGATCCACCAAAATTGGAGCCAAGGCTGTTTACGGGTCTACTTTTCCAATTCGATTCAGGATCGAAAAGTGAAACCGAATCGGTAACTAATTAGTTCGATTAGTCGAATGCGAACGGGTCATGGGGACCGGTCGTTGAGAATCGGTCAACTTTTTTGGTGACACCACATGAATAAGTTAGCATTATTTCATACAATGTACGCAGTTGTCCTATTGACACCGATATTGTATCCTTGTTCGCACCGCCGCGCCGTCCTTCTTACATTGTTTCTACTTTTCTAAAGCCAATATTGGTTCTACGAAACAAAAACCTCAAAGATTAATGAACATCAGACAGACATGAATAATAGAAAATGAGTAATTGCGTTTTCAAACTATCGCCAAGGCTGCGAAAAATAAGAACCTACATACGAGTAACGTAAACTGTTCGCAAGAACTAATAATAAACACGTAACAATGAGTTGGTCGGTTTTGATGTGAGCTGGCTTCGCGTCAGAGCTGGGGCACTCGTAAAACTATATTCAGTTTGAGCGGCTGCCTACTGCGAACTGACCGGCCAACGACGTCTGCATCGAAATAATCCACCCGATACGGGAAAGACTCGAACTATTTTTGACGCTGCAGTGATGCAACGCTGCGGCTCGCCAAACCCTACTTCCCGCTAGATCTAAAATATTAGGTCGAACAAACGAACCCATTCCGCGAATATGGTGCAGTTAAAGTGGATCGAACTCATGTCCTGGCGGAAGGCCAACATTGCAAATTGAATGAGTGACGATTTAGATGAATAAAAGAAAACAGGGGTAGACAACCGTCTATTTCGGGGAGGTCGAGTTTGAAGTACCTGAGTTAGGCATAGCCACTCGAGCGGTACATTCAGCTAGAGGAAATGCGTATCTGTTTACAGTTGCTTCGGCATTCGGCAACGCTCTGTAATGATGGGATAGATGGATCGTTTTGCGGCTATAGTAATCGCTCATGAAACATCGAAACAGATCGTAAGAGAATCGGTTTTCTATTATAAATAACGGTGTTTATTATAGCATAGATGTTTGTTATAAATTTCTATGATGATTCATAAGTATCATTATTTTTGGTGTATTTTTTAGAAGTGTATCAAAATCAAAGAGATTTAATACAAAATTGCAACAGTAGCTTTTAGATAAAAAGGTTGAAATAACTATGTACAAGTCTTAAATATTAATGATAGTCACTTTACTCAGTTCAAGTCAGTTACTCTTGTCTTATTACTTTGTAAGAAGTGATATCGGAAATGTAGTTCTTTAAATGCGATGTAATACGAGTTGCAAAGAAGCATTGGCGAATCGTAAGTATAAACAAAAAAGAGTTCTAGATAATCATCTTTACAGGTAAATCGCAAAAAATAATAAAAATACTAAAGAATACTATAGAATTTAGTTCTATAGTATTCTATACAATGCATGGCCAAAATGATAGACGACTCTATGAGAAGATTTAAAGATTGTTTTTAAATGGTTAATAACAATAATATAAATACTATGTTTTTGATGTTATTTATGTATATTATACGTAAATATCATCCATCAATAAAGTTATAGAAAAAAAAATATAATAACGGGAGACCATCGACCGCGGGGCAAGGCTCAAACTTATTATTATTATTATCATCATCTACTATATACATTGTATACACATCATACAATGTATGTTTGTATTGTATATACATTGTATATAGCAGATAATATTAGGTTTATAGTAAAAAATGTATTTTTGACGAGTTTTAAAAGAAATAAAGTGTAATAATAATAATCCTGGACACTATCTACACAGCATCATGTAGCCCCAAACCAAGAGATGTATGTGTATTATGCGAACCACATGACTGATAAACTACATAGATATATTTTTGTATACATATTATACACAGAAAACACCCAATCCAGTTCTCGTTGGTTGGATTTTATAGTTCCAATTACTAAGATTTGAAACAAAGGACCTTGTACGGGAGTCGCGCCGCTTTGTCTAGTTTGGATATCCATAACAGTACATCCGTCATCATCATTAAATTGGCAACTTCTGGTATAGAGTTACACATACCAAAACAATTGCTAAATATAAAGATGAGAATAACTATGATACCTGAATTGAAAAAGCTAAGACAGAAACTGATAAAGACTGACATAACATCTCGTTTTGCGCCTTTTGTACTACAATGATGGCCAGGGCGTGCGAAGTCTTTGCCGAACTTTCAACATAGGACAATTATAATACCAATTACCGGTGTGTAATACCTATACAGGACTCGGTTTTACAAGTTTGTAAAATGTTAAAAGGAATCTTCCAAAAAAACACGAAAGTTATTTATGAAGTTAAATTGGTCAGATTAGACAGGCCATAAAGTTATAGGTTTTCTGAAATAAAGTTTTGGAAAACGGCCTATGTGGTGCAGTGGGTGAAGGACCTGAGACGGAGAAGGTTGCGGGGTCAAATCCTGCCACGGGACCGGGACAAATGTTAGCAATATTTGCAGCCTTAGGTTTAGGTGTTTTATATGTATAATAATTATGTATTTAGAAAAAAAATATCTGTAGTATTTCAGTCATGTGGTTCCCATATTACAAGCTCTGCATAGTTTGGGGTAAAGGATGCTATGCGAGTTTGACCTGACATAACATAATACCTACATGGTTTCCATAAACATTATTTAGGGCCTCATTCCATGACATTGCCCTTGAAAACTATACGATAACATGACTGATAAACGTAGTCGCACCACAATATAATTTATAACCACAGATAAAAATTGTCAGCTGCGGAAAATTAAATAAATGGACAGCTAAAATTACTTTAACAAAAATTCATACTAGTAGTTTTTAAAACGAAACCTATTTCAACCGTGAACATTCCAACGTTAATTTGTTTGTAGAAATTGATTGTTATGAGAATCGTGCCATCCTGATTATATTTGTAAAGACAAGGCAAGACTACTCAATAGAGCCATTATGGCCGGGCGCAGGCCGGGTGGCTGAAAACATGTGTAGTCAATTAAACAGTCATTACAACAATGGGCCTCGCAAGATGTTGTGATACAGCTATTGCAAAACTGTGGGTAACAGATACGTGTATAACTAAAGTTGTAGGATAAACTTCTTGTGGGACAAACTGTTACTTTAAACGTATGTATTCATTGAGGTGTGTGAAAAACAAAATGTTATTATACTGCAGGCGTGAGATAAGCCGGGCGACACCGATAACGATTAAGGTGGTAGGTATTGAATTTACGTCTTTGCGAATACCAAGGTGGTTGATAATTTCACTCACCTTAGCACCGGAGCTGGCGTTCATCCAACTATCGAAGAGCGCCCTGGCTGTCGCCGAAATTTGGAACACTTCAGAATATAAGTTTGTGAAGCGACACTAAACACAATCAAAATTTCGAACTAAGCACCAATCACAATAGGCACAAGAGAACCAAGCACATCACGTCAAATATTTGTTTAGTCACAGGTTTTGGTGTTTGACGTCGGCAACACGTGCGGTTTCGACGGAAACACGCGAATAACAGCGCTGGAGCGACGCGACGAGACCCCTCCACGAGCGTTGCACGCACGGGGCACAGCGCGACTGAACTGACGCAGTCGCGCGCTCGCTATCAGCAAACTCAAACCATCTTCCCCAAGCCTACAACATCCTCATACACCCCCAATACAGCAACTACATTTATCCCACCCCGAGAAAAAAGTCAGACGCATCTCGTTGAAGCTGCAGGATTCCAACTGCTTTTTGTTTCATCAATAATTATTCACGCCTTATACGGGGATGAATTAACGCAGTTTAGTTCTCGTGAGAATGGCTGTGAGATTTGAATTTTACAAACCCAACATTTTCCTCTTTTTTCTTATTGCCTCTTATATTATCGTCTTGGTATATTTCCCCGAAAACTTTATTGTTTTAGTACAGTAGTAATTAATTAGTTGTTTTATTTAATTTTATAAGTAATCTTTATGTAACGAATTGAACTTATGAACTATTGTAACGTACGAAAACTGAAAAACGTTTGTTTGAAGATTTTCCAGGAATAAAGGTCAAAATTGCATTGTGTATTGGAAAGTGTGCCATATCCTGAAGTGGATATGATTGTGGATAATGAGGGACGACGATAATGATGCTAGCTAGGATCACGTAGTTGCAACGGTACAACGGTACGACGATATGCACCGACCTTATTTGAATAATTATTGTATCGACTGCCTACGCCTAGAGGCCTTTGGGAAGAGTGCCTTTCTAGATAGTGCTATAAGCCGTTTATAACACTACTTGGGAATTTGTGAAATTACTTAGTAACCGATGGCGTATCGCCATTCTATCGAACATTCTATCGTATTATACGAGCAATTTCACATTTGTATCATAACACTAACAGTACCAACAACCCAAATCACAAAGCAAACGACAACAACATGTAAGTTAAAGCTTATTATAATAGTTTGTTTTCTTAAAAATCGAAACACAGAGTTGTATTAAGCTGGTTATTAAATGAGTTGAAATTATTGTAATTTTGGTCCCACACACCAAACGAGTTTAGAGCCCCATTCTCAATTTGCTAGAATAACTGTATTAAAACATGTTCAAATCATCACCAAACCTCCCACATCCTCTTTGATTACCTTCTACTTTTACAATTGTGATAATTAATAATTCGAAAGAATGTGCAGTCATGATTAAAATTACCGATAGCCGTTGCAAGAAAGCTGTTACAATTAAATGGGTATCTAGAAGACCCGGTCACATGATTATGGCTATTAATCATGCTACAGCGTTGGATCTGAGACGAAGCGAAGCGGAAGTCTGCTCAACTAAGTCAGTACCATCTTTAAATAGTCGCGTTATAAAGAATCTTCTTTGATGGACACCGAAGAATTTTACAGACTCTAGGAATCTGCACTCGTTAATGCACTTCCTTTCGCAAAGTAAACTGACAACTGTCAGTGTTTATCGTTTTCCGCTTTTACAGCTTAATCATCTTCTTCCTTTAATTTACCTTTTTAATTAGCTCCCAAGAGTTTATCAGCGGCCACCGATTTATATTATCTGAGTTAATGCGATGAGAATAATTGATGAGCATTATTATTAATTGGGTATTTATTTAAGCGGTTGCATCTCTTAAGATAAGCTGATTTAATTCTTTAGTTTCTAAGCTGCTGACTGATATGAGACTGGGCTTAGAATTTAAAAATAATTGGGTACTCAATAAATAAATAAAAAAACGTGATCAAAGGATTTATTTGACAAAGAAACACGGACGTGATTTTTTTTCTAAGTAACAACATAAAATGTGATGATGCTGATGTAACTGATGTGCAATAGTGTGTTAATAAACTGGACGCTATAACTTGTTCCTAGCTTGTTTGCGAAAGAAACTTTGTAAGGGTTTTAAAAAACTGACTCGTATGGAATCCCGTATCTGCCATGTGTACGAATAGGTGAATATTGAAGCAATTCTCTAAAAAGGTAATCTAATTAATATAAAACTGTAATGCAACTGACAAATCAACACACATTGTAAACCGTAAGTTATAGAAACTTTTTGGGTTCGCGAGTAGGATCTAGGAGCCTTTCCGTTCTTCGGAGGGCACGTTAAGATGTTGGTCCCATCTTTTTTAGACAACTTTGAACTCAAAGTTGGCCACTAGCATAAACGAAAAATAAGAAGTAAGTTTATAATTAAAAATGATTTCCTGAAATTTAGTCCTTGAAGGGATGCAGGGGAAAAAATACGAGGAAAAAGTTAGCTAACTGTGTGAAAAGTATATAAATCTATATCAAAATATATGTAGACTAAACCAAATTTTTCGTGCGATTTTAAAGTATCCTGTATGACGGCCTCCTGAGACGCAGAAAGTAGCGGGTTCGGTCTCCAACGCGAGACAAATGTTTATATTAACTGTAAATAATTATTCAGGTCTGGGTATTTTCTATGTAATTACAAAAAAATATAAGTAGTTTGTTTGTGCCTACATAATGCTGTGTGATACCGTCCAACATTATTTATTTAATACTAGCTGACCCGCCCGCAACTTCGTTTGCGTGTATACGATTTCTATATAGATACGTACTTTCACTATAAATGATACTAATAAAAAGTACCAATATACCCGTACCCGTTCCCATTCCCGCTCTCTTATTTTACACATAACCCTAAATATGTAGGGAATATAAATACCAACATACATTGCCTGGTTAGGTCCGGGTAGGTACCCGGGTCTGTTCCCGTTCCCAGTCCCACTCCCGCTTCCGCTGCCTTTTGCGAGACCGTTCTCACTCCCTTTACCCTTAGTGACACGTCGCCAAGTCACAGCCAGTTAAAAAGTATAGGTATTATGAGTATTTGTAACCCTAACTTGAGAAATGATTGGTTCCCAATGCAAATTTTGATCCCTTATCTGCCCTTCTCATCTAATTCTAATTCAGTAACACTTTAAGTGCTGAGAACACACTTGTTCTAGGGCGCGAGCTGCTGCAAGATCCACTGCTGCGAGGCCCACAGCCAACGCGCTAGTATCTAGTGTATAACACTGAGTACTGAAAACACACTTGCTCTCTAGGGTGCGAGCTGATGCTCGACGTCCGCGCTGCGGATGATGATGGTCAAAAACGCAGTAAGAATTCTTTATTTCCTACCAAAACTATGTAGAGAGGAAGGTATGATGAACTTTTATATACCTAGCTTGAGAAATCATTGGTTCACCATAAAAATCATCGCATTTCATCGCATATTTCACCTCATCAAGTTTTATGTTGCCAACAAATAGTAGCCTTGTTTTTCCTATCTATCTCTATACGAAAATTTTAAAATCGGTTCAGCGCTTTAGACGTGAAAATGTAACAGACAGACATACAAACTTAGATTTACTTTCGCATTTATAACATTAATTAGGATGGTTTGGATAGCGTAGTCAATGATGTAAATACGTTTTATTCTAAAAAAAAAATTTGAGCTTCCGCGCAATCAAATAAAGGCAAATAAGTTGCGGGCGGATCAGCTTGCATTGATACTGCGATCTATAATACCCAATAACCTCTTCGCCCGCATAAGGCTAACCTGGGCCGTCGTTTCAAAAAGTTGGTTGACCACGTTTTCAACTTACACAACGAAACTCTATGAAATGGGAGTTCATGTTGTAATGGTTACGAATTTTAATATTATTGGCCTATTTCAAAAACCATATATTCTAGAACTAAAATAAACCATTTTAGAATGTACAAATAAAACCCATTAATATGACACCTCACTCAATATATTTACATAAGTTAAATTTTTTTGACCACGTTTGGGACTCCATATCTTGATGACCATACCCAACGTTCGTAACATGATATAAATACCCATATTTCAATGACCTACTTCCCAGCAAAAAATTCAAATACCCCTTATCGACCTACCAAATTTCATGCAGATTGGATTACCGATTCGAGAGTTATGCTCGGACAAACTTAAATACAAACTTACAATTCTACCTCTTTATATCGTAAGTATAGATATGTTTAATTTAAAATCGAATGGCAGTCAAAATATAATGAACATGCAAAGTTAACTTAAGCGAATTTTTATCGTTTTCAATTGTCCGATCGTGAAATAATTTCCCTAAGACTTTCTCTTTTCCATTGTAGTAGAGGTGTTGACGTCCAGTGCGATTTATCGTCGGCTGAGTATCGTCCGACAAGACGGGACGACACGACGCGAGAATCGAACCCTTTACATAGGCATAAAACAAGTTTCACTTTACCCAGACTTGCTAGTGACTCAGTAAATTAATGGGAACAAGTTAATGGATCGAGATCAACTCTCAAAAGAAGTTTAGGGCTGTTAACTAGAAAGGTTGTTTTAAAAGGTTAATAAAAATAACCCAGTGATATTTTGTATTGAGGTACCTACTATTATTATGAGTAACCAATAAATTCGAAAAAGGTGTGAAATAACGCGTTGTATTTTCAAATAATCTTACGATTAATTATATTTTAATTACCTAAATAATAGTAAAGAAAAGTATTATTAATTCATGCTAATTTTAAGGTTACTTATAATGTTTATGTATGTATTAAAGAGATGATACAGCATTAATGATAAAATTGTATTGGTATTTTTTTAATTGATATCGATATTATGTATAGAGGTACCTACTGTTACCATGAGCACAGATAATTTAGTATGAGTAAGCATTGAATAAATTCGAAAAAGGTGTGAAATCACGCGTTGTATTTTCAAATTATCTTACGATTAATACTATTTTAATTACGTAAATAATATTATAGAAAAGTATTATTAATTCATGCTAATTTTAAGGTTACTTATATTGTTTAGGTATTAAATACATGATTCAACATTAATGATATGATGGTATTTTTTTTACGCGTTTAAATTTAAATTACGCGTTTTTTTCAAAATATATAATCCATAATAATACAGGGACCATTGTAAAAAAACGGGAAAAACGATAAAATTTTGGTAATTAATATTACTTTTTTGAACATTATTACAGGTGATAAAGATTTGACGGAAATTTGACAGAGGTGACGTGACGAACTGGATGCTTTTTCTATATATTGTATAGAATAGTTTGGAAGAAGAAAAGGGAGGCCTTTTAATTGCAGCGGGATTAGACATGCTCAAAAGATAAGATAAGATTAGAGGATGATGGGCTACATTACAAATTTCTAGAAAAAAAGATGGCGTGTTTGATTTGGGAATTAATCACAATAACCGACTATCTAGATAAGACAACTCAAAATACAATACACAGACATTACGATTATTTTGATAGTGAGAAATGAGATCATCGCAATGATAAGGGTTTCCAAAATAACTGTACCGTCACTGACGATCGCAAACTGCACTGTGCTTGCTAATTGGATATAACACTTGGCAATAAACTCGGCTTACATTGTTTTAGTCTCTTTAACAATCTTTATTATTATCTATTACATTGATTTTGAGGGAGTTGGAGACAGTTTCATCACAAGCTTTTTTGTCATCTAAATAATCAGATATTTTCAACCAGACCTGAGACAGATCTGAGATATCTGCAAATAATACAAACATTTGCCCCGCGGTGCGAATCGAACCCGCAACATTCTTCGTCTCAGGCAGACCTTCGCCCATTGCACCACAGAGGTCGCACAAACGCATTGTGGTTTGTAACGCCCTGTACCTATCTGATGAGGTGCATTATAAGGATCTGGTCATAAAGTAGAAGGCAGCATGTTAGCTAAGAATTGAATTGAACTATGACTTAGATAAAATCTACCATCATAGAGTGTTGAATCAGATTTCGTGCCTCACGACCCAGCCTCCACACGTCGTAACTTGTTATGGATTACACTCGGATTAAACGATTTCCAATTTATAAATCCAGAGGACATTCTGTTTCTAGCCGTTTGACAGTTTGAAACATGGTATGCAGAACTTATTGGTCATTTCCGCATTGTGGAGCAATGTAGCTCTAAATCGCTAGACTTGGTCTAACATATCATAAAGTACCGAGTACTTTTTTTGAGGTAGGTATTTTATAAAAATCCAAGAATTTGAACAATAATTTTAGATTTTAAAAACTTGAGTCTAAGAACAACTTTTTTTGTTCAGGTTGTATTCCTTCAAAGTTAGAATCCTCAAGTTGTTTGCCTTATTAAAATAATTCAATTAAAACTTAGCTTACGTAGAAGTACCTATGGTAGTTATCGCAAGATCTAAATTATATAAACAATAATAATCTAAATAATAAGGGGTTCGTATCTACTCTACCGCTCTTGCCAAAATTGTAGTTACTCGATATTTACCAGAAAGTGAAAGTGATCCATTCCATACCTGAAACAAAGAGCAAATTACTGTTAGGTAAACCATCAAACCAATGGTATAATCTTCCAAAAGGCAATAAAGCAGCCAAAATAATAGTTGCTTATCTATAACATCAAATAATAATGCTGCTGTAGGTAGATGTGATATATTCCCTGGCGCGGATCTAAAAGAATGAGCTGAAATACTAGGGATCGTACGCAGAACTAATAAACCATTTAGACACTTAGGATAAAAATTAGTTCTCCATATTTAAGCTCCAGTGTTTAAATCCGTACTTTTGCCTATACTCATCTACTTACTTATTATGATACATCGAAGCATTCGGTAAAGGTTAAAAGCTCCAGCGTTTATCTTCGGAACCCAACCCAATTGCGGAATAGCAAAGCCATACATCGGCACAACTAAATTTCCTGGCCGCCGACGGGCATCAGCGTCGACGGTGCGAGAAGTTGTGCCCTGCAACCCGCATGCCATTCGAGGGGATTATGAGTTCCACTTCTATATAGAGTGAAAACTCATTACGTAATTCTGATTGCTTCTATGGTGCATTAGAATGGTAACAGATTAATTGGTTCGATAAAGGGCGAATGGCAATCTGTGAAATAGAATTGGTTGATTAACGAAATTTTGATACAAACAAAGACTGTTTCTTGTCGTCTTCTCTACTCGCGCGATTTTTAAAGTTATCATTAAAAGTACAAAATTGACTCAATGTAGCAACTAAATATACCAAATTTTCAATATCACAAAATTGTCATTCGGTGTACACTGTAGGATAAAGTAAAATACTATTTGATAAAAACGTTTGTATTACTAAACACCTTATACGACATGATACGCAACATCATAGAGGGAAAAGTAGAAGGAAAGAGATGTGGAGGAATACCAAGTATAAATTATATGAGCCACATTTAAGAGAAGGTAGATGTCATATCGTCCTGCAGGGACGTAAAGGAGGCTGCTTTGGAGGGAGACAAATGGAAGGAGCTAAATAAAAGATGATTATTATTTTAAGCATTTGTATTTCAAAAATTAGTTTTATAATAAAAAATTATAATGACCCATAAACAAGTTATTTGATATATACTTAACTTAAGGAACAAAAATATAGCAACTTTTCAATATTAGGTACAAACTTGTCAATTTCATTCGTTACCTCCATATCCTTATAATTGTTGAATATGTTGATTTTTGTCTATATCCCATTTGGTAAACATACCATTTAGTAAATCATAAAATATACCTAAAAGCTGTAAACATTTTTATTTTTCATACATAAAATCCCGATTGGTCAAATTTTATTTTTAGACGGTATATTCAAAGTGAATAGTGAAAGAGAAACATGTGATTATGCTGATTTGACGCTTATCAAATTAGGGCTAAAAGCCCTCGCCAGTGGCGACTTTTTGTTGCGATTCTGTCGCGCGTATTGTCCATCGATGCTGAATCACATTTGAAGCGCAACAGCATCTGGATAGTTTATTAAATAACCGGGGTAACGTGGACGAATGTACACAACCAGTGACAACATGGCTACTGCATCGCTACAAAAAGTTGTCATGGGCAAGGGCTTTAAGATAAGAAGGACCAAGAAATAAAGCAAAACAGAATAACTATGAAAATAATTACAATCAAAACAACCATTGTTCATCTTACCCTACGACTTCTCTAATTGTTAATCAATTCATTTTCATTATAATCAGTATGTTATGTCACCTGTTAGATAACCGATTCCAATTATAATTTTATGCCAAGATAATTTTTAAATTAATGATTAATTTTGACATCAATGGTCGTAATTAAGTTTTGGAATATTCAATGACTAATTTATTTTAATAGGTACTTATTTGATTTTCCGCTTGCAAAGATTGCGACACTCATTATGTCAGGGAAAGAGTTTAGTTTCAATAACTTGGCTTGAAACTAGGGAATAAGGCACATATTTATAGATTTCGAAACAATTATCTATAACACAAAGTAAAAGCAAATAAAATACCTATACTTTAATAGACAGTTGTGACAAGACATGAGATATTTTATGGTTAAGTTGGTTTTGTTAAAAATAGTACAAACTTTTTAACCCTACATGATAGTTACTTTGATATGCTTGTAAGTACCTACTGGAGCTCACGTTGGAATCCAGTAACAAGTCAAGAAGTAAATATCACGCGCAAAAAATACACCATCTCTATAAATAAGGTGAAATTCAAATGAAGAAAAGTAAACCTTAACAACAGCACCTAAAGATCTAAAATACGTATATACAATATCATGAGAAGAGAAACAAATTCTTTTTGTAAACGAGACGAAACTACACATACCAGGAATAGTGGACGCCAAATTTGGATACTGTTCGAACGATTCGCAAACAAAGCCACTAGTCGTTATATGGAAATTTGGTTTTTATTATTTACATTCCAATCCGTGGGCGAGCCAAACAACAATAACGTATAATAACTTAACTGCGCAACTCATACAATTCATAAATACCTAGCTACTTTAATGGGTAAAGAATTCATTCTCAATTATCGTGAGGCTCTCTGAATATATGGAACCTTAAACTGAGTAATAATAAGGCAACTACAATTAACCTGACTACGAATGGATATTAATAAAATTATTACTAGACAGACTGAATACTATAAACAAACAAAACAAATATATAAAAGGTATATGCATGAAGTCAGTGAAATCTTTTACAGGGTCTGTTCAAAAAAAGGTGACACGTGAGCATTTATACGAGATCACGAATTTATAATCTGTATGGGCAAAATTGATGGACTGAAGAGAAGGAAATAGCCGGATTGACACCAGCGGGGTGATCGGCTGACTCTGTTGCAAACAGAAATGATTGACACTGATCCTGTTTTAACAAACTGTTACAGTTTGCCAATTGACGTTCATTGAATTTCGACGGAAGAAATGTCAAAGTTTGTAAAAACAGGATCGATGTCAATAATTTCTGTTTGCAACAAAAATAGCCAATCAACCCGCAGGTGGTCTTTACCAAAGCCAATCTCACCAACGGCCCTGCTAACTATTAATCTGGGCTCTGATGGCCAGCTGATTGCGGCATAGCGCAGCCTACAATTGGCACTGCTAAATTTTATAAGCAGCGTCGGCGCCGCGGCGGAGCAAACAATTGTGACCTGCGATTCCCAAGCCACATCGCCCACGTTAGGGTTATGGGAATATCCCCCTTCTTAATAATAACGGGGAAGGTTTCGTGTCCAGTAGTAGACTGATATAGGCTGATGTTGTTGTTATTGATCTCGGACATCTGTATGCCTTTGTTAAATTGGGAGAAAATAATGTTATTTTGAGTTTTGTTGTTTAGTTACATTATGATAATAATGATCTATCAGTAGGTATCATCATTAACATCAAGCATGAGCCTGTTGCCCGGAACAGTATCCAACAAAAAAGTGATAAAGCTGTAGGTAATGACAATTATAATGCTTAATACAAAAGAACAATGGCTATTGATACGTAATAAATTCAGGTATGATGAGGTTTCATAGAATTGGGAGAAGAAGCTTTCACAACGACCACCGTGTTTATTGTTTTACTTGAGGTAATAAGTATATTTATTGAATTTAAAGAAGATGCAACCTATAGAATAAAATAAAGTTTATATTATTGCCACAAGATTAACACGCCAAATATAAAGTTAGCAATAAATAATTTATTAAGAATAAGGAAATAAATACATAAAAGAATCCTAACACTCGTAGCATATAACTAGATAGCTAATTGTTAGATTCAATGTAAAAATAAACCACAACAGAATCAAAAGTAAAACAGAACCACAACAACAAAAACAAAAAGTTCATTGCATACAAGTAAGCCAGAGATGTTTGATAAAGCATGAGTCCTAGAACACTTTTTTGTACCGCACTCCAAAAAAGAATGAAAAAAAGCAAATTGGCCCCTTTCTCGTGCCCTGCAAGATAGCTTACCCAACATTTAACACAATTAAGTGCAAATTCGTTTTAATTGGCGGAGCATGTGACAATTGGGTCCCAGTCCCTAGTCGTGATACTGCACGCTCGGGGGTCGCGTGATATGTCAGCGTGGGCCTATCGGCCCATCTCAGATTCTTATTGTTTTAAATTATTTCCAACTTGAATGTACTCGACGAGATTTTGAAGGTTCTTTTAGTTTATTTAAACAATCAGCCTTATGTATAAATAAAGCTCTAAAAATGTTTTTTTAACCACGGATACTAGGTATTTAGATCGTCTGTCATCGATGATGATGATATTCAGGGACTGTAAATCGAAACGAATTATTATTTTCATCAGTTGCGATTTTTTGGATTTTGTTATTTCTAATTGTTTGTAAACGTCTTGGCGGTTCGTCGTAAAGTTCACATTCACAAAAAGCTTCATGCTTTATGATTACATACATTGGGTGACATATCAAAAATAGTATTAATTTTTATCCAAAGTATCTCAAAAAATTTACATTTCAAATCTGGTAAGTCATTATCAGTAAGTAATTTTAAATGTGAATCAGAGAAATCACATTTGCTGATATTGAAAATGACGTACCAGATGACTATAAAACTACAAGCTGTGCTGATTAAAAGATATTTTGCAACCACCAATCCTCGATTAAGTCTTAAATACGAATCAAAACAGCACTTTCGTCACTAATTACTACAATAAACACTCCATTACCTTCATATATCAATGAGTTATTTTTCTCGGATTTCCCATAATTGGCCTCTTGCTGATTGCGATCACACGATGTGTGGCCGCTCGCAGCCCTATGCCCAAATCAGTGGGCGATCTCCCTGACACCGGCCGGCGAAGTAATTAGCACCGTGTGTTTGTTCATACGTGTAGCTAAATCAGTGTTTTCAGAAATGCTTTGGATTTTTGAAAGGTGTGTATTGCAAATACATCATCATCATCATCATCTATATCATCATCGTCATCATCATTATCATCATAATCAGCTTATAGAAGTAAGTCCAATGTTGGACATTGGCCTCCCCTTATGAACGCCATTGCGTCTGTCTTCAGCTCGCGAACATCCAGCTTCTTCTTTTTGCAAATAGATTTTAGTAAATTTTAATTCCTATCAAAAGTGTTCAAAAACATCAGGGTGTTCTTAACCTAAAAGTATTTTTTTTGTAAAAAAGTTTTTGCCTATTTCATTATAACTCTTATAACCTAAAACCTACTGGACAATTTTGATGTCTCCTTTTAGAATTGAACTCAAACGCTAGAACTCGTCTAAAAATATGCAAGTAATTCTCGCGCTGGTTTGATGGAAGCAATTCAAACATTTTCTAATTTCAATAGAAGAGCGAGTTAGCAAAAATATGCTAGATGTATGTTATGGTTAACTCTATTTTGAATATATCTTTATCTTGTCTTTTCCCTATTTGATTTCTTCGTTCCTTTTGATAATAGAAGATAGTGGCCGGAATTGGCGTATAGAAGATTTTAGAATCCACCTTGGCATAAGGTAGGTTGTCTTATAATGTTTTGTTAATGCGTGCATTATATAGATATACGGTTTCTTATTTTACAGTGGAAGTAGTAGTTTCTTGTTTAAATTATTATTAGTAACTTGTTTATAGCCTGTGGCGACTACACGCAAGATAACATTACTTATTTATTATAACTTTGTCATACCATTGCCAATATCAGCCATTATTTTCGCTATTACTGTTTTACCTACTGGTATTTTTAATCTCGTTATGTTTCTAAATCACTGATCTTAATTCGAGACCAATACTTATTTTAAGTACTATACTTAAACTTTGGTATGGTAAAAAAACCAGATACATTATAAATTCTAAGTGTTACCTATGTCTTGGAATCATCATTCGAATAGACTATAATGTGATAAAGAAACTACATGTCAGGATTGAACAAAATTGACATATTACCTCTTTTCATTGCATTCACAAATTACTAACGATACTGATATTTTTATTATTCAAATCGCTTGAATTTCACTTTACTATAATATTGGTAGTGAATTATAAGCATGGCCAATGCTTGACAGAAACAACAAAGTTTGAATCACTTTTATACTAGACATACTTTTACATAGGTCTGGGGGGATCCAGTTACAGTAAACGTCACTTGCGGAAAGATTTTGTATGGAGGTAGTAGAACCCTTGCGACTTATCGAAATAGAAATCTTTTCAGCTTCAACTCTTTCTACAATCCCTCAGGGGCAGAATTTCAGGAACTATTTTAATAGTGCATCCCTTCACTTTGCAAAGAAAATACTATCTAAACAGGACTAAACTATGCACCAGCACTAAAACAACACTGTGGTTCGGAGTTTACTGGAAGCGGAAAAGGTGGGTGCCCGGTTCATGATGCCGCTAGCTGTTAGCCAGATCTTGTGGGCTTCTGTTGCTTAACAACTCTTCATGCAGCCCACAGTGTAGCAGGTGTATATTGTGATCGATACAAGGCTCGTGCTGCCCGCACGAGCCTTGTATTGATTGTCAGTTAGTAATGAAACTTTTCTGAACCGTGTCAATGATGTCATGAGAAAATGTTTCATGTCAAGGCAGGCTGAATGCATAAAATTCATAGTTTTATCAAAATATCCATATGATAAAACGCTATTCTCATGATTTCAAAACTGAAACCATTCTACAACCCTGTCTACCATGTAGAGGCACTGACACGACCATAAACCAGCAATCTGGTGTAACTGAGACACTAACGCGACAGAAACAGCGCTGTAGTGGAATTTTATTCCGTTATAGCATGTAGCGCCACCAATAGAAGCGGTTATCACTGTAATAAATAACGTAGAACTATATTCAGCCAATTGTTAGTAACAACATTATTTGGAACCATTAGCTGTGAGCATTTCACTCTCGAATAGATTGTTTTAGTTATATGAACATACTGCTAAAGGAATTTAAGTTATCATAAGCCTTGTTGTGCAACAAGTATGTCAATACTTGAATCAATGCGTACCTACACGGTGAGGGTAGCAAGCTATAAGCCACCTTAAAAAATTGATAGAAAGAATAGATAAAGTTCAAACAACGTACTCATCTGCTACAAAAAGTAAGATGGAACTTCAAATATAATACCTTTAAAATTTCAGTTATGAAGGCACATAACATGAGTTTTGTTAACACAATTTATACAAGACGTTGATTTTAAGACGACTCGCGGTGGAGATTTGACGACGAGTGACGCAATAAGACTCTCATTAAAGTCTTTGAAAAAGAGTTCATTGTCGGGTCGTCTACCGATGCTATTCCAAAATTGCATAATCCCTACCCAAAATGTGAAGAACCAGTGAAAGCGAAGAATCTCACGACTAATGCTAATGTTACTGCCTTAATAATAGATGACGATGTAGTGTAGAAAGCAAGCATTATTTATTATAGTCAAAATCCATTGTTGGATGTGCTGAGTGATTTACAATGACGCCCGCCGCGGTTGTCTCGGTTAATTATTGTAAAATAATGACTTTGTTCGTCAGCGTCTCGAGCAAATTCGTGATCATTGCAATAACGAGTCAATATCTATTGACAAAAAGGGATCGTGACCGTTAGGCGTGGAAAACTTTAGGAAGCTTATGTTCAGCAGCAGACTTGCAAAGGCTGTTGGTGATGATGAACTATTCACTAATTAGTTAACAGTATAGAAAAGTGGAAAAAGCTTTATCAAATGGCTTTCCCCCTTCAATATGATTGAACTCGACTTGTAATTATGATGTCTTTGGTCCATATACATAGGTGTACCTCATCATCATCATAATCATCATCATCAGCTTATAGCAGTTCACTGCTGGACAGGCCTCCCCTAACGAGCGCCATTGCGCCCTGTTCCAGCTTCTACCGGCAGCCTTACGCAAATCGTCACCGGCCAGAGGGCGCCCTACACTACCGGTATGTCGGATAGTCTCGTTGAGGATTCTATCCTTCAGAAAAACTCCGAGCATAGCTCGTTCCATAGCTCGCTGAGCTACTTGGTGGTGGTGTACCTAAAGAAACTTAATTTTAAAGCTTGGATAATATACTATAAAGTTCACTCTAAAGGTTTACTGATAAACGGTGCGATAAACATAGCCACTGTAAGCATATCATGGATGGATCTAGCTTGGATCTAGCTTATTATCCTTTCAAAACCTGACAGTGTCTTCACGTCGCGTCAGCATTTTCTTATGGATTTGTTTCAAGATCCACTTTTGCTTGTTGTTGCTGCTGGTATTTTATTCCGTGCCATTTTATAAAACTAACTAAGCTAATCACTTTATTGAAGGGTCTCATTATTTTTAAAAGCTAGAAACATAAAGATTGTGTATATTATACTGACTAGTAAGAAGTTTGTGCTGGACAGATCCATTCGCTGTATGAAAGCCTGGTCAAAAAGGTTACTAACTAAACTTCCTTGCCTATCTTACTATCGTACATATTGTACATACGCTTCGAGTGCCAAATAACACAACTGCGTTGCACTCGTTGGACCAGCTCTTTTTAGGTAGGGTAGCAAGTCAAGAATTATTCAGAAGAATGCCAGGACCATACTGAGAAATAGCTGACTTGATAATGTTCCTATTACTATTAACACCTTATGTTCAATTTTAAAACTAGATAAAAAAAATGAGGCTGCGAAAACTGGGCTAATTGCTAATTGCAGTGAACTTGCAAGCAAGTAACACCTAAATCACAAACACGTCTAGACTTCCTCCCGCCCACTTTCTATCGAACGTGTCAAAGCATAAATCGCGTTACATCATCCAATTTTGTGCAGTAATTAAACTGTCGGTGGCAAAATTATGTTGCTACTTTATTGAATAACACCGGACAAAACCTTCTGCTCACTGTGATCCGTGTTTTGCTATTTTGAAGAAATAATTAAATAATGTCGGACATTTCACACATTACGAAACGCTACTCGGTAGGGCAGTTGGTTTGCTCGGAGACAGATTTTCATACAAAAAATGCTGCGCGCGTCGAGGTTAACGGTGACAATCATTGACGTTTACGATTTTTGTCGTTATCTTACCGACAATGTCAAGTCTACCATTTTTGAATTTCATTGCGGTCAAGTAACCAAAAGACTAAAAATTTAAATTTCCCTTATAATTTAGTGTTACAACAACATAAACTTTATATAAATTCCTACAAACTAAAAACAATTATCATTGTTTTACGTTATTTTGTAGGTAATTACATTATAGCAAAAACGGTTTCATTAAATTTGTATCCATTTAAAGTATGTAGGTAAGTATTTAAATCCGTCGATAAGTTGAATTATATATTTCTGTAATTTCTTCAAATATGTCACGGCTTTATTAATCCTATTTTATCTATTTCGGGTCCTATTTTACCCAATTCATGTGCATTTATTTTTATCTAGGTACCAAATTTTAAGATAATGTAACTAATTACACTATAATTTTACCTAAAATATTATACTTTATAACTTGGATGAAATGTAAACCTATTTATCATATCTTCTCTAAATAGTAGAAATATTTAATAATACTATTGAACAACTCGTCTTTACAGGTAAATATTTTTCCCTAATTTTCGGGAAGATGTTTTAAGTGAGCTTACACTTAGCGATATATCGATAGCTACCGAAAAAGTCGAGACTGCAGCCCCTGGCTTTGGTCATCTCTGATTGAAGGGTAGGTCGCGGGTTCAAATCCCGCCTGAGTTGAAATTTTTGTGATATATAAATCTTAGATTTTTTAATAGGTTCTGCAATGTTAGGTATTATCAAACGTTTGAAACGTTTCCGAGTTGAATTCGACAATAACGTTTAATTAAACAACGAATTATTTTTAAGTCGGGTTTTGTCGTGTTGTGAAGCGACGTCGTGTAGAGACATTTTTCAAAATTTCCATCTGAAGCTTTTGGGTTCTGTCAGAATAGAAATGGAATTTAAAAAAAAACTAAGTCAACTTGGACGGAATCGACTGAAAACTTCGAAACTCTCAAAAAGAAGTAAAAAATAAAAACTAGTATTGTCATCACGATTAAGAGATATCATTAAAGTAAAAGTGGCAAATATTGAGCTATCATTAACATTTGACCTCATCATCAAGCAAGTTTTATTACTTCCAGCTACCGTGTGGTCTAGAGAAACGATTATCAGCACAGCAAATTAACACTGTGCCCATTTCGCCTGGCTACATAGCCAAGCCAAAACAGCATACAAACTTTTTAACGATCGAGTAGTTGCCTGCACTTAGTATCTGTATTGATAAAAACGGACAGTCTTATTAAAATGATACAAGCACTCGATATGTTTCTAATTGATGAAAAATATTAGCTTGATCAGTGGTTCTAGAGAATTGTGTAAACAAACTAACAAACTTACAACTTTACCTGTTTTGAATACTTTTATACCGATTTTATGCGCTGCACTGAATTCTTTATGACCTAGGTTTCTGAAACAAGACTGCAGAGCTTAGAGCGCCATCGTTAATTCGTGTGTTTTTAGTTTTTTTTATCGGTTGCATTTCGGAGTGTTTTTTGGTTCCACCAGCTCCATTCCACCATCGGACGACCGGGCGTTCTGCATGCCACATCGCTATAATATGGTAGACATACCTTCCAGCTTTATCATGGGCACCGCACCTAAGTGTGTGCACCTATAATCATAATCTGGGTGTCTCCAAGTCACGAGTAAATAGGTTTCTTTTAAGCAAGCTGCTCCATTGTAGACGGCATCTTTGCTTACCATCAAGCGAGATGTAGTCAAAATGCAAGGTAATTAATTAAAGAAACAAATATTTCCAATATTTTTTATTTTCAATGTTCTACATCGTTCCATATTTGTAGAGCAACAAGGTACGAGTATATTTACAATTTTACCATTACAATGAACCATTTAAGAATCAAACTTAAGGGAAGTAGGTATGTTGGAGTGTAAAAAATCCCAAACGATTTACGGTACACATAAAATCAGAATGAGTCAATGAGTCAGCCATGACCTTGAATCGAACCACCCTAAACCACTCCTTAGCAATTTGATAGACTAAACGTTGAAAACTGGAGCGATAAAGTGACTTTCGAGTCTGTGATTGGATGAGGTAAATGAATAGGTAAGAAACGACCACCAAAAATGTCTAGACTGAAAATAAAGTGGTCAATTATTTCCATATAAGCAAAAAAAAAATTTTGTGAAATGGCTGACCATTATTTTATGTATTATTTATATGTTATGTTTTTATGTGTCTTAATAGGAGAAAAATGCCAAAACAGCCTGGTACAGGCTTTGGATCACTCAGCACCATGTAATCAAGGTGTTAATGCATATACTACTTTGATGTTTTGCGCTTTAGGTGACCCGATCATGAGCGAATGATGACAACAAACAACAATAACAACACCAGCCTATATCAGTCAGGACAAAGACCTTCCCTAATAAGAAGAGGCATATATCCATAAGACTGGGGTGGGGCGGGTTGAGTATAGCAGGGCACAGCTTGACTCTGCCGTTGACGGCCAGGGGATGCTGTGCCGGTGTTCGGCTGTGCTTTTTGCAAACAGACAACCAATTTGTTTGCAGGAAAAAAAGGTTAGATAAAATGATGAATTCGATTAATTCATAAATTATGCTACGGAAGCTTAGTAAGTTATTTTTAAATATAAAATTATTATGAATGAAAAAAAAAAATACCTCGGTGGCATAGTATTCAGTAGCATAACCGCTGCAGTCATAAGCTACGTCCGAAGGAGGGCCCATTGTAAGCAACAGGAATCCAGCTATTATTAATAAATCATAAGATTCGAAAGGCGATTGCATTCCTACAACTTTTTGCCAATTTTATTGTTTTCATACGCGTTTGATTAAGTTTTAATTAGTTTTGTTGTTTACGAGTTTTGAAAGGCGATGCAACTTTCATCGTAGGCATTGCTAGGGCTAATCTGTATCAATATTTAAACTAGGTACCATGAAGTTTGTACTCCTGGCCGCTGTAGGATGAAACTATTGGAAATGATATTCATTCACTTTCAGTAAAGTAACAAAAGAAAGTGCCGTACAAACGGAGGTTTATTGTCATGTATGTAGTAGGTAACGAGGCCCGAAATCAATGTGTTAATTGACGTGCAAAATATGAAAAAACTTTTTAATTTTTTTATAATACTTGAAGACGGAATAAGCACATGTCCCACCTGATGTTAAGTGGTAACCATTACCTATCACCATTACCACCACCACATACCAAAATGAATGAAGAATGTTTTAATCAGCTTAAAAGAATATTCAAACACAAAATAGTATCGCAAAATACTCTAGCTAGGTACGAGTAGCTACTTTGACTTCAGACACTCTTGTTTCATGTCTGTAGAGGTGGTTTTCTATTCATAGGTTGTTTCTCGTTAATTATGTATGAGGTATTCGGTGTCTCAGACTGTTTAGTGGGGCCAAGTTACCACGATTGAAATATTGGTAGAGACAATGAAGAAAGAGTTTAAGAGTTTTTGTCAGAAGTAATCTCTGGAGACGAGAGAAAATAATTGGCCATCATATACGATATGACAGCTGCATACGTAACATCATAGACGGAAATGTAGAAAAAAGGAGAGATAGCGGAAGACCAAGAATATATTACATGAGCCACTACTCTAAGCTACTGCAGGGTCGGATGCTTGGTAACGTTTGGAAAAATCTCATGGATGACTTGTTGGTTTTGCTAAAATTGAGTGGTTCTGACGTCTTATTTCTTTATTCTTTATCATTAGATTTTTTTAGAACGTTTCCGATCATAAGGCCCCGGCATAGCGGCCGAACGAGAGAGAACTCTAAAAACTCAATGGTGATTTGACATTTCTCGCGACATTTTATGCCTAATATACCAAATATTTTTAATCATGGCACTGCTCGCTTGTATTTACAAAATTAAATAGGTAGTACATCAGTCAAGTGATTCCCATAATACAAGGTTTGCTAAGTTTGGAGCTAAATGATGTGATATGTCCAGCAATATTTATTTATTTAAATAAGTATTTACAGTGCCAAGAGGTTTGCAACACATTCGGCTACCGGGTTCGATACCACAAACAATGCATTGTTTTGTTCTAATTTGTTTGCTTTATTACCTACCATCTCTTATCCTTTCACTTTTGCGCAAACAGATATAAGAATTTCAAGTGGATTCGTGCAATAACAGCTTAACATTTGAAAAAGCTAATGAGGTATTCACATGTTGGTGAAGGTGACATGCATGGATTTGTGATATTATATCTACACAATTATTTGTGATGAGTATAATGACTTAAGAAAAGATCCGAATGAAAATCTCCTCTTTTATTGAAGTTGCTTAGTGAATTTAGGAACTTTTATAAAACGTATATGCATCAGAATCACTCATTTTTATTAATTTATACAATGTTAGTATATTATATCACTAGCCCGCGTCTCCACTCGCATGGTACCGGAATAAAAAGTAGCCTGTGTATTCATTTCAAGTCACAAACTATGTCTATTAGAAGTTTCCTTCGATCAACTATACAAAGGATTTTGCTCTATCCGCCCTGTCAAAAACTCCGCCAAAACGCATCAGAGCAGCAGTTGGCATTTAGTCGGATTACTTACATTTTCTGTCTTATCTTCTTTAATAAAGAGGCGATATTTGTAGTGACGATTGACGTGCTTTTGACAAATGACAGCTAGCAATGTGCCACTTTTTTCACTGTGCATACATATGCACAGTGAAAAAAGTGCAGCACGGCGCGCGATATCCTTTGTATAGTTGATCGAAGGAAGTTTCATCCAAATCCGTTTAGCCGTTATGGAGTTGAGTGGGAACAAATGTACAATGTGTGACATTTGATTATAGACTATCAAAACATTTTCAATATAACGTGCGTGTTATTGTCAAAATCTCCGTTAGCAAGACATAAGTGTAGTGAAATGAAATATAAGTAGGTAATCGGATGAACAAAATGGTTCGCTAATCGTTGTTATAGTCACCCGTGCTATAGCAGAACACTGAAGACTGTACGTCTGGACTAATACACCGTACAACGATGCCTATTAATACGAACAATATACCTACGTGGTATTGGCAAATTGTGGAAACTTAACGAACCCAGACTCCATTAAAAAGAATGAATGAAGGTAAAAATGATATCCCAGATGCTATTGAATTACAGTGCCATCTTCAACCAAGGAGTTATTATGGGAGTGCGCACTTTGATTAAAGATCTGTGTCCAAACGCTGCGCTGCAAGTGCGCGGCAGCAACACGCGGCCTTTGCAGGACATATTTCTGCCGCGCTATAGTTAGGACTAATCCGACTAATGTTTGTGCGGCAGTATTGCGCGGCACATCCAAGATATGCCACGCGCTTCAGTTGTTATCAGAGCTAAAATGAAAACGGCAGTGTGTCGCAGCTTTGCTTATACACGTCCAAATATAAACAATGACGAATGATTACTAAAATGTTTGTGCGCGGCAGGTAGACCCCAATAAAAACTCCGTATCTTCAACAAAATATTCAACAAAAACAGAACACCTTATCTTTATTTCACATAACATCGAAAACGAAGCCAGCATCGAATAGTCACGTAACACCGCAATCTAAAATGACTCAACCGAACGATATTAAACTTACATTTGTAAACCTAATGCGATTATCTAATATCGATTACTGACCTCCCACGCTGGCTGTCACACATCTGAGAAGCTTGTGCTCCAACTTGACTAAACAAACCTAGGATGTAGGTGTATCGATCATCTATCGTTTACAAACTACTTAAACCGTTCACTTTCGATTGTTTCGATTTATTGTCATGCAAAGTATATTGAATAATATTTGTAAGCAATTTATCTATTCGATTGTGTTGTCAGTAGGTCGAGATTTATCTAAGATTTAATGAAAGTTTTGTAATGATGACAAGCTACTGTCAAAAAATGTTTAGGTGCGCGATATGACTTTTTAATCACGAGGAACATTAACATAATAAATCGCAGTAAAATTCTTAGGGACTACTCACACTTAGGGACTACTCACACTTATTCAGCTCGATTCAGCTTTTGTCCATAGAAAACAACGATTTTGTATGGATACGTGTACGCATCCATTCAGCTTTTCGCGTCTATTATCCTTTCGCGGCAAACCAGTATAAAATGAGGATAAATGTGTTTTTATCATGCGAATGCTATAGAGAGCGTTCAGCGCTGTTCCGCCGCGATCAGCTCTGTTCCGCCTCGTTCAGCGCTGTTCCGCCGCATTCACCGTCGAACGTGGCGGAACAGCTCAGGGATGTTTCGCGACTCCTTGTCAGTGTTGCCGTTTTAGCATTTTTAATGCTAAATTTAGCATATTTCCGGGACTGATAGTTTGAAAAATTCGCATTCAGCCTATTTCATGGTTTCCATTTTTTTTACGTTACCTTCTTAAATAAGGAATTCAAATAAAATTATAGAAACCAGAGACACTTTGTTTTTTAACTCGAAGTAGTTTTTTAAAACATGGGGAACTCTCTATAAAGACCTTCCCCGAAATTTATGTTTATCTTTTCTTAGCGATTGTTAATTTGTTACGAACGATGAGTGCAGTGTTTTTAATTTTTACGTCTAATTTGAATCTGATGTGTTAATTCACGACATCTCATATTTGTGAGAAAATATTGCGTGAACAACGGGAAAAGATGATAGAGTTTATTGCAAATGTTGTAAGTGTAACATAAAAGCTAAAATTTACTGAAGCAACATGTGAACAAAAACATGCAAAATGTGAAGCGTCAATGAAAATTAATTAACCTACGATGCAAATTAATCTTAACACCCAAAGAGCAGTCTTCTCTTGCGTTATTTAGATGCGAATATGCATCTATTGTAACAGTTGACCACTTCAGTTTGCTATTCGGGAATAAAATTTAAATTTTAGCATTTTATTTAGCATTTTAAAAGTTATTTAGCATTTTTTTGGCAATTTTCTGTAACAAGTTTTAGCATTTTCTCCAAATAAAAAACGGCAACACTGCCCCTTGTCGACAAGTTGCGACCTGTAGGCTCCCCGCAGACGACCGACTTTCTGTAGGACAGAAAACCGGACAATTAGGGATGGGACGTCATACCAACCAGGAAGAAAGAGCGAATACCAACCAGGTTGGATTTACGAAGGAAGTAAGCCTTAAGAGCTAAAATGGTTGGAATTAGATTGTACGTATTGATATAAGTATTTTATGAGCTATTACTTTTTTCGTAAAGTTCATAGTTGTGGAGTTATGGCACTTTGCCATTTATCAATGTGTCTCCAGAAAACGAAATACTCATACATATCTGAAACGGCTACGTAGAATACGTACAATCCAGTTCTTTTTAGCTCTTAAGGCCTTCCTTCCTCCGTAAATTCAACCTGGTTGAAATACGCTCTGTCCATGATGTCTGATCCCTAACTGTCCTACGAAAAATCGGTTGTAAAGTCGGTCGTCTGCGGGGAGCCTAACCGTCTTCGCAGCATATTCAGCGTCGTACGTAGTAGAAAGAAGCGTTTCAGCAAAGATAGCACGCTATGACGGCTTTTCTCATTCTTACGACTCCGTACGCAGCTGATAGAAGCCGAGCTGTACAAGTGTGACCAAAATCGTTCAGCGAAACGCGAATGGAGCTGAATAAGTGTGATTAGTCCCTTATTCAGCTCCATTCGCGTTTCGCTGAACGATTTTGGTCACACTTATACAGCTCTGCTTCTATCAGCGGCGTACGGAGTCGTAAGAATGAGAAAAGCCGTCATAGCGTGCTATCTTCGCTGAAACGCTTCTTTCTACTACGTACGACGCTGAATATGCTGCGAAGACGGTTAGGCTCCCCGCAGACGACCGACTTTACAACCGGTTTTTCGTAGGACAGTTAGGGATAAGACATCATGGACAGAGCGTATTTCAACCAGGTTGGATTTACGGAGGAAGTAAGGCCTTAAGAGCTAAAATGAGACTGGTTTGCCGCGAAAGGAGAATAGACGCGGAAAGCTGAATGGATGCGTACACGTATCCATACAAAATCGTTGTTTTCTATGGACAAAAGCTGAATCGAGCTGAATAAGTGTGAGTAGTCCCTAACAAATAGTTTTTGATTAATATAATTATAAAAGTAATGCAACTTATAAAATGTTAATAATGATGTTCAAAAAAGTTTTATAATCTTTATTGAACTTATCTATAAACAAAAAGATACGTGACTGTAACATATCATACGCCACAAGAATAATATCAACAACAGCAAATTATTCAGACATCATCAATTCAGATTAAATTTTTACAATTGAAATTTCTGCCTCCCGGGAGCAGCATAATCAACTTGACATCTACAAACCAAATCTTTGTTATCCTTCACTTTCCCATCCGAATCATGACGCATCCAGCATGGCCAACCGATTAAGACGTCGCGGCGGTATCACGGAACTCAAAAACAATAAAGATCGAGATAAATGTCTCGATTAAAATAATCACGGTGACCTTTGCGTACCCGATCCGTCATTCGTATATCTCTATATTCATGGGGTACGGTAAAAATGACGTACGTCAAAAACCGTAAAAGGAACGGATTGGCGGGCGCTGACAGAAAAATTACCAGTGCTCTTGCGCATTCGGTCCATTGTTTGTACGAAAGAGATGTATTGTGTACGATTTCACTTAATTCCGATGCTGCTAAGTGAGCTCGATGATTTATTGTGCTGCGTTACAAGAAAATTACAGTAGAAAATAATCGAGATGAAAATATTGAAAGCCGATGTCCGTTCAATCAAAGAAAAAATAAATAGTGTATTGAAAAAAATATATTAATTAAATCGGACATCTTAGCTCAGTTGGTAATAGAGCCATTCTGCGTTGTAGAGTTAACGCTTTTGATTCTAGGACCAACATAATTTGTATAGTTAATATAGAGCGTTAATGTTAAATATTTTTTAATAGCTCATAATATACATACTTATAAATTAAATAAACCAATATATATACCAACTCATAAGCCCGAGTAGAGCCTATTCTAAAATTAGTTTATTGAGTAAATGGTCACTTTCCTTCGAGACTGAGTTGCATCCACCATAAATCAAGTTGAAATTAGCTTTCAATAAAGCATTTCCATAATGGCGATGAGAAACAATTTAATCCAGATAACAGACAGGCAACACACTTTCGCACGGCGATTAGCAATGAAAACGTAAATGTCAATCCCAAAGCATTTATTTGTTGAAATTATTTGTACGGCAATTTCCTTATCGCCACTTTCAGGTGCAAATATGGCGTGTCTTATCGGCTAATAAATAACTTTGACGCTTACACTTTCTATTAGGGTCGTAAATTTCCAATATATTTTATGGTAAGATATTTTCTTGGTTATATAGCTGTCTTGGGCCTGACTGACTCTTGGTTGAAAGGGCCTGCATAACTTACCAACACAATATTATGATAACTCAAACTTCTTGGTGGAATATTATGCATACTTGTTAAACATTGAATTTGATACAAGTACTTATAGGAATAGAAAGTTGCATGAATCGCATTAACTAATATTAAATAATATTGAGCTACTAATATTAACTGGAATATAGAGGGTAAAATCATGTCACATTAGAACATGAATAATAAATCACTGTAGTATTCGTTAAAAACAATGATAAAATGCACGTATTTACAAATAAGCATCTAAATAAAGTGGACAATAAATAAAACGACACGGTCAATTTGTTTTACAACATACAAATTGCCATCGTAAAACAACTCAATAACACCAATTTTGGGGTCCCAATTAATAATGAAGCCGTTTACAAAGACAATCAAAGTAAATGCATTGAGGAGGTTGGGTAAAAAAATAATTTGAACTTCAAACTTCACAAATGTGGGCAACGGTATTTTGAGGGAAGGAAAGGTCGTTTTCATTTTTGTCAGTTTGTGACATTGTTACATTTAGCTAACACACCGAACCAACTAATAAACATTATTTTAATGGAGCTATAAATGTTAGTTGTATAATCATCATTTAAAAAAAGGCAAAAAACAAAGGTTGTTCTATTTTCTGCAAGATTACAAGATAAAAGCTTGCGAGTGTATTATGTTTATCTTCTTAATTTACGAAATAAAGAAACTTTAAAAAAATCCGACTCCAAAAAAACACTTCTTCCCTAGGTACTGCTTCTACCCTACTTCTGCCCTAAACAGCGAAAAATAAACCTAATTTGATATTTAATTCAAAGAAGAAAATAGGTCCCTACTCACACAAGTTTATTTTTCGCTTTTTAGGGCAGTAGGTAAGAAGTGATTTTTTGAAGTAGGTTTTTTTTAAAAAGTTTGTTTATTTAAAAAAAAATTGTGTACTTAGATAATACTGTTATACTAGCATCATGGGCAGGCCAACTAAATTTGCCGGCGCCGGTCGCCGCCCGGGCGAATATTACAAGTGAGGATGAAGTTTTTTGAAAATCGGTTCATAATTTGATCGAGACATCGGTGAACATAGGGCGAATTAAGTAGTAGTTGGTATATCAGTCATGTGGTTCCCTTATTACAAGCTTTCCTTAGTTTGGGGCTAGAAGATATTGTGTGATAATAATGTCCAGTATTATTTATTTATTTATAATACAGTAGTGCACGTCTATTGATATGACAAAAAGGGGGAGAAACCGATATAAAGTACCTATTACTTGAGTATCCTGACCTGAACTCAATAAAATGTAATGAAATTACAGCATAGAAAGCATAGTCATTTCACAAATGAGTTTCGTCCATCATTTAGAAAGCAAGACCCAAGGAAATTGAATTAATGTTGTTGCTTTGAGTTTGCCTCCAGACAGGGTTACCAGAATAATCTAGATTTGACCACTCATTAGGTATTTTTACCCAAATTCTACCGAAAGTTTTTATGATATAAATAAAAATAATTTGAGTGAAAAATAATTAACTACAAAATCATCATCATCATCAGCATAAAGCAGTCCACTGCTGGACACAGGCCTCTTCTAATGAGCGTCATTACGCTCTGTCTTCAGCTTGACGCATCCAACTTCTCTTAGTAGTTTTTCGCAGATCATCAAAATAAACTAATAAATGAAATGAAAAAAAAAAAACAGTAAAGTATCAGTTGGTTGCTGTGAAAACTAATATTGTCACCACCACCACCACCACACCAGTATATTGAGTCCAATGATGGACATTGGACTCCCCTAATAAAGGGTGATTGTCAATAATTTTGTGAATAATTTTAAATGCTGGCCATTTTTCAGCTTTTCATATGGTAACCCTGACTAGGTAATATAAATAGGAAAGTCGTAGTCGGCTAATGAAGTTTAATGACTTTACATTAGTTTTATTGGGCTTGGAAGTGCTAGCTTCTAATATGTAGCTTGACAATGTTGTTAGTAATCGTTATCAGAATTTAATATAATATGTTTGTGTTAAAATATCAGTCAGCTTTATTTACAGTACCTACCATTCATCTAGCTTCCACCCGCGGCTTCGCTCGCATGGTACCCGGATGATAAATTGCTTGTATTAATCCAAGTCACAAAATAAGCTAGTATACATATTTCAAATTTTATCCAAATCCGTTTAGCCGTTATGGAGTTGATTTGGAACAAACGCACACACACACACACACACACACACACACACACACACACACACACGCACACACACACACACACACACACACACACACACACACACACACACACACACACACATACAAACTTTTGCATTTATAATATTAGTGTGATATTTCAATCTGGCTCACAATCAAAATAAATAAATAAAATACTCTTATTTGTACAAATAGTTTGATATATGCTGAATATAAGTGGTGAGGACAGTGTCCTAAGAAATTCTGTGATGGAATGCAGCTATTGAAGCAGCAGTGGACGTTTATTACGATAAGAATTATATTTCCATTAAAAACTAAAAAAGTTATTAATTTTTTTCCTAAAAACGAAACAGATACTAGTTCTATAGAAACTACCAACAGAAACTAAGACGTTATTCAATAACCACAATACGGAGATACTTGATAAATGACTATAATAAATCGTGAAGTTGGAGTAGGCCACGGTTCTGAGAGCTCTTTATAAACTGGTTCCTATTATCATTGAATCATCCGTTATATATAGAATCTATCGAAGAAACTTAATCGAAACTTGTCGGGTGGTTATAAAATGATGCCACATTAACCGTGGCTGCATCAGCAAGGAATATTAGCACCTTTATTTCCTTCCGTAGATTTTATTTATTTAATAGTTTCCGCCCGCGGCTTTGCTCGCAACGCTCGTGGATAAAAGTATCCTAAGTTTCCCAGATCATGTATATTCCAAATCTCATCCATATAAAAAAAACACATTTATACACTCATAAAGTAAAATTAGTGTGGTAGTATAGTTATTATGAAAACCAACAACGGATAAAATTTGTACAAAAATGATGCCAATTACAAGGATAAACAGTATAGGAGTTAGCTAAGCTCTTTTATTTGCTATAAAAATATTTTTTCAATATATTTGATTTTCCAAAATTATCTTTTAGTCTAGATACAATACCATGGCATGACTGATTTTTTGATACCAGTTCATATTCTGTATCACGAACATACCTGAAACAAGATAATCTATTATTAGTTTTTATCGTATGTTCTTAATTTTATATAATTACCTTTATTTGTAGTACATACAACTCCTTCTATCTATCCAATAAATTGGTGAGATAGTAATAAAATTATGACAATTTTTTTGAATATACATAAATAGCATGTTTGGACATTTTAACGCAAACATACAAAAAACTAAGCCAATTTTGATATTCAAAACAAATAATATTAAGCAAAAAATATCAAGCATATTATGCTTTTTTTATAGCATATTATTATGTTTAATATTTTTTCATTGGTTAGCGTGATGAAAAAATTTTGGATTATTAGAAAAAAACAACAGCGCTTTGTTAGTAAAATCATACTAATCATAAAACTAACCAACGAACCGTATCAAAGAATCAGAACAGAATCACAAAAGGCAACATAAAACCGATAACACTACGCCGATTTAAGCAAACTAGAGCAGGTAATTGGTCGAGACAACAACCGTTATCTTATATCGCGGCTCATTAGTCATAGAATACGTAACTGTTTTATCACCTACTAACATTAACTTGAGCGACCCTCAGCTTGATTAAGGCGGTGCAGTGGGCAAAGGCCCGCCTGAGACGCAGAAGGTTGCGGGTTAGATTCCCGCTCCGTGACAAATGCTTGTAGGTTCTGCAAATACTATAATTCAGTCATGTGGTTCACATAATGCTCTATCTTGTATGATGCTGTTTGTGTCAAGCATTATATATTTATTCATTATTTATTTGTATATGCTAGTAGCTAACTCTGGTCGACACCAGAGTTACCCGTAGCCTATGTAATCTATGTAACTTCTATGTTACAAACTTAGCTTAGATCTAAATGACGACCTCTGTGGCGCAGTGGGCAAAGGCCCGCCTGGGACGCAGAAGGTTGAAGGTTCGATTCCCGCCGCGAGACAAAAGTTTGTACGTTCTGCAAATATTTGTTTCGGGTCTGGGTGTTTTCTATGTATAATAAGTATGTATTTACAAATAAAAAATATCTATGTAGTTTATCAGTCGTGTGGTTCCCAAAATACAAGCTCTGCTTAATTTGGGGCTACATGAGTGATAGAAAAAAAAAATGCCAATAAACGGTCATCTTTTCAAGAATTTACCAGACTTGAGGTGAAATACCTAATGTGAAACTTTTGTTCCTCCTTTACGGCAAAACTACTGATAAAATGTAAAAAAGGCACTTTTCGTTTTACATGTAGTTTCCTTATTACAAGCTCTGCTTATTAAGGTTGTACCGTACCTATGACCAGCATTTTTCTTTAAATACAATGGTATGGTAATTTGTTTATTTGTTTATTTATTATGAATCATCAACATAAAATATACCCATTTACATTTATGTAGTAACAAGTAATATGACATTAATTTAGAGCTACTATAATTAAAGATAATACAACGTGCATATAAGACAGATACTTAAACAAATAATGCAAATATATATTTTGTAACTACATACATATCATACATAGAAACACCCACCCACACTTGGATCGAGCGAGTAAAAATTATAATGGAAGATCTACAAAAGAGATATTAAGCAGCGTGCACTTATTTAAAGTTAAATAATAAAAATAAATATATAATTAATTAAAATATATAATTAACAAAAATCTATCAAAATCATGTACCATTAAAATAAAGGATGAAAATTAAAATCTTGAGGATACTACTGTATATTTAGGCATAACTTTAGATCATAAGCTTCAATGGGGCGCTCACATAGACGGATTGTCAAACAGACTCAGTTCTGCAGCATACCCAGTCAAAAGAATCCGTCAACTTACTGACGTAGAAACAGCTAGACTGGTTTATTTCCGCTACTTCCACAGCATTATGTCGTACGGCATTTTATTGTGGGGGAATGCTGCAGATATCAACACCATATTTGTGCAACGGAAGAGGGCTGTTCGTGCAATTTATAATATGGGCCCCAGAGAATCACTTAGAACTAAGTTTAAAGAAATAAATGTGTATATATATGAAAACATAATGTATATCCGAAAACATATTAATTTGTTCAAAAAAAATAGCGACACTCGTAATGTTAACACTAAAAATAAAGTTTGTGTATCATTTAAAAGTCAAAACGTACGTTTTTTTTAACCAAATCCCATATGACGCGATTAATTTATCTGTAAATAAACTCAAAAATGTTGTTAAACGTAACCTCTGTAATAAAGCTAATATCATAAAATTTCTGATTATTTAGATGACAAAAAAGCTTGCGATGAAACTATCTCCAACTCCCTCAAAACCAATGTTATAGTTAAGAAAAAATATTGTAAAAATTACATTAAAAAATATAATCCTAGCAGAGTTTCTTGCTAATTCTTCTCTATTTGGTCGCGTTACGAATTGGTGTATATTTAAAAAAAATACGATTCAAAGTGGGTTCGTACTGAATTTCTTTTTCTTTTACTAGCCAGTCTACTAAAGTTGCAATGGTTCTATACTCTATATATAATATTATTATAGGTATTAAGATGTAATTAGTAATTACAATTGCAAAGGAATTTTTGTTTTTTGTGGTTTTTATTTTTTGATTAAGCATGCATTGGTCAAACAGTAACCAACCATGGTTTCAAATAATACTAGAATACGCATAGGTAGAAATAAATGCTGCATTAACGATATGTATTGATAACAATAACAAACGAGTAAACAGGAAGGGCGGAGTAGCTGATCCGCCAGGATATAGATAAGGAGTTTCCATATTGTTATACATATGTATACCTTTACCTCATCATCATCATCATCATCAGCCTATAGCAGTCCACTGCTGGACATAGGCCTATCCTGAGCTCGACGCATCCAGCTTCTACCAGCAGCCTTTCGCAGATCGTCACCCCACCTGGCCGGAGGGCGTCCTACACTACGTTTGCCGAGCCGCGGTCTCCACTCAAGAACTCGTTTACCCCAACGGTTATCGGTTCTTCGGCAGTTATGGCCAGCCCACTGCCACTTCAGCTTGCTAATTCTCTGAGCCATGTCGACAACTTTAGTTCTATGTCGGATAAACTCGTTACAGATTTTATCCTTCAGAGAAACCGCGAGCATAGCTCGTTCCATAGCTCGCTGAGCGACTTGACCTGTACCTACTTACCTAATTAATTTTTATTTATAGAATAAATAAATTATTAGTAAAAACAATTTAAAAAACAAGCTTTTACTCAAAGGTCTAAAACCAGAAAAATAAACTTTAAATTAAATCAAACCCATCAATTTATTACATTACACAATTTATATGATATGTGAGATTTACATGTGTAGTAGTATTTACCTATTTTATAAAATACATACTTTTTCATAGATATACCTATACATGGATCAAGATCAAGTTACATAATTATTGTATTCTTGTTTATCTATGTTTTTAAGTTCCTTGTTTTACCTGAAATCCTCTTTGTGTGCCTAGCCTAAGATCAGAATTAACTACCCTTTTTTTGTATGTAAAATATTTCCGACACAATAATTTATTGTTTGTGAATAAATGAAATGAAATATACAAGTAAATATCGCGACAAGCTTTTATACTATATAAATTGTGTAACGTACTAGACTTTTACTAATAATTTATTTTTAATTTTTATGTTATTATTGTGTTAATTGTATCTTAATGTTTCTTAATCTTTTAATTTAATTTAAAGCGTCATTGTTGACTGGTTGTTTGCCTGTTAATTTAGTACAAGGCTTTAAGTACTTTTCTTCAATAAGGAGACGAAGGGTTGAATGCAACCGACAATTTATTCGTATTCTTCTCAGCAAACCGTACAATTTGATACCTATATTATAGGAGTGTGTAAAAATTATCAAGTTCCCCATCTTAGACGGTTCGCCTTAGTGGATTTAGAGTGGTCATTTTGTTTTTCGTACCTTCTCGGGCTTAAAGTGGAAATGGGCAGCACACATAAAAAGAATGAAACCAAATAGATGGTCATACATTATAACTAACTAGATAACTAGAAATATAAGAAGAAAAAAAGGAACACTATTTAAAAGGTAGAATGATGACATAATCAAGTCCTTTAAACATTTCCTTTTATTTGATACCCATATTGTAGGAGTGCATTAAAGATAACTAGACTGCGATCTTGGGTACTCCGCCAAATTGAATTTAGAATGACTTCAAACAGCTTACCATGCATTGTCATCCAAACTAAACGTGTGTACAAAATTTCAGCTCAATTTGAAGATGTCTGCTTCAAAATTGAGTTGCAAGATTTTACCCGAATATACATAGTTAAATAAAGGCTTTAAAAAAATAATAAACCATGACAAAATTTACAATGCAGGTATAGTTAAGTGGTACGTAGTTCTAATAGGAAAATTTTATTTACTAATATAAACAAAATAATAATGCTTTGCCGCGGGCAATTAATTTTATTATTTAATTCAGTACTATTTCTTATTAAGTAGATATTCTTATCCAAATTTCTAAAGAAACCAAGCTGTTAGAAACAAAACATGTGCAAGAGCAAGCTGAATAAAATATTAAAGTTATACTGACTGAAAACTAGGTAAGTGAAAGTTTCGGAAATTTAATTTAATAATACATTTGTAGCGAATATCTAACCAGTAATATAATGCTCATTGTAGACAGGAATATTAATATGGCACACCCACAAATAGATAGAATCAGGTGGGACTCATAACACTCTCTACCTTATGTCTAGGGTTGCCAGACATGAGAAACTGAATGATACATAATTTATGCGACCCAATAATTTTGACCAAAGCCCGGTACATACTTGCTTGTTTTTTAAACAACGCACTTGCTCTTTCTAGACTGTGCTTTAGAACAATCCGCAGCTAGCATTTTGTCGAGTTGACAATGTTAGTTTTCGAAAACAGGTAGCTCCTGGTATAATCCTCGCATCGATTTTACTACTGGGCCAAGGTCTTCTCAAAATAAACTGACTCTCTCGCTCGATATAAAATAATGATTTAGCCTGGTGCATTGACGATCTGTGAAAGGTAGAACTGAATGCATCGAGTTGAGGACAGGGCGCAATGTCGCTCATTAGGCACTGTATGTCCTATGTTGAGCAGTGGACTACTATAATTATGCTGATGATGATGATAATGATAATGTGAATCGATAGTATACCTTAACCACTTTTTTTATTTTGGCAACATTTTTCAGGTCTGCAGACTTAGCGAGGTTCGACTATAGCTACAAACGACCGCACATTTCTGGCAACTCTAAGCATACAATTTCCCTGCATGGCGTACAAACTGAAACTTGATCCCGGCATCGATTTCACGCGGATAACCAGATATGATTAAAATATCAATGGGCGAACCTTTCTCTGATTGTATGCAAACTCAGGTGTCATTTAAATAAACGGTATGCATTTCCCTGGTGCAAACTGACGGTGAAAAATGGGTGGGTAATTTTATTCTACTAGAACGATGAATCTATATGTCCCAAACAGGGAATCCCATTTTTCAACAAAAATTGTTGAATAAATCATTTCTATGGGGGTTAATTATTTTGTGTGAAATATGGATATTTTACTATGCTCAAAATGGGTTCAGAAATATTTTTACTAAATTGGTAATTATGACGACGTTTTATGGAATCACATGGAGGAGGCCTACACTCGCTTTTGGGTGCCCTTGTAATGTTTTGTAAAAAATAATAATAGTTAAGACGTGTTAAATGTAATGTAGATGTAAAGGCTTTATTTATTTTATTTCTTTATTTTTAGTTTGCCTAGTCACAACCAATTATTGTTGTTTTAAATAAAATAACTACAAAACGCCGGCGGCCATTTCAGAATTTATGACATAAAATGAAAGAAACAGCTTTTCTTCACGCAACAAACTTATTTATTGCCAATTCTGAGAGCTCCAAATTTATTTTATCAATTAAATACCAATTCATATTTGGTAGCATGTTGTTGAATAAATATGATGTGTGAGAATGGGTGGAATTTATAATTGTTTTAAATCAGTTATTTACGAAGAAAGCAGTGGAATAATTATGAGAGTTTGAGTGTTTTATTGATTACATATCGATAAATATATGCAAGGCCGTGTGGTTGTTGAGCAACAAAGCAAAGGAATGACGACCTCTGTGGGGTAGTGGGCGAAGGCTCGCCAAAGACGCATAAGGTTGCGGGATCGATTCCCGCTGCCGGATAAATGTTTGCATGTTCCTCAGATAATTGTCTCGGTTCCGGATGGTTATATGTATGGTTCCCATACTCAAACTCTGCTTAGTTTGGGGCTATATGAAGAAGAAATGATGACAAAAGGAGTAAAATGGATAAGGTTCGAGTAGCACAACGAGCAATGGAGCGCGCACCATCCTAATGTCGAAATTCGACATCGCACGAAGGTTGTGGACTTGGGTATGCGGATAGCTAGGCGGAAGTTGAAATAGGCAGGACACTTGAGTGAAAGGAACGACGGGGGGTGCACAAGGGCAGTTAGAGAGTAGTGGCTCAGAAATAATAGACTGCTCGGACCAACCGGCCCAATGGTTGAACGACATCTTGGACGTAGCTGGAAATCTGTGGATGAGAGTTGGAAGGGACAGGAAAGAATGACGTTATAAAGATGAGGGAAGCCTATTACTAGACTAGCTTATCATGTCTATCCCTAGTTTAGAACAGTGTTCAATATTTCAGCTAAGCCCGTTTATTAGTTTTGGCGTGAAGGAGTAACACACATTTGAAATCTCAAATCATTTTAAAATTTTCGCCTTTTTAAATATTAGTGTGAAGATTAACTATAGTAAAGTTGAAAAACTAGAGTTCAAAAAAGTAAACCTAGTTTACATTTTATTTTGTAAATTTATCGTTTTAAAAATAAATTCAAATGGAAATAAGAACGCAAAATTATGAGTATATTCGAAAAAAATATGTTGTAAAATTTCATTTAAAATAGGATATTATATTTATTTTTTGAAAATAGAATTAAAACAAACAAGAATTTTAAATTGTATTCGAAATAAAGTTAAAATAAAGTTGAAAAATTGGATTTAAGAAAGTTGATTAATTTTTAATAAAATTTCTGAAAATTGTTTAATTTTGAATTGTTTTATTTTCTCGCAATCGAAGTGAAAAGTAGAGTGTTTTACTCGGGCCAAAACCACCCATTATAACTCGGTCTTGTCATGTCATGGGATGGTTTAGTCCCTTGTAAAACAATCTACTATTATGATTGTTGATGAGTTTACATACAAATTTTGAAAATAGAATCCAAATGGAAAACAAGAACGCTAAATATTCGAAAGAAAGTTAAAATAGATGCCCATAATGCCTCCACCGAGCAAATCAAATGACCAAGATCTCGAAATCTGACAAGTAGCTTACTCAGGGATCTTACCTAGGATCTGCATTCCGAATTCCCGGCATGCCTATACAATCTCGCTTTCACTACGATGCTTCTAAAAGGTGCCTACTCATTGCGTAATGAACGGAATGCTATGAATCATGCACAGTACGAATTCTTCAATGGATTCTGTGTTAATATTGCGTCATATTAAATTACCTATTTGGTGTACGGGAATTCGTATTGGATGGCTTTGAAATTGTTTCGTCAGTCTTATAGTTTTACTCGCAAAATTGAGTTCTACTTATGTAACTAATGCCCGATGAAATGCTACTCAGCCATTTGAGGATCGTCTTAACCGTTTAAGACGTGGCTATCTTCCCGAATCAGAAGGAGTAGAGTTCTTTGTGAAGGGCTCCTTACTACTAATATCCCTATTACTGCTGTGAAGCTGCTTTATTTCGTTTGAAGGGTGTGGGAGGGTGCCGGCAGGCACATGAGGCTTATCACCTTCATGCCTCAAATTGATGAACGCAGTGTAATGCATTGTAGGGCATGTTTCAGAGATTCGTGACCCACGATAAAATGCTTTGTGATAGGATAGGTAATGGTTACCACTTGACATCAGGTGGGCCATGTGATTGTTAAGACTTTGGGTACGATAAAAAAACTTATTTCGATTTCATGTTATGCAATTTTATTCTCCTATTCTTAATAAATTCTTAAGAATTATAATTTGTGGTACTCCTATTATTGTAAGTCATGAGTATATAATTAATATTTTTGATACGGCAAGAGTTGTTGAGGTAGCTTAAACTTTGTACGTAAGATAATTACAAAACATTTAATACGCACTCGTTAAGGCTTATTACAATGAACAAAAAATCAAAACATGATCTTATCATACCGACGATACTAAAGAAGCAATACAAAGAAACATTTTTATCGTTCATAAAGTCATCGACGACTTTGTTAGAGCAATGGGGATGCCGGCTGTGACGCAAGAGGTTGAGGGTTCGATTCCCGCTGCGGTACAAACATAACTGCAATGATTTTTTACCTGGTCTGAGCGTTATGTAGTATACTCGTAGTTCCTGATGTGTGTGTGTGTGTGTGTGTGTATGTGTGCAACTGCTGAACGGATTTTGATAAAACTTGGAATTTAAAGCTTGTGACCTATATTAACACTAAGTTACCTTTTATCCGGGTACCACACGATCGAAACCGCGAGCGGAAACTAGTACATAAGGTTGACAGATATTCTTTGCTTATTTAACTGCTATGAAAGAAAACCTGCTAAAACAAAAGTAGAAACAAGACCAGTGGGTTGAGTGCGAAGAAACAACCTAACGTCAAAGTTTGCGTTAACTATATTTTTGTATGAAAATGGAGCAGCGCCCCTGGCGGGAAGTATGTAAAACCTGATGGTCATTTTTGTTTTACTTTTTTCTGAAACCGAAACTGAGCATGATATATTTATATTGTTAAAATCAAGCCTTTTCATTTGATACCCCACTCGACCCAACAACCCCTTTTATTTTTCAGGTGGCTACTTCGCTATAATTTTCCTGTAAAATATAGATATGCTTCTATATGCTACTACATATTAATTTCAGCTATCTCACTTTGCAAACTTCGGAGATAAGGGGGGTAGTAGTTATTTTTTGGACTTTTTCATGCTAAATCAAAAACTGTGCATGGTATAAAAAAAATAAAAACTGTTTTATACTTTTCAAATCAAGCCTTTTCATTTGATACCCCACTCGACCTGGCAACAACCCCTTTTATGTTGTAGGCTATGTTTTTGGTGGAGACTTGGCAAATATTTGCAATATATGTGCGAACATACCCTGACCGCCGACGGGCAGCATCGTCGAGAAGCTGTGACCCCAGCCCATATGGAAAGGGTTGGGATCGTGGGCATTTCCCCTTATTAGGGGAGACCTTTGTCCAGTAGTGGACATATATAGACTGGTTTTGTTGCTGTATGCAACATTTGTCCTGCAGCCAGAATCGAACCTGCATCATTCTGCGCCTCACCTACTGCGCCACAGAGATCATTAAACATGCCTATGAGAACATACCTTTACCCGAGACCGAGTTGAACCCAAAAAACAAACCGACATCAACGCAAGAAACATTCCGCTATTTATTTCGTTGTTATGAATTAAACATTTTGCCAAAAGAGCCTCGTTCGAATGCGCATGCCTTTTTAGGCGTGCATGCTCGATCATTTATCATTTTGTACTGTGAGGGAAAAAGTCTAAAGTCCATGTTACATTGGCGTTTTAAATTCTTTGGAGTTTTTCGCGTACTCAATGTTATTATAACATAATTATTTATGTCTCAATTCAGATTTATTTTGAAAAACATTTATTGTTTGTATATATTTTTGACTATCTTCCGCCCGCGGTTTCGCTAAAGCAGTACTCGAATAAACTGAAGCCTAAGTAGTATTATAGTGTCTGTTTCACATTTCTTTTTTACCACTTCAAAATAATTAAGCATCCATTTAACCCACAGCCATTACGACAAATTGAAGAAGGAAAAAAGAAGTATATAGGATACGAAGATTACTATAAACATATCAAGCGTAACACAGTTTATGAAGCAAAGGCCATTCAACTACAACAATATCTGATCAATCTATGCTTCTGCCAATCAAACTCGAGGTAGTCTGCTTGTGGACTCCAGGGTGGAGAGGGGAGTCCTTGAGGAAAGAGCGTTTGAAGAAAACCTTCTGCAGAATTAATCGTTAATCCTGGTATAGGACTACATACATAACGTGCTGGTTGTAGCGTGAAGAAGAAAGAAGCAAACACCATCATTTCTAACAAACATCGCCATTCGACAAACTATCACCTTCATAATTTTATTAAGATGTAGGTACTTTTGGCCTATTACACCATTTTAATGTAACCTCAAAGTAAGGTAGTTGCTGGGTAACCTATCTCTGAGCGAACTTGTCACTTTAGCCATCAAATAGCTTGGTTGTGAAAGGGGTCTCAAATAAAACTGTCACCAAAAGGTTTCTTTCTTTTAGCTTATATAAAATAAAAAAGTTTCTTTCTTTTGATATCATCTGTACGCATGATTGTACCTACCTACGTCTTGTATGTACGTATATATCTATATACTTCCGTAATTTAACAACTGACAGACTGTTGGATTAGCACACGCCAGTTAATTCACAGACCAAAGAATCTAGTTAATTCAATGAAAACGGAATATAGTTGGGATATTATAGAATCTTATTTTTATGCCATCAAATATTACATTACATTATAATTAAAGCCTTTTTTAAATATAAATCACAAGAAACACACCTGCAGGTATGCGTGTAACCGGATAAAAAGTAGTCTATAATTATATTATTTCTAGCCTATACTATCCATTGTGCATCTTCATCATCATCATCAGCCTATAGCATTCCACTGCTGGACAGAGGCCTCCCCCACTTAGCGCCATTGCGCTGCCCTCAGCTAACGCATACATGTGGCTAAATCCTGGAACCCTAAGCTTTAATAGCCACCTTGACTAACAAAAATGTTATATATATATCATCTACACGAAGAGAAGAACCCTGAAACTTCATAAGTATGTGCAAAACTTTAGCTTAATCCGTTCAGGTTTGGCATTAAGGAGGAACAAACATTTCACATTACAAGCACATAACAAAACATTTGCCTTTTTTAGTCGTACGATTTCCAAAAACAATAGAGGAAATAAATAATTTCATTCGTTGTCCTAACGTAAGGGATTTAAAGGGTTACAACCTCCATCTTTGGAATCCAAGCCGACCTCACTTGTCCATTGTGCACACTGCTGTTTAACAATCGGGGCTCTATCGGCCGATGCTAACACATTCACAGCTAAATTCCCTGACCTGCAGCAGACAGGCAGCAGCTACGGCGGTGCGAGAAGATATCTAGCATGTCCAGCCGTGGACTGATATAGGCTGATGTGATGTGGTGATCGTTGTTCTAAAGTAAAAAAAGCAGATAAAGCATAAGTACCTAAGGTACAATATAAAGGGCATTACCAACATAAGTATTAACCGATAAATAGATTTCAACACAATTACCCAAAGAATACAATTCGACAAGTTATAGATTTACGAAACGCTAATAGATTTCCAAAGGTCACTATTGAAATGGATCTAAGGGTACTGTTTGGCAATAAGTAGATACCCGAGTAAGGTTGAATAGGTACGATATTGTGTAACGGCATTTTAACATTGCTTTCCATAATTGATCATTATGAAGCTTGCAGCTGTAAGACTCTTCTTAATTTGGAAAACTAACAGCTAATGGACATGATTTTATGTTAATTTCATGTTTTATTAAAAGTTTTCACATTTAGATAGAACAGCGAGTGCGAGTAAGTTTTATTTTTTTTAGACTACCCATTTAAATTACCTTATTTAATTATTATTTTTATTTCTAGTCCAACGTATTTATAGGATCTTAAAAACTGTTGACGGTGATTCTGAACAACGTTCGATACGGTGGCGCTGAAAGTGGTATATAAAATGCAACACAACTTAATACGGCAATAAATTAACTGATGTGCTTTAAGAATAGCAGTCCTCAATCCAGCAATCCTCTAAGATCTTTTTCCTCAGGAGCTCATTTATCAAGACTAGAGGGCATATCTCATGATTTATCCCTATTCTGAGATCGCTCGAGAATCTGTCCAGCCGACGCGAGATGTATGGCACCCAAGTGCGAATGTCGAGCGGGCCGACCGATTTATGACCCTCAAGACTGTGGTAAGTGCAGATAAGTAAAAGTTTAACGAACAGATTTATCACTTTGCAAAATCGCGGAGCAGGGATTATAGGAAAAAAAGTACCAACAGTTGAATCCGAGTTTGCAAGTATTAATTAATAAAGTGGCGAAAATATAAAGTATTTATGTGTGGTTATTTGGAAGAAATGCTAATTAGCATTGAGTTCGCCTATGGACTTGTTTTATCTTGTGCAATAACGAATGATCTATCTATCTATCTAAAATACCTCCTTTGTAACTTATTTCGAGACATTATTTCTTGCAATGCAAAAACGTAGTTTTTTTGTATACATAGGTCCAAGGCACAACAATCGGACTAATTTCAGATAACCACTGTATTTTAAGAAAAAAAAATATAGTCTTCAAGAACCAGTTATGGCTTGAAAGCGTAACAAACAAATAAATTTTCACATTCATTGTATTATTTAGGATTGAATCAACAACCAACAATATTGGGTAGGTACGTTAGCCACCAAAAGAGTGTGTTCCTTTGGTGCAAAGGACAGATTGATAAGACTTTTTTTTATAAGTAATCAAGAGGGGCTATAAGAGAATAGATATGAATGTCAAAACTACAAAAAAATCACTTTAGTCGAAATCCGGCAGACTTCACCATCATCACCAGCTAAAACAATTTTTCCAGCAAAACCAGTATAAAGTGACAAAGCTGTTGTGCGTATGATTTGTTGACTCCAGCCTGTTGATAACAGAAGTGAAGATGCCCCTTAGTGTCTGATTTATGGGATAGAGATTGAAGAAGTGTTTACTTAGTATGAGTTATTACTGTGACAGAAATCGCTAGCTTAAAGAATGGAACATCTGCCATCGATAGTAAATGTTAAAGAATGTTTGATGATTATGACAATATCATGGGAAGATTCTACATAATTTGATACGTTTTAGCATAGCTGGGGTGTAAGGGCCCGAAGATCGAGGGCCGAACTCGGGTTCGCACCTCCATGTTCGGAATCTAAAAGCCATCCTCACCTGCCCGTATCTACCATGCCCTGCCGTAAACGGGGCTATGGCGTCCGACTGAATGCGGCATAGCGCAGCCTAACACAGACACATCTAAATTCCCTGACCGCCGACCGCAAGCAGCAGCGTCGGCGTGAGGGAAACTCTAAGATTTCCAAGAGTGGGGATTTTGAACATATCCCCCTTAATAAGGAGAGGCCTATGTCCAGCAGTCGACTGATACAAGCTGGTGTGTGGGGGGCATGGCTTATCGGCAGACAGCAGGGCAAGGGATTTTATATTTACCATCGTAAGTTCGCACGAATCAAAGTAAAATAAAGATATTGATTCCTAAGCTCTAAAATACAATACATAATCATTTCATTTACATTATATATTATTATCATTAAGTAATTAAGTAATTGGAAAATATTGTTTGCAGGACGATATTATCTCTGATAGGATAAAGTATTTTCAAAATGACACATCCACAGAAACGTTGTTTTGATAACTCTCAAGCTTGCACTCGGAGTTGAGATCGGTTTATAAAATACGGCCTAAGTACTAAAAATTTTCTGTCTACGCTGTCGGTTTTTTTTTCAAATAAATACTTGTTAATTAATTACCTGTTCAGTTCAGGGTTCTGCGTAAAATAAGAATTATCAAAGCAAGTACACGCAGACGAAGTATCGGGCAGATCAGCTCGTAAATAATAAAGCTACAATACGAGCACATACCTAATGATGAAGTAATTATCTATCTACTTCATAAGGTAAATCATATCCCTTTACCACTTCTTTGGCAAGTTGTTACAACATAACAAAATCAAATTGCGTATAATATGGGGTTTAGATAACAATCGGAAAATAACCAGTCACGTAATATATTAGCCACAAGTAGCAACAAAAACATGCTACTAAGTTGGTATATTAGCCACAAGAAGCAACAAAAACATGTTGTTACTTATTAGTTGGTAGATTTATTCTGCTATTAGCGAAGTATCGCTTCTAATGAATTCTGAAGTTGTTTACAAAAGTCTATATGACTACACATTCTTAAATATTATAAAGGCAAAAGTTGGGCTGGTGTGGTTGTTTTGTTTATTGTGTTTATCTTGACCAGAAACAACATTTTTTTTATTCATTTTAGTCTACTCTTCATTCGGGTACCACGAGCAAAGCCGTGGGCGGATGCTAGTAAGTAACACGTAAATCTAGCTAGTAAGGAATCGTAAAATTACTAAGTACTTATTGGTCCCACATTTATTTGTAGTTTTAACTCCTTCACCAGATTTTGTCCTTTTGTTCGAAGACAGTAGGTAATCAATGAGAACGGCTATTAGGCTGACTATCATTTTGAAGACAATGTTTGAAGGTTTGTGAGTTTTATCTTTTAGACACTTATGCCTGGACTTCCGAACTACCGGCCTTGTTCCGAGGACGTAATTCGAAAGTGCAAAGACAATACATTCGATACCATCGCCTTATTTAATTAACAGACACGGCCATGCCCTTTCCGAGCCATCGATATCTGTGGGATAGATCTAACATTATAGAAGTGAAAAATTTATGGCAGGAGATCTGGGGATAGGATATATGATTGAGCAATGTACCATTCAAAGGTTTTGTGTTCAAATGTTGTTACAAAGTACTCATAAACAACAACGTGGAGATGGAAGGCATAGATATTTAGTCCACTAGGATTATCAGGTGCTCAAAACGGTGAACCAAAGTATCATGAGGAAATCCGCAGCTTAGTCAGCTTCACACGTATCTACCATGTCTTTTTTTATGGGTAAAGCCGACTAGGCTGAGATAATGGTATAGGTGCTGGGCAAGCCTACTTCATCTAACCATGAACCACCATCAGTAGTGAACCCAACTAACTGTGTTCTGCTAACTCTTCAGGAATTCAGAATCCCCAAGGGGAATTGACAAACATACTTTTTCCTGGGATCCTCTCCATTTTGTGTGCTTAGTAGTTAGTAGTAGAGCTCTTTGTGAAGGGCTCGTCCCGGGAAGTACTTTCAACATGCCTATTTCTGCTGGGAAACAGCATCGCTGTGTTTTTGTTTGAAGGGTGTGGGTGCTGATGAAATAACAGGCACACGAGGCTTATCGCCTTGGTGCCTTATTTGATGGATGCAGGATGTCGCATCGTTGCTCTACGATGCGTTCCAAACATGCGTGACCTACGATGCAATACTTTGTGATAGGTAATGGTTACCATCTAGCTAGATGGACTGACGAAATAAGATTAGTACTCAAATCACAAAACTGGACTGATGAAGCCATGGAAAGGGGCCGATGGAAATAACTAGTGAAGGCCTTTACCCGAGAGGGATCTTACCTAATAAATAAATGCATGATTTAACATAAGATCACGCCTTTTTCCCAGAGGGGTAGACAGAGACCACCATATTAAAATAAAATATTTTAAAATTATGATTTCATTTCATATTATTTAAAATTTTAATTTGATTTAAATTATTATATTCTAATTTTAATTCGATTTAAAATTGTAATATTATTTAGAATTTCGATTTGATTTCAATTTTAATATTGTCAATTTATTTTATTTAATTTCAATTTAAATTTTAACTTTCATTTTGATCTGAAAGAATTTTTATGCATGGAATGTAATAAGATAAGGCTAAATTAATTACACCAATTCGTAATTTTAAAACATTTTTGCTTATGGTTCCTACTGAATAAAGAATGTATTTGTATTTATTTCTCTTTCAACTTTTCGCCAGAGATATAAGTTCCGAAAGCATTACAGCGGTAGGTAAAAGGTAGGTACTTAAAACTGCTAAAGCGAGTTCACAAAGCCTTTTCTTGTAATCGCAGATAATTAACAAGATGATGATAAATTGATTCAAGAATGAGTAGGTAGGTATCGATATTAAATTATAGTTCGGTCCGTAATGGTCGACGCTTGAGGCTTCTTGATAAAAACATGAGATTTATATGCAGGTAAGCTCCATTTTCCGGGTTTTAAGAATCTGGTGCTGATGCTAGGGTCAAATAAAACCACAACCACAACTGCATATTCATTCCACTGCTGGAAATAGGCCTCCCATATAAGAAAAAGGACATGCTCATAATCTCCAATGGGCACTGAGCATGGCCTGCGGGTGGGGGATTGCAGGGCACATCTCGCACCACCGACGTTGGTACACGTTGGCGGCCAGGGGATTGTGACAGCTGTGATGGTGTAAGGTTGCGCCATGCAGCAATGAGCCGGTTGCCAGAGACCCATTTGTTATACAGCAGGGTGTACCACGGGAAGGTGAGGTTTAGGTACCAAAGATGGAGGTTGGAACCCCTTACATCCCAAGAACTACCCCTTAGCCTACCAGTTACCTTTAAAAACATAATGCTTACTTGATATTATTTTAAAACAAAGTAATACCCTAAGAACAGCGAGGAATGATAAATCGGTGCATATTTTACCCTGTATATTTCTAAACACATTAGCCATTTTTGTTTTTGATTAAAAACCCATTTAAATATATTATTTAACTACGCTAAACTGTGCATAAAGTTTTTTAAAAACGCTTTGGAGTGAGGCCTAATAATAAAAATCTGCTTAGCAGATATATAACGACAAAACAGACAAAAAGTGCCATCGATTACGTAGGCAGCAAAGAGAAAATCAAAAGTAATTAATCTTCATACAAGACGGAACTAAAATGGTCACATTTTATAAAGTCACAAAAGAAATATTGAACAAAATAAACATGTAAATACCTAAATGAATGAGTAATCCCTTCGATATAAGATTAATGCGTAGGAAGCGATTTAAAGCCAATAAATTATGAGAGATTTACTGATAGCCCTACTTTTAAAGCTTATGCTTTTATTATTGTATTGCCATTTCCTAGTCTTGTGTTTAAATAATATAATAAAATTAATATATATAAATGATTATTCGATCTATTTTTTTATTGAGTTCTATTTATATTTTAGCGTGATTAGATTGATAGATATAATATAAGATAACTGTTTATTGTACACCAAAAAATACTTTTATTTAAATAAACTAACGAATCTATAAAACTAATCCGCGGTTGTGCAATGGGCGGTCTTATCGCTCAAAACGATATCTTCTTGGCAACCTGTGGATGATCTGAATTATATTAAACCGAGAGGTAAAGCGGTGTTACAATTTATTACATTAAATTACATATTTACCTATTTACAGGGTGTTGTGGAACGATGTAGGTAGGAGCTGACCAAGGTTACCCAGCATCTGATTATTTTAAACCACATATGCTTATTCTGTAAAGTGTCATGGTTTTTAAGTTATTATCAAATGTTGTTTTTTTTCTTTGAGTACTGGATTTTTTACGTTTAGAGGATAGTAAAATACCGGACGGTTCTAACGCATACAGACAGAGAATAAATGTTCTCTACTTCATTATTTTTCTTAATATTTATTTATAAATAAGGATTATAATAAAGACGTCCGAAATTAATTCACCACTTTATCACCACGAACATAAATCAGTATCTGTCAAATAAAACAATTTTATTATTCTGCAAAACATAGCTTTCATATCTACTAGCAAAGTCCGACAAATTAAATTATAAATCATGATTTATAAAACAAGTGGAACGCCAGTGGCTTCGTCTGTGAAGAAGTTTTCAAGACTGGCCCATAGGTGTGGTTTTAGAAAACCCTTTCGTTGCGCACCCCACAGGAACTCCTCCTCTCTGTGTACTCATAACTTCCTCCAAGCAGAAAACATTACGAATTTCACTTTTCATTTTTTTATTTTTTTTACTTTTTTGGACATTATTAATAAGTCATATCTTAATTAATTACTAATTAGGCGTAGGTACTTTATTAATAAAATAAAGTGGATGATTAATTTAAGTTCTATTTATTAGCTTATTTCACCTGAAACACAGGATTTCCTATTTCGGGCTCATGTTTTATATTTATTTAAGATTTTTGAACAAATTTAATATTTTTATTTAACAAGTTGAGTTTTTTTTTTGTAAACTATTATTTATTATTATTGAAGAACACACCCTCACAAAATTAATTTCAAGTATCCCTGTCTTGTTTGTTTCTTAATTGTCAGTCAGTAAGAACCAATTTTATATATAAATAGCTATTAATCTAAAAGAGAAAGGACTAAAAACTAGGAAACAGGTATTATAAGGTGTTATAAAAATGCTATTAATTTATGAGTTTAGAAAAGCGAATGACAACAAGTAGTCATGTTTATTGCGAATGTTTGATAACTAATCGATGGTATAATTTGAATTTACTTTCTAAGCAATAAATTTTACAATTGGCAGACGAATGTGAGTGTGCACCCTTATCACGAGTTTAGGTATCAATCTGTTTTTAGTCTTTTGGAAATTTTTAATGAGTTATGTATCTATAAAAAAAAAATTGTTTATTTCACTTTACACAAATCATTTAACTCAAAACATTCAACATTACAAAAAATAATAGGAAACAATATTAAGAAACCCGACAAAATATACAAGCTTTGATTGTTTAATTAATTGAATCGTATGTACGTACATAGATTAATGATTCTCCCGGTACTGTGTCTAGGTTCTATTTTTCATTACCTACATTTTTGTTCATATTTCTCAACGTTATTAATTTGAAGTAATATAATTATTATTTCATTAATTGGTTTAAAAAATATGATAAAATATTTACCCGGATCAGATTTCATTTCCAATTCAATAGTTTTGCTCTCAAATTAAGTTCGTTAGGAGTATGTTCGACTGAAGCTGCTGTTTTAACTCATCAACTAGAAGGAATTTAAAGCGTAATATTATTTGTTTTGTGATGGTTAAGTTTAAAAAGAAGTCCCTTCTTCTTACACAGTTTTACTGGCTCTACTTTAAAATATAAATATTTCAACTAGTCTCGTATTTATTGATAAAGACGTTTAATTTCTTAATTGCTGATTAAGTGAACGAGTTGTTAAATACTCGAGCAAAACAAGAAAAAAGGAAGTGGCATGATATTAAAGCTGCACCAAATCACAAATTCAATAAAAATAAGCTATTTTCATAATATGGGGATATTATGAAAATAGCTTATTTTAATCATATAAATTAAAAATAAATTATATCTTTAATTTGACTAGCTAGTACAACAAGTTGTATAAAAAGAGAAGAGAAGAGTTTAGGAACTTTAAACAGAAAATCTATCGAGAAAAGTTGAATCGATCTTGTTTTGGTTCCAAAATGTTTGTTTTTAATTTGACTATTAGATCCTGAGTTTATCTTGCCATTAACATAAAAAAACGTGTCCAAAGTTGAGAGAAAACAGTACTTATACAAATCATTTACTAAACGTCTGAAAAGTAGTTAAAATAAAATCATTCAACCTCATATTTTTCTCGACTTTTCTATAAGTTCAATAGACTTATGCCACATCAGGTTTAGTGGCTAGTGGAGCTATCGAGACACCGGCATTTCAATAATTTTGTTCTGTCCACCGCGTTTAGGTGGCAACTTTATTAATTGCAATAATTATATTAATTGATTCCACTCCATCTGAGTGTGCAAATAAATAGATAAATAATACCTTGAAGTCTGCGGTTTAAACAGAATTTATTATAACTGAGTTATTGAGGTGAAAAGAAAATTAATTTGATTTGAATACTTATAACAGGAAATGGAATTGATTAAAAAGTTATGAGTTGAGAGCCTTTGAATGAAAAACGACATCAAGGAAGTTTATTGAAACACGAAGTAGCTTTAAATATATAAATAAATGAATATATAGCGATGGCGGTGCGAGCTGCTCCTGCAATTACCAACGCGCATGCCCAGCGCCCAGCTCAGTGGTGTAACTTGGAGAGACCTACGGCCAGCAGTGGACTGCTATAGGTTGAGAGTGATGATAATGATGATGATGCCCAGCTTGAGGATTACGAGCATATTTATATATTACCCTTTTGTTATTGCGGGAGGCCTGTCCAGCAATGGACTGATATAAGCTGTTATTTTTTTGTTATTATAAGAAGAAGTATCGATTGTTAATTTAAAATATTGTATATTATATTATATAAGGCAGAATACATTGGATCCATTGCTATGATATTTACTTGTAGCTATCCTTCCTTCTTTGTATGAGCTAGTGGCCAACTGTGGTGTTGGAGTTTTAGGCCACCCAAAGGCCTCCAACATGGCCTACGACTGAAAAAACCAACATCTTAAAGTAGATTCCGAAGCACGGAAGCGCTCAGATCTAAATGCCTAAACGGACTGACCGGGCTTTCGGATTCTTACGATGATCTGCTAACAGCACTGACGTAGTCACGTCACGAGCGTTTCGATGTAGCTATTTCAAGCAGTAAATGAAATTTTACTAAGACTTTTTAGGATAATTAATCTGAATAAGTAATATTTTAGTACAGACTAGCTTATGCCCGCGATATCGATTTCGTCAGCATAGAGCACAACATATTTATTTCTATTTAGTGATTTCCTCTTCACCCATTAAGTGGTGAAGGGGAAGATGAAGTTGTGAGTGGAATTCTTCATTTTCAATCGTCAGCCTAAATTGAAGATCCTGACTTCGAAACTGACGGACTTTCATACAAACTTTCATCCGCTGTTTTACCCCCTCAGGGATGGGGTTTCAAAAAATCCTAGTTTACACTTTAGAAGACATTATGTGCGTTGATATATGTTACCCAGTCCACCATTTTTTATATGACAGATATGTCTAATGGTCTATAATCTTTGATCACACGGCGATATACGAAACCATGGCAATCCCGCACTTCACGGCTCATTACCTGACTAATGATAAACGACAATGCTCTCATCGGCATATCGTGGCCGTTGGTCATGCGTGACCACTGTGACAAGAGCGTCCATCTATAAATAGTAAACTACTATTTTAGTCACTTGTAACTCTAGTAGTTGTAAGTACATAGTATACTCCGAGTGAGTGTCTTATTTAGTTTGAAGCGTTCGTGGCATGGCTGGCGCCACTTCCACGAGCGTGTGCATCATGACGATATCATCGTCGTGTGACGTATTTTAATACACTCATAGAACGTGTCTTCACACGGCGCGATTTTATCCCGACGATACAACGAGTTTCTGAATGTGAGCAAAGTGTCAACGTATCGTTCCGCGCCAGTCGCTACCGACGTCCTCGCCGCCGAACGTTGTCTGTAAGCGTTCACGCGGTCGAGCGTTCATTCCGCGTTCGTTCGTTCGTTCTGCGTTGTTGTGTTGTATTACGTTACATAGACATGCACATAAAGCAGGCGTTCAATACGACGTATTCGTACTTGAATTCTGGCGTATAACGCAGAACGCGAACGCAGAACGCTCGAATGCATGAACGCTTTCTGTCTGATAAGACCCATAACTCCGTGGTAAGTCGTGTCGATATACGCTGACGGAATTATCGTCTTCTCGTAAAGATTATATATTATATTATATCTCAGAGAGCGCTGATCAAAGTAATACTTAATAAACCTTATCGCTATTCCACTGATGCCCTTTACGAAGAGTTCAGTGTCCTCAGAGTCAGGCATCTTTTCATTCTCAGTGTGACACTGAAAACACACACACAACTTATAACGAGGCCTGATTTCAAAGAAATCATGAACAGACGCGCATGCAGGATCCCTCTACTCAGAACGAAATCTGAAATTGCTCGGCGTACCCCGTGTTTATCGCTTCCTTACACGTATAATAGGGTTTCTAAAGCATGCACAATAAAAGACTGTTCCCCATTCCTTTGTAAAAAAAAAATTCCGTAAGAAAGTGTTAGGAGCCATTTTTCCTAACACTATCTTACGACGACACGGAAAAGTTATTATTTAATCCACCCCCCCCCCCCCCACACTTCTCTTCCTCATTATGCACACGCACACACACGCACACACATACACGCGCACACACACACACACACACACGCAATTACATACATACATATACACACACACACACACACACACACACACGATATATTACCCTGGTCCTCATCTAGCATCAATTTTATGTTAACTAAGTATTAGCTATAATATTAGTATGTTTCCTTTGTTTAACACAAGTATCTTAATTATTTCTGGCAACAAATACATTCATTCATTACATACCCGACGATAGCAGGATGGACTTTTCGCGATGCACTCGTAGACGTGGTGTTTTGCTTAGCTGTTCTTAGCAGATCACCTAGTCTAAACAACACTCCACCCGTTCACTACATGTATGGAAGACCATTTAGTGGTAGGTATTTAGATTTGACGCTTGCATGCTTCGGAAGGTACGGTAAAGATGTTGGTGTTGGCTTTTTCAGTAGTCAAGCTATACGGCCTAAAAACTCCCTCACCAGAGTGGCCACAGATCTAAATGCCACTAAACGGTCACCCATCCATGTAGCAAACGGGCGCAGTGTAGCTTAACCAAGTTAAACCAACGCTGAAGTAAACCACGTCACGAACGGTTCAACTAGCTCTCCAAAGGTTGGGACCATCAAGCCGTTGCGAGTTAAAAGTTCAGGCATGTCCCGGACATGCCTCATCCATATAAGTGCCGAAACGTCTGCTATTCCACTAACAAGCTGTTTAACATTTCGCTAACACGGGGATTATAAATTTTAGTCTGCACAAAGGTCGTGCTTATTGCTTATGGTAAACACAATGGTGATCTAATGGCTGAATGAATTGCGCTTTTAGAGATACGAAGGTACAGTGATATTGGAAAAATTTGACGTACCTACACTGATATACAGGGTAAGTTTGAATTCGTATGTTATCCCGAAAAGGTTTAAATCTACTCCTAAAGTTCAGCAATATTTGTTCAAGGACTTTTCAAATATTGTTGCTTTTTATTGAAGAAATGGTAAAAGCAAGGTTAGTAAAAGTTAAAAGAATGGAAGGCTGGTAGAAGTTGGACGCATCGAGCTGAGGACAGGGCGCAATAGCGCTCATTAGGGAATGTTCAGAAGTGGAGTGCTATAAGCTGATGATGATCATGAACCTAAAATGTATTTCTTAGCCAAGGTAATTTTAATACAGAGTGTATTTTAAATTATGCTAGTCAGGTAATATCCACAAGCCATAACAACTGAACCCCTTATCGTTAATGCAATTCCAAAAACAAACACTCGTGTAAGTATAAGTACAGAACATTACCGCCGTAATCGACCGGCCAATATCGATATTATTATCGATTAAATCGATTTTGAGCTTATACAAGCGATCTACTTAGATACAATCTCGATCGACCGTGACTACTATTCTAGTGCTTTATAGCTTAATCGCTAACAATAGAAAGCTAAAGCCTATATTAAGCTGTTATCGAGCAATAGAATGATGTAATTAGGAACTGTTCGCGCTACTAGCTTTTGTATACGGTTTCGTTTCTGTCTGTAATAAAATAAGCAGACAGTTGGTCTGTTTGAATACATCTAAAGGTCCCAGTATGTTTCTTTAGGCCTGAACTAAAATGGGGGGGAACGCATAACACGTGGACTAAACAGTACCTGAATATAAAATTTAAAAATATGTTTTTTGCGTTCAAGGTCAAATGCCGCTAGCTTTACCATCAAATTAAATTAAATAAAAAATTACCTCTACGCGGACGAATTTCTGAGGCATCATATTATTTTCAAGAGTCCTTTTCTTCGTATATGTGAAACTGGTGTTGGAGTTTTAGATTGCTCAAACATTGCCAAATGAATAAAGAAACTGGGACAAACAAAAACAGTCAAGTATGAATCGGAATCGCATACAAAGGGAAACCTTTAGTTAAAGATTTAAAACTGTCTACTTCTTAATCCTTTTTATTATTTGTTTTCATAGCGTGACAATAGAAATACACACTTTGAAAATTTTAACTCTCTACCTATTACGTTTCATGAGATACAGCCCGCTGACAGACAGACGGACGAACGGAAAGCGAGAACTTAGTAATACGGTCCCGGTATACACATTTCGGGCACCTACACTGATATAATGGGCCCTAAAAACTACCTTCAGCAAATAGTGTAGTAAATAAACAAGTTGATTTGGTTTAGTCATAGACAGGATTCACTTATAATAAATCTAGCCACAGCCTACGCAAGCCAATCTAGTTTCCAACCATCTTCAGATTATCGATATCCGATCGCTATTGCATTTCCCTCATTGCGTAATTAATTCAAACTCAATTTGCAGTTTCCGTATGTAAATTACAACATACGCCACGCGATTTTAGTCCCTATTACAGAGAGGTAAGGCAGACTTGAGATGTTTACTTTCTATGCGCGTAGGCGCAACTGCTTTGCGATAATTAATGCAACAAATGTGCAGTGAACTATCTGTGGCAATGAAATCGTTATTTACTTATAAAGAAAATAAATGAATGTTACTTCTTTTGAAGAATAGTTGTCTGTATTCTGACTGTATCACAAGGGACCAAAAAAATTTACTGCAGGCGAGATCGATTGTTTGAATCCAGAGCGAAGCCCTTCGCTTCGAAATTCTAGAGTAGAATCCTAAGCGTAGCGAAGGATTCAAAGTACTTCGCTCGAGGTTAAATAATTTTGGTACCGTGTGGCACACTCTGCTTTTCATCCCCCTGTATGAGAAAATTGCTTGTGAAGTTGTGACAGTTTCTGGTGTGAATATTCCACTTACACTGCTAGGAATCAATTTGTGTGAATCAAATTAAAATTGTCTTTTAAGTTTTTTTTTATTAAAAGTAATAAAAACGAATCAGAAGTTACCAAGACGTTCTAGAATTCAAACGTAGATTCTTTCCTGAAGATAGAATCTTGAAATGTTTGCATAGATAACGGAACAAAGAATATTCTTGAATTAATATTAAGTGCTTGCTTACCTATGAAATTGGCGTTTTGTATGGAGAATTTCGAGAAAATTGATTACTCCATACATACATTTCTGTATATTTTTTCTGGACAACTAATCCTATTCTCCTAAAATGTTGTGTGTGTATGATTGGACAACATTGTGAAAAGTATGCGTAATCCTATCCTAATCCTAATTCTTCCTAATCCTAATCCTTCCTTATCCTAATAATATTATAAATGCGAAAGTCTGTGTGAATGTTTGTTACCACGTATCTCCGTAATCACTAAACCGATTTAGATGAAATTTGGTATGTAGATAGTTTAGGTGCCAGAATAACACATAGTCTAATAAAATTTTGAAAAAACTAACCTATAAAGTGGTAAACGAAGGTGGCAAAGTTTGTATGGGGAACAAAAAAATCTTTACCAATCGTCTTGAAATTTTGTACAGAGACTCTCTACTAACAATAAATAAACACGTATTTCAGGAATTTTCGCAATTCAACCCCTAAAACGGTTAACGGGAGTGGCAAAGTTTGTACGAGGAACAAAAGTCTGTATGAATGTTTGTTACCACGTATCTCCGTACCCACTGAACAAATTTAGATGAAATTTGGCATGTCGATAGTATAGGTGCCAGAATAACACATGGTCTAATCAAATTTAGAAAAACTGGCCTATAAAGTGGTAAATGGGGGTGGCAAAGTTTGTATGGGGAACAAAAAAATCTTTACCAATCAACTTGAAATTTTGCACAGAATCTCTCCTCTGTAAATTAATGACCTGTTTTAGGAGTTTTCGCAATTCTACGCCTAAGGCGGTTAAAGGTAATCAATTTTAATGAACTTTGCAGACGGGACCCTAAAAAGTACATTTGCTCCTTTTTGTAGCGAAAATAAAACTTGAACACAGTATGATAGGGGATGAAAGTTTTTATGGGGAACCAATCATTTCTCAAGTTAGGTAAGTTTATTAAAATTCATCATAATTAACCGGCTGTTGAATTGGTTGTTGAATTGGTGATCAACGCGAACAGGAGCGGGAACGGAAACGAAAAAGGGAGTGAGCGGGCGTAGCCACGGGGCGCAGCTAGTCTTATTTAAAAAAGAAAACTAACACATAAAAAAATTGTAAGAATTTAAGCATTGAAAGTGACAACACGTGAAATGAACTGTTTTTAAGTTTTATTTTTTGCGGATGAACTTCCTCAAAAATATTATTTTATTGAATTTTCAATCTAGGCTATAATATTACGTTCAGAAAATAAATAATTTTGTATATGACTGTTGAATTAAATAGAATATGTGAAAAATTTAATAGAGAGAAAAACGCCAATTTCATAGGTAAGGACCTAATATTAATACCTGTATATTAATATACTACCTCTGTCACAAATTTTATCACAATTATTTAAAACAGTGAAGCCGTGGACTATACCAAAAAATTATAATAAATAAAAACGGGCCAAGTGCTACTTGGACTCTCCCATGAAGGGTTCCGTACCCCACTTAAATACTTATATAATTCTGTTTTTAGTATTTGTTGTTATAGCGGCAACAGAAATACATCATATATGTGAAATTTCAACTGTCTAGCTATCACAGTTCAATAGATACTGCCAGGTGATAGACAGACAAACGGACAGTGGAGTCTTAGTAATAGGGTCCCGTTTTTTACTTTGGATGCGGAACCCTAAAAATACAGACATATTTACTTTCGCATAAATTAAGTATGGATTTGTGATTTAATAGTGAACATAAATGTTCTTTACACTATTTTTACTGGCACTTTACGATTAAACCTCTTTAAAGGCAACGAGATTACTTATCTCTATAAATATATGAAAGGATTTATATCTTGTTATGGCTTGACAATATTCTCGGTAATGAAGCATTTGCGACTCTTGATAGCTTTTAGTATGCAGCTTATAACTGTGCTGCGCAGCTAGCGGCAGCCGCTTTTTCCTGAGCGGATTTTTAGTCACTTTATGGAACCTATCAATTTTTCAATCTAACACTTTAATATATTTTACTCACTTTAGGTCACAAGTTCACTCGCGTGTTAGCTAGTCCTATGTCTTATTTTAATCCAGGTCACAAACTATGTATACAGTCTATGTACTCAATGTGGTAAAATTTAAATTAAACAGGTGGGGCATGTTCGATTTATGTTTCATCCAAATCCGTAATGCCATATACACATACACACACACACACACACTTTCGCATTAGTTCAACGTTGGCAGACTATCAAACGATGGAAAGTGATAACCCAACTGCAATACCAAAGGCGATGCTTATCTGATATTCCAAGTTGAGACAGCAGTTTTTAACATTTGTACCTATAGCTTATCGGGCTCTCTTTCCTAGCTCTAGACACACAGTGAAAGAGCTAAGCCACAAGTGCCTGTTTATTATTTCTGCTGCATTGCAGTATATGCTGCAGCTTAATAGGAATGATGACTGCGGTGCTATATAGTCCGCTTCGCTTCCAAGATATTCAACCAGACAAAGTATTAAGCACAAATTCCGCTAACCTTTCTGAAAAATTCAACAAAATGCACACAAAGAGTGTGCAAATAGATTCACAGGCAAATCAGAGAGAGAACCAGCAAATAAAGCAGTTCATAAATGCAAACGTTTATTCACAATTACACGAATTAAAACAAATAAGTTAACATGGAATTCGTTTAGAGAAACAACACGCAAATACACAAGAAAAAGCCCAAAATAAATTTGACAATGTTTCGTTTCAATTTCATCATACCTTTTCCCACATTTGGTAGTCAGCACTAGTTTTCCTCTTCCAATTATTTCAATCACGACCTGTCCGCTAGTTAGTCATAGGCTCCAGTAATGCTAGCAATATCTTTTACTCGGAAGTTGGTGCTGACAATTATAGAAGACCCACGCTTTACTATTTACTCGATGAAATAACATTAATTATAGATTTAGTTGGATTTATGCAACTGTTAAGTAATGACGTTACCGTATGTCGTTTTATTAAGTGCGCCACGTAAGTTTGCGGATAAATTCCGTATAATTAACCTTTTAAAGGGAAATCGCTATAGAATTGAGAAAAAATACTAGATTATTTTATATAAAATAAAACCGTATTGCGCCTTTATTACAAATACAAATAGGTACAAATTAAACTTTTACTTTGACTGGAGGCCAGAAACCGGGCAGGCCGAAGATGCAATGGTCAAACTCAAAATAGAGCGAGTTTAAAGTTGGGGAGGCATATGTTCAATATCGGCCAAAATATAAGCTAATTGGTTCTGTATGGAATTGTTATACCTACTCATATAAGACCAATTTTATTTTTTTCTTTTGATAGCTATAGTATCTATACTATGAGTATTCTGGTTGGAAGGTGTGGTGGCAAATGCCTACGGCATTAAGTCCACTTTTTGTAACATATTTTAATTTTACTCAACCTAATCAAATATTTAAACTAAAATATTATTATCACATAATCACATACAAGGACATCAAGTGATTGATCCAAAGACTGACAACAAAAATCAGTAGCACTAATCTAAAAAGGGTGAAAGTCCAGAGTATTTAGGGTAAGAACACTGACGTGGGAAGACGTGGGCGTCCGTGGGCTGTGTATAATCACAGGACCAGTGAACCCAGACCTACCCCACCATAATGTATCTCAACCATGCATACTAAAGTGCAGTAAACCGCGGGTCAGGTAATAATGGGGTCGCCTCAAACGAACAAAAGACCGTTAATTTGTCCCGGATCGAAATGGACGCGGGCCCGTGTAATCGATTTTGTTTTTGTCTAATCGATGATTTCCGTCGAGCGGCGAATCGATTATGTATTCGAGAGACCGATTTGAGCTGAAAATAACACAAAAAATTTCATCATCATCATCACCATCAGCCTATAGCAGTCCACTGCTAGACATAGGCCTCTCCTAATGAGCGCCATTGCACCTTGTCCTCAGCTCGACGAATCCAACTTCTACCAGTGAGCCTTTTTAAAAAAGAAAAGGTTGAATAGGTACACACATACGAGTAGGTAGTAAGAGGTTTAACAGTATAAAGTTTTGGTGGTTTTGTAAGTTTATTATTTTTATTTCCCTCATAAAACTTTTTAAATAAAAACTTTTAAGTTTTCAGGTACCGTATTTTTTTATTAACAATATCTTCCTTCTGCTGAGCAAAGGTCTCCCCCATAGCACTTTTTTCAATATAAAGTAGATTTTATACCTAGCTGAATAATTTTGTGGCAGCTGGAGGGAGCTGCTTTAGTTAGTACTTAGTAGAGCACAACTCTTAACACGATGAATGTCGGCTAGCATGCCTGTCATGTGAGGGCGACGTGCTGCGCAGCGCAGTTCAGCGCGTCGCTGCGGATGCGCGGGCACACGCCGGCAGCCGACCGGAGCCTCCTGACGGCTAAAATCTGACTGGAGACTGACAGACGTGTCGAGCCGAAACAGTAGCCGCGAGCATCCGAGAGCGCGCCGGTAAATGTGAATCGTACATTACAGTTCTGTTGAATCAAATGATAATGATGAATTATTTTATGCAAAAAAATATTGCGGACGTGATCGCACGAATAAACTTGTCTGATATAATCGTGACTTTATTAAGACTATCATAAAAATCTGCTTAACGATTCTTAAATCAAATAATAGTTTGAATAATGGCAGCTAGGGGCTAGAAATGCAAAACAAAATTTTGTTTTTTACATAATACCTACGTTATAACTTGATACACCTACACATACCCCCGAGACATACTCGTAGTTGTGTGATGAAATAATTACTGTGTTTAAAGAACGTCTAAATAATAATTATCAATCACATCCATTTACAGGGTAGGGCAAAATTTTACCTCATTGAGGGCAGCCACCTATTCTTTTGTAGTTAGAAGGTTTTTCTGTTCGCCATAACATTGAGTTCACCTCCACCGGTGGTTACCCTCAATTAGGTAAATTTTTGCCCCATCCTGATACAAGGTGAGTTTGAATTCGTATGTTATCCCGAAAGGGGTTGATTTGAACCATGGTTGTCCACAAATTGTGTGAACATGATTAAAACATATGTGATTCACAAAAATTGTCTATTAACTTTATGTTTATTTTGGTATTGTGTGTGGAAGCCCTAAAATTAGAGCAGAGCTACAATTATTATCGTCATAAAGTCAAGGAATAGCTAATTTTGTTAAATTTTAACAAAATTAGCTATTCTGTCTGCCTCAGAAGTTTTTTCTTAACTTTACAAGCCAGTTCTTCAATAAAAAACTACAAAGTTGGAAAAGTCTGAACAAATGTTGTTGACATTTAGGAGTAGATTTACCCCTTTTTGAAATAACATACGGATATAAACATATATTTTATAAATAAATAAAAAATAGTGCTGGAAATGGACATTAGCATTAGGCACAGCATCATGTTGCCCCAAACTAAGCATAGCTTATTATTATGGAAGGGAAGAGAATCACAATAATGATTAACTACTTTTTTTTGTAAATACATACCATTCATAGAAAACATCAAAGGGCCTAATTCTCATAGACATAACACAGTAGCTATATATCGCGGGAATTTTCAAAATTCTATGTAAATTTGACAGTTTTTACAGTTCTCTCGATATATATCTAACGTTACATTAATATCTATTCCTGAGAATCAGGGCCCTGACTCAAGACAAATAATCGAATCGAACCTGCAACCTTCTGCGTCTCAGCCGTACCTTCGCAGAGGTCGTCTTCATCATCATCATCATCACTCCATTGAACGCGTCCTACACTGAGTTTGGCGAGTCGTGTATTATTTGGTATATTTTACAAATTCGAGGCACAGTATTAGTAACAGTATAAGCTACATTACATCTGGGTGCTACTTCTGACAGCCTAATAAGTACATCGACCCGGCTATCTGCAATAGGTCTTATTCGCGAACCGGTTATATCATAATCCTCAGATGCCCTGTAGAGATAGCTCTTTGATCGGAAGAAGTGGGCGTTACTGCGTTTTTATACTGTACGACACGATATTTTCATGGAAGTCATAGGCCCTGTCTAGGATTCCTAGGTGATCCTAGTCTACGATAAGAACTGTAATGACTTCTGCTTCGTCACAATTGGGAGAATTTGAAGTATTCTTTTATGATTTCTTGATATGATGTCAAGTGGTAACCATACGAAAGTCTTTGTTAGTTTTAATACCTAAACGTTAAGAAGGTCTTACGGGCCCGTGTTTGATTTGTTCTCTTCTCGCACTTTACTGATAGTATAAAATTTTCTACTCACTTACTGTCCAGTCCACGAATGTATTCCATCGTATTGTTTAAGAGCAAGTATACCGCTGAGTACCCAACATAAAAAAATCTGCACAAAAAAATCTCGCTCGTTCATCTCGCGCCTTTTGTAAGTACGCTCAAAGCTAGACATAATAAGCAGCTCGTTGAAATGAACTAATCAGCTGATTATGAAAGAAATGTGATGAAACTAGTGATATAAGATGAGCTTAAATCTTGTAATGTTCATCACACACTTTTATTAGCATCACTCAGATATTTATTACATTTTTTATTTTGGTTTAATTTGGCTTTTACAGGTACAATTTCCTCTTTATTTGTTTTCATTTTGTAAAATACTAGCCTCCCTGAAGACGTCAAGCTATTAGATTATATAGCAATTTATAACCTATGTTAATGTTAGAAAATACGCAAGTACATAATAAAAGATAAAAAAAATTATGTACCCAGTAGTTTATGCGTGTCTTCGAAAACTAAATTTACATAAAGTCATTTTTACAGCTTATTATTTTTACATCTCTTTTATCTCACTCGTATATCTCATCTATAGGTAGGATATGAGATTTTGCAGTTGTAAATAAGAAGTGGGGAAAAATCTGTTGCCATCTCTATTTGTATCTGTATCTTATCTTATGAGCCTGTTTCATCCCATTGCAGGGCAAAGGCCTTCCTTCCCTCGTTCAACGCAATAATTTTGGGAAGTCTTAGTTACTTACCTACTTAACAGGGGAAATAGATACTCGTTCTCGTATGAACATACCTGAAACAAGTGAATTGAAAAATTAATACCAAAATAAACAAATAGCAATTTCAAAGTATGTATGTATGTATGTATGTATGTATGTATGTATGTATGAAATAGCGCTCTCCGTTCACACAACCAAATATTTTACCGTTTGGTTTATGTCGGCGCACAAAATGGTAGGTAACATTTTATAGGTCCAGGTAAATCTTGGACCTATAAAAAGATACCTACCATTTTTTGAGGTTACGTAGATGAAAAGGAACAAAAGTACGAGTAACTTTTATATTTGTTTGCCTTCCTGTCAGTCTCGGCCCCGCTATTAGAGGCCAAAAAGTGACTGGAAATAGCCGTATAATCGCCCGTTAATGTCCAAGTCCACATAGGTCTTAGTTGAGAATGTCACTTGGTACGTTGGTCAAGGTTGAGGTTACGGCTACAGGCGCTGTATTGATTTACAGTTAGAACCTTGAACTCGCTAATAATAGCTCATAAGGTGTGGTATTTTGTTAGTTGAAAGCTCATTCAATATTTAGTCATTTATTCTGTTCTTCTAACACCAGTTTCTTGATCGTTTCTTTGCTGAAACTGGCTGAAAAGAGACACTGAAACTAGAAAAAAGAAAAGGCTCGTAAAAAGATAATGACATTACAAAAGGTAACTTACAGAATGAAAAGAAAAACACAATACAACAAATTTTATGTGTCTCTCGGACCTTGGCAAAAGACAAATCCTCATCACAAAACGGCGTCCAGCATAGCCTTTGATTCACACACCCACAAACACACACACACACACAGACACACACACATACACCACACACACACTACACACACACACACACACACGCACACACACACACACACACACACACACACACACACACACACACACCACACACACGCACACTCACGCGCACGCACGCGCACACACACACATTATCATCATCATCATCATCATTATCATCAGCCTAGGTAAGTACCTGCGTTTTGCCACTCAACCCTCCTAAAATAACTTTTGTAACTTTCATTATCTTTCATCATCATTGTTGGGTCATCACAACTCAATTCTCCTAAATACATTGTAAGAAAAGAGACTCGAGGTAAATAGTAGCTTACATGGCCCATACTATGTATGTAAAGGTACTATATCCGTAGGTACCTGTTGTATTTATTCAAATCGAGTGCAATATTGATTCAATGGTAATGGGTTTACCAAAGGAAGTTCTTTGTCAATGTCAAGGTCTATTCATGGTCATGTGATATTTATTTGGTTCATTGAGGTTATCGATAAAATACGAAACAAACTGGAACAAATGTTTTGGTTGCACTCTTTGGTTTGGGTGGTCAAAGATGGAGGTCAGATTAGAACCCCTTTATTACCTTTTATTCTAATATCATAAATGTAGTATAATTGAAAACTAATTTCTGATAAAATTTTAAATATACTAACCAAATAATAAAAAAAGAACGTTATGCTTGAATTAAATTAAAAGTACACATTGTTATTATATACTTATTTGGTAAAAGATTCAAAAGAAAATTTATTGAAAAAAACGGGCAAAATCCAATCGTTTATGCAAAAGGGTTATCCCAAGGATAATTTTGATGGCAAGGACAGGGGTCATGGTCGCGAACCTGGCGCCGAGCGCAAGGATGGGTCGACACTGCTGATAATATAGGTCGGGGTAATAAGGCGAGGAGCTTGTCTAATTGTACTCGTAGACTTTACACCTCGTTACATTGATACACAATAACCTAGTGAAATATAAGATTTTTACGGAACTATTTTGAACATGGCGACAAGCAAGATAGATATAAGGTAGGTACTTTATTCTATGTGAACGTGAAAATGATGTTGCATGATAATATGTTGTACGAAAGTTTTATTTATAATATAAATGTATTTTACAATATTTAATACTTATAATATGATAAAAAAGCAAACTTGCGTTTGGCTAAAAGTATTTTATCGTGTACTCTAAAATCCTACTAATATTCTGTGAAATGTTTGTTATGTTTGTCCCTCCTTCACTTCAAAACTACAAAGCGGATTGAGCTGAACTTTCCCACGTAAGAAATTCTAGATCCAGACTAACCTAGAGGCTACTCTTTATCCGGGTACCATGAGCGAGTTTAATTAGACTTTAGTGTTGATAGATTCACTATTGCTTTGCAAACCTACACCATTTTTTCAAAACAAAAAACGTTAAAAAGCAAGAACCCGATCCCCTGTCATTTTCTTTGCGTTCTTTGAAACTGCGGAAGCGAAGTATGTCGTAAAACAGTAATTGAAGTTACTGTGACTTTTACACACCAATTACAACCTACGCAGGGAAACAGTATGAAAAACGGTGCACCGCAAAAACTCGGCTCGTAAAATCCCTCGACCCTGACACTTCGGCTCATCTGTATTCAGAAATTCATTCAGACTATTTATCAATAAGTCAATTTAAATTGTAATATGTTTGTGTGTGCAGAGGACTTCCGTCAGACGCAATCAATTGGTATATTGTTAACAGTAATTGTTAATATAATATTGATTTAAGATTATCTGCGAATTTCTTGAGTGTTTTTAAAATTGCATTTTGCTTTTTTTACTTTATGGGGTAGTAAATTTTTATTTATTCATACAAAAGATATAAAATGCATTCACAAACAGTCAATAAAATATCTGTAACAAGGATTAAGAATACATCTTTGGGTATATCGCTAAGTATTCTTTTGATTTTTTTAGAATTAGGATAACAAATCAATAATTCTGGATATTTTTACAGAACAGCATCTAGCCTCAATGTAACCAAAGCTTTTGTTACCACATGATTATACTTTATATTAATAATAATAATAATATATTAGAAAACGCCTAAACCCAAGAAAGGCATTTGCAGATTATGCAATCATCTGTATACAGTGGGAACAGAACCTTCTGAGTCTCAGATGTGCTTTTACCCACTGGGCTAACAGAGGTTGTTAAAGGTGAATTTAGTAAAAAAGATGATTAATTCATCTAATCGTGTATTTTCAATGAATTAATATGTAAACCCGAAGAGTTTTATCATGGGAGTACGCGCTTAAAGAAAAATCTGTGCCAGTATTCTTCCAAAAAGGTATTATGTCTTTTTAGTGTTACACAGAGAAGGGAACAAGATACGACACCTTTCAGGGCATTTCTATGGAGAAAAACTAGGCACAGATTTTGACAAAGAGTGCATCTCTTTCTACATACGTTATAATATAGTAGTTAGTACTAATAGTAATTCCATGGTTCATAGTGATATGTATGTTGATTTGAACGACAAAAGAAGTGAGATCTAAATGGGTGCCAAGTTCAATAGTCAGTCCTGAAATTTTATAACAACAAAAATATCATTTCTTCTTATAACTTAGGATAAAATATTGAAGCCTTGGCTTGTCTGACTTAGCTTGTTCTCATAGACTAATTATTATTAATTACTTACTAAAACAGTCATGCAGGAGCCCTATGTTCGATGGCTAGTTTTTACGGGCAAGCGAAATTTTCGGATGATTAAAATAAGAACTCAGGACAGGGCGCAATGGCGCTCATTAGGGGAGGCCTATGTCCAGCAGTGGACTGCTATAGGCTGATGATGATGATGATGATGATGATGATGAAAATAAGAACTTGCAACTTTAGTACTTGCGTAGGCTATAATATAATTCGTTCGCCAATCAGATCTTAGGCTTCAATACATTATCCTAAGTTCTAAGACGAAATTATATTTTAAGTAGTTATAAAATATTTTTTGGTATTATAAATAAATTTCAGGACTGACCATTGAACTTGGCACCCATTTAGATCTCACTTCTTTTGTCGTTGAAGTCAACAACTGAGGCATATATTATAATATCGAACTCTCATTTCACATTTATGTTTTTGATGGGATATCATTACTTTTTGTGCAGAACTTATTTCTTAAATTTTTTAATTCATAATAAAATGAATACCAAATGGTTTTTGTTAATCTAAGTACTATATTTTCCTACGTTTACGCGGGGTATAATAAATTGTATTTTTTGTGTGAATTTCAGAATCCGGACTTTTTTTAACGCGTTTTCTGTTTAAACTTAATTTGGCCAAGTTGGGGCGCTATTAACGTGCGCAGGCGGTTGTACTCTAAAGCTCTCTTGTGCATTGAGTTGACTCAGGTGTCGAGAGGACACCCAACGAATTTACCCGAACCAAGAAAAATACAATTATTTTTCACGTGAATTCAATTCAAAAAGCTACATTGTATCAATATGTAAATTTACATATTTCGATTTTGGTTACTATACGAGTATAATAAATAAATATTCACCATGTACTTAAAACGTTAAAATTGGAAAATGCCTTCATAAACCAATTGGATGATAAATGTGATTTATAGTGCCAATACAATGTAGTGTAGCATTACATTGCTTGCTGAAAATAAAAAATGAATATAATAAGAGGTCAAAACAAGCAATAGGTGTTGAAAAGATGTAACATTATGATAATGTGAAATCGTGCTCTTGTACTTACAAAACAGGAAGATTAAACAAGTGAACTCGGTTTACAAATTATTTTAAATTGCATGTTTTTATAATCAAATATTAAGAATAAGAAAAAACAATGTGTGGCGTCCTCTCTCTGCATCTCTAGCTCGCGGCCGGCCGTTGGGTACCATCCTCGCGGTCGGTGGGGTTCCGTTTTTGATACATTTTATAAATAAATAAATTCTGTTTGTTGTAGGCACACATATATCACAATAACGATTCGTAAAGGTATAAATAAAATAACATCAAATGAAATTAAATTAAATTAAAAACGTTGAACGAGCTTAAGAGCAATTGCGTCGTCATTTTTTGTTTCAATGAAATGCAATGGCGTAAATTTGTATTCATATAAACCTAGTCAGAGACAGCCCTCAGAATAATATTGTTCTAGCGACTCAACCTAATTTTGTACTTTAACAATTTTGATATTATTTAAGTATAGTTAATAATATTAGGTTTTCTTTATAGTAGAAAAAGTTGGTTTTGACGAGCTTAAAATGTAATTATGTTGAATATGGATAAGTTTATTCATAAACTAAAAATCTATTACGCTACATCTGTTATCTGTCACGTACACAAAGCATATAAAAGCAAAATTCCTACTAAAATAGGTGTGCTAATCTACCCTTACAAAGAGCTAGATTATTTACCACTGGAAAATAATTGTCATAGATAATTTTTAATTGCTTTACTTTTTATGAAACATACTATACAAATGTAATTTTACTAGGATTTTTTTATATTTTTTTTAAATTTTTAATTTTTCCCACAGAGCTACAACATGGGGTCCTTCAAAAGGCGGGTATTTCATCACCTCAAGGGCCGGCAGCGCATCAGTATTGCCTCTGGTAATGCATGTGTCCATAGGCGGCGGTGACTACCCCCCCCAGGTAGCCCGGTTTTTTTTTGGCATAAAAAACATATATAATTCTGTTGTCTTGTTACCTATGTTGCGTATGTTGTGATACCCTAAAATTACGAGAGCACTAAGATATAACCTATTGCCTGTATACTTATTTTATGTGAAGTATTTACATGTATTCTGCATTTTTATAAATAATAAATAATCAGTGACCGTGAATCGATTTCCATGCACATAAAAATAAGCTATTAAATTTATGGATTTTACTTGGTAATCGCAGTAAGAGTTTAAATTTAAGTTATATACTTTCAATAAAAGCGTTAAATAGTGAAAAAAAAGCTGGATATGCAAAAATATTCGATGCACAATCGAATAAAACTCACAGCGGAATGCATTGAACAATTCGACAATACTCTCGAAATTACTGACAGAATGAAACAATGGCCGATGCAAATTGCGAATGAGTATTATTTATGTGAAAAAGGCGTATACAGGCACACAAGTGGATTTATAAACTAAAAATAACAAAATAGTGTAGGACGCCCTCCGGACAGTGTGGTCTGAGAAAGGTTGCTGGTACAAGCTGGATGCGCCGAGCTCAGGACAGGTCGCAATGGTGCTCATTAGGGGAGGCAGTGAACTGAATAGACTGATGATGATGATAGCTTCTACCTTAGCAGGTGGAGTGACGATCTGTCGAAGATTGTCACTCCAACTGGCCGGAGGGCGTCCTACATTTACGTTTTCCAAGCCGCAGTTTCCACTCAAGACCTCGTTTACCCCAACGGTATTAATTATTAATTAATGTCGTTAATATATTTAAAATTTTTTTTAGGAACCATCATTCATTATACATAATGTCCAATGCAGAAATAATCGATAATAAAATATTTGAGTGTCGTCGGACACAATATTTATCATCTTAAATCCTTAACATTTTATTGTTGACTGTACAAATTGAAAACGATGTGAACGATCACTGTACCTTTTTAGGCAAACCTTGGAAACGTTGGGAAATTACACCCGGAAAGGAAGATCTGATCCAGATAGTGTTTCAATGCTTTACTTTTTGGGAATGACAGTATGTGAATTCTTTGGAATAAAAAGGGACGGATAAGAGAATTGGATTTTTTAAGTATCTATTACCGTGCTTCATTAATTAGCCATCGCATTATTAATGGCGCATATTTTGGCGAGACGATACCCTTCTGTGCCTAATATCACAAAATGTTTTCTTAATTAATATTATAAATATGAAAGTGATTTTGTTTCTTTGTTTCTTACGCTTTCACTCCGTAACAGGTTGACCAGCAACCTGGCAGCCGGCTAGAGCAATTGTATTTTCAGCACTGCTTTGAGTGCTGAAAACATAAATGCGCTATAGCAACCGATCATCATGTCAACCAGTATCTACATAAAGTATAGTTGTTGTTGTTGTCAGTCTGAACAATACCATTGTAGAGCAAAGGCTTCCCCCCAATATCTTCCAGCCACTTTGATCCAGCGCTAAAGTTACCCAGTCTGTTTTTGAAGTAGGTTAATTATTATTTTATATTAAAGCTTACGCTTCCAATGCAAATAAAGGAGTTTTGTATGGAAAAAGCGTTTTATAGTATCATTGAACTACTTAAACTTGGATAATAGTGCCGGTTTCTCGTCTTCTGAAGTAGGTAAGTGGTTATGCCATTATTGCATAAACTTAATTCTGTAATTCTTTATTGTACACAGAAATAATAAAACCAAAGATTATGGTAAAGATACGTAGAGAATATAGGAGAGGCGATAGCACAGAACAAGTGTAGACAACAATTTAAGGTGAAGATACATGTCAAACCCCTCTCGCTCGCACTATTCAACATTTTTGAATATATAAAATCACTAAACGTAGTTATGCAAAATAGCAAAAATGTTGCGAGCGAGAGGGAGGTTTGACTAATAATTTTAAATAGACAAAATAGAAACAAATGAATGTAGTAATTTTCACAAATAACCTTAATTTTTACATAATAATGATTTACGTAGGAATAAAATAATCCCAAGAAAGTATTATACTACCATTATACAAAAAACTACAATACATACTGGCCAAGTTCGTAAACAACATAACAATTCAGCAAAAGCCATTTCGTAGTCGTTGTAATTTGCAATAGGAAAATCCTTTCTCTAAATCGCATAGAGCAGTGAATTGTGGTCATACTGAGATATGCAATAATTCAAATTATTAGTCGAAATTCGTGTTCCCAGGCAGGGCAGTGAAAGTAGTCTGCTACTGGGCTTTTGCGCGCGTGCAATCGTAAAGCATAAGCGGAAAAAATAATATTATTTAAAAATCATACCACAGTTTGTGTTTATCTAAGCAAATTATATAATTTAGGTCAGAATTTTAGTACTCTTACTATTATCTGATAGATAATTTGAAATATGACGCATAATTTTGTAAATATTTCGAATTTATTCAATATTTGTTATCACTGGACTGAGAATTGATAAATTTGCCAATAAACAAACATTACATCTTCTAAATTAGTGATTGAAAAGGAATTTTAAAGTTAGTGGTCCTCTTTTATCATCTCTCTCATGTTTATAGAGTGGGCGCAATGAGCTTATTACCTACTTTGTGTTTAAGTATACTTACGTGCCGTTTTGTAAAAATAACCTATAATGGCACATGTTGAGGGAGGCCTATACCGTGGGTAAAATCAGGCTGTTTATGAAGATGACGAATGTAAATAATGAAATAAAATAATATTATGATCAGTAAAATAAAAGTTAACCCCGTATGTAAATGCTTAGAAGCTTTTCACAATATCTTTCAGTATTACGTAATAACTAGCTTTCGCCAGCGGCTTCGCTTGCGTTAAAGTTATTTTTGTAACCCTCTGTTTTTTTTTGTAGAATGTCCTTTTCCGTACCCTTGACAACGCTTATACCTTTCATGATGATTGGTTGATAAGATAGGGCGAGAAAGCGTAACAAACAAACAAAATTATACTCACTTTCGAATATGTAATATCGATATCCAGCCATGCCCAGAGCTAGCTTTAGCTTTAGCCTCGTTAGCATCGTCCAGCTTCTAACTTTAGCCAGCCTCCCAGCGCGTGCTAAGCTAACCCACCGATGTTTATCGTCTATTTATTGGCGCATTAACTAGTAAAAAGCCTATAATTTCCTCGGGCCGCGGTGAAAAATGTCCTTAGGGCTGCACGCACCCAGGGTCCTAACGATATGACGTATCGATCTGATAATCGGCCGCTGATGGTGGCTTAATACCAGAGGTGCTAATTTTGTATTATTTTCTAAGTGGCCAAGTTTTATTAAAGAGCTGTATAGTGGAAAGCGTTAGGGGACAAATCTAGGCGTACCTAGGGAAATACTTTGGGCCATTGTTCAGTTAATTCGAACGCCAAAAAAACATTCATAATCACAAGGGCATCATTTAGTCTTTGTTTATCCTACTAGTCCTACTAGTAGTATTATAAATGCGAAAGTTTGTGAGAATGGATGTATGAATGTCTGTATGTTTGGATGAAACTTGGAATGTACACAGTTTGTGACCTGGCATTAAGGCGACTATACAGGTCAAACCTCCCTCTCGCTCGCACTATTCAACATTTTGAAGATATAAAATCACTCAATGTAGTTATGCAAAATAGCAAACCTTCACGGCCTAGAAAAAAACAATACAAAGGTTCAGCAATAATATCACGTTTTCTTACTAAAAAACTTGCACCAATGTGATCAATTTTGGTGCAAGTTTATTGGTAGGAAAATGTGTTGGGTTCAACATGATATTCTTGCTGAACATTTGTATGGTTATTTTCTAGGCCGTGCAGGTTTGCTATTTTGCATAACTACATTCAGTAATTTTATATCTTCAAAATGTTGTATAGTGCGAGCGAGAGGGACGTTTGACATGTATCGTCGCCTTAACACATATGCTAATTTTTATCCCGGTACTACGCGAGAAAAGCCGCGGGCGGAAGCTAGTATAAAATATTTATTTATTTTTATTAATTTATTGACTGTGTTAAAATCAAAGAAATTGGGAGACCATTGTCCTGCATTAGATTTAGATAAGAGAATAAGGTACTTTTTATCCCGGTACTACGCGAGAAAAGCCGCGGGCAGAAGCTAGTATAAAATATTTATTTATTTTTATTAATTTATTGACTGTGTTAAAATCAAATAAATTGGGAGACCTTTGTCCTGCATTAGATTTAGATAAGAGAATAAGATGAAAATATAAGTGATAAATAAATATATCTATTATAAGAGAAATAATGATGTTTTTTATTCATACCCTAAAAATACTCTATCCGTATTATTTTTCCTAGAAATAAACCATCAGATAAGCTGTTGCAATTTGCTTACTGTTTGCGTAGGGAGCAACACGCGATGTCAATGTACCTGACAGACAAAACACTGGATGCTCCGCTAATATGCACTGACTGTAGTTGTTGAAAGCACCAGTCAAAGGTAGTAGGGCAACTCCATCGATATTTTTTCTCTATGGGCTAACAGACTTGCCTCTCAGAACTGAATATTTTTCTGAGGTTTGCCTGCGACTTGTACGAGATGCTTAATGACGAACCACAATTAGTTCTTTGATACTTTATTTTGTTTATTTTACTCTTAGTTTTACTCCTACATAATTTCAAAAGTTTTATTTTATTTTATTTACTGTTAGAAAATATGTATTGAATCTTTTTCATACCTTCAGTATCACGTATTTTCAAAAGAGGAGTTATGCAGACAGGTTTTAAAAATGTCTGACCTTTGTACCTTTCAAATTGCGGACATTTCACACTCATGACGTTTTAAATTAACAAATATTCTGTAATAGGATTTTGTGCTCTGAACTAATGTACGATTCTCACTTATCGGCGCGCGTCGGAGCGTGTCGGAGCGCGTTGGAGCGCATTTTATAATATACTAAAGGAAATTGAAACTTTGTGGACATTTCAATTTCCTCTAGCATTTTTCAAAAGGTGCTCCAACGCGCGCCGGTAAGTGTGATTTGTATATTACAGTCATTTTAAATTGAGTTCGTTTTGCTCTCAAAGCACTTTATATTACAGTCGATGTGCACCCAAGAACATTTAGCTTCCAAAACCTCCTGATCCAAAATAACAAAATCGAACATTCAACGTATAGTCTATCGCTCAAAATTTAGTTAAAGCGATCTAGTCATAACTGCCATCTATCAAATCGAGGTGTTGATAGAACTAACCGAAATCACCTGCCAGTTTTAAAATTCAAAGGCATAGTCAAAGTCAAAATTCCTATTCGATAAGGTCCTAGTCCTAGGATCACTTTGAATCGTCGATAAAGCAAGTGTTGTTTAATTTTTGCTACTGAATTTACACAACACAAAAACAAATACACAGTGGATTAAGTTATCGAGTTCCAAAAGTAGTTCCAAAATCCAATACGTACGAGCCGTGTGATGTCATAATGGAAAGAATAAATTAAATGGGTATTGTGCTTTAGAAGACCAATAGCGAGATGGGTCAACGACATATTACGCGTCGCCGGGCGAGCGTGGATACGACCAGCACAGGACCGTGATGGATGGCACAAACTCCGGGAGGCCTATATCCAGCAGTGGATAAAGTCGGGCTGTGGATGATGATGATGATGTGCTTTAGAGGCTCAATTATTGTCAAATGATTCAAAACTACATGATTTCTAAAGATTTTGACGCACCTTTTTACTACTACTATGGCTACTGCATCATCTACACTACAAACTGGTTTTTAGTTAATAAAGTTGAAGCACAGACATGAATCAAGGGGCGATGAAGGGCCGTGGGTGTCCACATGATACTTCCTACCACCCACGGTGTGAGCAAGAATTACTGCCAAACTGACAGCTAGGAAACCATGGCATGGCAGATTTAGTGCCTCTACATGAGCTATTCGTTCCGCTAATAATGTATGAATCAGAATTTTAAGAGATTTGGCTACTGGTCGCGCGAAGCTGATACGTGTTCCAATAGTCAATTCCAGTCCATCCAAAGGTTGTCTAGAAGAGATTTCTCTACACAAGAATACCGCCCATTGTCATGTCAGGTTGGTTTGAGTTCATTGTAGTTTTTATCTAGTTAAAAAAATCTTAGGCTTCTTTTCATCTTCGTATCAGTTAGTGGCAAACTCTAGTGATGGAGTTTTTAGGCTGCTAAAGGCCTTGGACATGGCTTTAATGACTGAAAAGCCAAGACTCACATCATTAACGCCTTCAGAAGCACTGCAGCGCTCAGCAGGGGTATTTTCAAACGTTCCAAACCTTTCCGAGTTGGATCCGACAGTGAGGATTGAGCCAGATTTACATTATTGTATCGGGATGTGTCATGTTGTGATGCGTTATCGTGTCGTATGGTTCTTCATGACCACCATCAGCAGCTTTTAAAGTTCTAAAAATCCGTCGGCATATAGAACAGAAATTAACGGATTCGATTTGGTAACTTTTCAAATGTTTTAGAATACCACTGTTGGCCTAAATTTTACTAAATGTCGCCCATCCTAGTAATGACTGGGCAGAGTGTAACTAATATGATCTGATAAGAACACCAAAGCAAGCCACGGCTGATACATGTTCCAAAAGCTATTAAATTTTAGGCTGAATTTAAGGCGGTCCTTTATTTGCAAAGAAATTATGTAGTCAGCTAAGTTACAGTTTTTTTTATATTAAGATGAAAGGAATCTTATCAATACCTAGAATAAGTATAGCGCTTTGACACTATACAATAAAGAAACATTGTGGGTAGTCACAAAAAACCAACGACACTTTACAACTATAAGCAAAATAAAAGCACTGACTCGTCTGCGATCGTAGTTGCAACAGGCCTCTTTCACTCCGCAGAATAGGTATAAAAATATACCTACGCATCGCCGGCCCTCCTAGCATGGTTCGTTACGTCGGTTGCCGAGTTCTGCCCGGAACGAAAGTGTCTTTGAGCAGCCGCGGCATTTTACTTTGTTTTTGTTAATGTACCTATATTTTACGCCAAATGAAGGCAAAAAAATACTGCATAGCATTTGGTTGCCTGAATAATAATAAGAAAATGTAAATAATACCAATAGTAGGTACAGAACTGAAAGTTTTTCTACCAAATAATGCGTTGTTTAGATATCAAAGTCTCCCGTATTTACTTAAGTAGATAGGTACTTAGGTACAAGTTCTATTTGAATGCGTTACCTACCTACATAAATAAACGTAATATTATAATGTAGGTTTTTTTTTTCATAGACAATTTTTGTGCCATTGGTATCTACCTACATAGTGCTGTAGTAAGTAGGTATTATGATTTTGATTATGTAGACTGAGAGCAAGATTAGAAACCCAACCTAGGTACATTTTTATTTGATTTAACTTTAAGTAGGCAGTGTAGGTTACCTACTTAAAAACAGTCGGGTAGGTAGGTATAGGTAGACAAATCGATGTGGTAAGTTACCTAAAGGTAGGCGTACTAACAACTAAAACTAGATAACTAGGTTACCTACAAACCAAATGTTGTTTTTTTCTCTTGCAAATATCTAGGTAGGTACCTACCTACTAAAATTTTGGCCACGCTGGGCATGCGGGTTGGGGATCGCAGGGTACAGCTTCTCGCACCGCCGACGCTGCTGCCCGTTGGCGGCCAGGTTCTTATTATTCGTCACAGAATAATTCTCAAGACAACCCTAACGTTACACGTGCCACGTCAGTAGAGATAGAGCTATACGATAGAAAGGGATGCAAGGTGTAGGTTAATATAAATGTTAGGCACTGAGTTCGGTACGAGCTGAATAGCACTTTATTGCGTAGCAGCTAAAGTCGCTATTTATTTAAATGATTGCGCGGAGTGAAGCTTCTGTCCCTTCTGTATTCTGTGGTTGCAACAAGAACTTTGTAGCCAAACGTGGCCCGCTTTAAGAGATAAATCTTTGTTTAGCGAATGCACAGGTCCATTTTATCGCAGCCAGCTTTTTCTTATCTGGCGTACGCCATTTCAACTTTATAGGTGCGGTCATGTTGGACTGAGCGAGGCGATTGCTCGCTCATAACTCTGATATAATCTATCTATCTATCTAATACCTTTAAACGAGCAATTTTTGTATATATGATATAACTTTTGAAACTATCATGGTTATAATAATGGTTATAATTTTGTATATATGTATGTATATATATATAATATGAATCTCGGAAACGGCTTCAACGATTTTGTATGCAGGGGGTTTCGGGGGCGATAAATCGATTTAGCTAGGTCCAGGCACTTAACTATAAAAGATATTACCTAGATTATTAATGTTTGTACCTAATAAACTCAAAATTATAAAGACTATCCTAAAGACGTTGGGTCAGAAATGTTTTTATTTTACAGATAGAAGCCCTCCGGCCAGGTGTAGTGACGTTAGCGATAGCTGAGTACAGGGCGCAATAGCTCATTAGGGCAGGCCTATGTCCAGCAGCGGACTGCTATAGGCTGATGATGATAAGACAAAGGTACAAAAAAGACTGAATCATTTGTGTCTTTTCTTGGATTACAAACTTTTTGTCAACAGTCAGATATATAGATATGGCCTATATAGATTCTAAAGGATCATATCTCTATGCACTACAGACTAATAAATTGGTCGAATAAAATAGTAATATTTTAATTTTATTTGCAAATTTTTATTATAAATATCAAAATAAGTTGCCTGGAAGAGAACACCCGGTATTTTTAAATTCAAGATTTTGCTAGTTCAATATTAGTGGTTTCATTCATTCAGCAAAGGTATATCTATATTCACAAAATCGCTCACGCCTACCCACGACAAAACCCGCGCACCTAACAACTGCAATTGAAGTAACTGACCCTATCTCAGAGTTCCCTTTAGAAATGCCCTTGATGATAATCTTCAGCTAAGTGAATGTACCAGAGAAACTCATGAAAGTCTTGGAAATGTTAATAATATTATGCACCGTGAAATTTCTATAACAGTAGTTAAATTAGTTATTGTAAATTGCAGCTATGATAATTTTATTAGTGAATTGCTTGATTAATAATTTATTTGATTGAAATTTCTCTTGCAAGGTGATTACCAGGTCAATAGTCTGTTGCAAGAAGTGCGTCTATTCCTTATTCTTCGTATGAGCTATTGGCCAATTCTAGCGCTGGAGATTTTAGGGCATAAGAAGGCCTCAGACAAATCTTAACCTTCCGATTCCAAAGCACGGAAGTGGTTCGATCTAAATCATCCGAATGACACTAAGTGGTCCCAAATCGAAATAGTGACCGGGCGGAATGTTACTTATCCTGCTATGGGATATTTTTATTGCTTGATGAGTTATACCAATATATCCGCTAAATGACGTGGCGTAAAGATAAGCGGTGGTAAACATTTCGGTACATCCTATACATGTCCAAACTATTCGTTTACTCATAGTTTTTTATACTATTTAAATAACAACCACCTATTACAGCTGGATGCGTCAATTCGAGGGCAGGATGCAATCGCTCTTATTAGGGAATGCCTATGTCCAGCAGTGAACTCCTATTGAGTGATGATGATCTTACTAAAATGTTTACCACCGCTAAGATCTCATTGTTGGTATTAAGAATTACACTAGTTTACACGGTTTATATACTTTCGCCGTAATGTGTGTTTCTTTATAGATTAAAGTGCGCTGAGTACGGAAAAATATATAAAAAAATCTGCCACGTTTAGTTATATTTACTGAACATTTAAAAACAAATAATAAAGAAAAATTAGTTTTTATTTTAATTTTTTTTATCTGCTTCTCTTAAAATAGATCAGAGCCCTCTAGCATACTTTCATCCCAAAATCCTTTGTGTCTGTCTTCAAACATGAACAGGTCTTAGTAAAAACGCTCCCTCTGTTGGTTACTCATGGCATCCCTGGACATACGGAATGAGTCAGAGTTTCCGAATGTGATATCAATATAATAATCCGAATATAATTGTATTTTATGAATAGTTAAACATTAAAGCTTTCAGTGGACAATGGACCAACATGAAGTCCAATTGCGGGAAAGGGAGTCAATTTTCATTAACATTTAATGCTTCGAGTGTATAAGCACAACTTTCGTTATAGAACTGCTGTGAGGCCCGCAGTCAACGTGTTAAATAATGCTATAGCACAGTTAAAAAGTCTAAAAATAAAGAAAATTGACTGAAAAACTCGTCGCCTTACAATAACTTAGTTATATAGAAAGCTTTTATTTAAGTAGGCTTATTTATTTAATAACTTTCTGTTTCTTCTGTCCCAATTTCAACAGATGGGTGATAAACTGATCTTATTAAATGTTCTTTACTACCTTTCTCTGGTGACAAGAGTTTCTCGTTGTTTTAAGAGGATCGTATCTTATTGACCTGTTCGGCTTTCGATTTTCGGCTTTTAACTTTTTCATGTCACGGTGTTTCGGTTCCATTTATCTTCGCCTGTCAAGACTAGTATTCAAGTGTCTTTATCGAGGGGTACTTACTTTTGATGTTATCTTTTGTTGTAAATTTAAGAATTCAGTATTTTCGTCTCTGTCTTTGAGTGACTTGGTTCTGTATTGGAAAACAATTTCAATATCATACGTATCATACTATATCACATACTGAACTATCAAAACGTACTGTACGGATTTTCATGCGGCTTCCAGCAAAAGACAGAGTGCTTTATGAGGAAGGTTTAAAAAGTCAAGTCCCTTTGAGTTATTATAACAAATCAATGTATGGTGGGATAGGTCAAAATGCTTTACTACCCGTGCAAAGCCGGTACGGGTCGCTTCTAGACTTATAATTCCTTTCTACGATTATGCGTGGTTCGTCCAGTATTACGGCTTCAGACCTTACTTTGTTGCAAAGATAAACACATCGTAAAAATTACCGCTTCCCTGCTATTTCTGTCCCTGTTATCTTCTAACAGAGTTGCAAAGGCTTCTAAATATCAGGCCACCCTGCGCGCTATCTGAACACGGCTTTCGGCTTCCTCATGCAAATGATTGTAAATGGATGGTTTCGTCAGCTAGATAAGCGCTGGGGCACACGGCGCGTCATAGCACCGCAGCACGAAACGGTGTAACACATAGACCGTACAGTGTCCATGTCGGAGTCCTTCGGGCGGGCTAATAATTTCGACACCAGAGTTGGCCACTAACTCATAAGAAGAAGAAAGGAAGTGCAAAGGAAGTGTTTCAATGTTATATCATTGCAGTGGCATAATCCAAGTAAAATCATGGTAAATCTACATCATGACCGCCTACGTTTTGGCGCAGGGGACAAAATGGGCAACCGGGAGGGTTGCCCTCTTTTCGCGGGTTGCGAGTCCAGCATATTTGTAACGTTAACTAATCCAACTTAAGCGATTGAGCCATAATTACATTATTTCGCCAGGGTGTGTTTAGATGTGATGTGTAGGTACGCCACCGTATCGTAGCGTTCTTCAGAAAACCCCATCAGCGGCTCATCATCATATAAATCCATCGGAATAGAAATACAGTTGAACAAAAAAATTACGGATTGGATACCTAATGTAAACTTTTTGAATGTTTTAAAATATGCTGGCTCCAGAGTTATATTTTTGTATTTCCTGCAATATTTATTAGTAAGAGGCTCAGCTACCGCTGCGACACACTGCAACGTGTGGCCTGGCTCTTAATCTACCAGGTAGCAGTGGGCTGAACTTTGCATTGTTTTAGAAAGAGGAAGCGGTAGATGGAGTTATGATGCAGTAGCTCTAAGATAGGACCTACCGCAGTATCCAAGTACGGGTATGATAGAAATGCGAAAGTTTCTAAGTGGATTTGTAACTCAGTAACGACGCAACTAAGTATTTTAAAGATAGCAAATAAAGACATAAAAATGCATATACATTTATATCTGTAATTTTGGCCAAAAATTTACAGAGACTACCTACTACTAATAAGTTACGGCTCAGGTAAAAATCGCGGACGATAAAGTTGATAAAATTTTAATCTTCTACTTCTTTCGTATGAGCTAGTGCCCAACTCTCTCAACAGTGGACTGCTATAGGCAGACAATGATGATGATGATGATGAGGGCCTCCGACATGGCTTAAAGACTGAAAAATCCGGATCTTAGGTAACGGTGACTTCCGAAGCACGGAAGCGCTCAGATCTAAATGCCACTAAACAGTCACCATGCAAGTATTTACGCTTTTTAAATTCTTATTAAAACTTGAATAATATTGTCCATAAAATTAGCCGTTTTACATCCGTAAACTCTATTTGCAGGGGTCAATTTCATCATTATATGATAGGTTTTATGCATAGATCAAATCGTGAATTTCTTAAGGTAAAAGCAATTTAGGTATTACGCTTAGATTGCATACTAAAGTTTAGTCGCATTTGCCCTTAGTAACGGGGTTCAAAATATTGCTTATGTTCAGACATAGATCGATGGCAAAATCAATACAAGCGATCATGCACAAAGTGGGCGTTTAACCTGCGACCAGTGAACTCGGGGCACGCTCTGCGTCAAATCATCCATCACTCTGCCGGCAAATTGGCTGCAGACGCCACTGAAGCGGTGGTTATACTATTTTATCAGCGTGTCTACCATGAAAGATAGAATTTTGGTTCAAAACTTAATCCAGTCCATCGCGTAGTTTTGAAGTTTTGAAGGTTTGAAGGCACATATTTTCCGGATTTTTAACTAACCTATTAAACTTTGTAAGATACAAAAGAAAAAAAAAACATACATTTTATTTGTAACTTAGATCAGTAAAATATATCGTATCATAATAATATTATAGGATTGTGTAAAAATCGACCAACTGGATGATCCATTTTCTTCTTTATCGTCGGATACAAAAAACCAACATATCTGGTCATGATATGTGTGCAGTGGCAGCAACTATCAGAACGCATACAAATCGCTCCAACATAAAGTGGTTTCCAATTTACTTTCCTCTGTTGACCTCCCCGACCATCATAGGAATCGTGAAATCGATATCATGGGAATTGATTTGCATAAGGACGCTTCGTAGGTAATTTGTAGCTCGCATTGATTGTGATATCGATTGCAATCTCGATCTAGAAATCGGTGCGAAATGTGGACCTATAAAAATGTTATGATCGTAATCTCGAGTCTAGTTTCCTTATGTGATGACTGCCTATAAATTTTATTTACCGCAATTAGCAGATTGGAATTTGAAATATTACTTGCTAGTTTTCATCGATATACTGTTACTAATGCTAGTTTTGCAGCAAATATTATTGCCAGTTATTATTATAACGCTTTGAGTGTTCAAAACACTTACTCTAGACGAGCTGCTGGCTGCTGCTGCAGTCAGACTGCGGGCCTCGGACACGGGGGTATAGCGTAGCGGGGGGGTGGCGTATGTGCTCGCAGTTAATATGCTAGTGTATAATGCGTAAAAGAGGTTATTTACAAAACCTCATGAAATCCAAACTCTTTGACAAAACTTATTGAAGTAATTTTTTTTTACAATCAAATACTTTGAGCGATGAAGAATCAGTATAAACAAAATAATGCCAAACGCGAAACAATACCATTTCAATAATCTTGGACTACCTTTTCGCTATATTATCCCGCAATTTTTTATATAACAAATTATAAATATGCTCCAATTTACTGCTTTTCCCAACACTGTAAGTACCTACAATCTAAGACGAAACGAAGGAAACTCAGCTGACACTCTGGAAGTCTTTTGCACACAGTCCATTTACAGAAACAATTTTACAGGAGAAAAGTTACTAAACTAACCTAACTCTGTTAATCTTTGGTAGAGTTATTAGTCCTCGCAACGGCGATATCAACGATGATTCAAAATAGCCCTTGTTTTGATGAATATAAGAGTACGCCGCCTAATTGTAAAAGCCTAAGAATATTTATATTCAGTATCGGAGAGCATATGGAAATATTGATAAATTTATTTACGTATGTACCTAATAAAGTAAACAGTTTTTATATTGATTGTATATTAGGGAATATGAAACCAGAATAACCCCTACACCTTTGACGACCTCTGTGACGCAGTGGGCGAAGGCCCGCCTAAGACGTAGGTTACAGGTTCAATTCCCGCCGCGGACCAAATGTTTGCAGATATTTGTCTCGGGTCTGATTGTTTTCTATATTTGATATGTATTTATTTACAAAAAAAATAATATATGTGTAGTATATCAATCATGTGGTTCCCATAATACAAGTTATGCTTAGTTTGGGGCTACATGATGCTGTGTGATAACGTCCAGCATTATTTATTTATTTATTTGACTTTGATTTTGAAAATGTTAAATTGAGTTATCCTAATTAATATTTTAAATATGAAAGATGCATAGATGGATGTTAGTTTCTCTTTCACGCAAAAAATATTGGTTGGATTTTGATGAACCTTAGAATATACATAACTTATGACCTTAATTAACATATAAGGTATATTTTATCTGGGTACCACACGAGCGACGCTGCGGGCGGAAGCTAGTCGACTATATAGTTATTGCGGACACGTTTGTTTAATTAATGACTGACAAATAAGAATACCTACTTTTTTCATCCCAACTAATATTATAAGTGCGTAAATAAATATTATGATTTTTTTGTGTTACGTTTTCATGCCTTTAC